>OZ012654.1:2793127-3398455 GCA_963942575.1 Priocnemis perturbator
AGATTTAGTAGATTTTAAACGTTCATCGTGGACGGTCAACCTATTCGACGAAATTAGTCGAAGAAGTTTGACATGTCGTTTTCCGTTCATTATTTATGTTAATGTACTAAATGCTTTTGATACACGCATAATATTCAGGACAACAGGATAATCCGCAATGAAATAAGCGATGTACATAACATACGTGATATACGTTCCTTCGATATGAAATTTTACATTATTGTGAATGGTCTTTGCGATTTCTGTCGAGACGAAACAATTGTTACAAATATGTAAAACGCACCGACACGTTCAATATCTTTCGTCACGCTGATACATACGCATGAATAAATACCGAGGGGGCTTTGTTACTTCCAATTATACGATTTCTGAAACTTTTAACTAACCTATATTGTAATAGAATTCAATCGTTTTGTTCATAACATCACAGACCGAGTGTGTACTGCGATACATTATACATAATAACATCATACATATACCCCTTATTAACGATATTTCAGTCTTGCCTACAAGGTGTCATGACAAAAGGGTTGTACGTATTTAATTGTAAGAATAGCGTGCTACTTTGTTTTATCTCAAAAACGAGCGAATTATAGGTCATTGTAATTCACTTGACAATGAGGAGTACAGTTGCATTTAATATTCTGCAAACAGCGCGCACACATACAAGTGCGCACGTGCGCACACAGACAGACCCAAAACTGTGAAAGACGAACTTGCACAAAAGCCGGAATATCAAGCCAAAGTGAACAACAATGAATATTGGCGAACAACGAATTTGTTAAAAAATTCCTCGTTCGCAAATATTTCCCCTCCGATTATACGGCAAAGCGCCACTTTGGTTCATCGTGGAAACTGCTAACTGTTCGTAGATTATTGAGTAACTCATCGGCCTTAACTGTTAAAAAAAAGAAAAAGAAACCAAGAATCGGATTTTTAACCGGCTGGGATACAAGACTGAGCGCCTCGCATCTCTTTTTCTAGAATTAGCATCAAAAGGATGTAAAAAGAAAAACAAAAAAGTAGAACGACGTTTGAGAGAAAAAGAATATTGTTAATCGTTGGCTAGAAGTATCGCGTAATCATCGGGCGCCCAATCATTTATTGTGTTAATTTTGTAGAAATAATGTACAGACTCTGTTGTAAAACACTAATAACTATATATATTATATATATATTATATTGTATTATATTATATCATACTAGTTTATTGTACATTATACATATCTACCACGAGCGAGTTGATGATATATCTAGTGATATTATTTTATTTTATATACATAACACGTAACAAACTATCATTATTGATCTAATAAAGTTTATATTTTTTGGTATTTACGGGGGCACGATTAATTTTTACAAGCGATCACAGCTGCTCTTTCTGCCACACTCTAGTTTTGGTAAAACTTCTGAAAACTTCTCCCCAATTTCAGTTTATGAGAGAGTTCGCGGATTGAGATAAAATCAACAAGAATGTGCGATGATTGTATAGGACCTTAAGTAGCTAACCAGTCCTTAAATTTTATGGCCTACCTTAAAACTCTCCCTCAAATATATACACTGCGTCGATTTCTAACAATAAGTTCGTGAACTTACCATTAGGCCTATAAAAATAAGTTAAGAACTATAAAATAGATCTTGCAGTTTGGTACGAACTGAATTGTTTTTGCATCTCTTCTCTACACAAAAAATTCACCACAGGGGAATGTATTCCGGCATCCACGTACGACCCAGAAGAAAGGAAACCTTTGCACAGGTCTTTGGAATGTCGAATTCCGAATCCTCCATTAACGATGTCTCCCATACATACAGTATTCGGAGTTGTTGACTGCACGTTGACACAAATTCGATGAAGCCTGTGCAACTATAATGACAGAGAGAGAGAGAGAAAGAGAGTGACCGGTTCACAGGGGTGGTCCATCACGACACGAATGAATGTAAACGAATCCATGTTAAACAATCGATGTACACAAACTCATTCGCATTAACTAGGCAATCATATGAAAAAATGTTAGAAGTATTGCAATTGAATGCTCAACGAAACTTGAAGCAATGGTAGCAGTTAGGATACTTACAACACAACTAAGAGACTGACGATGTCAAATTAATGTTTTCTGCTTTAGGACTAGTTTATACGTATCATTGTCGACGTACGTGAGTTCACAGTCGCCGAGTCCGACAGCACTGAGTCTCGGACACCCCTTTGCAACGTCGATCAACCCCTGATCCAACAAACCAGGCCCATAAGCAGCGACGACCAACTCCACCAAACTCGAGCATTGTTTCCCAATAAGTTGAACGGTCGACTCCGATGGCGCCTCGCCGAAATATAAATGAGTCACGGGGATGTTTGATGTGAAAAGATGTTCTTGGTCGTTGTCATCGGTCATGTACGACAATCTGTCGTTCGCAAAGTCAAATCGAAGACAGGAATGTCGATAGTACTATGTGCATCGATTTCACTAGCAAATTTATTATTTCATGTTTTAGCAAAGATTGGATACTATCGTATACTCACAGAACGAGATTCATGTTAGGCAGATTACTGGTAAACGTATACCAGGCACCTTCACTGATCTTTGGGAGTGGTTTTGTGTCGGGATGTGCCTCCACCCTGAGTGTTTCAAGGCGAATTTGTTGATCCGCACTTAGGGCCATTAAGAGGTCGTCACTGAGGAGGGAAAACGAGAGAGACAGCTCGCGAAGACATTGGCAATAGTTGACGAGGGCCAAGATACCTATGTTCGAAGTGTGGGAACGTCTGACTTGGTAACACTTTTCGTATATTTTTAACCGATTTCAAAAAAGGAGGAGATTCTCTATTCGACATGTATATTTGTTTTGTGTTAGATAGCACGCGGGTTCATGTTATATTACGTACACTCCCCGATATTCGATATCAAATTCGTATATATACATTACATACATTCTTTGATATTACATACAAACATGCGTACAATTTTTGAAGTACCAAATTTGAACTGATTATTTATAGGATTGTACAATCTTACCTTCAGGTAACAAACGTGGAAAGCCTTTGACTCGCAATAGCTGAAGCGTCTTTGACGAAGCATTTTCGTCGGAGTTAACTCGATCCTTCCTCTGTTCGAATGACCTATCGCTCGACACAGAGACCACCGATTTAAATCTCTCGCTGTCCAACTCGAGAAACGGCGGCTTCGCCGTGCTTATTAACGCTAACATCTGCAAAGCATTTGATTTTTTGATTAAAAGATGTTCCTAACTTAGATCCAATTCTGATGTCTATGCATACTGCTGCCTATGTAGTTTTGTATCTATTAATCTAATATTCAACTCATCACTAAGAAATATATATACAGGTTTGAATTTCACTGATTCTAAAGCTACCATACCTTCGAGATCTGATCAAACAAAAGACTCGAAAACCAGACAAATACTCGGTTAACAGAAATGACAAAACCACCACAACCGACTGTCCGAACTTGTTCGTCCTCTGGATAGCGCGAAACTGTTTCTCGCCACTTCTGGTCGGACTGAAGTCGCCCCCACTTTAGCTGAAACAGAAGGAGACCTAAAGAAAAAGCGAAAGGACGAATTGGAAAGGTCTGTAATAAATATGTAAGTGCCGATAGACTAGGATAATTTGTTACGTGATAATTAATTTCAAACGAAATAATTGTTACTACACATCCTGCATTGATAATATAATTATAATGACCCTCATCACCCGGACGATTTTGCAGGACACAGGGCATGAATAAAACTGATAGCAAAATTATTGATTTCAATCACGATAATACGACAGTATTTGAACTCGTCGAAATTTCGCAGTTGAAAGGGACCAGAAATTTTTCTTATTACCAGCCGCGGGTCAGGTTTTCCGACCTTCATCAATGCTAAGTTTACCTGCCCCAATTTTCACATTTGCTCATTCCGTTATCAACGTTATTATGTGTCCAGTGTTCCAAATTTGTGTCAAAAGTTCAAACGGCAGCGGGGGAAATTTATTCGCCGTTCAGGATCGGGTTTGCCGGTAAAAGGATTGCGAGTCGTTTTCTATAAAGCGGGTCACGGACTACCAGAATGACGCTAGAACGCGGCAGCGTTCGACGATGGGCCATTCACGTGCTTCCGTGCACGAGTCACGTGTCTCAAGAAAGGGGAAACTTTAATAAATGGCCTGGAATCAATGAAAAAGAAAATGCGTTAACTTGCGTCACCTTGCGCAATCGACGCTGTAAGGAAGCAAACGTTCAACGAGACATGCCTATGGTAATTTCATGCGTACAGATAAGTATTTATATTAAGCTCTTCCTAAAACGTCATAAGGCGTAATAAACTAATGTAAAGTTATAAATGTTTGTAAAATTCTTGCTTGCAAAAGACTAAATTATCTCTATAGTATACAAGTATAGTATATTAGTGCTCCGAGGTGATCCAACAGTTAACAACAAATATTTCCATTTCAAAACCAATTGATGCCAGGTACGGAACGCTATTGGTTCAAAATGGGTTTTTATTATATGCTATCCACCACCCATGTCTCAAATCAAGTCAGCAATCTGAAACCTTATGAATGAATACCTCCCTCGTTACTATTAGCATTACTGATTACGTACTTCGTAATCATACGAACTCGTGTCCCGATTAAAATCAAAATTCTATTGACTCGCTGCAGAACTTTTATAACTGTCTCGAATTCACTTTATGCTAGCCTTTTTTGTCGCGTGATTAATGATTCGAAGGCTAAACGATGTGGCAGTAAACAATTCTGATGAAGAAATGGAATATTGGATACGTACTGCGGGATATTACACTCACATGAGTATGAACATTACATGGTAAATAACGTAAAGTGACGGTAGGTTTCTACGTTCTTCTATCAAGAGACCATCCTGCTTATTTTTGCATATATTTATGAGCCTCTTTGTCGTTTGAAATATCCTGTTGTTTTCTGTGAAAGAAGACCTAACGTAATCTTCAAGGAATGCAAAAAGCAAGAACAGCAATAGCACTTCAAACGACAAGATTGTATACATACACAGAACAAGATGTGAAACATGGAAAAATTAGGTGAGGAAAAAGGAATATACATGTGATCGTGTCTAAAGTGAGAGGCACCGTTTAACAACACTGTCTTCCCTCCGTCGAAACACGTGAGTCGCGCACGTGAACGTTCTGCCAGATCGCGACAGCGTTCTGCAAGAGTCCATGACCCGTTTAGCTCGGATCAGCTCGGATTCCTGCATCGCTGTCGGCTTAAAGCCAAATAAAAAACCTTTAAAAAAAAAGTAACACCGACTCCCAAGCAGCACTAAAAAGGATAAAATAGTTTCTCCTTTTTGAGGTCGGTGCCGACTTAGAAACAAAAGAACCTATCAATTGGTGAACGAAATAATTTGTTTTGATTTGTGAATCGTAGCATATAAGTTGTATTACTATGATTGATAGTTTAGGCGTGAGAGAACGAATTACACGAGGCCGTTAGTCTGTGATTAGATCGAAACCCAGCAAACGGACGATATTATTCCACCGAAGGGCAACTCGTACTTTCAATATTTTGTTGACTCAATTGCAACTGAATTGAGCACTGCGATAATTCAGTCATACCTAAACATGCAGAAATTACGCTCAAAATTTGTGGAAAAGTTGTTTAAAATATGGGTTACTGTTGGAATTTTCGGCAACATCAATAGGACCACTCAGGGAATAACCTCTTTCATATGAGCCAAGAATCATCAAGATCGGTCCATCCGTTCACGAGTTATGCACGAACATACATTTAAAAAAAAAACATGTGTAACTAATTAAAAACTAATTAGAAAAATAAATCTTTAATGTTGATGAAAACATGAAAATACATAATAATATGGCGATTGTATAAAACTTGTAGCACTCACTGTACATGGTGCAAAAGTGTAAAATATTGAACTTATTACCTATAGATACGCAGAAATGTATCAGCGCGTCAGACGTGAATCGCTCCAAACTTGTGTAGATGTCGGCTGATCCAAAGAATCTCAAAAAAACATCCTTTAGAATGGCAACCCAACCAACGTCATTCCTTCTCAGCAGTTTACGTCCCGCTCGCGCACCCGTGTTCACGAAAGGAACAGAAACGATTAAATTATACCTGATTCGATACGAAGTAGAGCATGCAACGTACTGTTCGTAAAAAAGTTCGATTTGCGCGTGATTCAAGTCGCGCTCGCAATTTTTACATCCTTCGAACCAATTGTACTCAAACTCCGTCTTGCGTTTTATCAATTTTCTGAATTACGCGTGAGATTTGAATATAGTTATGTACATCATATTGTGAGATTTTCGATACAATCTGACATACACGTGTGCTTATAATATAGATGGCAACGTAAACTTCTTTCTGTAGGTCGTAATTAACAAAAGTGGCGTAGGTAATTCTATGGCGACCTGTACTTGACATTTCGGACTAAATGAAACCGTTTGAATGAAACATTGCTAGCCTTGTCGCTTGAAATCAAAGACTCTTAAAAATGATTGAAAAGCAGTACATTAACTGCGACTATACGATTTTTGTCGCGTGCTACGGCCCTGTTGAAAGTCGACGGCCGAGAATCCACGTGCCAGACTACTCACGTGCATTGCCGGCGATTTGTCGTATTCACGGAACTAAAGTGAGTAAGGGGTAGAGGGAGAGGAAGAGAGAGAGAGGTGTGCATTTCCTATATTTATTATGTGGCGTAATTATGCACGTGCACGTTTAGGAACTGGCAAAAGTTCCATTAGCATGTACACAGACGAGGTATAGAATAGACACCGCATCTTATGGACCTTCGTGTCACACGTCTAGAAATACCGACGGAGCAGAAAACGAGGCAAGTTGAAGCGCCCTCTGCGTATGCGAACGGCAGAAGTCATAATTACAATTCACATTCTGACTGACTTTGGCGGCGTTGCCAAATGTATGCGATAAATGCACGATTGCCATATCATGAATTTGTTACGAATGTACATCTGATCGCTGCGCTGTCTCGCAAGCTTGGCTGGATCAGGCTCGATGCTCTGCCTCGCCGCTGAGAATGAGTCAGATTTCAGATTTAAAGGGTCTACGTATTGTGTTATATGTATTGTGTTATTCCGTTCGGCGTATTTTCAATTAAGCTTTTAAGGAGGAAGAGGTACGGAATGAAATTTACAATTCTTTTGAAGTATTTTGCAAGCAATAACTTTGATACAAATAAAAATATTAACACGCGACTTCGGAAAATCGCGAATCGGGAAAAAATCAAGCTAGGGGCAGAAATATCAGTGGCTGTACAGTACACATGACATGCTTATGAATAAGTTGGCATAGTATGAATAGCTTATGTGTGTGTGTTGATTCTTGCTAGGCAATGACACACGTACCGCCATATATTACTCGCAACGAAATAGAATTCGCCGAAAAAACGCCGACGAGTGCTGACGATTGGCTTTGAGGAGGAATTGGAAACACATAAGAAAATCGCAGAATTTCTTACAATTTTTAAGGATTATGCATTTTAATGTAATAAAGGAGTTTACCAAATTTCACAATTTCCGACTACAGTAAATTCTGTCACATTGTCGCGGATCTGGGAATCGTTTGCCACAACTTGGAAAGAGTGGACACGGTTTTCGAGCCTTGTGTCTTTGTAGTTTGCCGAACAAAGAAAAGGACAGCGAATGAAAGAGCTGGTGCCTTTGTAATTTGCCGAACGAAGAAAAGGACAGCGAATGAAAGAGCTGTCCTTTTCTTCGTTCGGCAAACTACAAAGACACAAGGCTAGAAAACCGTGTCCACTCTTTCCAAGTGTGGCAAACGATAGACAGGTGCACGACAATGTGAGAGGGTATGTTACGAATTTTTACTAATCGTAGCATACCCTCTCACGTTGTCGTGCACCTGTCCATCGTTCTGCGACAACTTGGAAAGAGTGGATACGGTTTTCGAGCCACGCGTCGTTGCAGTTTGCCCAACGACAAGAAAACGACAGTCGAGGCAACTGACACAGTTGAAACTCAGCGTGCGAAATGCTGCAACACAGACGATTCTTAACCATTTTTATTAACTTTTTCTGTATGATAGTCTATAACATATTGATGAGATTGTTTGTATAAAAATAAGACCAAACATGATGTAATTGAGACCACATTTACTAATTAATTCGTCAAGTGTAATGACTGATACAATAAGTATAAAATAAATAAATGTTGTTCAAATTATGTCATGTTTGATATCATGTTAAGCGGAAAAATGTCATCAATATATCAATCACAATTTCGGACAAATAAAAGTAAAATTCAAAAAGTTATATTATTGTATTATAAACAGTTGAACCGTCAACTCTCATCAAAGAAGCCGCGTCGCGCGTCGCATCACACGCCTCGCTGACTCGGTTAAGATTACATAGGCGTCAAAATGACGCGTGCCTGGGCGTAGGCACAACTCGCTGCGACAGTGTGGCAGGGAGCCTTAACGACAATGTGACAGAATTTACTGTACTTTCATTCTCCCATTTACATTCTATTTTCTTTTATCTGCAACTCCGTTACGTAATCCTTTTGTTGCCGACTAGTTAAATAATTTATACCCCGACCATATCAAGCACGGTGTGGGAGCTGTATGGGTCTTCTGGAACCACGTATTTTATAAGTCCTGTCTTTATTAATCTCAAATTAGATAACAAATATTATAACTTCAATTCATTTAGATTCACTCGTATTAGCCTTGCTTTTACTAGTAGTTCCTTCTATTATCCTGTTATTCATCCTATAATTTTCATTCAATCTATTTCTATTGTTCATACTGTCTCATATATAAAAATACATAATTATATTTAGTATTTCTTAAATATTATTCAGCGTTACGTCTAAGTAGTGGCCGACCGCTCGACATATTCAATTAAACCACCGCGGTCGGGCGTAACAGTGTTCCGTTTATTTAAAAAACAACATACTGTAAACAGAATATGAAACCATTAGAACCATAAAAAAACTTATCAGCAACAAAACGTTGTATCCAAAAAATTGATTTTGCAATTTTGACTTTTTTTTTCACGTAATAGCAAGATCTTTCCGGATAAATTACCCAGAATACTAATGCAACATAGACAAAGATATAAGAAATTTCAGGGTAGTTAACATGCCCTTCTTTCATCTTAGTTCCACTATTACTTTCACCAGCGTGTCACAAAACAATATATTCCATAGCGGATCAATCTGAAAAATACAGTAATACAAAAACTTACGATCAACGTTTCGGTTTAGCTGAGCAGATGTAAAATGGTCTTTACATATAGCTGTTTTGCGCCTTTGAATCGCTGTCGCCAAGCGACAGCTTCTCTTGTCTTCTGTTCTGAGTACCTATAGCTTCATCTTCATGATCTAACATCTAACCAATTTGGAGATTGAGCAGATTTTGATAAATTGAATAGAATATTTTTTTGTAATGATGAACGAAAAGTTTTGGCAGACGGATTCCACAATTCTAAGATAGATTTCAAAGACATTTTTAAGCCCTGACAACGTGGTAGTCTTAAGACCGCTGACCGCATTTTTGAAACATCCTTTTAATAGATATTTTAATTTTCCGCATTTAATCGAATTTCTGATAATGCCCATCTATTTGGATTTTAATCGTTGCAAGTTCTGCTGGTTAAAGAATTATAACTGTCGTTAAGAATGTAAAAAAATTCGGCCGGGTGCATGACCGCCGAGTTTTCAATTTCTCCTACTGTTCCTGCGATTGAGTTAAGAGGGCTGCTGAGACCCCGCGACTAAATAGTTCCAGAGTTAAACGGCAGTTCATTTTTTCGATGCAATTAGGATTTACATGTTTTTCTGATAACTTAACAGCAGCTCTCGTTGCCGCACCGTTTTCTAATTCCCATAATGAGCGTACGTCTTTCCAAGACTTTTACATATGCGGAATATCAAAGATTACACATATTTGTTAATTTCCGTGAATGACATACGAAAGATCATCAGAAATCATATTCTTTATAGTACTTTGATTATTACTACACTGATCACAAATAACAGCACGTAAATTTAAGCCTGTATTGAAGAAGCGCGCTGATATTTTACGCAGCTGCTGCTAGTCACGTGACAAGTGCAATCAACGAATTTAGTATTAATTCTCACCACGGGCAGCGGTGTGATATGATGCTGCACTCGGCCGGTAATATTGGACGTGACTCGGAAATGGTAAGGGGGCTCTAGAGCCCCTCGGCCGTGTGACAAAAAATTGCATTGCATGCTGTGTCTATTCTATACCTCGTCTGTGGCATGTAATTCATGAAAATGGCACTGTATCAATTTAACGCAGCAAACTGCGAAATATCTATTCAATAATTATCCACAAAACGTCATGTTTTGATAAGTGCAATCGAGTTGCATTTATAATGATTGTCAACGTCAAAATAGTTCTAGAATAGTTTCATAGTCGAGTGTAGCTGAACAGCTGAACAGTGGTAATAATCATATCATATATCACATAAAACGTCATGGTTCTTTTGAAGCATATAAACGTTTGTACGGCATATTGAATTCAATAATTATAATTATAATTTACCTTTACTCCACATGTATATACAGTAAATTACGTTAATTTAACGTCTGAATCGTTTACGAATTTATTTCTGCCCGGTCTGCATCTGGTCAGCTTCTCCTTTCGGCCACTGGAGGCGCTTGCAAGATCTACATTACCCGATTCTCGAAATTGTTAATTACGGCCAAACTACGATTTCGTAAACTCCGAAATCGATACAGTAGCTTGCGAAAACTATTCGTAAACGATTGAGACCGTTACACACGAGATACGTCAAAATTATTTCGCCAGAGTTTGCATCTGGTCAGCTTCTCCTTTCGGCCACTGGAGGCGCTTGCAAGATCTACATTACCCGATTCTCGAAATTGTTAATTACGGGCAAACTACGATTTCGTGAACTCTGAAATCGATTACGTAAACTTGCGTAAACTATTCGTAAACGATTGAAACCAAAATAGCCGAAATCTATGATAGTTGTCTGCTAACTATACGGCGGTCAGACACCGACGAGATATTCCACCCCACATGTTACTATTCCAATTTTAACAGGTGTATTTCTTAAGAAATTCTCCATTCTTTCACGGACTTCTCATGACTTAACAATAAAAGTTTAACAAAAAATAAACTAAAAATATGCTTTGCCTTTTTGCCGAAAAACCGTCACACTGCCGAAACTATTGGGAGTTCAGCGTGCAGCCAGTGAAATATTTTCAGCGCAAATTGCCCTCGTGGATGGTAAAGGTTCGGGGCCAAACGAAAATTAAGCTATTTCACTATTTTTCGACTATATCTCGGTCACAGTCTGGTATTAACTGTTATGTAAATTACGTATATAGACGTTTCGTGTTTTATATTTACTTTTGTGACGAGCACCAGGTTGAAAGAAGTGACCGTCGATCCTGGTCGATCCTGGCGGCTCGATAATGATTCCTCCGGTTCTGCGTATTCCGCGGACGGAATCGTACTATACCATACTATACGCTAGATGTCGCGGTTCTCCATAATTCGGCCGACATTGGTATGATTCATGCGATGCATCGTTTGTAACCTGTTCCCGCAGTGATGTCGCCAGTTTTCTAGCTTGACAAAACACCGTTTTGACAGGTCTATCAATCGCGGAAAATGGCGAGACTACTCGGATTTAGAAACCTTTTGACGCTCTTTCTGATAAATCTTGGTGAGTTCCTTCAAAAGTAATATATGATCCACGATTTGCGTTACGAATACCTTTTCACAAGGGTCAACATTTTTCTGTCACAAGTGGCTGCTGAGAGGATAAAAGACATGATTTACATGCCCTTGGACGGTGTGTCGGCATGTTTCAGGAGGCACAACGGTACACACCAGTTTGGCTGCTCCTGTAAGTCGCTATTTTCATATATTCTGTTGTTTGGGCTAGTCTTATTCCAGGGTGGCATGAACAGACACATTATTGTGCATATATATGCATCCTATGATTTGTTTAGGTTTATGTTCATTTCAAGGGAGATTTTATTCTTAGCTAGTAGGTCTGGGAGCGTTGGCGTTATCCACATATTGGAAGATGAAACTGACATAGATTGGTTGGAGCAAAAGGCGACAGCAGGACCTTACATGGTAGTCATGTCATTTTCCATGTTTACCAGAGACAATCTTGTTAGACTTAAGGATACCAGCAGTGTGAACGGAATTCTGTTGGCTAGGAACATCACTGTAGAGTATCCAGATTTTTATTCTCCCGAAGATACCTGTCCAAATAGATATTCAGGTTACACAACGTGCGACGATTCAAAGCCTTGGAATCGGTTTGGTTCAGCTTTGTTGATGGAAGACTGGCCGTTTCCTATGTTTTACATGGATGTAAGTTTTCCGCTATGCATAAAGTAATTTTTCAAGGTGTCAGAAAATATCTGTACACTATTAGAAGTCTAAAAAAGACAAAAATAGAACTAGAGGCCACAATCAAAGTGTGCATACACTTTTTGTTGAGACACCGACTGTGTTCTTCTGACCCTTTTTTATGACCTGGGAATCATCTGTTACAGAATCAGACTCAGTTAGAAGCTATAAAGAACTGTTTCTGGAAACACAATGCTCACGATTTAGACGCCCAAAGCGAACGATCACTTTGCGCATTAGAAATGAAATCGTTCATGTTTGCCGCTATTAATTCGGAATCGTGTATAAGGAGGAGTGAAAAGTTGAATTTCAACCCAACGCAATTTTGTGATCCGCTGGGCGATAGAAATATTCACTGGCCATTGGCGCCTTTGAACGAGGAAGAGAATTCCGTTATATTGGTGATCGCCAGACTGGACGCATCTTCTTTGTTCGATGGTTTATCTCCTGGCGCAGAGAGTGCAGTCACAGGATTTGTCACCTTATTAGCGACAGCTTATCATCTCAATAGTCTAAATCCCACTGTCAACAGTGAGTGTATCCACTTATTATATTTTTTAGAAAAATCGTCTCTTTTCCTGCATCTTTATTCATGGCCGTAATTTTTCGTTTATTCTTTATTTCAGAAACCAACGTTATATTCTCGTTGCTAAACGGTGAAGCCTTCGACTATATAGGATCCAGTCGATTGGTTTATGATCTCGCAGACGGTAGTTTTAATGCAGTGGGAGGTGTGAATTTAAAAATGGACGATGTCGCGAGTGTGATAGAGCTTGGTCAGTTAGATGAGAGTGTATTGTATGTTCATACGAAGAATGAAGAAGGCAACGGGATGATCGATCAGTTAATAAGTACTCTAAACGCAAAAATGTTGAGGGATAGTGTTCCACCCTCGTCTGTGCAGAGATTCCTCGTTGAAAGGAGTAACATGTCGGTTACTGTTATAAGCAACCATGCGGACGAGTTCAAGAATAAGTATTACAACAGTATTCTAGACGATGCGAGAAGCCTTCGTTTCAACAGGTGCGTTATAAATATCCCTATGCCGTCTATACCTACATATACCTAATCTATATATATTGAGCAACCATGAATTCGATTATTATTTTCTAATTTTTCTTTTCATCTAATTTAAATTGTACGTTATATGCCTAGGAACGAAATGAGAGGTCTTGCGTTGAAATTAGCTAAAGTAGCCGTCAGTCTAGCTGAAATTCTGTATCAGAATGTAACAGGGACTCCTTCCGCGAGTCCAGTGAATATAACTTCGATTGAAGAACTCGTCACCGAATTATTGTCTTGCTACGTGGATAGTGCAAAATGCGATTTATTCCGTGCGGCTTCACCGCCTGGGGCAAAATTGATTGATCAAGTTTTGCCGCTTTATGTCGGCGTACACAGAGTGCCAAACACTGCCACGAGTCTAACAGGTCAAGTGTTCGTTCTGTTAACTGGTGACAAGTTGACCGAAATGAACGAGAGCACGTGCCATGAGAAACATTTAGCCTGGATGGGTGGATATGATTTTACTGGACTTTGCATTAACTCGACCGTAAACTACAGTACTGCCGTTAGTCCAGCGTTTACCATCGATGGTAAAATATAAGTTTATGCAATTACAATCAGATATAACGAGTCTGAAAGAATCTTTCAAATTTGTTGGTAGTATATTATAACTCGTTGCATAATGGGTTTTGGCTCTTTGCTGTCAAAACTGATTTGCCACAAACGATCTCGATTTATTCGATTTCCATTTTCTCAATCTTTAGACTATTCTCTTGTGTTCCCTCGTTATACGGATATTTTTCTATTAGGTTACAATATGCAGTCGGGAAATTTTTCGACATGGACAGAGTCTATATGGCAGTCGTTAAGCGTAAGAATGTTCTTAAAGCCCTCGGCAGCTACGGAACGCTTAAGTATGATTCTTGGCAGCTTCGTAGCAGGAACGTCGTTCGTTTTAGTGTGGTTTATCAACTCCCGAGCGGATATACTATTCAATACAAGGTGAATTGTAGTCTGCGAGGTGAGTTGCCCAATACCTGACACTGTACCAGCAACTGACAGCCATGCATTTCTATTAGCCTGTGTGTGTCGGATGTTGTCCATTCTAGCTGTTTGAGTTCTTTCCTTGAAGTGTCCGCTGTTGGGCAAGTCTCACCTTACATTACCAAGTCACACTGATCTGAATTAAAGGTATCATATCTGGGTATGTTAACTGTTCTGAAAACGTTCGTTTCAGAAGGGCAGTCGATTGCTAGGAACAGGCAGCGGACGACCACATATCAATGACCATCAGGCTGGATCATAGAGGCGACTGCGATGTTCTAGTGATTAGCCTTTAAGACTGTAGAATGTGTGGTGCGCCCTCGGCTGATCATCTTACCTCAATTCGAGGAAACAAATTGTTCAGACTTTCATTCTGGACCGCGCGCCACGACTGACTTTATTCAACAAGGAGAACATATTTTGCCGGATAGGAGCGAGTAAACATATGCCGGCCAAAGATTGGTGTGCTCGTCTGGTTTTGATATAGAAATTCCCCAAAAAATGTCCAGCCATCATTAACGCGGGGTAGAAGTTATTTCGCATGAATATTTCGCGGAAACAAGGAGGCTCGACGCTGAAAAGGTATTTTTAAAACTGAATGCCGGGGTCCCGATTGTTTTAGCCAAGCAAAACGCGGCAAAATTTCTAATAAGGTACATATTGATGCGTATACAGGTTCATGCCCCGTTTATAAAAGAAACTGTAAGCGTTTTTAAGAATGAATGAAAAGTAACGTGGATGTCTAGCCTCTTTGATAATCTGTTTATAAGCGTCAGGCGTAAATCGCCCTATTTCACATAAAATCAAAATAGGTCTCTTTGTGACTTCACGAAGAAGTTCTTCTGTATAGTATATATAAACCCCCCTCCCCCGCCCCGACACGATCCCGTGTTTAGGTGCAGTCATAATTATTATAGATCACGAGTGCAACGAGTATATCATTTCTACATTGTACATACTATGATGGAAAGTACATAATGAAGATGTTGATATACATCTGAGGAGGTGTTTGAACGATCGTTTGAACGTCTTTGTGAAAGATAACACTAATAAAAAAAAAGCAACTAATGCAGGATGTGCACGTTAAGTTTATCGTGACTTAGAAGGATTGATTGAGTATAATATATGTTAACAAGAATTGATGCTCAACCTATTGTTCCTCAAGATATTTCTTCACTTTCGTTTCATTAAATCCAGGTTAATTAGCTAGCGTTGCAAGCGTATCGCGTAAGTTTTATATAAAGTATTACAAAAAGCAGTAGATCTATAATCTGCCTGCGTAAAAGTACAGACAGCTTTTACATTATTTAATATGCGCTCCTAAATTGTTCTCCCCCACTTTTACTTAAATCCTCTTCAAGATCACCAAAGTGAGGAAAAAGAAGAGGGCTCAAGATTCTGTGTTTCAATGCATTTTCTCTTTTTCTATAAGCGCTTTTCAATCAGCACCGCCTGTATTTGACGACCCTCTTCCCCCTTCCATAATTATTGTAAACTATGTAAATATATTCCATATTCTCCAAACGTAGACACGAGGAGACAAATTAAGTGGGTTCCGTGTGCAGGATTATTTATATACGATTACCTGTGATTGCTTGTATACTCAATAAAATAAATTTTTCTTTAACTGACTAAAAAGACGACTGGACGATGGCACGTTGTCTAGAATATAATACATATCCCTGTGCAACGAAAATTACTGTTTTTATAACGTAGGGGGCCGCAGGCCACCAATTAAATTGACCACAAACGATGTAAGCCAATGTTGAACAATAAATCATGCCACTTTTTTCAATTATTGGTTAAAGTGTTGTAGTCTCGGTAGATTCGTGTAGGCATATATAAATGTTACAAAAATTGCCTATAATGTTTCGTAATGAAAGTTTGACTACTATACCTACATTATGATAAGTGATGAAGAATATATATTGCAAGCGTGATGGCGTTTATTGTTAATAAACAACTTATTTAACAGGGCCTTGATGTACACGAGAGAGAAGTAATCAATTTGTTTACTTATGCTTTTTAGTATGCATGTAAGTATATAATACGTTTAGTTTACGACTTAAAATTTGAACCGTGGCATGAATGGACCAAATGCATCCATATCAGTTAAATTAACGCTTAAGTCTTGCTGAGAACAAAGAATTAACGTTACTCCTCAACAAAAAAAAAAAAATAACGTTCCCATTTTTCGAGAATATCGCGATAATAATTACAAATTGATCAACAAAATAAAAGAGAGAAAGAAGGTAGAGAACAAAAGAAATCTCGTAACACAGCTCATTTTGCAACAACTATAACAATCTCTTTACAAAACGAAAACGCATTCGGTCCACTCGCACCCTCATTAAATATAATTAATGATCTTAGATAGAGCTCACGTGTTATATCATAATCAATGCGCGATAACATCTGAGATCTACCCGTTATTTAATATTAAGTCCATACGCACGTGTCACTGGATGCTTCTTTATACATACGCGCATGCAGAGGACGAAAACGTATTTAAATTTGAATGAAGAACATGCG
The DNA here is from genome assembly GCA_963942575.1 of Priocnemis perturbator. Classification (NCBI taxonomy): domain Eukaryota; kingdom Metazoa; phylum Arthropoda; class Insecta; order Hymenoptera; family Pompilidae; genus Priocnemis; species Priocnemis perturbator. The sequence continues at coordinate 2,810,118 of OZ012654.1, forward strand.
AAGATGTGACCGTGAACTTGAGTTTCTATCCACGTGTGCATATGGACCAAGGGTTCCGTCTGTTTTCTTTTTTCGCAGTTTTCCAACGATTAACCCTCTCGCTCACGTTCTGCTGTTTGCTTTTGATTAGGAATGATTTGCGAGAAGATGAATGACGAGTGAACATTGCAGAGAACAAATGCTTGGAAACGTGATGAACTCATTGCAGAGAACCAATACCTGGGAGCATAGTAAGACTAAGACTCCGTCGATCGGATTTTTGACAGAGTGCAGCCTGTAACACAATGGACGAGAGAGTTAACGCACTTATTTCCTCCCCTCCGACGCACGTACAACCTCTTCGGTATGATCTCGTTATTGTAATTATTACTTTTTTTAAGTATTTCGTAGTTTTTAGTATACAAGTATGAAGTAGGAGGCTGGGCACCGCCCACCGAGTTTATCACAGTCGTCTGGTGCCGCAGCACATACGTATACGTGGTTCAGCCTTACAACCTACCTCTTAACTGCTAGATTTATCTTAGTCTATTTAATCTAAGATAACAGTATAGCCCCGTACACGCCGAGAAGTGACGTTCAAACAAGCGAATCTCAGTGTTGGTGTTAAGGGTCGAAAATGTTGCGTTATTGCTGTAGAGCACACGACATGACCAAAGTAAGAGAAAGATCAGCTTCGTTTCTTCTACTCAGGTCACCGTTCATCCTTCTTCTTTTGGGGATCAAGTAACTTTGCTTAAAGCAATTTTACATCGTCCATCACACCATATGCATGGGACTATACTGCTGGCTGTCTTCAACTGATGATATCGTTTTACTGTAAAACTCGTAAATTCATCTACTGTGTTCGACGATTCGGAAGTCAACAAAGTTTCATACTGTGCGAGATCACGATCTAAGGAAAGGAAATGACGGTACCGAATTAAGGTGCGATGACTTAGGAATTTCGTCCCGCAAATAACTAATAGCTGAACAATCGATAAGCCACTAGTGGAAGCACTCTGTTGTTGATCTGCTATATGTACATTGAACAGACAAAACAGGTAGTCATTTGAATGTTAAGTATCGAACGGAAGTGTTCACAGACGGATGAGTAAACGAAGAAGGCTCGTTTAACGTGTCACTTTTATCCATTTCCAAATTCACGCGGTGCGATCATTCCTTGAAGATCGATTGACTAGTGTCAGTCTATATAAAGAGTGTCGTCGGTTTTACATCGTTTGCTTTCTTTTTCGATATCGTACAGCGTTTTTCATATGCAAAGCGTTTTGGAAGAAACGTACGAGAGTGCCGTGTACCGAGAACAACCTGCATTCTAGCTTCTCTTATATCATTCAGTCGTTTCGCCGTTCTTTTTACAGACAAAATTCGTTAGCAACGTCTACGTCGAATGGAATCAGACGAATGATAACATCGTGAAAAATTGTCTTACTCTTTTTGCGCAAAATACAGGATGGTTATTGATTCACTACATCCGGATAAACAAGCAAAATGATCCCGTTCAATATTATTCGTGTCTAGTGAGAACGATCAGCGCGTTTGGGTTCGAATTAGTTCGATAGGAGCAGCAAAACTAAAGCACGTTCGACAGTTTTACAAGGCGGTGGACGGAACATGCATAAATCACAGGTCAGTCGAACCGTTGTTGGCGGAGGGGAAGAACATCTCATTCCATTTCCGTCCGACTGCAAATATCTCGTTCACCACTTATTAGCACCCTCGCAAAACTCTGACTCCGTGATACGGAAAATATATTATAAAAGTCACCGACGTAATATAGCAAAATATACTATTTGGCAGGCATCGTACAAACAACCAAGTACCCAGCACTCTTAGCGTGCTATTTCGTGTTACGTACAATAGTAATTATGTGTATTTATATATAATACTTTATATATATATATATATATATATATATATGCATACCGTACGGCCAACGACTGGCTCCTTTCGTAAAACGTAATAATCATATGCAGACAGCGCTCGCTTTAAGTGTATAAACGTCTTCCTTACACCCTAGAAAATGGCATGTGCGTGTCGTCAATTGTTGTAAACATCTTTGAATCCCCCGGATTACAAGAGAAAAGGTATCCAAGCATCGGTTTACCACGTCGGACGTTGCTAATAATTCTCTTTTTCCTCGGTTAACTTTGTTAATCGTTCTCTTCATTCTTTCGTTTCCTCGCACTCTAACAGTTTCGTATATTATTATTATATGTACAGCAGGAGTACCACCTTGTTCGGAGCCATGGTGGACCATGCATCAGAGACGACACTTAGAGTTTAAAAATATAATCATCATATATTTAAAGTAGTAATTATATTATCATTGTTGTTTATTATTATTAGTTCGTAATAGTTATTATTATCTTGGAGGGACAGCACTCTTTTGCTATGCCACGACACTGCAGAGCTTGAATCAAAGACTATAATCGCGAAAGTTACCACGCTCCTCGCGAATGGCACGGAATAAAAGAAAGTCGATGAGATTATTAAACACGTTTGGCTAGTTACAAAACGATTAAGACTAACGTCAGCCCCGAGTTCTGCACCCTAAAAGAAACCGTAAGTCCAATTATCTATCGTGAATCAGAAAACTCAAACAATCGAGTCTGGCGACGGAAGGGTATCATAGAAAAATATTCAAATTGATTGTAAGTCTGTTATATGCGCGCACACTCTGCAACAGCTTACGAAGAAAGCAAAAGGTCCACCTTCTCTTCTTACAGCTTCTGTTCAACGCATTTGTCTACATTAAGTGGTTCGTTTTCTCTCTCTTAAATTTGTCGCTGTATAAAGTGTCTTTTCCTCGTGTCTGCGCGCTCTTTCTCTCTCTCCCTCGGCCTCTTTAATCGGTAATAACTTCGCTCGCAAATCAAGTCACGCCTCTCTCACCATTCGATCAATGAAACGTCTCGTTTTAACTATTCAATATAAAAATTATATTCTGGTTAACCAAAAGAGTACATTACAGATTAATACAGTCGTTTCAGAGTCTAGATAGAGATGTGCGAATATACTCCCATTTTCATATATTCGTAAACTGTTTCCTACCATGGTAAAAAGTTTACAGTGGAAAGACGGTTCTCGTGTCGTATTGCAGATAACACGCAGTTTGCCAAAAATTACGAAAACTGACTTCTCGGCGAATATTTATCGTGTCGAAAAATCAACGCCCACGAGGAGAAGTTTTTACGATCTCATGGCATGCACGGAGTAACTCCGCTCGTTTTTTTTCGGGCGGGCTCGCCGCCACCGTGTTAAGACAACACGCAATAACGATAATGACGTTTATGTATCGTCCGTTAAAGAGGAACAGTCGTCGTGAAAAATACATTCTCCGAAAAGAGTCCTGGAAGAAAATTGTTCGTGCGCGCAAAACATACTTTTTTTTTCGTCTTTGTCTCTCTCTTTCCTCTCGAAAAGAATCACGTCCAGTGGTTAACGAGGTAACTAAATTGTCATAAGTGTAACTCCAAATGAGGAACTAATGATCGTTTGTTCAATGCATCGTAATAAACACGTACGAAGGATCCATTGGGCATGGAAACAAATGAATAAATTAAATCACCTCATTTCCTCCTCCACCCTCTGCTCCATCATCAATAATTATGAAAGGGGTATTTTTATTTTTGATTGAATTATGCACAGCTTACAGTTTTCATACTCTTTGTAGTACGTATTCAAGTTCAGTTCCCTTGCTTTCGCAACGTTACAACGGGCAATGAGCGGGGATAAATGGAAAGTTTAAGAGAGCAACTCGCCCTAATCATCGAAACGGTTGGCTTCAGAAAAAAGAACGGACCCGAAGGGGCTGAAAGTTTCGTGACAGAGAGTAAGAAAGAGTAAGAACGAGTGTGAAAGAGAGAGCGTGATAACCTCTACCCATGTACCCTTTTCTCGCGAGAATAATTACGTATTTGACAGTTAAAGCGAAATCTATCCTCGAATACCTTAATACTGTAATGAGCAACTGGATTTGAAGGTACCGTAAAGAGGCTGACGTATCGGTGATCGACCGAGGTCAGTGAAGATCATCATCGTCGCTGTCGTTACCGTCTTTTGATCTATCGGCACCTCCCTCACCGTCGCTGGAGCCGGAATCGCTTCCAGAATCCTCCGACTGCCAGCCTGCCTGCTGTTGCTGGACCTGCTGCTGCTGTTGAACGACGTGTTTCGACGACACTTTATGGCGTTTGCCGACCCGTGGCACGGCCTCGGCACCCGCACCGTCCAACATCGGCTGCAGAATTCGTCGGCGGGCGTTGATGAACCAGTTGTTGACTTGAAGTAGCGTCAGGTTTGTCTGACTCGCAATCTGACGCTTCTCATCCTCCGACGGGTAAGGATGCTGCGCACAAGGACAATTTCTGTTTTCCACGATTTGCTCATGCAGTAATGGACCGAACTTTTCGAGAACTCAGTTTGGAGCAAACGCCAGATAGCGAAATGGGACAAACTTTTGTCTGGCTAAGGAAAGTTGTTCTGGAGTTGGTTGTAAAGAAAAATTTATATGATCTGATCTTTGACGGGACTAGCGAGACACGAGTGTGTCAGAAGCGAGAGTGACTGACGTCTTTTTTTGGGAATCAGCAATTCGGCAAACCAGCCACGTTGAAAATTGGGTTGAACTGTAGAATTGATTGCTTACAACTAAATGTTGAAATAGCCAGGTTCGCATTATGCTAGTGGCTTGTTTCGGTAGTACGCCACGCTTCTGTCTTCCTTTCCTGATGCTACCATGATTTCCCCCGTGGCTGCCGCCGTGATTCGAAGTAGTAGTGCCAGTACCACATCCTTCTTCCTCGTCTTCGCTCGGTGCCGGCGAAGGGGAGCCTGCAACAGTAATATCTAAACCCGATTGATGCATTCAGTCAATCACTGTCTGGCGAGGTGGCATAAGGTGCATTAGTAATCTGTGAAACAAGATGTGTGCCAACAAGATAAAACGCTACGACGACAGACTGAATACGCGTCTGAATATTCTAGACATTAAGCGTGACGAAACGATGATCGGAATGCACAGTTATATACAGTATCTAACCGAGGTATTTTTCGTCGTTAACGTCTCCCACGTCCACATATTCCGTTTCCTTCTCTTGCAACGCGAGGAGGCCCCAGTATCCGACGCTCTCCAAATATATTCTATCAGCAATATTCACATACTCCATATCATCTATAAACGAGCGACAATATTTTCTAAACCATTGTCGTAACAACTCGAACAGTCGTGTGTCAAATGTAATATGACAAGCAATAAATCATAAACCTAGACTAGTTTGCTGCTGTCGGTCTAACTTATACAATGGAAATCGAAGACAACGAAATCGGTTAGAACAAGATATTGCTTGCTACGAGTAAATCTGATGATCCTTCTAAAACTTGTATCCAATTTTCTCAGTACAATCACATAAATTTTGTTGTCTTCGAATTCCATCGTATATGCCCTCTCACAGCATCCATGTGAGCAAGATAAGGTGTAAGCTTCCTTCAAGCACTCACCTTGGCCAAGATACATATCGTTAACCGGCGCACAAGGATGAGCACCGATTTGAGAAAGCGGCGTGCTTCCATGAACAGCGGACGGGGACAGTGGATCATCATGGTCCTGGCTGCTGGATCGGACCGACCGCTGATTGGCGGACGTCGACCGGACCGATGATGGCCTGTCGTTGCTGTCCTCCTGAATGACCACCTGATTAGCGCCACCGTTCTCTGACAGGCTGTCTGCTCGGCTCACTCTGAGTCCGTTAGCTCCCGACTCAACATCATTGCCTGTAGATGACAGCACCTGGCAAATATATGTCGCAACTAGCCGTCAGAGAGCAGGGTGGGGTGCTATAATATTTTTTAGGAATGGACGAGTATCGACTATGCTGCATTTTTCTTGAATATTTTTCTACTGCTAGCGCTCTATTATCCTTCTTTACTACAGTTTTTAGATATGTTACATTATAAGGTAGGTATGTGGACTACTGCCATTGATGAGAACCGATTATGCAATTATTAGAAGGATAAACGGCGAAAAGTTTGGACAATGGGAAGTTTTGCATAATAGCATTGAAAATTGTGCTTCTTTTATCTAGCTTGTAAAATTTCACGGTTTACTGAATTTTTATACAATCGAGATGGACTGTTAGGCCGTTTGTACATGTATAGATAAACTCGATGTTGGCATCGACATCCATATGCGATATAATGCAATCAAATGGTTATTTCCATACGTAGTTTTATCGAGCTACGCTCTGGACTGACTTGAGTACATTATATCCGGCATTGGTATCGGCGCAAATATCTATTTTATCCGCGCGTGTTCAAACGTCCTTACCGTATTGAGAAACGATACTCGTACATCCCCGAAACTATGAGGATTTCTACGTAGGCAAGGGAACAGGCCGGGGAGCCCTGCGTTTAGAGAAATCGTCTAACCTGCAACGGACTGCTGCCATTGCTGCCACTCGATGGACCCATATCGTGCCCATGATGGCTGTAATCGCTTCGAAGCAGATTCTCGCTTTGCATCTTGCCCTTCAGGCACGTGATGTACCTGTTGCAAAAGTCTTTGCACAACTCCTGCACCTTCTCCAATTCGAGCAGATGGATTCGCAGCACCTGTATCGCCTTGATCATCTATAAAAACACAACAGAAATGGTAAGCGATTATTCGGCGCTCGATTTTTTTTCCAATGACCCCCATTCGTCCGATGTTCTACTATCTTCACGGAAAACTCGATCGGGCTTGGGTAGAATTGTGCAGACGTAACGTTTCTTGTTATCAAGATACGTAACCTAAAGTATTGAAATCGAATGCAAGGACGATTGAAACAATTGCAAAATGTCAAACCATGAAACATGATAAATTCAAATGCAACATATGCATATGAATATATAAGCATAAATATGTACATACTAAAAATATCAGTACCAAATGATGAAACGCATTGAATAGGAATGAAATAGATTCTAATAAGAATTTAATCATTAAGAGTTTTAAAAGCTCACAAACATTAACATAGAAAACGCACGTATTAAAAAGTCTTCATATTAAAAACACTAGTACCAAACAAAATAAAAATGCACATAGGTCGCAGACTTCCAAACTATACCATTAGCAAGTAGCTACAGCTGTTGCGAGCAATAAAATACACTCAGTACAAAAATGATACGTGTGTGAGGTCCAACCGGCTATGCGATTTCAGAGAAAATACACACCAAACCGTCAATCTCGGGGTCATTGACCAAGAACGGCTTTCGGTCTCTTTCTTGGTGCTGGACGAAGGCCTGGATGTCCATATTGAAACTCTCGGACGTCGAGTTGTCCGAGCTTTGCGTTGCCTGCTCGCATCTTTCAAAGAGTAACGCGAGCAGGGGAAAGAGGGGGTGCTTGTAGACGGCCCTCTTGTCCGCCTCGAATTGGGCCTGATCCTGGTGGGTCGTGTAGTCGGCAACCCCGCTCGCTGGGTCCTGATCGTAGCCAGGGGTCACCATCGCTAGGGCCACGGCGGTGCTACCCTCTTGCATCCTATCATTCCTCCCTGGCACCCGCCATCCTTGCCCAGGTCCTCCGGGGCCGGTTGTCCTGCAAAGACTTCGGGAACTCGGCACCCTATCACCGCCACTGCCTCAAGGAGGACTGAAGGCGATCAACGATTAAGCGATCACTGAAATAAGAAGAGACGGACGAGGTGAGGAGACCAGTCAAGGGACAACTTTATCTAATTGTAGTTACCAGCACAGTAGTATAATGTCATCTGTGCCGTTGAACAAGAAGAATTGCGTAACTACAGTGGTCTATACAGCTATTACAGTTAACGATAGGCGATAATACGTGAGATTATTGAAACGTGGAAAGCTACAGAATTTCTACCAGAAAATTAGCCAAAACTCTTGGAAACATGACTATCAAGAGTCTTCTGTAATTCAACTTACGATTAAATAGGGCAAATTGCATAGTTTCAATCAGTGACAAGTCTTGACACCTCATCTAATCAGAGCCTAAACAACTCTAACGACTGCCCCCCTCCCACTCCTGAACGTTTTTTATCCCGCAAAACCACTTCCTCGCTATCGGAGGATCCGAAACACGCCGTTAATCCAGATTCGATTCGAGAGCACACCCTCGATTCCGCTCACGAGGAGGCGATGTGGCGAGGCAGACGGGGACAGAAAGATAGCAGTCGGCACGGAGTCGAAGATATAGTCGCCATCGCACGAAGGACCGAACGATGCGGCACTGCATTTAAATGTCATCATTGGGACGGTTTCAGCGCCATCAGCATCGCAGACTCTGGCACCGACCCCTGACTTTCATTCCAAACATACCTTTTGAATTTTCCGAACTCCCACCCCCTCCCAACACACCCTGTTTCAGCATGAATAAATGAAACGCTGCGGCAGGCGAGTTGATCGAACTTACACTAGCCAGAAACCCGCGGCTCTTTATAGATAAAGAGATAAGTGATGAGTGGAACCACCATGTGCGGTGTTCAACCTCAACTTATTGTCAGCGGTTGCCGTGAGTCACGGTAATAAGATACGGAAAACAATTGTGGATAACGGATGACGCACGAGTTCATTTTTCACCGCACGATCTATTATTTCTCGATACAGCAATATTCTCACTTATTCTGTCTAATATTTTCTTGAAAAAAAAAGAAAATGCGCACTAAAGGGTTGAAGTCCGTCGTCATTTTCATTTGAATAAATATATATTTATGTGTTACCGGAATCGATCAGCATACGTTGTACGACCAACCGAGACAAAGCGTTCGGCAGGGATTAAAAAACGTCGACGGAATTAATTATTCGAGCGTAATTATTCTTATTAACGTTTGTCGGACGTAGGCCGATGTCTGAAAATAAAAACACGATTTCCCATTCCAGGGACAGGGAGACGGTGGGGGTCTATTATGCGCTATCGACCGTGCTTTGCATAAGGAGTCTCTTCTGCAAGAGGTGAAAGGTACGATAATACAAAAATACCTGGGAATTAGGTTATTACGATGCCCAGTGAAGCACTGATCACCCGCCAACATTGATAATAATTGGAGAGAGAGAGAGAGAAAGAAAGGGCTGAAAGGAGTTTGCCTCTGTGTGTCTGTGTTTCATTTTTTTCCGAATCTTCCTCTTTCTCACTTCCTCATGCCCGGGTCTGTGTGTATATATATGTGTGTGTGTGTGTCTCTCTCTAATAGAACGGCGTTCGCCTTTTATACATAAAAAGATCCGACACTGACATCGAATGAATCTTGACTCTAATCGTTCAATAACGCACTTAATTTCCATTTCAAAGAGCGCGAGCGATGTTGGCCGGTGGGAAGTGACAGAGACGCAGATAGGCGACAGGTTGTTTCCAACATGACAAGGTATTTAACGATCGCATTATTTCAGGGTGCACAACCTATAACGAGAAAATCTGAGTATCCGCCAATACAAACACCAATACACGCGTCCAAAGTAACGTAAAGTTCAAATTATGATGAAAATATTTTCGAAAACAATATTACCAAAGCCGATTTTTCCGCGTCAGCGATTCAACACGGAACAAGAGCACACATCACACGCTTACGAAGGTAAACCGGGTGAAGAAGAAACAGGAAGAAGGGAAACGTCCCGCGAGGTGGCAAGAATGAAGGTGGCGCCTGTTAGGTGGATCATGTGGCGGGAGGGAGAAGTGTGCTGTGCTCAAAAAGGAAGATAAGAAACGCCAAGAAGGGCAGTAGAGGCTAAAGAAGTGAGACGAAAGAAGAGGGATGAAGGAAGAGGGTAAAAGAAAGAAGGGAAAGAGGTGGACAGAAGCGCCATTACTTGCAAGTGGCGCTTCCATCGTTGGCCGCGTCTTTCTGTTAAAGCCGATATTTATCGTCCCCGCTGGCGCGCTGGCGGCTCTTTCATTTAAAAATATTATCGCTGACCGGTGAATGGTCGGCCACACCAAGCTACAACACCTGCCCGAACGCGTGCCCCCCGCGTTTCCCTTCTTATCGAAACTGTCTTGCAGTATAGAAAGTATGAAAACTTCCCTCCTTCTGCCCCTCTAACTTTCCTTATCGTCTTTCAATAAAAAATCATAATTCGACCTCCACTCTTTGTACCGTGTGATCAATGCTATACAAATACAGAGTCATTTCGTACAAGCCGGTGGTATCGGTAGGTGTGGATGTGTATTTTATTTCGTACCTTTCATCGTTTCAATAACCTACAGTTACTCCTGACTTCTACTTGTTCTCCTCCCTTCCCTTCATTCTCCCGACCATCTCTAAACGCCGCATTATATTGCTTTCGGATTCTTCAGAGCTTGGAAGCATTTTGACGCAGCTGTTGCCAGGACGAGGAAAAGGGGAGGACGTGCACGTTTCTAACGAGCCGACGAGGAAGGCAGTACCCGGGCAAGGATCCTTGTTTAAAAGAACCCATTGATGCGTTTCTTAACCCTCCTGCAGTCGATGAGATACAACTAGGCTGGCCAGATTCTTTTCACCCAAATACTAGACGGACATGTTAGAGATTATTGTGGTATACCTTATTGTTAGTTCGATATTTGGGGTTGTTGTTAAAGAGGGGTTTAGTAGGAAACATGGACGAGAGCCAAAGTACGCTGTCGATATACACGAAACCTACGTGTATTCTCACATACTACAACGCGGTGGGTGATACCTATTAATTATGAGCCGCATCTGTTGTACGTTGTACTAAACGCAGAGTTCGTGCTCGTACATCGATATACCGATTTGATCAAATCCGTCGCGTAATCTCGTACCTGAACGCGTATTACAGAACGGTCGGATGAGAATGATTTGCTCGGGCGTGAACATGTTTTTGGGGTTACCAAGAGTTTAACAACGTTGAGGTTGCACCATTGATAGTTGATCGAGCAGATAGTGGTCTATATTCAGTGTAAATTGCCTTCGATCAGACGGTCGATGGGCAGGTATGATCTATTTTCGACGTAAATTACTGTCAGAACGAAGAAAAATTCTGTACTTTTTCACCTTTGGCTACAGCATCTCATTATACCGTCGCATTCTTGCCGATAAAGCGCGGTTGAGGGGAAATCGTTCACAGCCAATACGCGTCTAGCTATTCCCGCTTTCCAAAATGGCCGCCATAAGGGAGAGACGCGTCGCACGTGCTCTAGAATTTTTTGCCAACATTTTCCACAAGAAAAGGTTTATACGTCAGAAAAAATATTCATCAAAAATTGCAAAAATCGGTGAGACGATTCAACGACAATTTCAATCGATGACATCCCGGCGACATTTCGGAGAATCGTGCACATTTTTCACACGGATATTGAGCTCCAAACCCAGTATTGGTGAGAAAATGCTATCTATTTGTATAAATTAGGATACATGAAATTTGTGTACGTCTGAGATCGACGCTGGAAATGAAATTAATTCAATGAGTGGAAAGATTTCGGAAATCGGGGGAGACGTGGCAGAGTCCGTTAATCGCGGATGAGAAAGACGCTGTTCCGTGATGCAGTCATTGCCGGTAAATATTTGTTGGTAGGTATAGTTTATTAATGCGTAAATGCGAGAATATGTTGCACGATTTTGCCGTCTGACCAACCGCATCAGCGAGACTGCTGATGGAGTGCAGTGGAATCGTTAAAAGGATCGAGAATCGAGTCTACCAGGGAACGGCGGCCTTCCATATCGTGAAGGAGCATAAGCCTGTCAAGAGGACCAGTCATTTTCGTATCTCCGTCACAACAATACCAACTTCATTGATCACGGCGTCACAGGTCAAGTATTATCGAGATAGTGCATCTACGAAATTGTGTCGTGACGATATAACTGTGTACTGGTATATGAAACAAATGGCTAAAAAGGGCGGAAATAAAATCTACCCATCCGCAATAATGAGAATATCGTTTTAACGTGACCTGTAATTAAGCATTATTAAATTTTCCGTCTGCAGTCAAGGCTAAACGAGCACCTGTAGGGCCAAGTGGAACATATTCGCATGCGTGTAGCTATCGTCGAATTTGTGTAGTTTAGTGTAGTAGATGGCTCAGAAGTTGAGACATTTGCATGGGTCGCCAAATAGGCGTCGAAATGCCAAAATGTATCTATCCAAATGTCTTAATATCTACACCTGCGAGTCCTTTGCTATTTCTCCAACGATAGATACCCAAGCGTGTAAGTTCTAACAATAAGTGTATAATTCTTCCAAATCCGCAATTTTAAAGGAGGAAGCAGTATGACAGATATTTTCTGCGAAACATCATCAACATTCGAGAGTATTCACATGTTTAACAAACATATTTTTCTATTCAATATCAATGTTCAATGGAAGTCAAGTTTTAATAAGACAATAAGTTAGATCTTTACAAGTAGATATGTTACTCAAACTGCTAGTGTATTCAAATTCTTGCAAGCTCATAGATGCGAGTACCCGGTTATCTCGATGTCTTGATGCCTATGATACCGGACACCCTTCCCCGGTAGTCTACGTGTCTATACATATAGATATGCGGATAAAACGTGCATACCCGGTAAACCAGTCGTATACATACGCGTCGGGAGTAAACATTCCCGGCGCCCTAATGACGAGAATAAAGTAGCAACCGTGAAAAGCAGAAAGGAAAAACAGGATCCGAGTTTGCGCACACGCGCATTCTGCGTGTACACGCACCAACCTTCCGTTCTTGTATTCGCCCTCTTACTCCTCGCAACGGATAAGCGAAAAGCGTCAGACCGTGACGAATCATCATCACCAGTCGTGAAATACGAGACGACGTCGAGATCGAGCATCTCGGCAAAACAGAAATTGACGGAAATATACTGAGCCATATTACAATTCGTTGGTTGAATCAGGTTCAGCGCCATACGCTTCGCAAAAGGTTAAAAAAAAGGTTGAAAAAAAAAATGTGACAACTATTGAAGTTAATTCGTTTCCGTAACAAAGTTTTGTACGTACAAATTAGTCAGATGGGGCTCAATATTCTCAATTTATTATGTTTTACACTCTATACAGAAACTATGCGTGGGGAGATGTGACATTAACAGATCTCAGAAAATGAAGCCGTAATCGTCTCCTCGTTTGTCAGACACGCATCAGAGAGGCATTTTCGGTCGTCCTTTCTGTGCCCGCAAGTCGTCGTTCTTTAATTGCGTCCAAATTCCGAGCGCCCCGCCAGTGTTTACGCGCAGGCATGCGATCTGAATGAACACGGATAGAGGTGGAGTGAGAATAATTTTCCCATATACAAGGTAATAGGCGAACATGTGTGTGCGTTCTGCATGTCGGTAGAGCAGGGCTTACCGTTTACCTTTTGGATCGTATCATTAACGGATAATGTCAGGCGTCGAACTTAATAGCACCGAGACCTGCCTCTCGAACACCATTACTCTTTGTCTCAATTAGACGTGTACGTGGTGCAAAACTCGGGAAAATAGCGCATCGTGCACCGTGCTGCGATTGGCATTCGGATTGTTTGAGAATTATTTTCATGTTTCTTTTTTGCTAATTTTGATTAACAAAAACTATGGTACGACTATGACAAGAGTAGTTTCCCCCAGTCCTCTGGACAGTCAATATATAATTTTATAGAAATCGGAAAACAATTTATGTAATAGTTAATGCATTTTTACCTTACATGACAATCTGTAAAAGCCATTGCAACACGTTGCATTCAACTTTGGATTACACAAAGCTAAACAAGCTTAATCGATATCGAGCGAAACGGCACAAGACTCGATACACACACAACCACGTAACAACCTTTCACTCGACTCGCTCTCGCTACAAAAACCGACCGCTTTACCGTGCACGAAAGCATGGACGAATCGGGAGCAGCGAGCATATCGATCACGTCTCATTAAGTGAAAGAATCGCCAAAGACCACCCACCCAGTGTGATTAGCACCACGTGGTGCTTCCGCGAAAACTCCATTTTCTTCTCTTGATTCTGTCGAAGTCGTCCATGTTCGTCGTCGAGCGACTCGTCGAACGTGACCCCACCTCCCCAAAACAGAATCAAATCCTTTTCCCCTACTGTACGCGTACTGCACAGGCAACACGGAGGAACACTCACATAAGGGTAAACAAAACGGGGAACGACTCGGGCTTGCAGTTCAGCTGAGAGTTCTGTACCGACTGTACCGGCTGTATAGTACGGGCTTGTTTACAATCTGTCACTCATTCTGCCCAAGCCGGGCTTCCATGTCACACGCACACACCGTCACGAAGAAAACGTCTCTTTCGTTCACATCTTACGAACCAACCACGACAAAGCTCAAGTTCGAACCGAATCAATGCTACCCTCACATAGGTGGAACGCGTCGAAATTTACACTGTACAACGCACCCTTACACTGTGTGTCACGTTCCGTCTCTACCCTTGTGCATGCCGCTCGGTGGATCTTTTTTGTAACTTCCAACACTTGTTAATGGATTTGCAGGTGGAGTGCGGGAAGAAAATGGGCAGAGAGGGGGAGATTTGTCAACGGGGAGGATGGATAACAGATGAGATGAGATGGCGGATGGTCGCGGTACGTGGTGTGTGCCCACCTTGGTAGGGAACAATCATTTTCATGCGAAGAGGGCGTAGCAAAAACTACGAGGCTACTGCTTGCCGCCGTCGCCGCCACTGCTGCGTCGGCTGACTGGCGCGCAGTGCTGTAGCTAGTCGATTACAAATGAGGCGTTGAACGGCAGTGATAAGTTTTCAGGATTAATTGCTTTATTACGATATGTATAACAAGGAATGTGGGTTGACGAGGTCATGAAATTTAATCGGCCTGGTCAATTTACATGATTCATTGCTTTTTGCAATGTGTGCAATAAGACATTTAAGTAAATGGTTTCAATGATTAGTTGTTAAACATCTGAACGAATCTGTAGATGCGTAGTTGTGGCAGTAGTCAATATACTTAGTACACGAAACGCAATTATCATAGAATTACATATTAAATCCCATCTTGCTCTATCAGCACGAGTTAAGAAGAAATTATGGCTATTATTGTAAATTTTAGTTATTGATACATTTTATATCGATTTCAGTCTCATGACTAACGATTATACAACGTACAGATAAGGGGAACATTCGACTCTAACAAAGTCCGATAACTAATTCTACTAATTTTATTTATCTTGCCGAACAAAGATCGTGCTCACATTATTACACGAAAGGAATAAATCGTCCCATAAATGATACGAGTTCTACCGTACTACAGCGGAATACTACGCTACTGAGACACATATTACAACACGGTGCGTCGCGTTAATTTTCCAAAGAGAGCGCGCACTTTCTGGCGATAACAAAGCTGCGATAGCTCATCGTATGATGACGAAAGTCTATAGTTTTGGTGCACGCACGTTAATTGTCGTAAGGAAGCGTGAAACATCTGCGAGGCAGTGAAAATGAGGACACACTGACAGTCAATGAACGAGCATCTCCTGTGCATTATTTGCTCGTATCGAATGCGAAAGATCGAATCGAGATACGTATGAAGGAAAAAAATGCACGTCGATGATCGTTCCAGTTACAAAAGGCGGGAGGGTAAACTCTCTACCTCTTATCAAGTTGACGCACGACCTCCTTAGGCGTTTATTGAACAATTTGTCGCAATCACGGCGATTGTTGCACGACAAGGGTCACCTGGCATGCAACTTTTCTTGCCGGTACATAATCAACGTTTCCGAACCTAGTTGCGTGCCTACTGACAATGGTGCTTATCTGACGTTTGACGCGTTCTTTCACGCTGCTGCTGTTGCAATTCGAAAACAACTCGTAAACAACTCCTCGTTCTCTATACTGTATTGATAATGCCCGATGCTCTCTGACAACTAACCCATTTCAACTCCTTCTCATTCAACTTGAAACCTTTGAAATTAATTTAGGCAGAAATTTGAATTTTCAAATTAGATTTTAACGTAACAAGGTTCCCGGAGTATGTGGGTACCGGAATATTTGTATTACCGCGTACGTACGTGCGTTATCTGATTCAAAACAACTTAGCGAATAACTTTAGCCAAACTCACGACAATTTAAATTGATTTGACGGAATGAACCTTGTCAACGGGGCGTGTGTAGGAGTAGTCGGTATCTCGAGTTACGCGCGGATAAAACGACGTGACATCGTTTAGACGACATTACGCCGATCGAAATTATTTAAATCGGGAACATTCAGTCAAACCGCACACGCCTCCCTCAAGGGGGGCATTCAAAGCTTATTCTTAGTGTGTTACACCGCCGTCTAAATATATGCATCGGAGATATGCACATGCATAAACGGGCGCAGGTAAACATACGATGTGACACGACCGCATGAATAGCCACGTATAAAACACAAAACCGAAGTCCTCTGTCATCCTCCGCAAACGTTCAACACTTCTCTCAGAGAGTGCACATATGAATAAAGGGGCTAATTTCTTTTTTGTTTTCGGCTTTCAGCAACGCCGATCGTCGCGTGGCAAAGGTCCCCGTATCAACCGACGACGGGGCAAAAAGCAGACAAAAACGTGGGAGACGGCGGAGTGGGAGGAGGACTGTGAAAAGTGAAAGGTGAAAGAGGCCGCGGGGGTATAAAAAAGAGGAAGACCCTTTTGAAAGGCCCTTGACAATATCGATCGCATCAATCTGCAATTCTGTCAAGCCGCAACCGAGAGAAATGGGCGTTCACTGACGGGGGGGGAGCAGTGCGCACAAAACAAGTTTTTCGCGTGTATCGGCGCACAGAGCAAGAGTAAGGGGGCTGAAGAAGAGGGTGAGGTGGAGTAGGCAAAACGAGCGTGAGAGTGAGCGAGATAGGGAAGCGGCGACGAAGAGAGACAGAGAAGGACAGACACGACAGGGTAGAGAGAGAAGGAACGTTCAAACGAACCTAACCTCTCAAATGCGCGAGTGCCCACGGCAGGACTGCACCGGGGGTAGGGTAGGACGATTAAAAGTCGATCTGCACCTGCCTCATCTTTCTCCTGCGGCAAATGCCGCCGTTCTGCAAAACACACGCGCCTCTCTAACCCCATGCAACATATTACACCTCACCCACGTCGACTAGCGTACCGGAGTCCTTACCTTTCGGAATTCCGGCAGAGTCGATGCAACTTGTGTCTTCGTCGCTGAAGCGAGACGAGAATGTGGACACGAGTAAGATAGCGAGAAGAGAAAGAGAGAAAGAAGCCAGAGAGAGAGAGAGAGAGAGAGACGGAGATAGATACAGAGAAAGAGAACGCACCAACACACAACACTTCCGAAATCTCGTCCACTCGTATATTCGTTAACACTGCTCTCTCATTTTTCTACTCGAGACGCAGACTTTTCCGACGCACCGTTTTTACCCACCGTCACCGGACCCTCTACACCGAATTATCTCTCTCCTCTCTCGTCCACGTGCTACGGCCGATTCGTCGTTCCAGGGTAGTGCGATGAGTCCGGAACGCGCGACGGATTTCGTGGGGGAACAGGCCGCGAATCGGTGTGTTTACCACCGTGTTCACGTCGACGATAAATTAAAGTAATCGGACATTTTTCAACGCGCCCGTCTACCCCGTCTACTCCTTCCACTGTCTCGTCTTTTGTGACGTCATCGATTCAATACTTTTCGCGAAGGTCCCCCGAGCTCGACAGTACGAAGTTTGGACGATAGGTGGAGGAAATGTTGTCGTTTGAAGCGCGCCCAGCCGGCATTCGAATGCGAGCAGGGATGAACGTGGGAAATTTGAAACGCGAAGGAGAGACGTGAATTGGATGGCTCAGTCATGTGTCAGCCATCATAGTTTCTATCAAATCACTGTTAAAATGTATTATTGCTCTTTTACCATTTATAGCCAGCTGTACTTATGGAACCTATGATCTTCTTAACAGATCATACAATTGTGTTGTTGTACTTTAGACATGAATTATTATTACGCATGTACCTGTTTGAATATGTATTCAATTATAGAATAAGTCTCATCAAAAATAATTACACAGAATAATAATATCGCGCATGCCGACAGCATTATGCCTACGAATTAATCTCTCTCGCACAAGACAGCGTTACACACTAGTGCTACCAAACATATCGCTATCTTATCTTCGCCATCAATCGTTAAGGTCAAAGCCACGCAGTTCCTGTTCTACGGAGTCATTTAACATACATCATCGAACGTCTAATATACCAACTCTGATTCTCTACGAACTCGTTCGAAGAACCTGCTCGATGGTCATCCAACCAAATATGATACCTCCGTATACGAGGTAAAGAGTACAATAATCAGCAGATGAGTAATGCTCTAACGGTATCTTATCTCGGCTTTCGTTATCGGGGATAGTCGCGGCTGATACAGAAAAGAAGCCGATTTCAGTTCTCGCCGCGAGAGTTGACGACCATCATGGATCTCCGGCCGCTTGTCCTCACGATCGTCCTGATCGTTTTCATGGCAGTTTCGTTCGGAGAAACGACTGTCAATAACGACGTGCCGAAAGTGACGACCGTTACTGCTAGCGCAAATGTTTCGCAAACGCCGACTACGACGGTGAAACCGAAATTGCCGAGTTTGTGCGAAGTATGCAACTGCACAGGTAGGGAAGTGTCAGGCGATAGTTGGTAGGGAATTTAATCAGTCCGGGAAACTACGGATTCGAATGTCAGAAGGCTTCTGGGAATACCCCAGATCGACTGCAATTTGATTTTATTCTGCATGATACTGCAATTACATATCAAACAATACATATTATAACATTTTTATAGGCATACTTACGTATTGGTAGACATAAAAGTGTGCAACGTTTAAATTCGAAACTAACGTCAGAAAATTTTGTTTCCTCGAATCTTATCAGACACCTTCGTTAACTGCACGGATCGAGGATTAAAGGACCATTTGGCCGACTCACAATGGCCAAACAGATACATGCCGGAGGTTTCGTTCAAGGGCAATCTACTGGTACACGTAAAGCCTTTTCCATCGGTGTCGATCGGGAAACTTATACTTCGACAGAATCACATTACGAAGATAGATAACTGCGCATTCAAGGAAATCGTCAATCTCACCGAGTTGGACCTGAGTCATAATCAATTGACTTCAGAAATACTGCAGCCGCACATATTCGAGGTAATTCCATTAAATATAAAATGAATATTACGCTCGACAGATCGACGTAGAAGATATCATTTAAAAGAATCGGTCGAACGATTGATATAAGTATGCTATTCACGCGTCAGTGAGTTGTTCGTAGGAGTCATGCCATTAGCCATTATCAGTAGGTAACGTTTAGCAAATGTGACCGGTTTCCCGGTACATCTCGCTGCCGATAATATAGTGATATCTTAGAACTTTGGTCACGATTTGATTGTGACACGACTGACATCAGGTATTTGTGACGGTGTCAAACAATTAGAAATGTGACAAGAGAATTCCTGAAAGGTTACACCTACAAAATGTTTTGATAAATGCCATTGGCAAACTGCATCAGCGAAAAATTGAATCTACTTTAAGGGAGTCTAAGACTTGACAGAGATTTTTATGTGAAAATTTGGTGCTTCAGGGAAAATTCTCACCAGAGTCCTATGAGCCGTTGTCAAAGGTATCTATCTTAAACTTGGCGAGCAACGCTCTGCACACATTAAACCAAGACGTCTTCGAGCATTTGGAAAGTCTGAAAGTGCTAAATCTGGCCGGAAATCCGTTTACCGTGGTGGACGGACATACGAACATCGCCATCAGCAGCTTGCCGTACTTGGAGGAACTCGACTTGAGTTATTGCAACATAGACAACCTGCCCGATCACATTTTTCACAGTCCCAGGTGAGAAAGAGCGTGCCAGACGTGATAACACGGTATTGACACTAGGCGGTTTGCGTTTTAATAATAACCGGTTCGTTGATGTGGGCGTTGCTTGGAATTTTTGGAAAGCGTTGTAGCGAGGTAATCGGGTACTGAAGAATTTTCGGTATCAATGAACTTTCACAGTTTCGTTCATTTTGATATTTACGAATTCTGAAGATTCTGTTAAGTCTGACCCTTTGTAAAATTGGAGAATTTCAAAGTAAATAGAATTTGCAGATCAGAATTGATATATGCGAAATCGCCCGTCATAATGGTAATTTCCCTTTACAACGGCTCGAACCACTGATTTTAGACATCTGAGGAGATTAATTCTGAACGGAAATCGTTTTACTTCCGTTCCGAACGCGTTGGACGACGCGAAGGCTTTGGAGTATTTGTCGCTGGACTCGAATCCGATAAAGGTGCTGAATCGTTATAACGGATTTCCGATTCTGCCGTTGCTGAAGGAGCTTAGTTTGGCGGGGTTGCCGCAAATCACGGAAATCAGCGCGGGCACTTTCGCTCAGCTCACAGCTCTGCAGAATTTGAGGGTGCACAACTGTCCGAAGTTGAAGAAAATCAGCGAGGACGCTTTGGTGAAGAAGGTGCGTCAAATTTGAGATTTTTAAATATTGGAAAATCTAACATTGCTTTCTCCGAAATGCAAAAACATAAAATAATATTCGATAATAGGCGAAAACGTAGAATCATTTTTTAGATATAGAATAGTATGAAGATTCAAAATCAGCCGAAAACGAGAATTTATTTCGAGTTTTAGACATCGGAAGGAGCGATATGGCCGCCGCTAAAGAAACTGGATTTATCGGATAACGCCATCCGATATTTGCCAGCGCTGCTCGTCGGAAGGTGGGACAAGCTCGAAGAATTGGATCTGATGAACAACGAATGGAGCTGCGATTGCGATAATCAATATCTGGTAAGTTCCAGAGCCAATTACTACGAGCCGATTCAAAATCGATTCCGCGGATGTGCTCACTCCAAGTCACGAGCACGTAACGTCGAAATTTAGCCGACTCTAGTTCGTTTAATGTAAAGCAGAGGTTACAGAAAATTCCGAAGTTCGCGTACACCAGTTAACTGGAAATCAATAATTTCGCAAAATGCATCAAATTGATATTTGCAGGGAAAGTTTTGCGACGCTCAATGAATACTACGATAATTCGTTCCATCGTTAGTAGATATAATGGACACAATGGATTGAGCCGTGCTTTAATTAATGCCCCGATGAGACAATTTGCGACATGTTCTCAGCGACATTTTTTCCAAGATTCCTTACTAGGCGTTATTCATTTTTTTCACGACAGATAGGAAATTTGCTGCCAGAGAGCGGTAAGAGATTAATGGACGAGGAAGCAAACGAGTTAAAATGTTCTGCGCCACCGGAGCTGTCCGGGAAGAACTTGACATCTCTGGCAAAGCAGAAGTTGCGCTGTTTGGATATCTACAGCGCCCAACCGGAAAAGGACGCGGCAGTTTTGGTCGGTATTTTGATCGGACTCCTCTTGGCGATTCCCATTGGTCTGGCTCTGTTCACGTTTTGGCGACGAGGATTCTTCTTCTGCGGTTCTCAGGGTCCAGCCAGTTTCTCTCGAGCGTTTTACAAACGAACAGCGAACGACGAGGACATCTGAGAAAATCTGCTTCTATCATCAATTAATCGTTAATCAGCTCTTAATTAGTGGTCGATCATTTGCTGGCCACTCGGTGTCTATTTTCCTTTTTTGTGTCTAGTCCAGTGTGGACGAGGACTATTTCTCGTTGAAGGATTTGATTATTCATAATTGTTAACGACTCTACTCGTTTCGAAGATTTCAGCTTTTCCGTGTTAAGAACTTCACTTTTCTTAGTTCTAAGGACGACAGTTTCAGTAGGGTAAGGCGACCTACTGTGCGTAAATAAAGTAGGTTCATTTTTATCCCACAACCTGAAATCCCATCAGTGAAGATCGTGGATCGACGAATTAATTCTGGTTAATTCGAATCGATGAGGCGTAGATGCTAATTGTATTCGACAGTAAGTATTGCAGCGATGACTACCACCGTTTTTGTACCATTTGTTCAGGTAGAAATACATGTCATGTTATTAACTACGAGGAAGAAGAGTGAATCTCACCATTTCCGATAATAACACCCCGAGAACACTATCATTAATTCGAGCAATAACGAGCTTTGAAGCGTACAGTTTTCGAAAATCGTGCTGAACGCTCCAGAATCGGATCAGATGGCCGGAAATCATGCATCGTCATAGCATAAACCCACTGCTGAGCCCTATGTTGCTCTAACAAGTCTCAAGGGAAGTTCTCGTTGTCGTGGCGTGCCGCTGTCAGGATATCTCGAGCGGCTTTCAGGGTTGGCCTCACCCCCATTCCACCCCTTTCCACCCTCCTCCGCCCCTTGTCGTCCCTTTACCGGGACAGATTGTAGACCGAGGGTACGGACACGGGCCGAACACGCGTCGGTAACACAATTACCTCGACGTTAATTTACTCAATAATCGCGGAGGCCCCGTCTAAATGCCGGCACGCGCCTCCGTTTCGATACTCCTCCCGATTTTCGTATTTCTCTCCGCTGCCGCGCTTGCCTCCCTCCGTCCTTTCGGCACGCGCTGTGTCGATGTGAAGGTTTTTCGGAATTTTTGCAATTTTGTCCTGCTCGCTTTGTAAACGACTCTAGAATGCTAACGCTTCCGTCAGTATGAGTCTGGATCATCCTAATTGGTTTCGAACGTCGCCGGTCTTTTTTTTATACGGACCTTTGGTACGACTGCAGTATCCGAAATTGGATAGAATTGAACTGACACTTGTCTCGAAACTGTACGTTTGTCCGTCCGTTCGTTTCCCGGTATAATTTCCAGCATATTTCATTTGAGAGATATGTGTATCTGTCGTTTATACAATTTCACAGCATATTCTATGGAACTGATAATGTAGAATGTTTCAGTTTACTGTTCGGTATACGCGAACGAACGGGAATTCATGACCGTTCCCATCGAGTTCCACGAAGAATAAAATTGACCTGTACTAATGAAATTATTGTCCAAGAATGAGGCGGTCAATCGATCAATTTAGAGTAATTTTCCCTATTTGGTCGTTCGCAATTCTCGATGAAACGCTGCGTACCCGGCCAAGGCATTCTGTTAAGGGTCCCTCGGCATACATGCGACGACGCACGTGTGCAGCCATTTCGAAAGGGCTGTATACATCATCCGATAAGTAATCTAATCCCGTGTTTCTGCTCGTCTCGTCCGCATCCTCCGCCCTCCGAAGATATAGTCACGGGATATCGACTGCCAAAGAGCTTTTGTACCCCTCAAGTGCGCTATACCTACATGTCAAGCGAATAAAGAGGGGTGGGTGAGGCAAAAATCGTGCTACCGCGAACATGGGGAAAGAAATATATATATAAAAAAGAAGATATATTCAATAGTTTGCCGCCTGTTAGGAATTTTTTGGCCTACAATTTCCTTCACCGCGTTTTCTTGTCCCACGTTTTACTTTCTGTATATCCTCTCACTTGTCCATACTGAGCAGGTGACGAGACGGGTTCGGTAGGAGGTCTGGCTCTTTCTCCATACCTATGTCCGCACGTCTATCATATTCAATCTTCTCCGTCCCTCTTGCTTTCCACATTTATTCACTTTCCTCTCCTTCAATCTCCACCACTTTCATTCGCTTCTCTCTCAGTCTCCCTCCCCTTCGCAATGCGCCTCTCAATCTTTAGGAATTTTTTGGCCTACAATTTCCTTCACCGCGTTTTCTTGCTCCACGTTTTACTTTCTGTATGTCCTCTCACTTGTCCATACTGAGCAGGTGACGAGACGGGTTCGGTAGGAGGTCTGGCTCTTTCTCCATACCTACGTCCGCACGTCTATCATATTCAATCTTCTCCGTCCCTCTTGCTTTCCACATTTATTCACTTTCCTCTCCTTCAATCTCCACCTCTTTCATTCGCTTCTCTCTCAGTCTCCCTCCCCTTCGCAATGCGCCTCTCAATCTTTACGAATTTTTTGGCCTACAATTTCCTTCACCGCGTTTTCTTGTTCCACGTTTTACTTTCTGTATATCCTCTCACTTGTCCATACTGAGCAGGTGACGAGACGGGTTCGGTAGGAGGTTTGGCTCTTTCTCCATACCTACGTCCGCACGTCTATCATATTCAATCTTCTCCGTCCCTCTTGCTTTCCACATTTATTCACTTTCCTCTCCTTCAATCTCCACCTCTTTCATTCGCTTCTCTCTCAGTCTCTCTCCCCTTCGCAATGCGCCTCTCAATCTTTACGAATTTTTTGGCCTACAATTTCCTTCACCGCGTTTTCTTGTTCCACGTTTTACTTTCTGTATATCCTCTCACTTGTCCATACTGAACAGGTGACGAGACGGGTTCGGTAGGAGGTCTGGCTCTTTCTCCATATCTACGTCCGCACGTCTATCATATTCAATCTTCTCCGTCCCTCTTGCTTTCCACATTTATTCACTTTCCTCTCCTTCAATCTCCACCTCTTTCATTCGCTTCTCTCTCAGTCTCTCTCCCCTTCGCAATGCGCCTCTCAATCTTTAGGAATTTTTTGGCCTACAATTTCCTTCCCCGCGTTTTCTTGCTCCACGTTTTACTTTCTGTATATCCTCTCACTTGTCCATACTGAGCAGGTGACGAGACGGGTTCGGTAGGAGGTCTGGCTCTTTCTCCATACCTACGTCCGCACGTCTATCATATTCAATCTTCTCCGTCCCTCTTGCTTTCCACATTTATTCACTTTCCTCTCCTTCAATCTCCACCTCTTTCATTCGCTTCTCTCTCAGTCTCCCTCCCCTTCGCAATGTGCCTCTCAATCTTTACGAATTTTTTGGCCTACAATTTCCTTCACCGCGTTTTCTTGTTCCACGTTTTACTTTCTGTATATCCTCTCACTTGTCCATACTGAGCAGGTGACGAGACGGGTTCGGTAGGAGGTCTGGCTCTTTCTCCATACCTACGTCCGCACGTCTATCATATTCAATCTTCTCCGTCCCTCTTGCTTTCCACATTTACTTACTTTCCTCTCCTTCAATCTCCACCTCTTTCATTCGCTTCTCTCTCAGTCTCCCACCCCTTCGCAATGCGCCTCTCAATCCGACCTCCTTCACCCTCTCCAACCACCCCTCCGCTCGTTCTCATTCAACCTCCTTCAACCCGATAAAACCCATTGCGTCCCCATGGAGACGGGCTTTGGACCCGCCCAAAGTCCTTAACCAAGCCAACCCCGCCGACGCCGGGCGTCGGGCGTCGGGACGCCCGCCAATCCCGCCCAGCTTCCCTCGTTTCATCCCCATCTCACCCCCGGGCGCGCCGCTTTCGAGGGACTGATCTTCGCGGGGCCGACGAATCGCCGCGGAATCGCCGCGGAATATCGCGCAACGATACTCCCCAAACGAGCAAACCGGACGGGAGCCTCTTCCGCTTTGCCCGCGATTAACGCTTTTCCGCGCGACGATCTTCTCGTGTTTTAGAAGTTTCACTGCTCGACAAATTAGCCGAATCGGCGCGTTAGCGGTTGCGCTCAGGAGTTTCGCGTCGGCGGATTAGGGCCAACCGATGGATCACGGTTTTAATGTACACGACTGTTTTGCTTGAGAGTGAGTGGTGTTGGTTGTCGGGAACCTTTTTCCGAACCTAATTTCTCGCCTACTTCAGATTTAGTTCTAATCGAACCTTCGATTATTCAGTGCTGGAGGAGGCTTGGGGAGTCTGCGGTCGTTTCTGACAGATACTTCTTTTACTCGTTGAGTGCGCGTGAGTCAGTGACAATCGTTGTTGTGAAATTAAGTTTTTCCGGAGACCGGAGAACGTTCGCGAGTTTTCGACGGACTGTTTTGTTCGTTCAACGGTTGAATAAAACTACTTTTCAACTTGATAATTAATTCAATCTTCGAGTTTGATGGGTGTGTGATACCAACATGAATTTTCTGCTTGGATTTAAATCTTCTCCAGTCGCACCCGTAAGGAACAACAGAGGCTGTGGCGACAATATAAATATTCATTAATCTACCTGCATCGTGAGTTGAAAAGCAATTTCCAGTGATCAAGAAATTCTGAGCCTACACATCGATCATTGGTATTGACGAAGAATTTTTACTTGGAAAGAATTTCGATGACACGTCAACACTACCTTAAATTCTAAATCTAAGGAAATGCCCAACCACCAGCCACTCGTCTAACGTCAATAGAGTATTTGTTGAACAAGTTGAAAAATCCCGTCCACGAAGATGCAATCGACTTGTCAGCAACAACAGGCTCAGGCCGGGCAAAACGGCACGTCGGCCAGTCGAACTTCCTTCCTGATCGAGGATATCTTAAGTCGCGGTACCGTTCCACCCCACAGTCATCATCAGTTACATCATCAACACTTGTCGGCGCATGGACAGCAACATCAACAGTACCAACAGTTCGCAAGTCTATTGCCGGGGTATTCTTCAGCCCCGCCGACGGCGGCGGCTTTCTTTTTGGGACCACTTTTTGGAAGCGCCGGTATGGGGGTTGGTGTTGTGCCTGGGGTTGGAGAATTGGCCGCGCTGAAACATTGCCGACGAAGAAAGGCACGCACGGTGGGTGAAACTTGCAATTTTTCACGATCCCCATTAATCATCTTGCCATTCACGGCGGGTTCTATTACGCGCACTTTAATGATACTCGAGATTTTCTATGGTCCTGTTGTGTTTGAGACCTTCTTTACTAAGGAATGTATCGACAGAGAGTGAAAGTACAGATTGGGTGTGCATTGGAATGAGACAGCTTGTTGGCAAACTCGTAACTTGGAATTTGCCGTAAGTAGTAGAATTATATTATCTGTCATTTTGCAATCGTTCGCTCGAGCCGACATTTATGTTTTTCTGATCGTAGATCATTGCAGCAGGGTGTTAGAAATATTCAAGCTGCTATTTAGTTATGTGTATTTTACGTCCCTCGCGTTATTTTCAGCGCACGTCTGACCATTTTAAGACCTGCACTACTTAAAGCGGCTCATACTGTTGAATGCAACTCAAATGTCTATTAATATGAGAATAAGTGCTAGATTTTTGTGCTGACGTGATTATGATGTTGCAGGTGTTTAGTGACCAACAATTAGCCGGCTTAGAAGCTAGGTTCGAGGTTCAAAGGTACTTGAGCACTCCGGAACGTGTCGAACTCGCCGCTGCCTTGCACCTATCCGAGACACAAGTGAAAACGTGGTTCCAAAATCGCCGTATGAAGCACAAAAAACAGTTGCGGAAGTTGAACACGAGCGCGGGAAGTAATGGGAATCAGTCATCCGGTCAACAATGTGGCGGACAGTCGATTTCCGTTACGTCACCGGCTGGTGAGTTAATAAAGAGATATTAAATTCATATAGCAATACCGCATAGCATTCTACCAGAAATGCTATTCAACCTGCTTGAGTTCTGTTAGTTTAGTGGTGTTGAAATTGTCTACTTATGTTGAAAGCAGTACTGGCAAGATTTCATTTTTTTTCGTGCAACTTACAAAGTTATCTACAAGTTACGTGTAATATAGAATTATATGGAGTCACTTGTGTCAATGATTATAAGTTATTCGGCATGATTTCCCGATCATTCACTGGCACCAAGTAATTCTTCCGCGTCCACAATGTGCAATTATCGCTAAATGCGCGTATTGACTTTTCAATAAACAATGCTCTGCTCTGCTGCGGCGCTCATTAACTCGGATTAACGACGACGCAGAGTCGGACAACAAGTTGTTGATCGCGAATTGAAGCGAAACAAAATTATTTAATTGGCGCAAAATGTCGGAAGTCGGCTGCAAATACGGGAATTTATCGAATGGGTAGGGGCAGATTCGTGAAGAAAATAATCGAAGCACGGCATCTCGTCGTGCGCGTCGTTTCCGCCATTCTCTGTTTTCGTGTTCAACTGCAACGTAGACAAATTTCAAGAAGTAAATCGGCAAAATGTTTATGTCGAGGTCCGTAAATAAGCTGATCAAGCATTGCCAGCGAATGTTCGAAGAGTCCATTCGTGAATGCTGCCAAAAATAATTACCAGGTAGCGTAAAGTACATTTTCTCTGTAACTTTTAACGGGAACAGCAGTTTTTCGCTTTATTAGCGATATGTGACGATAACATAACAGAATTAATGACAATGTAACGGTCAATCGAAATATCTCTCAATTGTCAAACAGCTCGTAATTGGCCCTTTAATCGCTTTCGACTGCCAGAACCTGTCGCAGAAACGAAACGTTGGATTGATAACCCTGTTAATCGAAGAAAATTATAACTGATTATCGAAATGGAGGTGGGATCGGGCGGTGGGTAGTAGTCAGACTGTCCCCGTGAAATTTGCCGTTGGCGAACGTTAAATACTGTCTCCCATTGATGCGGGGGGGGGACTTTAATGGACGATATAATGCAACCAAAATTTCGCTGACAATAAATTACGGAACTCGACGGGTTAACTAACCGAGACCATAACGGAGCTTACCCGTGGACTATAATCATTAACTAACTGGGGCATAGGATAATGATCGCTTTTCTATCGTAGAATTAGCCACAATCGTGTTCCACGCTGACTAACGACGTTTAACCGGATCAAAATTAGCGAAAATTGCGTTACGCGACTGGAAAATTCCGAGCCACGGCGAAAACTGTGTGAAAGTAATTGAAAGGAGCGTGTCTTGACGCACGTCTTAACGACAGTGCGTCGAGAAATTTCCCCACGCGGGTCGTTTCAATATGATCGAACCAGTACATTTTCTCTTTACTCTCGGTACATTTTCAATATCCAGTCTACCTAGAACGCACAGTGCTGTTTCTGCCAAAGAAATAACGTTACAGAAAATGAGCAATTACTAATCATATTATATCGAATTTATATTCTATCTGTCATCATCGCGGCACATGATCACAATCGAAGCTAGGATCTATACCTTCGCGTACGCGTTCAGCCGCCAAATTACACAGACGAACGATAAAGAGAAGCGCGACAGAACGCAACTATGCGTGACTGGTGCGGATTTTACGTTGCCCCACGCCTACGCCAATACACATACACACGCAACACGCGACTATCTCGTTCTTAGAGGGTTTGAGTTGCGCGGTCGTCGTGGAAAGTCAGCCACCGCGTTTTCGCAGCACATCGGCCGCCTCTAACCTCCTTGAAGCTGCGGAACAGTGGAAGGCGACAGAAGACAGAAGGCATACAGGAGGAACAGAGGAGGAGTAAGTTGGCCGTCTTGCCGACGTAGCCAAGATGGCTTCGCCGGTAGGAAGGGCTAACGAAGTTACGGAGGCATCTCCTTGGCAGCGAGTAGCGTGAGTGCCGAGAGGGGAGAGGAGGTCGAGGCAAGATGGAATAGGAGTCTCAGAAAGGGTGGGACAGGGTGCCGGAGGGTGGCTCAGATGGAAACGTCTGGACAAGATCCAACGCGATGCTAAGATTCGCAAGATTCCTTTGTGTTCACTCCATTCTTTTCCTTCTCCGCGCGTTTGCCCACTTCCATATTTACTCTTACGTGCTTGCAGTATTTATGGATACTTATATACTGCCAGCCGCTTTTTCAGCCAATAAATGACGTCTTTTTGGACGAACGGCAAGTTGCTGTCAGCGGAATATCGATGTTTGAACTTGAAGTCAATTCATTTTCACTATTTTTTTTTATTTAATCTACTCCTCTTATTATATTGGACATTTTTAAGTTGCTTGCGGATAGTTTAGTCGTCTACTTTTATGTCCAGTTTATGGCTCTCTATCCCGAACTTCGTCCACGTCTATCTCCCCAATTCCGGTCTTTGGAGAAAATTAGTCAATTATCGGCTAAGTGCTGGGCCAGACCTACATTCCCGATTGTTCACCGCCGATGCCTTCGCTATCCGTCCGACTACGTATCCGGCATTGCTTGTCTACCTCAACCACGCACCTGACCCAATTTCATTAAACCAGTTTGCGTCACCAGGATGTAAATGACATGCAATGGAAAAAAAGGAGATGTCTTCAGGTTTTTCTTTTTAATACATTGTTTAATAACTTTGCAGCGAACGTGTCAACATTTTCCTTCCATATTAACATTCTTCACATCTGTTATTTTGTTTGGTCAAATTTTTCTAACCTTTTAAGTTGTGCCGTTCGAATTTGTTTCAAACTAAAGTGGAAGGAGGTACCCCCTCTTCTGAGGTGGGCCAATCGGCTCTTAGCAATTAATATAATAGCTTAGCAATTTCCGCGAACGTCTGCAAAGGATGCATTAGCGCGGAAGATGTTCGAATATCATTACAGGCGAGTGACGGTGACGATGTAAACGAATGCTTCGCTCAAAGCAAATGGGCATCCTTCGCCTGTCTTCCAACTTTAGCCAAGACGCTAATTATTATAACGTTGGTGCCGTTAATTACGAAACTCTTTAGAGCGACCTTAGAAATGCTGATACATCTCCCGGTTACAGAGTGTATTGGCCAGTTTTACAATTACTCGCCTCCCCTTTGTGATAAGCCACGGTGAAAGATGATGCGTTTGGAAAGTTCTCACGTCCAAAGGTACGATCTGTTGTTCGCACTCGTACCTTTGAACGCATTGCTGCTTTCCGTTCTGCTGGAGGTGCGATCTTTCAGACGTGGAGCGTTTAAAGACACAATGCGCCACTCATATTTCGTTGACTCTTGCATATTGACGTGTTCCCCCATACGTAATCGTGATTGTAGACTTGTAACAGCAATCCTTGCACACAATTCGATGAGCAGCGCAAAATTTCTCCATCTCGAAATGTCGACAGAACGGCCAGTGGACTTTTCGCTGAGCGGCGGTCGAGAGTCTCGGGCGAGCAGCGACGGTGCTGGAGACTCGGACGACGACGAGATCGACGTTCTGGGAGACGAGACGCCATCGCCGACGAGGACCGGAAGTCTTCACCTCTCGAGACGTGCATCCCCGCCGACGACCGGTTTCCATCAGCCAACGCATCCCCATCCGGTCAGTCTTTCGCATCAGCAACACGGACAGAGCCTTCAACGTCAGCATCGCTGAGATTCCGACTAAGTTGTGCTCAGTCGTTAGTCGGGAATTTTCGTCGAGACGGTAATGGGGCTAATCCCAAGAAGAAGAAGAAGAAGAAGAGCAAGCAACTCTTCTTTCCTGCGAAGAACGGCAAGGGAAGAGGTTGCACATGAGATGTGAAGTAGGTATGGCCGGGCTTCAATAATGATGCCTCTTGGTGAGGTGTAAAAGTGAACGTTAGATGGTTGGATTAGGAATATGATGGGATCGCGAAGGGAAGGTTTTGTGAACGTTGTTATTCTGCTAATGGGTGACGGGTGAGAATAAAAGGATTTCATGTGTAACATGTTCTTCGGGAGTAATATAATTGGCAACGTGAAGAGAATGGATCTAAATGTGAACGTGGTCTTCTGGTACACGATTATAGGTGAGAACAAACGCACGTGTTCTGATGTCTTGAGGATGTTCTTCGAGGCAAAGAATGGTTCGCAAGGCCAGGAGAAGTAATCGAATGTGAGGCGATTGTCCTGAATCTTTTGAACGTTTGATTTTTAGTAAAAGTTAGCTTTTTAAGGCGAGATAAAAATAATACCAGAACCGACATGTCTTCAAGTTAACGACGAATTATACGTGCATCGGCATTCTCGGCAGAAGGGTAGCAGGAACGCTCTTAAGGACCTAGACGTAGAAGGAAAAGTAAGAATGTGCGAGGAACTAATTATTCCATCATTCCGACCTGACTCACGTGTCCAATAATACAAAAAAAAAGAGAGAGACAGAAGCAAAACCCCAACCGATACTTAGTCCGGATTAATCTGGGTAGAGAGCGGAGTTTAATTAACACGACTAATTTAACTAAACGCCACCCTAACGATAATAATTCCACGTTAGATCGAATGGTGAAGTGAGAACGTTCATGGTGCAAAATAACTACGAGAAAACGAAAGAGAAGCTTTCGCCTTGTAATTCTCGCGAAAATAATTAATCCGTGGGAAATGATGAAAATTCGATGAAATCCAGGTTAGGTCGTGAAAGTGTTACGTTTCTAAAATAGGACAAACGGTTGTTAATAAGACGGATTTCCATGCCTCGTGAGCATTGGACTGTTCTCTTTCGACGAAAAACTGAGAAACGATCGAACTACTCGCTAACCGATGTAACGTGACACTTTTTATAGCTGAAGTGCAGTAATAAAAGGCTAGGCTAGTCTCGTGTCACTTTTTATAGCGAAGTGTAAAGTTAGCCCTGTGGTTCTCGTTGGAATTAAAATGTCATGCTGTAACGCGATCTGTCTTCATTTACTCTCCTTTCGCTTAATTCCTCCCACTCTCTCGACTTTTTGAGAGATTTTCGCAGTGATTGAAATCGTGGAAAGCAATTTAACGCGAAAACTAATGGTACTGAAGGACAATTAGGATATAATTATGTCTATTCTATTATGTCCTCTTTGTAATTCTTCCCCAAGGACCCCGAAAAAAGGAATGATTATTTGACCTTCTGACGATCTGACCGATTTTACCTTCCCCACGGCGCCACCTCTGTCAATTTTCGTAACAAATCGCTACCGCGGTGATTTTGATGATTCTCGGTTCATATAAAAGATACTGTTCTCCCAAGGGTTCGATTTCAGTTGCACAAAATTCCACCAGCAAAACACCCATTTTTAACCTTTTCGCATTGCCTCCACTGAAATGGTTAAATAACAACTGTCCAAAAATCAAAACAACGGTTTCTCCAACATTGACGGCGCTCGTATGTACACGGATGGTTGTCGCGTGGATGCCGTATATATCTAGTGTTCCTGTCCCTACACACAGGATAACGATTCATCTTAAAATACTTATAAAAGCCTCTTCGTCGGTTCCTTCGCGTTGGGAACCGCTTTCGACACTCTTTACGGCATATTAGCGGTCTGACGGCGTCGCGACGCGACATTTTATGGCGCCACGGGTCACCAACTCTTCTCCCGTATTAGTCTGCCGCTAATTCGTAGCCTGACATTTTGCCTTCTGCCTTGTGTCTTCCGGCACGGGGACATTTGGCGGGCTTAACGATCGCTCGTAAACCGCGCGGGAGATCGTAAATATCAGGCTAGATCGCCGATTCAGAGGTATCGGAGCATAAATCAAGTGACAGAAGTGAATTTATGAGCGGCGGGGTCGTTTATGCGTGGCTTGCAAATCGTTTCTACCTGTTGCAATAGGATAAGAATCGTCGTATCTGCATTTCGTTAGAGGTTCTAAGACACACACACATACTTGATGAGTTTAACGTAAATTCCATTAGAGTATTCTACAAATAATTGTCTTACCATGATTATAATTATCACTTTTAGAATAAATCCTCGATTCGCCAACCCTTCGCAAAGATTACGCTTTTACGCGCTCAATCAATGGTAAATTACAGGATAGCGAGCGTAATCCTGAATGTCCCGCGCCGCAAGTGGCTCGAACGATAATCCCAACACCTGGGCAAAAGGATTCATAAGTCCGGGCATTCGTTGGCGCAGGTTGTCGCCCTTTTCCGAAGGACGACATAGGCGGAGCCTGCGGGGCGCGTCGTGCTTCCAGTTGGGGTGAATCCTAATACCCAGATAATGGGAAGTAATTGCGAGGGATCAGAGCGAGCTACTCTCGAGGGTGGTGCCACCCCCTTTCACCCCTTACCATCCCTTGTCCTGTTTCTCTGCCTGCCTCTCCCCCCTTCATTCTGCACCATTCTCATGCCCAATTTCCGTTCCCTTCGTCCGCAGTCATTCCTTTTTCTCTGTCACTTCATCCTCGTCTCCCGTTCGCACCATTTTTCCCTCTCGCTTCATCCCCCTTCCCTTTCCTTCGTCCACGGTGCCGTACTTCTTTGGCGCCATTCTCTGTCACGTCATTTTCGTGCCATTCGTCGATTAATTGTCTATCCTACGCTTTTTTGAACGATATTTTCAAGTTTGCCTGATTCATGGGGGTAGTTTGAATTTCGATCTGCTTTTTCGGTATCATCATTATCCCAAAGAACTTCCTTCTCTTTTTCTCGAAATACATATCCTTTTCTGTGCGATGCAGCATACTCCGAATCGCTGATCATCAAACCTCTATCATCACTCTCACTATTTTCAGTCCTCTCATTGCTCTCATCCCTTTCTGTCGATCACCTGCCTCACTTTTTTTCACCCCTCTGCATCCCTCCTCGAATTTATATACCTCCCTCCTTCTCTCTCTCTCTCTCTCTCTCTCTCTGTCACCTTCTCTTTCACCCCCTACACTGTAGTTGTAGTGTATTCCACTCTCTCATTCACTATCTCCCCTTCATCTCTCCTACTCTTCGCACCTCTACCTCTACCTCTTTGCCCTCTCCTCCATCCACTTTTCTCGCCCCTCAGTCACCCTCACCCTTGATCTATATCACCCCCTACCCCCTTCCGCCCCTCTCGGCCCTCTTTCAATTCCCCGGCGCACACCGACCGAAATCGACAAAGACAGACAGACACGCAGGGACAGAGAAAATGAGACACATAGAAACGAACTGGGATAGGGAGTGGTAATCGTGTTATCGAAACGAAATCATGAGGCACGTTCTCAAATATATATGGACGATATATCGCTTTCTCTGTTCTCGAGGGTGTGTTTGAATATGCATGGATGTGTGCTGCCGTCGATATGCGAGTGTCTTTGAGGGTGTGTGTGTGTGTGTGTGTGCTCCGGTGAAATCGTGTGTGAAATGAAATGCTGGAAAAATATAGAATGGTGAGCCAGATATTACTGGTCCATCGCGTTCCTATCTTCGTGGTCGGCAGTGGGTAAGAAAAGTCTTATTACCAGCATTCACATTATGATCTCGCACGTTGAAAAGGATCTCTTCCGACTAAAAGCTGCGCACAAACCGCTGCCGTAAACTCTTTGACTACGGCAGAACGAGTGGAAAATAGAATGGAAATGAACAGGTAGTTCGCTAATGAGATCAGCGAGAGGCCATTTATAACGTTTATTAAATTTTGTTAAGACGTCTGTTATTACGGCGCGCCAAATAAAGGGGGAGAAGCACCCGCTTGCACCCCTTGAACACCCCTTTCATCCCCCTTCCGCAGCACGGAATGCGGCGTGAGATAATGAAATGAAGGACAATGAAGTGGCAGGTACAATAGCCGATAGTCGAAGGACGAAAGGCGGAGGGGGGTCAAAGGGACGGATGAAAGTGGTTTGGGGATGAAAAGTGGTTAGACAGAAAAGGATAAATAATAGTGAAAGGACGGAACTTAATAAAAATTCGAATGAACGAGAAACATGGATGACGATCGTAAATTGAATGAACAACGTAGAAAACGGAATTCAGAGAACACCGGGCAGGATAAAAATGTACGAGAAGAAATCAAGAAAAAGAATCGCGTAGAAGTGAAAAAATGAAGAATCGAGAAACGTCACTGCCGATGAAAATGAACGAAGAGTCAGGAAAAGGGACGAAGGGGGGTGGAAAACGGAGTGACAAAGCAGTGGACTCTTTAGGGGGTTACGGGGAGGGGAGGAAGTGCACGGTCCCGGTACTAAACGCAGTGGGCGTTCCCATTACTTTCATTATTTTCTGTCGGTGGGGCTCGGTACGCGACACGCTCCAATCTAGTCTGCTACCAGCTTAACTTGCCAGCCCTTGCTCGCTAATGTGAGGATATTTTTCGAGAGTGTGTCTGGATAAACGGACAGGTACGGATGAAGGGGGTGGATGGGGTGCAATCGACGCGTGGCCTGAAGTGAAGTGGATAAGGCGATTTCGTTTGTTGTCTCGAGGTTCAAAATGGTAAGGTTTCATACGGAACACTGCGCAATCTTTTTCTTTTGGTATTTCCAACATTCTATTTGATCAATGGTAGACTGTGTTCTGTAATTCGCGGTAGGACATAAAAGGCTGGATTGTACACAAAAGGGGTAATTGGTAATTTAGATTAATATATTTTCCGTTCGATACTCTATTTAACGAAAAGGAAGTATGGTTAAAAGACTTAAATTAAGAGTTATCACTGTATTTACATGTACAGGTGGCACACTTAATTTTCAGCGGTATTATCTGCAATCAGGAATCGTACTGTGATTAGATCCGCGACGAAATTTCGTACAGCATATTGCCTGCACGCCGGAAGCCATTAAACGAGAACAAACTGACAGTTTAAGGAGACATGAGACAAGATCTCTCGACTCTGTCATCTGTGTAACTCGCCAAAGCGTTCGCATGGAATTGCTTCAACACCGACTGCCGACGTAATTTCATCGACGAAATTATTAGCCTGCACCCCCTGCATCGTTTGACGTGCATCATATGTTTTAGGGAGGCTAAAACGTGTCGCTTTGTAGGTAGCATATTGAAATCGACGTTTCGAAATTAGGCAGAAGAAAAACTAGCAGTAACCACGGATGTGTGTATAGGTCACATTTACAGAAATAGATAATTACTGTGAGGAATTTGGCGTGAGAATTTCTTCGTTATTGTGTAAAAATAATTCTCTACCATCCGCAATAAGTTTGTGCAAAATAAGTTTTATATGAAAACGTCTTCGACGATGAAGGAAACATTGACTCGGCAATGTTCTAATACCAAACGTACGTCTGAAAATGTAATAACGTAAATCCCGAACTGTACGACACGTCACTGTGAGCAAAAAAGTGCGTAACTGCGGCACACGACGGTGTCAGGTCGTCAGGATTGGGAGACGTCGGGCTAAAGATCGGTAAAGAGGCTCAGACCGCTGCACGTTAGCTTAACAAGCTGTCAAGACGTCGCCGCGTGTCAATCCAAGCCTCTCAACGGACCCCCGAGTAAATGCACGCAAATAAATCCACAGCCCCCGTTGACGGTTCTCTATCCTTGAGCTTGCGTTGAACAGGATCATTCCATCAAATCACTCTGTACCACTAATTATGACTAATTATGGTTTGAGATATTTTTGAGTTTAGGCATTAATGGATTATTCAGATTTGTTGCATTTTTCCTTTCTTGTTCAAAAAGATTCGTTTTTATCTGAATTTCTCTTGTGTCGATTTGCATTATAAGAAAAAAGTAAAAAATTAAATATTGTTACATTTTTTTTTCTATCCAGGTCACTTTCGCATTCACTGGCTCGTGTAAATGTCACAAAGTCTACGGATTGACTACTTTAGCGAGACAGATAAAGAGAATGGTCGAAGATGCGAGACAGAAGCGGAA
The DNA here is from genome assembly GCA_963942575.1 of Priocnemis perturbator. Lineage (NCBI taxonomy): Eukaryota > Metazoa > Arthropoda > Insecta > Hymenoptera > Pompilidae > Priocnemis > Priocnemis perturbator. Next base: position 2,847,051 of record OZ012654.1, read on the forward strand.
TCGTGGGCAAAGAATACTCGACTTAGGAATCACGGACGGCTGTAGTACGATGGTATTACTGCCCACGTGCCGTTTAACTCGATCACCCTGGCAATCTGGCCTCGTTTCAACCTCCGGTTACTACGACGCTTCCGCTAACAAATAACATTGTCGACGACCCCGCGGGGGCGTTCTGATTCGATTTGCACGCCGTCAAAGCGGCCAAGCCTCGCCCAAGGACGGGCTCTGCTAAGGGATAGTAAGGGGTGGCTAGGGGTAGTTTCCAAGGGGTGCGATAGAAAGCGAAAACTTGACGGATATGTCGATAACCGAATCGATACATAGACGAATTGACAACGGAGCATTTACTGGTGGCTTGAAAAATTATTTTACACTGTTCAGAATCAGTTATCTGATTAATAGAGACGATGCATTTTTATTCATAAAAGGGCAATAAACAACGAAAATTTTACTTTATTACGACCAGCCATTCTTTACGCATGAGATTCGATTCGACGTGCAAGTCTGCGGATTCGGAGATGTCTGTAGATTGACGAGATCCGTGAGTGGCAAAAATCCTTCAGTACGACGAGGCGTAATGGTAAGAGGACGCCTAATTAGTCCCTGTTATTTAGTTACGACGCTGCGACGAGTTTACGGGCTTGCCACAGCCACTCGCTCACTCACACACTACCGCTGTCAGATCCGCGAACGTCGGAGACCACTAAGAGATCCGTATCTGCGCGACGTGTTTAAAAATAATTACCGCGGTAGATGCGACGATAGTCACGGAGTCGCCCTCATCCCAAGAATCCCCAGGACCACTCGAGTGCCGTGAGTTCTTGGATAAAAGCCCCGTCCTTTAGTTTACCCTCGCCCTTTACCCCCTTTTCCAGTACCCTTCTGCGTTTAAGATCGTACTGTGCTACGTATAAGGTTCCGTGGCAATAAGGGTATGTTTTTATGCAATTAAATGATGTAATCCCTAAACTCTTGGAAAATGCAGCATATATTTTAAAATTTAGACGATAATATGGAGAGGGGGAGGGTGGGGAGGGGGTAAAGATTGGTTGAGGTGTTGTGATGTAAGCTTTCAAAAGATGCTGATACAGTTCTGTCTAACAAGTTCACGCGATCAAAAATTAACCATCGTACAAACGTATCATTTCTAAGCAAGTAATTATAAGGAAAATGGCATGAAACAATGTCTAGATTGAAAAAAAAAAACCTAACAACACTGAAGTGAACAAACGCTTACGCCTTCTTCAAGCGCTTACACACCTTTCCATAACATTCACCCTATCAGCACCACGCTCCCCCTCGGCCGACTCTCATCAACACGACCGATTCCGGAAACCCGATCTCGACGTCATTGTCATCGGGCATCAACTTCGCCTGACCTGCGAACCTCTATCCGCCTCGAAAATGAATACCCCAAGGCCTGTATGGACGGTCTGATAGTTGGAGGGGCCTTTGGTCTTTACTTCTTTAACCGCTGTGATAGAGTGGTTGAAAGGTGAGGACCACTCGAGCGGTGCCGGAAGAGAGGGCGCGCAAAAGTAGAGAAAGGTAGAGAAAGGGCGAACATAAGAGATGCAGAAGGGACTTGGGAAGACTATCGTGCTCACAAGAAGAAACAAATATCCGACTCGAACTTCGATTGATACATTTCTTGGTTAAAAATGAAGAAAACAAATATATTTGTCAAACGAATCTTGATTTCGTCATTTTTCTTGACGCAATCGACGTCTGAGGACTGTGGAAGTAATTCCATATTCATCATAAAAGGCATTCTGTTATAACATATATTAAAAAAAAAAAAGAGTACCCCTTTTGAGTTTCTTCATTATTTCATGCGTCTGTCACGCCTAGACTATCAATCCTAGCACATTCGTTGTATTGGTTTGTTTTGAAGATTTTTTGACTCTCTTTCACATTAGATCAAGATCGAGAAATCGTCTAAAAATATTGAAAGCTCAGGGTCCAGCCAGTGGTCCGTTTTCAACGAAAATTATACCCCTATCAAATGATATGGGTCCCGATCAAACCGGAAATTTTTCACAATTTTTTGACCGTATTTAGATCACACTTCGGCATTTACAATCACATCAATATTAGCTCCACTTACCGGTTAAATGTTTATCGTTTGCCTGTCCTCTGGCACTCACAGAAGCGTGCTTTTATTACCCTCTTACTGTATCGTGCTCCTTTTTTTTTATGTTATTACCATTCTAAACAGATTATGAAACAACCCAAATTATGAAAATACATACTTATTATGCGCGGGCCTCAAATTGGTCGAAAGAATACTTAGGAGCTCACTCGTAGAATGAAATTTATAGTAAATAATCTCATGGTAGGTTTAGTTTGAAGTAGAAGAAGCTTACAGTTATATTTACTGATACATTTTTTAATTTCAAACTTATTTTATTTCCCACGGCAACAAAGGAGTTTGATATGGTAGCGCCACCATTAGCGGAGAAACGCTCAAACTGTTCAATGAACTACAGTCGGTATGTATGATAATTTCATGCTGTCATACCGACGGCTGTCCATCGATCAGTTTGAGCATTTCTCCGCCATGGGTGGCGCTACAGTATCAAGATGTTTAGACATGGTGCGAAATTCGAAAGTTTCTTGACCATTGAACTATCCACTACTTGGAAGAAGCACATCCAAATGCGCGTTATGTTTTCTGTTACTCACAGTGTTGTTTCTAGTTAATCTATAATCGCACCGACCGCCGCACACCGGTGATAATTGTTGCTTTGACAGAAACACAAATCACACAGTTTTATTTCACTATCTTTTACTATAATAGCTTCATGAGGTGTAAAAGCCGACCTTACAGGCGAAAAGCTGGAAAAAGCCGAAGAAAGAATTACATTTCGATTATTTAGGGTAGAAAATCGATTCGCAGAAAAATAAAGCAGCAAAGAATCGAATCGAACCATCGATGTTTTGATTAAAACAATCGATCTTTGGAACAGTCGAGACAGAATCGAACATCCCTATTGCATATAGAATACAAACTCCAAATCACTCAACATCACTCCACATACTGTATACGAAATACTTTTTGTGAGTTTATACTGGTTTATACTGGTTTATACTTTGCCAACCGGAGTTGGCCAGAGTTGTCAGAATACACCACCAATCGAATTAATGATCTGCAGCATCTGCAGCTTCCAATGAACTAAGATTCACAATTTTAAACTGTGTTAATATGAAGAATGAGACGAACGCTATTATATCTATTGAACAAAACTCCAGGTATTGTTAAACAATACCTACAAACCTACTGCAGAACATACATTGTACCTAAATTAAGAGCAATATAGAGCGTGTTATGTCCTTAATGTACAAATTGTTTGATGCATAAGTTGGAACCACCTGTGACTTTTAATGAAAAGTACAAGAGTTTAAACAATATTAGTCGCATAGGCGATGTGAGGTGGGATGAAATATCTAAGAGATCAGAGATCACAGAGAGTTGATACAAAATCTGCGAAGATCAGCGAAGGATCTGAAAAGAAAAGTTGCACGCCTTAAGAGCATCATTAAGCTTAAGAAGAGGACTCAGAAGATTAACTAAACATACTTTATTTAAATGCAGAAACAATCCAAAGATATTGGCCAAAACTAGCATTACTGATGCATTCTCAACTAAGAAATGTGTGAGAAAGTTTGAGGTATATATGAATGTATAATTAAAAAAGCGTGAAGTAATTGACTGTACAAAGCTTACGAATGCAAGGTTTTTTCTTATATCTTGTTCATGTTCATTCTTGTGAGCCTTCCAGCAAAACATGGATTCGAGTTTCCTAAAGATAATTTTACACAGCTGCAAAGATGCAATCAAGAATATTGAAGCAACGGAAGATTATGAGACACTGGATTCTGCTGAAATATTTGTACCAAATTCAGAGATTGTATTCAATGCTTTGTCAATGTCATTAACAAACTTGCTTTGTCATAAAGTATCTAAAGAGGCACATCAACGTTATTCTGTCAGACTGAATGTGATTGTAAGTCTAAATCATAAGCTTAGTATCTTCTTAAAGCAGCATTTTTATGTAATTTGTACTTTGCAGGATGTGTTGAGAAACTGGTGTAGTGTTCCAGAAAAGTTGAGGTCCTTACACCTCTTGAGAAGCAGTGAAAACATGCTAAACTTTATCAGAAACATCATGCAAACCTGTCTAACTGATGGAGTCTTAGATAACTGCATTGATAGTGACGAATTGATTCCATTGACAAGCTCTTTAATCTGTCTACTTTCTAAGAATCCAGACTTTATTAACGATATTGATAGATTAGTCAAAAGAATCACACAGATGGAATCAACCAAACAAGGCGAACAATTATTATGTCATATTGTGAGAAAAAGACATGATATTCCTGTTACCCCATTGACGATAGAATTGGTTTATGTAACACAGGCTCATAAACTAATCGAAGAACCATTGCTCAATAACTTTGTCAATTCCCTAAGTCCAACCGAAGAAAATATTCCCCATAATTGTAACATTAACGAAGTTATAGAATTGTGCACAGAATTTCCGTCCGTTTTCCATCTAGTCTGTTCTCTGCTAAAAGAACTGTTTGTGAAGTTAAATTACGCTCAACCTGTTTCCGATTATGTCAAGGCAATTTTAGATAATGTTAAAATGGTCTGTGAAAGAAAGGGTAAACACGTAATAGATCTCTATCCAAGAAGTGTGCATTCTTGTTTGATATTGATGAGAATCGAACCGTGTCATCACTCTGTACAGAGTAGAAAATATACTGTAGATGCGTTGAGGGATATCTCAATGGAAAACGTGACGGATGCGTTCATACTATTGTCCCATTTTCCGGCTTGGCTGACGGAATACGCAACGTACGTCGATAGCACTCCGGATAACGCGTAAAATGAAACTAAAACTACATTAAATATACCATGTTTTTTTTTTGTTAGGTCAACGACGCACAAAATCAGTTTTATTTCCCCCGCTCGTCTTAACCGTATGTAATTCGTTCTTTAACATCAACTGATGGAATCGTCCGGGCTCCGAGAACATACAGACTCCAGTTTGCATACTTACGCATTCATAAACTAGCTCGTTCAAAAAGTAACTCTGAAAGATTATCATGAAATAGAAAAAATAGGACAACAGAAAACTATGTTGTCGCCATACTGAATGGTTTAGCACGCAGCTTGAACAATCACCTTTCTACCCTGAAACTTTACACAATGAGTTCAATGTTTGACAACGGGAACAAGAATCGTGTGAATATTCATGTCACGCCGCACCCAAGAAACGTCGACGAAATGAGAGCAATGTTTTCTAACCGATATCTCGTGAAGTACGGTTGCGATTTTAAAAACAATGGTAGATTCTTGCACCTTTGACCCTCCTCTGCGATAATCAACTATAACCACCCTAATTGGACCAAGAATCGCTCGAATATTCACGGATATCGCTCAAGGAACATCTGCATCATAAATCTCGCACGTCACCAAAATGGCGTATTATTCATACGCCTTAAACCTGCACAGATTCCAATTGGGGCATCTGCTTGATCTCGTCTGACGATGAAATCGATCCCTCATGAAAGGAGATCGAATTTTTACCAACGTTGTTCGTTCCCAAAGCGACGATTGACGAGGAAATGGTCGTTTCAGGGTTCAGGGATGGTAATTGATGGGCAGGAGCTGAGGCAGACTTTGCGGGATGGGTTGTCGTTGTGGTTTCGGGCTGACGGGGAAGAGATTTACGTCTTTTCAGGGTTTCTCGCTGCCGTTGATCGCTCTGTCGCTTCTCCGTTCGAGTTTTCGTCGCCCCGGTCCCTTTCGCCGATATCACCTGCGATGTTGCGATGAGGAAAACGAAGGAATTTTTTAATTCGGAATATGGCTGAGAAAGAGAGAGAGAGAGAGAGAGGGGCTTTAATTAAAAAATACGAAAACGTCTGCAACGAAACAAACGTGACATTGGTAGACACATAATAACAGCCACAAAATGGTAATAAAAACATAATGAAGGATGAGGAATGGTTATGGGGATGAGGATGGGGATGGACTCAACATCGAACTGAACATCCCTTACGACTTCTCTCAAATATCATCACAGAAGACTCCACTTATCCCCTAAACACCCTCAACACGATGAAAAGATCCGGGTAAAAGCACAGACAGTAGAAGTGTTATAAAATGAAATGCTCTGTTACCTTGTAAAACGTGTTACATTTAACATCGAGGCGATGAAGTTTTTTTTTCCAAACGTGAGCCGTAGTACTGTTATCTTTTTATCTTTTTTTTTTGTCCATTTTTCAATATTATTTCCCTTCGCTCGTGCGCGCAGCTTTGTTCGGAGACGCAAAAAATCGACAAACTTGCGAAACGCCCATATTATATTTCGGGCGCCCCGGTCCGCGTTCTCAATCTGGTTAATCCTTCTCATTTAATCGTTTTGCTGTTGTGTTTGCGTTATCGCTAATATTCTCTTTTTTGTATTGTTTCACAACTCGGCATCTCCCCTCCTGTCCTTGCCTATCGAAATCGTACAATTTCCCAACAAATACACATATACACGTTCAACACACACGTCGGTGTAGGGTGTGTACAAACGGTTTGCCTTATAGTAACTATATTCATTAATTTTTATCTGTTGGACAGTAGTAAGATTGAAAGATCGCGAGTGCCGATTTAGCGCGCACACCAACGACATATACACCTAGCACGTTTTGTACGGGCCCGCGAGTCTGAGGAAAAATTTTCAAAAAGTGGAAGGAAGAACAAATTTGTTTCGCCACTTGAAACCCGACCTCGAAATCAACGCTGACGATCTTTCAGTCCTCTTCCCCCCTATAATCCCACCCGAGACACGCTCCAGTTTCTTTTAATAGTAAATATTAAAATATTACAAACTATGGCGGAGAGACTATCTATCCGAAGAAATAATTGGTACTTCGATCCGTTTTCTCCGTGCATCCTTCGATCCTTGTCCCATGTTTCGAACTGCAGAGTCCCAAACTGAACAATCCGACCAATCTCGCTTCCCTTGATTTCAACTTCCACTCGCTCACTGTGCAACGAAATCGTCTCAACCAGCCAACTTGTTCTCTTCCTTCAGTTCCAGGCTTCACATCGTTGTCCGTATCTTCCTTTCCACTCCGCAAACGAGAGTGGAGTGTATGCAAGCTTCTCGCGATTCGACTCGCTCGAGACGATTGTCCAGTCAATACGCATGCCAAGGAAATTCCTGAGAAGCGCGCAAGAAACGAGGAAGATGCATTCACCGGACTTTGCTACGTGAAAAGTTCACACGCTTCGGACGTACAATTTCCGTGTCGAATCATCTTCCTCCTTTCCCTCTTCTCAAAATTCGCGAGTCCCGTGCATACAATTCGTGCCAGACCTGAGAGGTGGTGGGGCCAATTAAAGCTAATCTTAAACCAGAGCGGCCCCGTAACAACGAAATACTTAAGCAAGAAATCAATACATGTGCACAAAACAGGCGGTGGGGTAACGAATAAAGAGGAGATTTAATCGGAGCGGCAAAATCGAAAGGTACGTACGAAAAGAAAACAATAGAAACAAACGGCGAAGAGCGATCTAACTCTAGGCCATAGCAGAGTACTAAATTAAAAAAAAATCAACGGACAGTGTATACACATAAAAAAAAAAAGACGAGAAGAAAATCGACAATCACATATGACGAAAAACACGGTCAGATAAGACGACAGACTGCTCTAAGAAGCGGTAATTAATTCTCGATACCGTCCCTGCGAATAATCGCACAATAAAAAGAGGGCATAATCGTAATAATAATTATAATGACAATATAATCGTAATAATAATAATAATAATAATAATTAATAATAATAATAATAATAATAATAATAATAATAATGATAATAATAAGAGTAATCGCAGCAACGGTAGGGTTTTCATACCATGACGGTAATTTACGATGGATTCGTCGGATTTGTGGATTTCACGAAAATAAGAGATATTTGATTCGTGCTGTACCATGAAAAACTTCTCATATAAACGGACGTTATCTTTGCTGAGTCTTTCATACCGTCCAACTTTTTCGAGGACTCTCGTGCGGGCGATCCATCGTGAATGAACACGATTTTTCGTAATATTTCGCGCGGCACCACCCTTTGTCGCTCCCTTTCTCAGTCCTGTTTTTTGGTCACCCATTAGGCGTATGTGGCGTGTTCTCTACGGTATGAACAATATGACGGCCAGGCATGAAAACCCCACGTGATAATAGCAGTGATAATGATAACAGTAGTGGTTTGATGCTCCACTAAATATAAACGCGGGTGTGGAGCTTATTAATCGGCCGCTACCCACCCTACGTGAGTGCCTTCCGACAAATGAAAAGCACTTCAATCACAAGTTTGGTCGGTATTTCTTCTGCCTCTCACTCTAGCACTCTCTCATTCGCTCTTCCGATTTTCCTGTCTCGTTTTCCCTTCTCGCCTACTCTGTCGTCGACTGATGGGGCCTCGCCAATTTACCAAACCGCACAACGTGTTGATTTTATTTTCTTTTTTAATCCCACCTCCTCGTATCATACTCACGCCTCTCTTTCCTTTCTACCTATACCTATTATAATCCTCTTCGCTCTCACTCTCTCTCGGTCTCTCGTAAAAACAGCAAACGAAACACCAAAACTATTTCCTAACAATCACCATATCTCCGCTATATGAAAAAAAGAGAACATTCTTCGATAGAGACAACTAATAGTTTCATCTTTCATACAAACTGTGGATGTGTGTTTATGTGGCTCCGTATATATATATATATATACACACACACATATACATGTACATATATATATATATATACATATCTCGCAATTTTTGCTTACACGGGTATCTGTGTTTGTTTTAATATCCTCATGTTAACGCGCGCGTGTGTGTCTGTGTGTCTGCATATGTTCATGTGTACGTGGCGATAGAGTTAGTTTACTTAATTATTTTTTCTTACTTTTTTTTGTTGCTTTACCTCAATAGTTTTTTTTTTCTTTACTTCTCGCTTTCTCTAGACACGACTCAACATATAGAAAGTTTTATCGTTATTATTTAATAATAATTATTATTTTATCATTTATAATTATTATCTTAAAGCTGTCTAAGGACTCGCTGCGTGGCAGGAGTGTCGTGTTGTGTTACTTTTTATTTTTTTTACCTCTCACTTTTTCCTCCCTCCCTCTCTCCCTTTCTCTCTGTCTCCCTACCTTTTTCTCTCCCCATCTCGTAATTTACAATTACTTTTGTTTCTTCAAACCGTCGCGTGTGTGTCACGCGTTTTATTCTTTATCTATATTAGATTTCCTTTTTTTTGGCCTATTCATCATCTGTTTTTATCCATTAATTTTTTCACTCTCTGCTCCCTTTTTTTTTCGTTCCTCGTCCCATCTCCCTCTTTATATCTGTCTGTTTTTGTTTTGTTTTGTTTAAATGTCGTTTAGGTACGTTTGTAGTCGTCCTCGCATATTATCAACGCGTTTCGCGTGCTCTTCCTTACTTATGTATTTTTTTTTTTATTATTTTGTTTTGTTTAAACGACCGCACGGCACTTTTGAGTTTCATCGGTACGTGCGCGTTTCATTTTACTAGTCACCGTAGGTGTACGCGTATAAGTGTATGTGTACATGTGTATTCATTCTCTATGTAGTACCTATGTGTTTGTGTAAATAAATTGCAGTAAGTTTTTTGTGTTTCAAGTTGTGTAAGACCGTTTTTGACTATGTGTGTGGGTATGTGTGTTGGTTTATATGTATTTCTTTATACCTTAAATATCTACTACTTGTTGATGCTTTGTAATTTGTAATTTGTATAGATCACAATGTCATACCATCTGCGCCAGTGAACGATCTTTCTTCAATTATACCTTTTCATTGCCATTTTCTCTGTTGGTCAAGAACGCTCGGTTATTACGACGAAACGTTGCTGTACTGAGAACGTGGGGTTCAGTGGTCAGACGTTGATTGGATCGGAGGTTTATTCAAATATAAGATAAACTCAATGATAGTACGACAACAGTGAAAGATCCAAAGTAAAACAAATAGTTGACAATCGAAAATGACAGATTTCCTAATTCGACCTAATAGTAAAAGTAGTATTAATCAGTGTTATTAAAAAATTAAAGCAATATTTAAAGAAAACTGTATTATAAGGATAGAACCAGAAATCTTAAGATTGGCAACCAGACCCGCCAATTATTTCACAACCCCGCCCCAATCAAAAAGAATCCACTTTTACCCCACGTCTCTCACGCATTGTTCTCCATCCCCTCTTACCAACTCGTGCGTATTCGTTATCTCGATTATTGTGACTCGTATTACATTATCATTATTTTTTGTTATCTTTGTTATCCCTTTAATTCGTTATATTCATCAAACCCTACGTGCTAAGTAAATTCAGACCAGCCGAAATTGTCGATTTTAGAAGGAAAATTGCGATCAAACGAATAGATCTTATCGAAATAGATAATAAGTTCATTGCTAAAAAATAAATAAAATTTGACTCATCTCTTCGAAACGCGAAACACCCGCGGCGCACACGAATTTTCGATTAAGAAGACGCGTGTGTCCGATTTACTCTGTGTGTATGTATGTGTACGAGAGTGTCAAGTGTTTCGCTTCCGCCGATACGCACGAATCGGGCGCGGCGAATTAAATAGCACTTTTTCTGTTTAATTCCTCACACTCCCTTTGTGTTTTTTTTTTTCTTATCACTTCGTATATCCTGGCGGGTGATTTAATCCCTTGACCGGGTCAAATACATAGCGCGTTGGTACCGCCGCTTTACTTTTTGCCTCGCAACAAGAGATGCAACGTACAGTATGCAACGTATATACGTTTAGAATCACTTCCGAGAGGTAGGTCGCGCGAATGAAGTCGTCAACTACCCCGCGAGCGTAGATAAAGATATTCGCTAATGAAAGAATTGCATAGGTATTGATCTAAAATTAGTCTATCATCTAAGTAGCATATACGTTCCACTTCTGCCGCGTTACAATTGCAACGTATATACACATATGTACGCGTATATGCATACATAGCACGTATATACATTTTTCGACTGATTGCCATGGAAGAAAATTGCGTCGGTAATGAGGAAAATGACGATGTAAGCCGTTATACTCTAAATTAATCTGTATTAGATTCTCCTAAAAATGAAATGCCCTCCGCGTGGGTAGGTTTCACCTAAGCCCACGCCGAATGTTGGGTACCGTAAACAGGATACACAATCCGGACATCTAATTTTGTCTCAAGTCGAGTTCAGGCAAAGACGGGGTGAGGGCCTGTAGAACCCGGTTAAGGAATTAAAGGCCGCGCAGATAACACGCCGCCTAAAGCTCCTTTTCGCTGTACAATTTTTTTTTTCCCCCTTTAAATCGCAAGCCACCATTGTCCGCACCAGCGCGAGACAAAATGGACTCTATTTGGGGGGGGGGGGGGGGGGGGGGGGGCTGAGCGCTGAGCTTTCCTCTCCGAGGACCCGAGAATGTCTCGCTAGCAGAGCGAGATCATCCAATCCCCACACGCGCGCGGATAGTTTAAAAAGAAAAACAACGCAGAATCAGAACGGACAGATGTCTATAACCCATTTCTCTCCCACGCAATTGCTCTCTCGCGTTACGGTCGATATTAGCGCAGCGTTGCAGGATCAAAAGCGTAATTAAGACACACACTCTTTCTCTCTCACTCCTGACAATTCTCGCTCTCAATCTCAATCACAATCTCGCACTCTCTTCGTCCAGCTATGCGAGGGAATTAAATGTTCAATATCTAATTCTCCGCTTTATATCCAGTTGTCGGTCACGTCTTCGATAATTGTCCTCAGCGTTTCTATATCTATACATATGTATATATACGTAGATGTATACATACATATTATCCTTTGCCATACACACGTTTCGTCCCATTCGTTCGCCCCACTCATCTCGTCCTCCTTTGCCATCTTAATATTCTGCTTCAATTAGCTTCATTATCAAACCTTTGCGGCCCGTTTTGACACGGGACCCAAGCGACTGCAGACCCCGAGGCATTGTCAACAGTTTTTTTTTTTCTTTAATCAATTCGATTGATCTACTTCACGTTGGCCGGGGGGTTCGCGCAATCGCCTGGGTCCCACGGGACATTGGCATTTCGTTACAATTATACAGTTATATAGATTCTATATAAATACCTAATATGCATTTCGTATAATACATACCTAATATGCAATCGTGTTAGAACTCGGCCGACGCTTCGCAAAACGTTTTTTCGTATTATCTTTTTTGTTTTTTCCTCTTTTCTCTCTCCCATTTTCTCAACGTAACTTACGTACGCGTGCACACCGTCGTTTCCTCTTTCGTGTTTTCTTTTATTCATTTAATTATTTGTATTCTTTTCGTTATTACCGTTCGTCTGTTCGTGGCTGTAATATTGGGTTCGTGTGTGTATATTTTGCCCTATCGTGTATATTCTATCCATACCAATTTACATGGAACTCTACATAGAAACAGTCGATTTCGCTATCTGCGGGGGAGAAAAGTTTTCTATGCATTCTTTCGAGATGTCACGTTTGTTTATTTTTCTGTTGTTGTTCAAACGTATATCTGTGTGTTGGTGTGATTGTGCTCATTATTTTTAGGTTACGTGTGTACGTACGTACGTCTTCCCCCATTTCAGCTTGTTATCATTCATTTTATCTGCACCACGGCATTGCATTCGGTATCGTGTTTTTGTTCTGTCTTTCATTTTCTATTATTATTATTCAAAAACAAAATCCGCGCCCATCCGCACCGAAGTATGGTGACGACGATGATGATGATGATAATGACGATGACGACAGAAAAACAAAAGTACGGTAATCGATCGAAACGCAATTGTAACTCCGTTTACAATATACATATTATATAGACTCGTTTATCCGGCTAGCATTTTTTCCTTCCTATGCTTATATATTATTCTTCAATAATTATTTTTAATAGAGACGTCGTTCAGTTATTATTTTTTCTTTTTTTTTTGTTAATAAATGGGCGTACGGATGTCGCGCGGTTTCACAGTTGTCGGGTGATGGATCATATTTGCGGACAGTAAGTCGAGAATTTAAGGGGAGTGTCGAACGAGGGTGGTTGACAAATATTGTTTCAATCGTAGACGCTTTAACGCCAGGTTTTCCTATTCATTATTTTCTCCGCAAATGGGAAATCACAGTTAAGAATAGGAACTAAGAACAACCTGTCGCGGTCAATTCGATGGCCTTTGACATTTTCTACGATAATCTGGTCTAAATTTTGTTAATAGAAACTATAACCGGATGCTAAGTAAGATAAAATAGTACGCTTAATTTACAAAATACACTAGATGCTGTGACGGTGTAGGTTGAGTTTAGACTGTTACGATCGAAAGTTTTCAACCCCCATCCGGCCACGCCCCTCAATTCCATGGGCCTTACTACCCAATTTCCTTTCTCCGCAGCGACAACCAACTTCCCTTAAAACCCCCCTTCCCCCCTCCCCACGGCGATATAATCGTTAATATAACAACTATTTATTCATAAATTCTGAACGATCAAATTCAATTGTAACGTGATCTACACTACAGTCCATTTCCCGCTGTAGATAAGCGCGTCCCACGCGCAGGCGATCATTCATCAAGTTGTTCCTCCTTCGTTGAACACGTTATAGAACCGAAATATAGACGGGCGACAGATTATCAAGCGGACAAGGAGAGAAAATGTCGCGTCGTTAAATGTATCCAGAGATAGGAGCCAGGAAATGAACGGTAGTACTCATAACGTTAATCGATGGCAACTCGTTATCCGCCTAAGGAAATCGCGCGATTAGTTACTACATACTCCCTGTCATCCCTGTCTCTCCCTTTCTCTCTCTCTCTCTCTGTCTCGATCCCGTCGTAGTGCGTCTCTTTCCAATTAAAATTCTCATCTATACCTTTGCGCAAATCGCACGAGCGGCAGTGTTTCTCTTCCTGCTCTTTCTCGATAATTTCGATCCACGCGCGCACATCACACGTAAAACCCGCTCATGCCTCATTATCTTTTAGCATCCCTAAACCTCGCTTTTACCCTCATCCAGTTCCGATGTCGTGCGGGGCCTGCTACATTCTTACACGTATCTCCATCATACTATCCGGAACTTTGCGCACACGTACTCGCATACGTGTAATGCAATGTACGCATGGAACGTGCAGGTCCCGCTGTGTATGATTACGCATGTTACTTGTGTGTGTACGTGTGTGTTCATCCTACGTGAGTGTCCTATGACCCCTGTGTAAGCGTCGACTTACACACCGTGGTTTGCAAAGTTGCCGCGAACGCAGTTGTTAAATCGGCACTAACTAACCATTCCGACGCTCTCTGTTCGGTTCTCCTTGTTCTCTCACCCCGCGAGGCCGGAGTTCCCTCGCATTTCGCACGACGACGAGTGACAGTGGCGATTAACCCGATGAACGATGAACAATGACGGCGTGATGACAATGATTCGCGCGAATTGTGTGTCTGCGTTATTACGCGTGTTGGACAATTCATATAATCATAACTCCTCTCCCTCGCGAACGATAATTAATATCGATGTCGATGTGGTCGATGTGCTCGATGATGACTGATGATAGAATGGCGATGGTGACGATGGCATTTACGTTTCGTGTGTGTGTGTGTTTTTTTATCGTTTTGCTCGGTTGTCGTCTCTTTTTAGTAAACTCTGAACTCTGAAATATTTCACCCACTCTGTCGCTCTTGTCTTTCTGTCTCTCTGTTACTTTGTTTTTTAATATCTTTTTGCAGTTGTATCTGTTATTTCTGTTTTTCACTCTCTCCTTGTATACCTTCTGTCGTTAGCATGACGATTAAGTTTCTTTGTTTCTCTTTGCACCAAAATGACCTTGTTAAACGAGTGTGAATTCTTGTTATATTAATATAACGGGGGGTAATAATTTCTTCCTTGTTCTATTTTTTTGTCCAAAAATGCTCGACGTTTTTTCTTTTGTGTTCTCTGTCTGTTTCTCTCTCTTTCTCTCTCTCTCTCTCGCTCTTTCTCTCTCTCTCTCTATCGCTTGGGTTTTCTTAAGTTAAAGCCTTTTTCACTTGATCAGGGGAGAGTCTAAATTTGGATTGGGGTTAGGCTGCTGCGAGGACGATGATGGTGATGGTACCTGCGCCACCACCGAGCCTTTGCCGTCGGAGAGGACGTTTCCACCGCCGCCACCGCCGCCCATCCCGACATTCACCCCCGCACCACCTTCCTTCATCTTGTCGCAGTAATCCGCAAATATGTCTCGGAACCGCGCCCAGGACTTCTCCGGCACGGTGATCGCCGTTCGGAAGTTTGTCTTCACCTGAAAACGAGAAAAAATATGTCACCATCTGACCTCCCCTACTTTCAGGATACCGAATGTCATTGAGGCTAGATCAAGGTTGACGGCAAAGAAGTGCATAAGATGGACGAGGATGAATTAATTGAAGAACGTATACGTTCTATGATACGTATGTATGGTGACTTTCTCCCTTACCTCAGAAATTCTCATGTAAATGCCACGATTGTTCTGCCCGATGTCAAAGTAGAAGTTCTTGCTGTCCACCCGCATGTAACGGCCCTCGGGCAGGTCGCCCTTAAATCCGCCATCGTCCGTTCCGAATTCCTCGAGAAGATCTGTGAGCGCGTCGCGAAACTCTATCATTCCCTGCGCCGGGATCGCAATTTGCGTCCTGGGTCCTCCCCGCGTTATCGTTTGCGATGCCTATGTGCAGACAAAAACAAATCACACGTTCACCCGTCCACATACCTTTTCGGTCGATCGATTTATCGGCACCGCATTCGCATCTGTATTTTCTTTCGTTTGCTTTACACGGAGCATATCGAGGAAGAGAGGAGACGCATTCTTCGTGGACGTTGAATAAATTCAAATACATTGGCTGGTACATACAGGGTGACTCACCCGCAGGAAACGGCCGCGAGAATTCTCCTTGAGGTCCAGGTAATATCGCCTGTTATCCTTCACCATCATCTCAGACTTGAGCTTTCCGTCATCCGGCACGTTCTCCGGATTCGGTGGACCTGAGAAAGTAATATTTACTCGTGACTCGTCTAACGCATGAGTCTGTCAGAAGTAAAATTGATCAACTCCGTGGGATGAAAAGTAGGGAAGAAAAGGTGTGATGTGCCAAAAGTTCGAACGTCAGACATAAGCTAGGATAGTAAAATTGATCAGTTTGGCTTCAAAAACTTTTGTAGGTTTCATAGAATATTTCTTGGTTGACATATTTACCCCGTTGCGCTTCTAGAGATATTGGTACGCGTATTGACGATTGAAATGAAACAATGAAAATAATTTCAACCGTACAGTTAAGACGTTACAAAAATCAACTCTTTAAATCGCAAAACTGAACGATGAAGGATCTTTTGTTTGACTGGAGGATATGGAAACTTACCCAGTGACGCGTAGAAATCACTAAACGTCGAGAGATGATCCCGGAACTCGGACGCTGTGCTGAGTGCCAAGTATATTTGGCTTCTCCTACCGTCTGCCCCAATCTAAAATAATTGAATATTACGTCAAGGTACATCATTGATACCACAATTGGCAAGAGCTTTCAAAGGCGTTATGGCACTTATAAATCATTACCTCGGCCACTTTGATGAACCTTCCTCGTCTATTTTGCTTCACGTCAAGATAGAATCTTTTGCTTTGAATTTGCAACATCTTCGTCGCCAGTTCCTGCTCGCTCTGCTGGCCCTGTTGACCTGCAATTCGTACGACACAAAGGTCAGTTCCCTAATGTCATAGGCTGGGGAGTAGGTTTTTTGTTCGTTCCAAAGCAATTTGACACACAAAGACCGGGAAAGTTGCGGAGCTTTCATCGTACGTCTAACGAAATAAAGTGTAACATATGTTTTAAGCCGTTATAATGTTTTAGCCCGCGAATCAATTATTTATCCCTGGAGACTTGAAAACACGTCTGCCACCGTCTGATGACCTAAAATGTAAAATTCAGCCGTCCAGCGTTCTCTTTTTAAATTCCCATTTCCCGTCACCCTTCCACAGTTTACACTGAACTCAGAACTGAACTCTACAACTCACCACCGATCAAGCGTCTTTCTTTTCGAATGTCCATTTACGTCCACCCTACCCTACTTTGCACAGCCTGCAATTACAGTTCCCTGCCATTAACCTATGTAATTCTCTGTCCATTAAGAACGACGAGGGAAATCATACGGGAACGGTAGAAACGGGGGAACGATGAGCCATGCACAGGTAGGATAGGAAGCAGAAATTAGGGTAGAAAAAGACGGTTCAGCGAGAGTTTGAAATACTACAGGAGAGATGAAGATAGAGGGAGAGATCACTGAGTTTAATGGGTCACTCGAATTCTGTGCCCTTGTTCCCGTAGCTTCGACGCTTTGCTCCACCCCCATCAACCCCCATCAATCCCATTGCCCAGCGACAGGAGGATTTAGTGGCGGAAGCAGGAGAAACGGAAGAGGGTGGAATGGACGATTGGCCCCGAGAAGAGGTACACGTTAGGCTACCGACTTTTTAATAGCTCTTGCCCTTTGAAGCCATTGGACGTATATGGACGGAAGGTTGCGGAATGATTTTAGACAAAATTTGGAATTTTAGAAATTTATTGTTAATGCGGGACTCTTCTGCCTAATCCTGGCCGATTGGCAGCTTTATGCATAGGACAAATAGTCGATCCTTTGGGACAGGACAAGCACCATGGTTCGCCGTTAACGGCGGAACGATGTTGCTAGTCCTTGCCGATCAATAACAGCTGCACCACCGGCCGGGGTCAACGACCTCTTTAATGCCCCACCACCAGACCAACACTCCCACCCACTTTTTTGCACCCTCTGCGAGTTCTCACACCACCCCCGGCGCCCAACCTCAGAATCCTTTCATCTGAGTTTCCTTAGCACATTATCTTATCCTAGGTATCCTGAGTCGAAGGCCTTGTCTCGTGAATGAGGAGAGTATGGTGTCTTTAGGGGGGTCGTAAGTAATTGCATGAGTGCAAGATCAGGTTTAGTCAGACAATACTTTATAAATGTATATATATAACCTCTTCATGTATGTACTTTTTTCAGGGCAATCCTTAATACCTTGAAAATGTAAACATATGCCAATATGCATATATTTGCGGCCATGGATTGACGACGCTATTTTGATGTATGTTTGTACATTGAAAATTGTATACAATGACTTTTTTAAGGTACTGTCTCGAAAATTTGCTCTCAGCAGTCCATATTTCGTCGTACACAATTTCCACTGTACTACCCTAACACGTCAGGTTTCGTACCACACAGAGTATCCATTTCTTTGCACAGAGATTGCATTGTGAGAAAAAGCAAAAAAGGACTCTCCGCCAGTACATACTGGACTGCTGCAGGCTTCCCGGAATCGGGACGGGGCTAAGGTCGCCCTGGAAAATCCTGCTCTTGAACATCCTGTCGACGCTTCGATAGTCGGTGCACCTGCTGTACATACTACAGACTCTTCTTCCTGCAGACTCTCCCGACTCCCACAAGCTCTAATGCCTTCTCGCTCCCCGTACCTCCCTCAGCTCGTTGTCATCCTGTCACGGGCATCCATGTCCCGGTACGCATCTCGAGACACAAACTGCCCTTCTATATTCGCGAAATCGATCCCTTCGATCTTCTCCGTCGAGTAGCACTCGCGCTCGCTTTCCGTCCTCGCATACTTTTTGTTCCGTTTTACTCTATTGTTCCCCTTTACATGCCGCGACAGTGTCTGTCGGTACTGCTTCCAGTCTCGAGAGAGAGAGAGAGAGATAGAGAGAGAGAGAGAGAGAGAGAGAGAGAGAGAGAGAGAAAGAGAGAAGACGGACTTGGGCTACGTCGAGACAACACTCAACCTTCCGTCCCTTTCCTGACCGACTGACTCTTTGAAAGGGGAATCGTCGAGTCCTGACGGACTGCACCTTCCTCGACGATTTCAACGAACAGACCGGCGACAGGGTGGTGGATCATTCTTCCGTTGCCTCTCGGATGTCGACTATTTTTCGCTGATCCACTTGTCCCTCGTCCGTGACTGGCATTACTCCTTCCTAGGTGACCATTTAATATCAGGACGCGCGATGTCCTTCGCGTACGTAGCCGAAGCTAGACTCGTTCATTCGTGCAGTGGGTGGTGACGACCCAGTTCGACGTCTATGAGAAACAGCGGACAGGTTGTCGGAGTCCTTTCATCTGATTCCAAGTCAGATTTGACCAGCATCGTTGCGTGGGCCCTGCTGACGTGGACATCACTGACATTGTTTCTTCACGCAATTTCGAGCATCAAGTTTGTCAGCGTTTATAAACGGTGCCAGTGACCGTTATTGTACTGCGTGCATCATTAAAGAAGCCTTTGTTTCGACACTCTCCTTTATCGATCACCAACCACCCACACAGCTTGTAGGCCAGTCACGGATATGAATCTTCCAATCGCTGAACTTGCATCGCTAAGTCCAGAACATCTCGTCTTCGATCAATGCTGTGTTCAATCGGCCTGGCATCGATTCTCCTTCTACCCCCGCATGCGTTCCAATTACTTCGCGACCATACTCATATCATCAGCACACCTCCCACTATACTGAGATCTTGCTTAGCTCAACTCCCCATATCACGCAGCCACCTTTTCCCATTCAGCCTTTTCCCATTTCTCTCAACCTTAACATTCGATCGAGTGCGACACCATAAAAGTGCGTATGCCAATAGCACCAGACCCGCAGCTAAACGTGGTGTCACGGTGAAGCCGATTCATGCTGGGTGAGGTCTGAGATGCTGTATCGGCATCCGGGGACTACTGACGGCTTTCGAGTGGACACGGAGGCGACACTTTGGTATTGTGATAGGAGGAACGTGAAAAAGTGAGCACAGGAACTCTTCAGGAACGACCACGACCACGACCACGACCGCGACCACGAACGAAGACACTCCGAGTGCATTGATCTCTTCCGCCTGGAGCACGACTCGCAGCGCCGCACCGACCTGCCTCAATGCGAACTGCATATTTCCACTCCTCCGCGCACCCGACACCCCCGCCGTAGTGTGTCCCCTTCTCCCACCGCACAATCGCTCCCTACCGTCTTCCTCTTTCTCTTCCTCCCTGTCCTCCTTCTCGCACTATGTACCGTCGTATCGTGTACGAGTACCCTCTGTTCCTTACCCCCTTTCTATCTAGATCGGACATTGGTCGAAAGTGTGAATAGGGCTGAGCAAAAATGGGCAATAAGTTACCAAATTTTATCTTCTGTTTCACCTTTTTACCGTTCGACAGACGACAATCTGCGCTGGAAATAGAGTACAGACTACCCGCTGGTAGTCAATAGTTTTGGAGAAATTACGAGTTTTCGGAGGCAAAACAAAACTTTTCTTTTATATAGCTTATCGGCCTTTGTCTCGCGTAAAAGAGCTTCGAAAAATCAGAAAAAAGTCTAGTACAATGTATAATCTAGTATTGATAGTTTAGATGTGAGGCCGTGAAAAAAATCGGGAATTTCTTAAGAAATACATCTGGTCCAAAATTTATACAATTGCTAACACCCGAAATTTGCCTGACACCAATTTTTAACCCACTCGTCGGTACGTTATCACGGCCGATAAAAGGCCTAGTGTCGGTAATGGCGTCTCTTGTCTCCCGGAAAATTTGAAGATAAAACATGTCGGTGATTATGAGTGTCCTAAGTCATAAATGTCAAACAACCAAGTTCCTAACCTATTTAATTTTGCCATTTTTGTTGGTTTTATACCATACATTGCAACATTCTTCACAAGTTATTTTAAAAGTCGTACCTTTCAATGTCTGCCAGTGACAGAATTGAAACTCATTGCAGACAATTTTCTCTGCATATCCCTCGACTCCCACGTTCAACCCCCATTTCCGTTGAAAACCTTGAAAGATGTTTACGAGACGCCGACATTGAGCCCGATAACTTACTCGATTCAAGCATATAGAACATCGGATTTTTACCGACCACCTTCGCAATATACGAATCCTACGAATGCCGATCAGTGAACATTGGAATAGTATTGAGATCACGTTGGATGAATATTCGGATACTGAATAAATCGACAAACACTTTCAACCCTGAGTACGCGTCCTGCGTGATGCAGACTTTCCAGATTTTAATCCCGAAAGAAGGTTTACATCCCGGATCGCGGGTTTTCGAATACTAGCGCGTTCGGGAAGATCAGCTACCTTCAGGGCACCAGTACTGTATCTTGTCCATGGTGTCGCCCCAACCGTTCACCGTCCGTCGTTGATTAGTCTGGTCAGCCTGAGATGATATTTTGACAGTTCCAATGATTTCTCTCATGCCAGCGCGATCCGCCACACGTAATCCGTTGCCTTCCACCTTTGCGATGACAAACTGCTTATCCGTTCAATCGTTTAACGTTCATTCACTATCGGGCCACTGAACACACCGTGGAACACACCGCGAAAAATGGTATCTCATGAACCCCTTGCGTTGCATGTTTTTTGAAGGAACTCGAATGCATAGGTTAGACGAGCTTGTCGGTTAAAGTTGGGCGAAGTTAACAAATTTGTTTGTTAAATTGGTTTCGGGAGGACAAAGAGGCCATCTAGCGATGCTTCTCGCCAAGATATAGAGGGGGAGAAGAATAAGAAAAATGCGGTAGCTTTTAAAACGGATGGTAGACGGTTTTAGGTGTGAACTTTTCATCCAGTGAGCACAATGCGTCGCTATTGCAATGGAAGAGGTCAGAGATACGGCAGAGAGTGGATAACTGTACAAGAGTTTGTCGATAATTGTCACTTTAAGAAGCAAGAGATTTCGTATGTTTTTCACGGAGATAATATTGATGAGAATGAAAGCATCGTTCACTTATCCCTAATCTCTGAAACGACACGTAACTCGGAAGAGAAGGTCTTCCTCAAGTGCCCGTTGCGATCGGTCTGCGACTTTTCTTCTCTGATTCCGAAAATTTCCATTCGCTCAACACGTCAGCCCCATTTTCTCCCCAATCATCATCTCGACATGACACTCGCAATACTATCTCCGTCGAAAACATCGGCATCGAGCGGAAAAGTGACCACCGCGTTCTCTTTACCGTCCGCCGATTAACACCGTCTTTCACACTTGGAACTCGGGCACAGTGAACCGGAAGTACGCGCCGACCCCGTTCCCGGTCCTCTCACCACGCAGAAGAAGCGCACGAACTTCGCGCACAAAGCGGCGTGAGCCGTCTCGTCGAACGGTTGCCTCGCGCAAAAGGAAATCCGAATCTGAACGTTCGACTACTGTCTGAACACGATGACACATCGCGTTTCGAAGAACGCGAACGATAATGACGATTAGTCGCAAGTCTTATTTGCGCGCGGGGCAGTCGGGTATCGGAGCAGTAGAAGAGCAGTTGTAGCAGTATGCGCCGACTAGCAGTAGTCGACGAACTGATGACGGCGCGCCGTCAAATACGAAATCGTGGTCGTGGAATGACGTGCCGCGGTCATTCATGGAGCCCGCCGTCATGCCGATGGAATGCGCGCATCATGGTGACTCAGCCCCTAGGGCCAATCAGCGATCGCCTAGCGCCGGCTTCTGCGTCCGCGGTCCACGCGCGCCACGTGACTGTGCGCAGAAGGCCACGTGACACCGAGAGAGAGAGAGAGACCCCCCCCCCCCCTTCCCCCTACCATTAGTGGCACGACGAACATGTGACGTCATGGACAGCTGACTCCGCTAGTACGGCTCCCCGCCACCAATGCTGCCGCACCGCTGATTTCCGAGAGACAGTCTAATCGGTCGCTGATCTTATATGTGGCGGACAACCTATGCTCGGAATTGTGCGCCGGATTATGGTCGAAGTCGAAACTATGCTCCAAGTAACGATGTAAATCGAATTATACCGCTCGGCATTATATTCCTGTGCTGTGCTCTGAATTATGGTCGAAATTATGGCTCCTATCATGGTCCGAATAAAAACCCGCGGCACACTGTACAAGATTCCTTACTAGATTCCTTACGAGATTGCTTAATGCCCAATCTACAATCAAGTAATCATTTTATCCTCCATAATTATTGTCCATCCGCAATATGGTCAAAATTATAGTCCAAAGTATGCTTTGAATTGCAAAGACTTGCTCCGAATTATGATATGAATAATGCTCATATTTGTAAACAAAGTCGTAAGCTTAAACATTCTTATATGCGGTCGTGTTTACTTCCTGACTCCAATTGCCCATAGATCGATTTGAGATAGAAAGTGTGTAGTGCCCGGTTTGCACATTTTGGTCGGCTTACATGTAAACGAACGTGGGCACAAATAAATTGGAGAACAACACGAACCGAACGACTCAATCTCGTGTCTCGATGAACACTCTCAACTTACGTAAAGTCTTTGCGATCATTAAAAAATGGTTTTTAGTCACATTGAGTCGGACGAAATTAACTTACCAGAATCAAAATCGGCTCCTCCGGCATCCATACCGCCTGGATTTCCATATTCTGAAAAGAGAAGACGTTTTAATGACTATTCTGATTAATATCATGTTGCTACAGAGTATTGAAACGTGTGGCATCCAGAGGAGGAACGATAGCCCTTTGACCGCGCGATATAAAGTGGTATTTGTTTCACCACCAAAATGCTCAGCTTACCTTCGACTGCACTTCAAGATATCGCTCTCTCGCTCACGTCGGGCGAAAACCGCGAATTGACGTTATTTCGAATACACGGCGGACTAGTCGCTCAAACCCGTAACTACAAGATACGAAGACGTTCTTTCGCAATTGCGGAAACGATCTCCCGTTCAGTGTATCCAACACAGGTCTTACCCTATGAACGAATATCTCTAGATATCACGGCGCAAAGAGGATGGGTCTCCGAAAAACGACCGATCACTACAAAATTCCCTATTAACACTTGGCACGAAGAACAATATTAATCCGGTACACACAATCGCTGACACGGAGGACAGCATGAATAACCGAAGAACTCGTGCAAACGGGCCAGACTACCCAAAAATAATGACCTTCCTCTCTCTCTCCTGAACGCGTAACACGATCTAGAAGAAAGCCGGCGAGAGACAAATATCGTTCGGTGAACCAACAACCCGCGAGCTCCGAAAATCCGGGCGATCACCCGAAACACGCGCATCGCCATATTTCGCAATTAACCTCGAGAAATAGTGGAAAAGAAGGAGAACAGGAAACAAGGACAGGCCGTGTTAGTTGTACGACGACTAACGCGACACTGCTCCTCGCGATATCGAACCTCTCGCAGGGCAGACATGCTGGCCCACGTGATATTCTTCCGGACGTCGATAGCCGGCGTGTGTGCCTGTGAGGTTAGGAAATTCGAAGCTTCCTCGAGAGATCGGCAACACGGCCTCGGCGAATAATTAATCGTAGCCGGCATCGTTTTTTCCGAGCGTACACACAAGGCTAGATAACAGGGCATGCATATCGGGTCCGTTTCTGGTTTCGAGGCCAAGAGCCTGCCACGATTCTCTTTCTCTCTCGCTCCGAATCTATGTATGTATAAATGTGTGTACATAGGGGTGGGGATTCTCTCCCGTGGCACGTGTGAAATTTACGCGAGTCGTGGCCAGACGGCAAGATCCTTCGCCTTGCGCGCGGGTGCGCGCGCGCACGCACACGAGTTTCGAGAGCGGGAGAGGAACCTCTCTGTGTCAACGTGTATAGGTGTTATGACCAACCCGTGGCGTGTTGGTCACGTTCGCGCGTGTGCCAGATAGAGCTGGATCGGCAAAAGTTACATCACCCGGGATTATGCCAGCCGACCGACTGGGTGATTCCGTGGAAAAAACGGATCGAGAGAATTTTCGCGGCGGTCACGCGCGTTGGAAAATCAGCGCCTACGCTATATATGCTCGAGCTCCGAAATTCTCTCCCTTCTCTTCCCTCCACCGCCCTCCCCTCGCCTGGCGGGCTGAAAATGATAATCGACATTGCGTGCGAGACGTCCGATGAACGTCGGAAGTGGCGAATATTCAGTTCGCGTGGGCCAAAAAGAGAAAGAGACAGGGAAGGAGAGATTGGGGAGAGGGGAAAAAAGAGAGAGAATGTGTGTGTGCATGTGGTAGGAGGGCTGGGAAGGGGAAAGAGAGAATAAACGCGAAGGAGGGAAGGAGAGGGAGGCCTGTGTCTCTCGGCCGATACGCAGGCGGCCATCTTGGATCCTGGGTGCCGTTGAAAAATAGGAATCTTTTCTCGGCAGCTTGACAGAACGCCACGAGGAACTCGAAGCAGGATCGCTCGGTAATTCGAGACCGCAAACGATCGAGAAACGATGGTCGTGCAGAGAAACGTACAGCGCGGGTAAATGACGTGGTCGAATATTGGTCGCCTAACGCGAAAGAGCGCGCGGGGAAGACTGTCCTAGCCGCGGGGAGAGCGACAGAGACAGAGAGTGTGATAGGGTCTGGGGCCACAAGCACGTCGGCACGTCGGCACGGAAAGATGTCGGTCCGCGCGCACACGCTCGTCGCACGCAAGACTCCGGAAGACGGAAGCTTATCGAACGCTCCGAAAATTCGCGAGCGAGAGCTCGCTTCCCGTCACCCTCTCCTACGGCGTCGAAAGAGTACAGAGGCCCGACGATAATACACGACAGCGATATATCCCGCGTACCAGGCTCTTTTCCCTCGTTCCTCGTCCAACCTAATGCCCACACACGTTTCCGTGCAAACGTCTCCTTACTTTGCGGCTGGTCGTCCAGGCTTTCCCGGTCAGACATCGCTCTTGGCACACTCTCCGCTCGCTGCTTCTGCTTCCTCGCCACGCGCCGCCTTGTTTGTTGCCTCCGTTCGTCTTATCGGCAGCCTGGTGTGCCCCCCGAAAAACGCGACACGGTGTCCCTCCTCTCTCTCTCTCTCTCTCTCTCTTTCTCTCTCTCCTCCCTCTCTTTCTCTTTCTCTCTTCTGCCGTACGCCTTCCTGCCTTCCTGTGCCGTTCTCGGGAAACGGCGAGCTTCTGCCACCCCGTGTCGTCGATATACTATATCCCGTCCGTTCTTGGGCAGCAACCGAAAGCGACGGGGACCTGGGGGCCGTGTTTCCTTCCCTCGTTCCTGTCTTCCTTCTCGCTCTATCTCTCTCCCTCTCTCTCTCTCGCCTTCGCCCTCGCGCGCGCCTCTCTCTCTCCGTCCTCGAGCCACTCTCGAAATTCTCTCCTCCGGGAGACAGAACACACCACTCGCGAATTTTTCCGCACTCCTTCGACACACCACGGCCCGACCGCCGACCGACCGTCCGTCCACGGCACCAGTCGTCACCACCACCACCACACACGCACGCTCTCGCTCGCCTGCTCGCTCGCTCGCTCGCTCGCTCTCTACACCGTTCCACGCTCGCTGGCCCGACTCGCGCTCTCGCTCGCCGCTCGCCGCTTCTCGCTCTCGCTCTCCTCTCTCCAGCGCACCGTCCGCCATCCCCACCACTTGCCCCCGTCAAGGCGAGAGGGAGAGGCGCCGAAAGTTAGGCCGAGGGAGCGAGAGAGGGCCGATTGCGAAAGAAAGACAGGAATGTATAAAGAGAAGGATGGCAATCGTACACGTACTTCAAGTAGGTCTGCTCGAGGCGCCCATCATGCTCGTCTATGTAAGATTCTTTCATGGCTAGAAAGAGAGGGGACAGAGACGGCGCTGAGAGAACGGATGAGAGAGAAAGAGAGGACGATAATCTGCGAGAAAGAGGTAGAAATGGATTGGAGAGAAGGATGGAAACTGTGCGCGTACTTCAAGTGGGTCTGTGACAGGCACGCGCCTTGCGTATCTATGTAAGATTATTTCACGGCCAGGGAGAAGGAGGAATGAAGGAGGAAGCGAGATATCAACGGTTTGAGTTTGAAAAGAAGGATAGATATTGTGCGCTTACTTCAGCTTACTTCAAGTATGTCTATGGCCAGTATGCGTGTTGGCCGTCTATATGATATTGTTTCATCGATATAATAAGATTGAAAGAAAAGAGCAGGCATGGCATCGAAAGTTTAAACGAGGAAGCAAGAGAAAATGGATTAAGGAGTAGGTTGGAAATTATAAACCTACTTCTAGTAGATCTGTATGGAACAAGCGTGTGGTCGGGATCTATGGTAAAATAAATTATCGTCGGGAATAGAGAAAAAGAGAGAGAGAGAAGATTGATCACTGGACACGGTCAGAATGCTGTCCTATGTGTGGCACATATGTTCTGCTATAGGAAAGAACCTTTTGCTGCAACGGTTTCCAAGTTCCAAGGTCTCTCTCTCTCTCTCTCTCTCTCTCTCGCACTATTTTCTTCTATCTCTGTTTTTGCCTAAACTCTTTCTCGGGAACGACTGGTGGCACTGGAGTTGTGTGTCGAATACGGACAACTATCGAAAATATCGAAATAACACAAAGTCGTGTATCGTTTCGTTCGCGACGTATCGATGGCGCCACCTGTCGGTCGATATGTCGTATTACACAGGCGATTATTGTCGACTGCGATTCATCGAATAGAACATTCGCTATGCCGCGAGTATATTTGAATTTTGAAGCCGTATTACTCGTACGACACACGCGTGTCTCTATATTTTCGTGCATTGTTTTCTTGACTTCAGCGAACGTTAGTAGTCAAATTCACTGTTCGATAGACGTTGTTTTATGTAGTGCTTAATTGTACAAAGACTGATAAATGAACTTTGCGTTGCATCACTTAATTAGTCTCGCTCATTACGTAAAATGTTTAGACCTAACGTGCTATTATGCAATTGTTACGCACATCGATAACGCACTGATAAGACATACGGGTCGTCGTCCATCTAATCTCATCCACGTAACGATACATGTATGTCATACTATTAAATCACACGGGATACCTCATCAGAAGTTGCTAGATTACACAGAATCAGA
Organism: Priocnemis perturbator; assembly: GCA_963942575.1. Lineage (NCBI taxonomy): Eukaryota > Metazoa > Arthropoda > Insecta > Hymenoptera > Pompilidae > Priocnemis > Priocnemis perturbator. The sequence continues at coordinate 2,874,898 of OZ012654.1, forward strand.
ACGACGTAATTGAAACATTTTATTCATATTTTTTAAGCAAAAACACAACAAAATCGAAGTACACTTATATCCTTACACGTTTATTTCATAATTCAACTAAACTAAAATTGTACAGTAACATGACTCGCGTAAGGCGTGATGGACGTTGACGCCGTATATATATATGTGTGTATATATATATATATATATTTTTTTTTTGTAACTTTTTCATTTAATCGTTTTCGTTTTAATAATGAATGTATGCACGTCCGTTTGTCGTTTTGCCGATGTTCGCTTTACACACTGTATGACGAATTACAGTTGAGTTGTACGAAAGGAATCGATGTGTGTATTTTCATTCGATCTTTATGCATGCCCCAGATAAAATTATTTAATTGCGCGGAGTCAAACGAATCTCGCTTTCTCTCTCCTTCCCTTGCCCCGTTATCCTCCTCTTCCATCCTTTGTTCTGTTCTCTCGTCTCACCCATTCTCTTCCCGGCTGCTCTCGAACACATAGTCAAATATCAATTTTTAACAAGCTTTAGCGGATCGTTTATCGCTCTTTTCCTTTTATCAAAGGAGATTTCTCGTCTGAAATGGTTACAAAAATGGCCGCCACAGAATAAGGCACACAATTGATGCAACGCGCATTTCAAATATAGCGATATATACCCTATCATTAAATGTTAATGTTTATCGGTTCTTCCGTTATTTTCTTTTTTTTTTTGTCATTTTGGTATCGATGAATATCACTGTATATGGGTTTACAGATCATCTTGCAAATTAATCCTTGTATTCCTCATTTACTCATGCGTTAATATGCCAGTGTATGAATAATGTGGGGGGGGGACTAGATATATAACTTTTATCGCAGGAACAACATTGTGCCTAATGTTACTTCGCAGTTCTTCATTCTTCTCGCTATAATATGTTACGTTGGATTTTACTCTTGAGTGTGTGCGTGTGTGTGTGTGTGTGTTTGTATGTGAGGTAATGTGTATGTCGTTACTTTCTCGTCGTTAACTGTTATACCGTCAATTATTATTATTTATTATTATAATTATTATTGTTGCTGTTACCGTTATTATAATTAATCGTTATTATTATCATAGTTAATATTATATTACTCGTTATTCCTCCGCTAGTTGTCCTGGATGATCTCAACTTCCATCATGTTTTTTTTGTCCACCATTTTATATACATATTCGTCTTGAGGTATGTGTCGCATATATGATATGGGATTAATGTGACCTTTTTTTTCGTTTGTTCTTTGTAATTTTTTGTTGTTTTCACGAACCACGTGTTCCATTCAATCCTCTATTCACTCCGCTCCAACATCGATCTCGACTTATAATTATACGCAACCTGAGGTATTCGAACTTCTACTTAAACGCAAACACCTAACTACAAAATAGAAACAAAAAAAAAACCGTGAACTATGACCTTTAACAAGTGTACCCTCTGTAGGTGCAAGCTGCAATAGTATTAGTGCACACATACATACGTACGCACACGATGTGCAATGTCGAAAATTCAGCGCAAGTTAACATCATCATCATAATTTTCTTAATTATGATCGTGTAACCACTGTAAACAACTCTCAGCTCTGCCTCCTCTCCCTGTCATCAAAACGGCTCGTCAACGAAAAAACACGGCTCTCTAAAAGTTTTCCCTTGCCTATATACATCTCTTAAATATTAATCGATAATGGCCTACAACTAGAAATGGCTCGCCGCCATTAGCGATCCCTTTATTCCCCTCGACCTCTCTCACCCCACACCTATACTTCTATATTATTAGGTATACGTAGCCAAACTTAATAGTTTCTCATGATCATCGTGTACCGCACGCCACTATCCGAAAAATGTTTTTAGCTACGCCCACGCGGTTTTAGTTTATTAACGAATTAGGAATTCCCGACCAACGGATGTGAATTTTCTCGCCAGAGTCGTCTCACGGTCGGCAATTCGGTAAGAATCTTATCGCTAAAGCACAATGTACGCCGTCTATGAGCAAGTTCGAAGCTTTCATTCCTTAAGCGAAGGCCGTCTAATAACGTGGTACGTGGAGCGCGCACGCGCGAGATTGGTATGTCTTTTTCTTGTGTGTGCGTGTGTGTGTGTGTGTGTGTGTGTGTACGATGTTCGACATTTAAAAAATGTACGTCTTTACGGTAGGTATCGTAAAAAATATGACTTAGAGCCCCCGGCGACGGGGCAACCAAAGTAACAGCGCGATATAAACGCGTGACAAGTCTACAGGATCGTTTCTTCGCAGCGTTTAGAACGGTTTAGAACGGTTAACAACGTATACGCAACTATCACAGAAATATACGATTCGCTTTTCAACGGGATTTCATACGCAGAGAAATGCGAGAAGATGCGCTCACGAAATTGTATTGTGACTGTTGAAGATACGAAATGAGAGTAGACGGTTGAAATGGAATAAATTTTGCAGCACAGAAGTATGCTGATAAGAGAAAATGCCTGGCGACAAATCGTTTTGAGGAATAAGATAATGAGACCATACGTATTCGTACCGCGGCTGCGAAAGATAGAAAACGTGCACCTGGTCGCGGTGCATCGATGAAGAAGAATAAAAATGAGACACGACGACCTGCCGACCCGCCATCATTGTACATTTGAGAGAATGGAGGGTCATGATGAGACACGACAACGCGAAGTGGTGTGACGTCTTAACGCTATTTACAAAAATGAACAATATCAAGTGTAGGCTTTCGATACAACTCCGGCTGGTTTTTTCTCCTACACACACACGCCTTCCGCTCCCTGCCGCCTCAGGGTCTGTCGGTTTGGCGCGGAAAGAAATGAACGTTCTCTAAGCCAGACCTCTCATCTGTCGCTTAGAATTAGCGAGCGCGCGATCACCGATCGTTATTTTACGTCGAGCGTACGACTGATCGTTGACAGAAGGCTTACTGAATGTTACAGCAGGCCGCTCTGCAGGGTATCGGTCCCTCGCCGTCCTGCTGGCGCAACGTTCGCGGCTTAAAAAGATTCGAGTCGAGAGCGAAGAGGCTGGGCTTGCCGTTGTAACAACTCTCGTACGCCTCGAAAGCTTCGTCAACGGGGATGGTGCTGTCCTCGCCAACAGACTCGCTCTGTCGTTCGCTCGACGTGGGTATCTCCTCGAAGCAAAGCGCACTCTCGACCGCAACTTGATTCGGGCTATTTGGCACGGTGGCGGAGAGGCGCGAGATCCTGCCATAGGGATTGCTAGTGCAGGACGAGACGCTGTGGTCGTTGAGGTCCGTCTCCTCGGCGAGTCGATAATAGCGCTGCACGCGCTCCACGTTCTCTGCTTCCGGCTGGAACGTGTCCTCCTCGGCCGCCTCGCCGTCGTATGATACGCCACGATTTTGTAACATCCTCTTTGAAGTAATCACGGGCTCGATCGTCTCCGCCTCCCAACATTCCAGCACGTCCGGCTCCTCGATGTGCAGGGAGCCGGCGAAAACGTTGGTCGTCACGTTGTCCGTCTCGTCTCCTTCGTTCCGCTGCAAAACCTCGCTTAGGGGCGTGAGCTGGTCGTCGTTGGTCCGAAGGAATGGTTGGTAGGAGGTGATGGGCAGAAATTTACCCTCCATCGACACCACGATCTCTCCCTTCTCGAACGTTCGCACGCTTATCGTGTCCTCGACCACGTCCACCTCATTTCCGTTCTCACTCTCTACGGAACGTCGAACCTTCACGTCGACCACCTCAGCGAGATCCCGCTTATATTTGCCAGACCTCCTGCCACGCTTCCGACTACTCTCGACCTTCGTCAGGCCCATCCGAGAACTTGAAGCAACCCTCATACCCGCAGCGCTATCCATCTCAGTAAATTCGCAAGTGTTTCCAACAACGTCGATCCTCGAGGCGCTCTCGCCAGCATTGTCGATCAGCATCACGTTCGCAGGCGCGTTGTCGAAGGGAAGGCTCGGATCGTGGAGTAGTTCGGTCTTGGTGTCGTCGGATCTTCGTCTCGTGCTGCACGTCGCGTCCCTCCTCAACTTCCTCGCCGTCCCGTTCGCTCGATTCCTCTCGTTCTTCTCCCGCTCTCTGCTCTCGACCTCCTGGTCAACGGCACTCTTCTTCTCCCCGTTGACGTCGTTGCTGTTCGCCCTTGCGAATTCGCCGTAGCTAGCCCATGACGAATGAATTTCGCCATTAGCAGATAGTGCAGGCATGGGGTTGCCTTGCAAGTTTTTTGACGGCCTCTTATCAGTATCCTCCATCTCCACGTCACCGTCGACCCGGTCTCCCCCGTCCTCGGAGTCGCTCGCGGAATTCACCGCAGACGTGACGAACATTTCCGGCGAGTTCGCTCTTCTCAGCCATTCGGTAACAGCTTCAGTTATGGGGTAGTCAGAGGTTCGGGTCTGACTCTCGAAACCCGAGTCCTCCGTCGAACACTCCGCGATCCCGTCGCTCACAGCCTTCATCTCGATCTCGTTCGTCGTCTCTGACGAGATGGAATCGATGCCCGCCCGTTGTGCGTTCTTAGTAACGGTCTCATCCAAAATAGTTATCGGCTTGGTCGTGTCTTTGACGACAGTGATCGTGCCGGTTGAGGAGACATCCTTGCTGCCTTCGCAATTGATATTCTTTCTTTTATTCTTAGACGCGACTTTTTCAACCTTGCCCACAGGCGTCGGTTCCCGTGCCTCCCTCTCCTTCCTCACCGCCTCATTTTCGAGCTCACCGTCTATTACTTTTTCCCTACCATGCTCCGTAACCTCTTTCCGCTCGTTCGACAGATCCGGACCTGGGGTAGCTTCTCTAACGAATTTTGAACCCTTCGAGCTGTACTTTCTTCTAGATTTCGACACCGAGTTCTCCGAGTTCTGCTTAGCTTCCGGATTTTGCCTCTGCTCCGACTTCCGCCTCGACTCCGAAGCCTTCTTCGACTCTACCACCTTCTCACTGTCGACAACTGACACCAACGACTCATGCCGCTGATTCGTCTCGGAAGGCACATCACCTTCCTTATTCCCGTCCTTCGACACTCCGAAAAGGCCAGACTCGCCATTCGTCAGAACAGCAGATTTATCATCGACGTCACCCTTCACGTCCGTCGCGTCCACGTTACTCACGACTACCTCACTCTTCGCATCCTCGGTCGCCGAGGCAGAATTATTCGTACCGTTCATCTGACTCGTCTCAACGTTCACGTTCCGCCGCCGTCGACGACGTTCCGTCTTCGTCGGCGAGTGGCCATCCTTCGGCGTCGTTTCGCTGATCTGGTCTGAATTCGCCGACAACGATCCGTTCGACTCGTTCTGCATGTCTTTCAGACCACAATTCGAGGACAGCGAACTGCTCGACTCGCTCTGAGCAGCCTGCACGACGGAATCCGGTATGGTCGACGATAAAGTGTCGATCGGATTTGAAGTGGTGAACGTTCCGTCGGAATTTGGCGTCTCGTCAGAAGTCGTCAGCAAGCTCGGCGATACGCACTTTTCTCCCGATTCTGCTCTCCCGTCGCCGGCCGATCGGAGCTGGAATTCCTGGCATTCCGGATTGAGCGGATGATTTTGGGCCCGCGTTCCACTGCCTGCCACGACGTCCGCTACGTCCGGAGTCGATGTCGCGCACGCCGACCAAGATAGTCGGGAAGACAGTACACCGTTGTCATACTCTGAACTGTATTCCTCTTCCTCGTCGCCCTCGGTGTTACCCTGAACGGGAACAGAAAGTAAACGAATAAAGCTTCGTCGTTGATGCCTAAGTTTTAGGATCACACCCCGTATTACGAAATCGCTCACCAAAGCGGGTCTTCTCTGTTTTCTTCGTTTTTTCTTCTTCCTTCGTTTGGCGTACGCCGCCGCCATAGCCGCCACGTCTGTTGTTCTGATCATCGGTCCTCCTTGGATCGTAACACCTTCAAACATCAAATTCCAACATCATTACCTCCCGCCCATTGCCGGTGCACACGTTACAGACAATGTCGCCCGGGTGCTTCAATATCGATAAAATATCTGTGCTCGCTCAAGCCAGCTCCTTCAGATAAGTGAGACAAGAAAAAACACGAACCTTATCGGTACTATTTTGCCACAGGAGGCGATCGAATGGATCGGCACACACCCGACACACCCAACGATCTTCTCAATCTTTTTCAACGGCAAAACGTCTCGGCGTCTGAACTTGTCTCTCACCACGCCTCCCGTCCGATTTGTTCATCCAACCGGCGTCGTCTATTTTCGATCGACTCTATTTAGACCCGAGTACATTGCGGCGACGCATCGCGCGCAATCCTTTGCCAATGCCTCTCCTTGCGTGCCCGTTGGCCACGACCCGCGACACATTTCCGACGCGAGAATTATCGCAGAATGCAAACGTCGGCGGTCGGCGGTCGGCGTCCTCGTGATCGGCGCGAGTCAAATGGGTAGTCTATTATGCCGGTGCTTTTTCGTCTGACAAGTTTGTGAGTACGAGTTCTGCGACCGTGAAGGGAGCATGCGGTGGAGCGGCGATGCAGTTTCGAGATGAATTTAGTGTCGAAACCGGGGAATGACGAGAATTGCAATAATAACGATGACGTTCGGTTAGCCTGAGGAATAAAGTGTCTTTCACGATGGGAGGATGGTATATTTAGCCCGGTGAACTGCAATAAAGAGGCATTAGGTAACTCTTCACCTGTGCAACGGTGCGTATGAAGATGTGGTCATTGGTATTCTACGCTTTGAGAATTAAGATGAAGGACTTGGCGAATCAGACGCTGGTCCAGCGAAAAAGTGTGACGTGATTACTCGCGTGTTAGCGACGGTGCGTCTGAATGAGAAGAGAATACTGAAAACGTACGGTATGCCAATCAAGACGAAGGACTTCACGGATTAAGCACTCGTTTACCGTGAAACCCGTGAAGTTATCAACACAGACAGTCGTATCGTTCCGGCCTCAACCTAATTCTATCGGAAAACGCTCGAGACGAGTTACGTTGACCGTTGTTGCGATAACTCCATTAGCGTCCCGCAGACCACTAGCACCGCACACAATTATCTACTCCCGGCGTGAGACATTTGCCATTTGCACTGTGCGAGATGAGGGTTACCGTGAACAAATGAAGATTGAAGAACACGAAGACCGTAAACCACCGTGAGGCGATGAATGATGATACCGGAGTAAAGTGACGCTGCGAGAAATGACGTGATGTCGAGGATTAAGGAGAATGCGTAATTGCAGACACACATCGAGCGTGTAGGGGGAGAGCCAGGCCGTGAAATACGATCGTCTGCCTATGGGCAGGTCCACCCTGCGTAAGGTGTGAGAGCCGAAAAAGAACAGGCGCGCGATCGTATCTACGGCACAGGTTGCCTCCCTCTTTTCTTGCGAATTATTACCTTTTACCTTGAATGGGGCAGAGGCGCCGCGCTAATAAAACAGCAACGATGCCGATGAACGGGGCAGCAGCCGTGAATCTGAGCAAATCCCTTTTCCCTGGCCGCGCATCCAACCGACACTGTTCTCGTTTTAACATTAGAAGTTTTTTTTTTTTTTTTTTCGTTTGTGTGTGTGTGCGCGCGCGCGAAATCAATCGCGACGCGGGTAAGGTGCGGAGGGAGGGTCAGCTTGGCGGGAAATTCATGCTATATGCTTTTATATGTTCAAACGTGACGCTACGTCGTTCTACCCCTTTCTCGTTCCTCGCCACGAACACGAGGAACCGAGCTAGCGCGTTTGGTCGGCAAGAAAAATTGACGATCGATCGTCTGCGATAGGCAAGACGTGCACTTGACGATGGTATTGCATCTCCGGACACACTACTTCGTCTTCTGTCACTATATTGAGATCCACATGTCCATGTTCACTTATAGAGACTGTGCTGAATGTGCAAGCACCTATTGCATGATTCGGCTTACTTGAATTTAAGAAGGAAGACGGAATGAGGTTATAATGTGCTGTAGGAAAATTGAAAATACCACTTATGGTATGTGAAAAAAACAACACGCGACGATCGATCGACTTTGACGCGAAATGTCAAGCAGTACGCCCACTCCACGTTTCACGGAATTTCTGCGAATAAGGCCAGAATGTTGTCTATCAGGGGATAAATTGTACACGTATGTCGTATGCATACGGTATGAAAACTTTGCAAAGTTTCGAAATGGCCGAAAATGCGGCTAATTACATTCTCATTTTCAATAATGCATGCAATCAACTGAACAAACGCATCCTTCTGCAGACAGAAAAATAGAAGTGAATAAGCTTTAGTCGGCTGCATCATAATGATTTAACTCCGATTTAACTAAAATATGTACAAAATCGCCCTAGACACTACCGGTTTTCACATTTCTCTAACAACCTCGACGAAGGAATACTTTAACGTACCCTTCGTACTAAAAAATGGAAGCACATAACTCTTAAGTCTTCAAAGTTAACTGGTCAACCCTTTCGTTGCCAATGTTATACATGCACACGATCAAGCATAACTCCGGGGGGGCTACTCATTAAATTCGCATATATTCAAGCGTTTCCCTCATAAAAAAGAAAAGAGCAAGAAGCATACAGAAAGTTACTGATAGCGTACTCTCAGCACTACCACAGAGAATACAGAGAAGATATTGTAACTCTGGCATACAAAAATTGCGCCGCAATGCAACGAAAGGATTGAAAAGAAAGTCAGTTTGAACAGGGTGGAATAGAAAACCGTCTCGATCGCGGCAGACAATGAGAACCAACCGTTAACGTTGACTAGCGGTGGGCCGAACATGTAGTGTCCAGGATACATGTAAGGTTGTGGCACGGCAGGGACAACGTGTGACACATGGGGCACGTGTGAAACGTGCGACATGTGTACCGGTTGTTGCACGAGAACTGGCTCGAGATATGCGCCACCCCCGTTCATGCCATTTTCCTCCATCCCTTGTTCCTCCGTCGGCTGTTGATCCTGCTCGACATTCTGCTCCCGATTTAGTTTCTCGTCCTGCGGCGCATTCTTCGCGGCCGCTTCCTCGACCTGTTGCTGTTCCTCGCCCATTTCACCAGCCACGCTTCCGCTGCAGCTCGCACTTCCGGTTCCGCTTTCGTTGCAGGTGCCGTTGCTGATGTCCATCGGTGGCTGAGGAAAGTCGGATATCTCGTCAAGGGTGGCGCCTTCGGTGCTCTGGCCAGTCTGCAGAAACGCAAGGTTCTTGTATACGTGCCTACGTAACGTAAGGTAGTAATTGAATAACATATTATGCCCTCTTCTTCGTTGACAATGTACCGACATTTTTATTCTACTCTGTATGCTTCGGGACCCTTGGGTTCCCTCTTCAGAAGTCTATGACAAAGTGAAAAAATATATATAAAAATTATAAACTATCTTAATCGATTTTGTGAGGTTAATTTCGCCTTTCTGTTGTGTGCGAATAATGTACATACGTGTGAAATCGGTTTTCCCTATATTTTGTGTTTGTAATTCGATCGGTTTGCGATGTCGGGGCTTATCTCCCCTTTTTCTATGATTTTTCCCATGGTCGGTGGTCGTTATTTGGCGTGGCGCCACGTGCTAAAGTGTGGAGTGAGGTTATATGTTTGGAAGGTTGTTGCAAATGTGGAATGAATAGTTTGGATTGTTAAATTCCTATTGCGTCATTTCTTCTGTCTTTTTTCCCCGATCAATTATGTTCTAATTATGAGGCAGTTTTAATTGGCGGCGTGACACGCAATATAGATTAAGATAGTTTATAATTTATATATACATACCTTTTCACTTTGTCATAGACTCCTGAAGAGGGGACCCAAGGGTCCCAAAACATGTAGAGTAAAAATTATGGTACATTCTCAAACAAGAAGAGGGCATAATATGGGACAGTACCTGGTAATCCATTAAGCAGTACGACTGTCCAGCAAGTTTCGGTACGAACGCAGGATTTATCCACTCAATGGGCCTGAGTGGCACAGGACCGCAAGGGACGGCAGCCAGGACACTCGGTCCAACCGGTGCAGGGATCGGAGCGGGTCCAACTAACATAACTGGATACTCGTAATAGTAACCACTGCCGTGATCGTAAAATGTTCCATAACTAATTTGAGCGCCAGGCTCCATTACCGGTGCCGTATACTCGCCAGCGCCACAGTCGCGATCCAACAGCTGCTGATCTTCCGTTGTTTCACTGCCGTCTGGTAAGAGGAAAAACGGATGTCAAGGGATCGGACGAATTGTGTATGTAATTGAAAAATGACGCACGATGCGGAAAGTTGATGGTTCGCAGGCCAATCGGTGTAAGTCAAACAGATTCTGTGACCACGGTTGCAAGTGTGAAGTAAGCGACTGTTTGGGCTTGCTGATAATAAATGTGCGAGGTGTTGCAAATTTTTCTGAAAGTGCTCCGCGTCGAGAAGTTACAGAAATTAGACCACTTTCATGATCACCGGCAGGCAGGCAGGCAGCACATGTAATTGAGGGTGTAAATGTTTAAAAAGTTACTTTAGTTATACTGGATGGCTTGCAAACTGTCTGATTGTGAGTCAAGAAACGATAGGGATGATGCTTATGAAAATATGCAAGACTCTTGAACGTTAACTATAAATCAATTCCCAACTTTGCCAAATGACGATCAATGTCACCTCTTACTTTGGTGAAAGAAGCAAAAACAGCCGGAAACACTGAAAACTGTTACCCGTAAAGCTGAATGAACCCCGGACTGTCATTCTGAAATTCCAGAAACTTCTTCGAATTATCCACGCTCTCCAACTTACACAGCAAACAGGCCGATGAGAATGCATTACATCTCTACCTATACCTCTACCTGCGGTAGAATGAGACGCCGACTGGCTCTCAGTCGTCGACGGTGTCGCACTGGTGCTGGCGTTGCTCGCCCACGGTTTCTTCCTCGATAAGTAGCTCTTCTTGAAGAGCACATCCTGCCGCGGCGTGGTAATCCTCGTGTACTCATCCTCGTTGAATATAATCTTCGGTTGGGACGGCGAACCGGGGGTCTCGTCCCTTCTCGATCGGGAACCACCCCCGCTATCACCTACGACAGTGCTACCAACTGTCGAGTTGCCGACCAGCCCACTGCGACGCGGCTTATATCCACCCGACGATTGATCATTTCGATCGTACGAGTGCACGCTCCCATTTTCGGCTTCTCGATTCTTCACGTACCCGTTCCGCAATCCGTCCTCCTCGTCTTCTTCGCCGGGCGGAGCTGAAAGACAAGGACATTCGTTCGGTATTCGATGCGATTTAATGAATTACTATTTCATCTCTAGCACTTGCGACGCGGTAATACAATTATGTTAAGCTTAAATACTCTCGTCCTACGACGGCAATTGAACAGGTTGTGAGAGTAGATACGGTGCTATGCTTTTAATTCCAATAATCACTAAAGTCACTACGGTCAGTAGTGAGAAGAAAAAAATCCAATAAATGCTAGCAATGCGGAGGCGCTACTATACGTTACTACGGCTTAGAAAATAAATACGTCTGATATCTTCTCGCGTGAATACTGACAAGTGCGAAGTTTAGCAAAGTCTAACGTTTTGTTTCGAGACGGTCAATTCGCAGGCAGTGATGGAATCGGGCTACACACGAACACGACTGAGCTCACATATAAGTATCTCACGAAAAAATATCACTAACTATAAGTACACGTACACTGACACCACATAGCGTCCCCATCAGGACATTAATCTGAGTTGCGAAAAAATAAGAGTATCGAAGTAGTCATACAAGTTTCGATGACACTAACACCTGAACTATCCTGTATCCTTTATGAATACTACTCGGTTCTAGTCAAATCACTCTCATCTCTCATTCTGAGGGTAAGAATTGATCGATACCGACGAGTGCATATTGAACTCGCTCCCATCACTACCGGCATCATTGCGACTACATGGGAAGACATATTTCCACGCGAGAGGACGTCATTACGGTATCTTTGCGTCTTCTCTACCCATCATCATCGTCATCGAGGTTGCCCCTACCGTCTTGGTACCTCGCTAACAGAAGAACGTGATGCGAAGATCCGATCACGTGCGTGACCTTCCGTTGCCTACGCCACTGCATTGTTCCCCGATCCTCTTTCTCACCCCAAGTCCCGCAACAACCCGATGGCGCCTCGAGGTTGTCGTCCCGCGGGGTTGCACGAGCTCACTCCCACTATTTAATCACGATCTATTGGCCTAACGACCCAAACCCGCCACACACTCGCCCGGCAACTTTCAGAACACTAAACAGGCGTTCATCGTCGATAGAGACACGATTAATTATATTAGATTGCGGCATAATTGAACAAAAGAACGTCGTCCAGGTACTCACGTTGCCGCTTTCCCCGTATCAATAGAAATTCTATTATATAAGTTGCTATATATTGGATGAACGTAGATTGAAAAATGGCGATAGAAAACATCTGTAGGTAGACTTTTTATAACACAAAGTTCAGTCTCTCAAAAGGCGGATTGATCAACTACACTTGTTCCGCACATTTCTTCTCTGTTCGAATTCGGCTGTACCGTTTATGTGATGCAGTTGATCAATGTCGCGTTTCGAAGGCATTGCCGGATGAAGGCAAGTGATGCCATTTGCCAATCGTTCGCAAACTTTCAACCCCCAGCCTCGATTACTGTCCCGCACCGTTTTACTGGTCGTTGCGCAATCTCCGTAACATTTCGCCTGCCTCGACTCGAGAAAGGTATGCCAGACGATAAAGGCGCGCTCGCGAAACTATTAAACCGAGGATGCACGGTTGGCGCGTTGGATAATCTGACGCACGCGATGCCTCGAGATCGACTGCGGTTGACACACGGGGTTGGGGAGGGGTGGAGAGTCAGGGAAAGAGGGGGAGGATTAGGCAAAGGCAAGCGTTGGCGTTGCCCGTCGCCGGCGGACGCAGCCGATTGGCTGACTCTTCGTGGACTAGAATAGCGCTGAAATTAGAATAGAAAAGCGCCAGTGCTTCTCGTCCGTTCCTTTCGCGCCAACGCGACGGGGGTACTGGCATTTGCTAAATACATGCATTCATACGGGCTTCGTAAACGTACGAGCAGCCTTCACGATGGCGCTAATGATGTGTGCAAGTTAAACATATGAAGGAATAGATTTTTGAGAACGCGCTTTCATAATTATCGGCTTGTATAGGCTTGGGAAACATGTGTAGGAGCTTCGGTTATATAAATACAGACTTGCTCAAGCTTAGGAGAGACGGAACAAGAGAAACGGGAAGTGAGACGCTGACTGACGCCGGTCGGCGGGTCATCGTCCATTCGATTATTAGTAACCTAAGTCTATTCTGAGTCGGCGACTGCGGTAAGAGCGGTTCTTGTACTAATAACCGCGGAAACTTTTCTGACACTTGAAAGAATCTGTATTAGCTCGGAAGTATGTTAGTTGGGGAAGTACGGTATGAACTTTCTTACTACTCTATTCGTTGAATACGTGCTGCACGAAAGATAATAACGAACATAAGCCACACACACACACACACACATATGTGGAATCTGGCTGAAACTCGGTTCTTTGCAATTTCTGCTGTATACGGAAATTGTGACGTTAAGATAATTAGTTGAATTGGTCTATGAAATAGAATGATATTTTTAGGTGGAATGCTATGAATTTGCATGCAGACAGCGAGCTTTGTCACGGGCCTTTGGAGCCGGGTACAGTGCCAAATGCGTGGCTTCGACTCTGTTGTCCGTTATATAAAAGACAGATAAAATCGACATTTATCTTGCCTCGGTGCTCCAAGACAATTCAATGAAACTGCGAACGACGATACAGTCACTATCTCGAAGAAAACATATTATACTCCTCCATGGTAGGCCGTGCATGTGTCGTTAAATTTCCAAGGCTGGTCATAATTTGCCAGTCCGCCCCTGCATCTGTCTCTAACTACACGACGCACATTAAAATAGACGTGTCTACGTTTGATTATTGTCAGATGCCTAACTCTACTCCTAACAGACGCTAATTTTCCGCCTCGTGAGCGCCAAGTTGCGCGAGATATTCCGCCAGGACGTACGTTACGCAGATAGTCATTGGCCTCTTTCGACAATCGGACGGAGTGAGCTATCGGGGTCTACGACTTTTTACACGGAGTTTTTACGTTTCGCGCGGCATTCCGACATCCCACGAAATTATACCGTCGGCACTAAGCGACGCTAATTCTCGGGAGAAGCCGCGTCGTGAAGCTGACCTGGTTCAAAGAACCGACTGGCGGAAGTGGAGAAGAGTGGTATGGCGAGGGCAGTCGATGAAAACGCTCCACCTGTCCGTTTTCAGCCTAGATTCTCGCATGGATTCCGTCGATCGTCCGAATAACGCTGGAACGTATAATGCACGAGTAGGTATGCTCGAAGGCTCTATGCACCGAGTCTATACTTCATTGATCCAGTCCGACTATGCAATTATCTGTATCTTACTAACCTTACATACCTACGTTACCGGCGTTCTCGATGTTTTCAAAACTGATTGCGAAATGTCTATTATACATTATTCTCCTATTCTACCATGTTTCTGCACTAATATTAATAGAGTTTAAAACTAATGTACAATGTACAACTCCTGGCTCCTGTAGCTTAAGCCTTAAGTCATGGAGCTTCAATGCTAATATCTTGGGCACAGTAAAATGATGTATTGAGGCTTCAAGTTAAAGTGCAACCGACGGATATATGCATTGCATGCTAAGTCCCTACGAATCTGGTCGACTTTCTGGTCGACCGATAACACTCGTAACGCTTATCGCTATCATGGATTGCGCAACGAGTTTACTGCTTCGCTTATGCTCACTCCGAAACTCGCGCGCAGTTCTTAGACTCTTCGAGTGAAGGCGAGCCGGTGGTACCTCGAATGACTCGAGTCTTTTCTCGTTCCATCGATCGACCTCTATAACATTCGAATCACCTTCCACCGTCTTGCAACTTTCTTTTTATCTCAACTTCTGCGCCCGTTCCATGCACTGCCATTTTTTTCTTTCTTCCCCCTTTCCATGTCTACTTCGTGCTCTCGCTATTACGATTTTGATGACTTCCGACGAGCCAGACGTTGATCCAATTTCCAGTATTTCTTCCTGTTCAATAAACGCAATCGATTGAATGATTTTCCCAGCAGTGGTGTGTAATATCAATAAGTGAACAAACTTGATAATGCAACAAAGAAATGCA
This sequence comes from Priocnemis perturbator, assembly GCA_963942575.1. Taxonomy (NCBI): domain Eukaryota; kingdom Metazoa; phylum Arthropoda; class Insecta; order Hymenoptera; family Pompilidae; genus Priocnemis; species Priocnemis perturbator. Next base: position 2,889,971 of record OZ012654.1, read on the forward strand.
TCGGTAAACAGAAGAAGCGACAAAGTTTCGTACGAGCTTTACGCCGTGCATTCTAAAGCATCTCGCTTCATCGATCTGGCATACCACGAGGGGTAGGGGAACGTAGAGGATATTACATAATCGCCATTTCGTTTCTCTTCAATGATCGAATCGATCTCGTCTCACGCAAGACTTTTCTTCCTCCTTTGATTCTTTCTTCACCCTTCAGATTACACGCACTGTAACTAGTGTAAACGGTGTATCGTAGGGTATAATTTTGCTTTGACCCAGTATGTACAGACTTGCGATCGCGGAAGTGCTCGAGATACGTTGAATAATAGCGAGAGACGTACCTATACTGCATCGATACGAGCAGTGCGATTTACGTGAAGTTTCAAGAGACTAATGATTCTTTTAAATATTAAATATCGAACTTACATCCCTTCCCCGTCACACTACGCGCTTATTATTACAAATTTTTGTCGCGTGCACAAAATCAGCGTGCACCTGAAAACCGTAATCTGCCTTGAAAATATCTATACCAGCTTTATCTGTTCTCTCAGCGGCGACTTTGGGCTTCCAAGCAACCTACAACAGACTCGCCCAATCAGTCCGTCAGACCATTGTTTCCGACGTACAGGAACACCGTGGTACGTTCTAGAAATATCCAACTCCAAACTGTTCCGCCGAACACGAGCGAGGAACATGCCTTCTCGCACACATCACACATCCCGCAAGCCCTCGTTTCAAGAAAAATACTTCCGACTTCCATGGAACCTCGTTCGAGCACATATCGTCGTGCGGTACGTCGAAGAAAGCACGAAGAGAGCAACGGAAGAGTCGAGTGCCGGCACGAGGACCGGCCAGCCAATACTACGTCGACCGATCCATCACGCGAAGACCCTTTCTACGCGTCGGAAATACGTTCGTCAACCCGCGTCGCGCAGCAACATGCCGCGCCCGTTTTCCGATACGCTGGAATCGAGCAGAGCAAAACGGCAGTACTGTCAGCGCGGAGTATGTATGCACGAGTACGAGGCCGGCGACCACCCTTCCTCGGACTCGAGACTCGGCACGTTTTCTCGCGGGGATGGTGCTCGCGAGGGTGCTCGAACGAGGAGGGGGAAAAGAGAGAGAGAGAGAGAGAGAGAAGCGCGACGGTACAGTGCGATTGCACCAGACAGACTGGCCCATCGCAGGGGACTTCGATTTTCCGACTCCACTCGCGACGACCACGCCGGCGTCGCAGATTCGCCAACCCCCTCAACCTCCATAAGCCCCCCCACCGACTGCACGAACCCCCGAAGGATAGCAGTATTTGAGTCGGTGCGCGGCGGTTCGATGGCGTCGAATAGTACGAATGTAGTATGTAGAAAGTTTTCTGCATAACTATATGGCTTGAAATCAATTTTTCTTTGCCGGTAGCCTAGGCATGGTGTGCAGAAACGAATCTGGGTTTAATGTTAAATTCATTTCAAGCATATCTGTGCATAAGTATGTCGAGCTATTTGTGGCAGAGTTTTTCGGGTTAAGGCGTTCTTATACTGTAGAACTTAGAAAGTTGGGGCTTTTACATTTTTTGGATTTTGAAGAAAGTCTCAAAAGTCGGCCTTTTTCTGGCTCTTTAAGTCTCTCAATCTTTCGTATACCCGGCATAGACTAAAATAAATGGACACCGCCTCTTGATTCTGTGTCCACATATTATTCTCATTGCCAGATGTCCACAGTTGGTGCGGAATACGTCTGCCAACACCTCATAAATACTCCCTCAATTTGTCGGGCAATCTATACGTATTGACCGAAGTCTATGCCTCGATATATCTCTGGGGCCTCAAGCCACACGCAGGGCACACACACGACTCTATATTTGTTAACACCTGAGCTTTGATGCTTCTCTATCGTTCCCCTTCATCAAACGTCATGTCATAGTTCCGTAACATGAGCTTAATAATGCGCGTAGAGCGATCAAATTAAGGCACGATCAGTAATTCTGAAAGTAGCCTAAGAGGACTAACAGCAAGATTTGTTTACACGCATTGGAAAGAAGTCTAGCATGTAGTCTATATCAGAAACATAGCCAACGTGAACGAAATAAATGATTAACTCAATTTCGTCCAAATTTCTAAGTTAAGCCACTTTTCTAATCACCAGCACACATATACGTATGCATCCCTGTTTTTTTCTTGTCAGTCCATCCGTGTGGCTGACTGTCTGGTAGCACGATACTACTACTACTTAAAATGCCGGCCTGCGCATGCACCGTGCACCTCGTGGTCGTCGAGCGAGAGTTCATGGCCTTTCTCGGCTGGGGGAGGGGGAAGGGGGGGGGGGGATTACAACGTCGTGAGCAAAACCGGAAGTGCGACTGCGCTGCCAAACGATTGGTCAGAAGATGGAAACACAGGCAGGAGTGTCCATATGTCTCTGCAAATGTGCACGTCGAATGCTTATACTTTCGTTTTATTCCTACCACCCTCTTCACCACTATCAAGCTCTTGGTACGTAGTCTATAAGGTATCAGGCTGCAAATCCACTCGCACACGGTGCTGCGAGCTGCCAACGTGCGACATCGACGTTCGGGGTTGATTTTTTGACTCTGCGACGATCGGATTGGACTTTGAACGAATTTGTCATAGGGGAATCTTATTAGTTGGGGTTGCAAGCGTTTCGGTATAAACGTTGGCGGTTATTTATTTGCTTTTCATGATTTTCTGCTTCGCTCTTCTAAACTTTCAATCTTTCGACGCGAACTTTTATAATCATTATTCTTACCACTCCCGTGACAGTCAAATCTACGATCGGATTGGACTTTGAATGAATTTGTCATAGGGGAATCTTATTAGTTGGGGTTGCAAGCGTTTCGGTATAAACGTTGGCGGTTATTTATTTCCTTTTCATGATTTTCTGCTTCGCTCTTCTAAACTTTCAATCTTTCGACGCGAACTTTTATAATCATGTTTCTTACCACTCCCGTGACAGTCAAATCTACTAGTCTCTGTTACCAATTTTTTACCAATATTCCTTCCGAGCTTCCCTCTCGCGAAAGGTCGAGTCATGCCCAGTAAACATTTTCTCATCCCCTAGATCCTTCCAGCTCTTCATTGCCCCGTAATATTCCTGTTATATTCGACTGATGAGATTTGTGCTTTCATCTGAGAACAACGAATTTTCGATCTGCGGGGCGTGTCGAGGCCGTTTCTTGTTCTTCGATCCCGCCCTCTTCCAGTTACGTAAATCGTCCGACCCTGGGCACGAGAAACGTGCGGGCGACCGCCTAACATTGTAACTAAAATATGGTACCGAGCTCGGAGTGACAGATTTCGCAGGCGAGCCGTAAGAATGATAGAAACGTCGTCAGCCCAAACGTTTGTCATGGCGCACGGTTCCGCGTCTATTCTCGTGGCCGCGAGTGTCGTTCCTTTGCTTATAAATTGTCTCGGGCTCGGTGGGCCGAGATTGCCGAGAACAACGTGTTCTGTGTGTTGAATAGGCAAGCGAGCAGATTACCCTGAATTAATTGCCCATCGGAAAGTTGAAGTACATTGTCGTACGGTTGGCAACTGTAAATTGTGTGGTTAAATTCAAATCAGCGTTCCTGCCTGCAACTTCGTAAAACATTCGTATTGAAACTGTCAGCAGGATTGACTGCATTTAGAGCCTACCTAACAAGGAGATCGTAAAGAACAAAATCTTCGTACAAGTCTTATACAGCTTACATGCTAGGATAGATAAGTTAATAATTTCTCAAGAAGTACCGCCTTCAGCGTCTTCAACGTATCCGAATATCCTGTTACGAAAAGGCCCACAACACCTCGACAAACGGACACGCCAAAATTGGCTGTGCGACGCGGACTGCTCGCATTGCGCAGGCAAAAAGAAGAAGAGATACATGTAAAGCGAGAGTCGTAGAAGGCATGCCCGTGTGCAACCTTTGGCGAGTTGAACTTTCCGTCTAGATTCCAATTCGAGACGGTGATCGATCGACGAAGGGGTAACGCGGCCCTCTCTGGTCGTCGTAGCGCAGTCTCTGTACCTTCTTCGAACACTATACAGGAAGTACGTTGTCATTTCTCGATTAGTCGCTCAGTCGAAGGGTGCGCAAAATCCATTGCCATATTCAGAATAAAAAAAACCGATAAAAAGATTATGACAACGATGAAGTATGCTTTCTGAAACATTCAAATATCGTCCTCTGTGCCTATCTGTAAAACTCAACTCATGTCCACTCGTGTTCACGCGAGACTAAAATCGACGTGTTGGGTCCTTCGATTAGGAAAATCCTTGGCTCGGAAAATAGCTGCGAATTCCGAGGTAACAAAAGAGTAAGGGGGAAACAAACGTCGTATCGACGTGGTCGGAATGACGAAGCTGAGAATGAATTTTTGTCGGTGTGAAAAATATACAAAACCATTTTCTTGATTTTACGTTTCCCGTAATAGACACTTGCTTTAATTCTTCTTATCCGTAGCCGCTGCCTATACCGTGTTGCGTATGACAAAGAATGACAGACGACTGATGCCGAAACGTTGATGCATTAAAAATGTTGATTCTGTTCGATTGACCGGCACACTAGCAATAAGCCACCAAAATCTTTCCTTTCTATTACGTAATATTAGGACGGTCATTTGGATTGATTTTGGTTTTCAAGAATGAACTTTGTCCGTTCTCCGAACGTAGTCCTCTCGACTCGCGAATCTCACGAGCCACGGTGGTGGCACGGAGAGACAAGAAGACACGAGTGATTTGGAACGTCGGACCATTATAGAATGGCCGAGGTACATTGTCGAAAACATAGGGCCAAGACTGCAGAGAGAGAGAGAGAGAAAGAGAGAGAGAGGGAGAAAGAGAGAAACAGACCGGTTGTCAAGACAAAAAAGTTCCTAGATTCTAATTTGCGCGCCACACCAACTAACCGTTTGATAGGCATGTGAAACTACTGCTCGACACCTTTGCGAACACCCTGTCACGTCTCGGATGGACAGCGGAGACCTGTACATGGTACATGTAGTAATGCATTAGATGACAAAGTTTCATTAACGCGAATTAAAATCGAGGCAAGTTGTATTGTGTATTTTAGACCAATTTGGTCGTGTGACGAATGGAATGGACTGATTTAATTTATCATCTACGTTTCATATATTCAGTTAGCTTGGCAGTCTGGTAAGTGTTGTGGATTTTGACTACTTAATAGGGATAGGCTTCATAATCGAAGCAATGATACTCTTTTATTAGTTTAATCGCATCGAATCATTGGTAGGTATCTCAAGTACACCTCTATCGTATTGATAATCTCGACCAACAGAAAGCACTGCCATTTGTTTTCCCTCGAAATCAGTCTATCTACCTATCCGTCAACGAGAATGGAACGGACTTTTCGGAAAGTCTATAATAAATCTCTTACTCGATCCGACTTCGTACTTTCCTTAATTCTCACGCGGCAGCACGGCACTGTTCGAATGGACATACGCCACTGGCACACGATCCTAATTAACGTTAACGAGGGCTCCTGGCTCCCAGGAATACGAACCGCTGCCGTAGCAAAAGTCAGCGGAGTGCTCCCATTAACGCTCGGTACGCACTCTACTCGCGAATATCTGGGTCCCGTTTCACAGAATGAAAGTCAACGTCTGGGGAGACAGGATTTACCAGACAGAGCTGGTCGAAAAAGTATATCAACTATAGATCCAACGATCGCATATGCATATGCACTCGCAAAGTGCGTTACATACGTGTCGGTGATTATGATTTTTAACACAGAACGAATTAGGCCTCCATTAGTGCGGGCGATACGAAGGAACGCGGCAATTTATTGTGGGATGGATAGGATCAAGAAGAAGAGGCTGAATCGCAGCGCGTGTGGATAGAGACGTTAAATCTACCCAGTCCGTCAGTCGTTAGAACTGGCATTTGGTCAAAAGTTCCTTAACCCTTTCTGCGACGTCGACGGAGAGGGGGTGGGGCAAATTGTTGGAAGCCAAAAATCGAACACTGCTTCGGCACCTGACCGGTGAACAACGAGAAGTGGATGGCTAGCACGTAACTCCTAACGTACGCTCGCGCAAAAGGAGGGACATTCTAACCTGGCGTGGGCGTAAATAATGAGTTACGGTTTTAGAAGTCGCGTCTTCGGATGTTGGCCACCGTCAAATCGGCGCTCGCGGTTGTAAATGACCGCCGCGAATGACGAGCGTGAAGTTTATATGCTAGCGGAAGAGTGAGTAAATTATGGGCATGGTAAGTGTGTTAAGAGTTGTAAGTGCTTTCAGGTGTGACTGGTGCTGTTAAAGAGCATACCGTCGTGTTGTCTTGAAACTTTGAATGCGGTTGCGTAGGAAGACCATTCATGATGTTCGAGAGGAATTGAACTACGTTATCGAGTCGCTGCAAGAATTCTTACGTGAAGCGTCGTCGTAGTACCCTTGCTTTAATACGCGGCACATTTAGCATTTCCTGTGCTAGTGTAATCTTCTCTGCTCAATCAGCGTCTGTGAAGCGGTGATTACGAAAAGCATGTAACAGTAAATCAAAAATCTAAACTTTGTTTATATCATAATGTAAGTCGATACGATGCAAGACAATATCCATTATTTTTTTTACCAAACGCAGACACTCTCCAAGTGTCTATCGTTCAATAGTCTTTCTCTGGAAATCCAAATATACCGAAATATCCAACGCGCCGACCGCCGGTGGATGACGACGAAAGCGATTGCGTACGAAAAAAAATATTTTACGTCCCGTCTCTCGGACGGGAACGGGGTAGGAGGTGTCGTTGGATTCGAAAAGCGAGGCGCGTGGTTTACTCGCCGAGCATGTGACGACGAGCCGCGTGCTCACTCACGTGCTATTCATATCCCGAACTCGGGAGAGCACAAATGAGTGGTCGCAGAGGCGGCAATTTTACAGAGCAGTCACTCTCGCAATTAGAAAATAGAACGGTGTGCGTGGTGTGCGCCTATAACGCGCGAGCACGGAATGTATTTATACGCCCGACAATCTTTCTCTCTCTCTCTCTCTCTCTCTCGACATCGTATCTCTTCATTCGTCTTTTTAGGGCCTCTTATTCTCTCGAACTCTACTAGTTCGTATATATATATATAAATATATATATGCAGCGAGCGCGTAAAGTCGTGCATTTCCGGCCGGCGTTACGTAATTCGTGGGGAAGGTCTACGATCTGCGGCACGTGCTTGGTGGGAGGAATATGAGCCAGAACTCGAGCAACGTTTTTCGAAAAATGTTTGACGCTCGTTTTCTTTTAATTCCAATTGACCGAGAAATGCTAAGCAATGCTAAGTGATTATTTTGAGTGCTAAGAATTGGTACAGTAACGAGGAAGGAGATATTTATTGCGCACTTTTCGATCTAACAGAAATCTAACAATAAGCAGCGTTAAGCATTTATGTAGCATATCATCAAACTTTACCAACTACGTTCATAAAGTAATGTGAGAGTCTAGGTAGTGACAAACAAGAGAAATTTGTTGTGCAATTTACAATGCAGTGGAAATGAGAAGTAACACGTCTTTGTGAATATTATTTTTACAATTGCAAGGACAACTTTATGCACAGTATAACACTCGCGATTTACTCGGAAAACGTAAGTGCGAGTTGAGTTATATAACACATAATCCGTGATACCCGAGCGATGCGTTCGTTCAGAATGTGTCATTCCAATCTCTATATCACCCTTTTCCAAATAACAATGAAGTACGCAGTTGCAGATATTATAATTATATTTTCTTTTTCAAAATTTGAATATGGTCTTATCTTTTCAAATACTACTAAACGGTCATTTACATTTATTTTCCATACTCTAGTAAGCTAATGAATATTCCATTCTGTCGATTAAGAGATGGAACTGTTCATACAAGTTAGTCATTGCTCAACTTGAACAAGTAAATTTCATCGGTTCTTTCAGCTATTAATCAGATTCTTTTGCGATAAAAATCTGTACTTTGCAACATTCCATAATGAACGTGATCCTTGATATTTTTCCCGACCCGATATTAGAAAAAACACAGATGTGTTGCGGGCAGACCTCGTTCCATTGGCGTAAGGACATTACTCCGCACGTTCATTTCTTATTCTAAGCACGACAACGATCTAGACGCGACGCTTACCTATTGATTCGCTCCCGTAACTGGTCGAACTCTCTCTCCCTTCTGTCTGTCTGTCTCACTCTCTCTCTCTCTCTCTCTCTCTGTCTTGCTCTCCTTCTAACGCCGGCTCATTCGCTAAACCTGAACACCTACAACTTCGCGCGCTGCAGAACACCTCAAGACAAATGAACCACGAGATGCATAACGTCCAACAACCTTTGACCCAGGGCGACATCTTTGTTTTTAAGCCATGGTCGTGCAGATTCACATTACACTCGAAAACGTTTTCATTTGCCTATTTTGTCAGGCTTTGCATTCTGATAATAATAACGTTTCATAATGTTCCAATTTTGATCGCTCAATTATGGTCTCTTAAGATATTACTAACGCTGGGTGCCGTATCAAAAATGGGCTCCATTATTTGTTTTCAATTGCGTCAGAAATTTCTTACGGCCCTGATTCAATCCATGCACACATTCAGTATACATATGTGCACACTAGTATACTTGGCAATGATGCATACTAGCGTTTATACCGGAGTTCAGGCTAAATACAAGCACTCAATTTACAATTTCATATTCACCTTTTTTTTTCTCCTGTACTAGACGGCAGAAAGTATTGTTTTTTCTTTTAAAATGTTCCTCGAATGTTAATCTATAACCTGGAATTTTTTCAAAAAAAAATAAGCCGTTTTTGAGTTATTATCAAAAAACCGTTTTATTGTGATCATTACCATTGCTTTAGATGGAGAAAACGCTAAACTTTAATTGTTAATAACTCGAGTTCTAGACGGTGGATCAAGTTCATTTATAAGAAAAAAATTGTTATTTTTTTTAAATCCTTAATTTAAGTCTGGTTTACAAAAAAAGTTTAAGTAAAGTGATTCAGCGCTAGTAATACCTTAATGAAGTGAATAACAAACGAGTGGTAATCGTATGGACAATGCAATACGACCGATTCGTTTCAGCACGCTTTTACGCGCGGCCAGTTTAACAACCGACCCAACAACCGAAGCACCTGGTTGGGGTTCGGTGCCAAACGGTACGAGGTTTCGTCCGACGACAATATTTACCCGACTTCGAGGTCTTATCGTAAACGATATCGTATGTCTCGACGACTGTCGATCCTGAGCCGCTATCAAGTGTTAAGAACTGGTAGCGTGGGAGAGTGGCCGAATATAGATTCGACAGAAAAAATGGTGAACAATACCGCAGCTGGGACTGGGATAATATTGTAAAAATGACATTTTGATGTAGAATTAGTATGACCCTGTGCTCGGGGTTGAACAGGCCAACCCCCAAATTTGGCAAAGTGGTCGAATCCTCAACGCTATAGCCTGTTTACGGATATGAGAATATTATCAAATTTCGAGGAAAAAAAACGGGAGCAGAAAGTGACGATTCGAACGATATCGCGCGCTGGATCGAACTAGCCCGCCCGACCAGTTGAGGCGACCAAACCATTCGGCATCTGCACTCTTCGCCTCGTTACGAAAGCACGCTGATGCTGCTGCATTTGGCAATTGCGCCTATGTCGGTCGATCTACTCATTACCGCTTGCTGACCTAGCGCCGAGTGCTTTGACGCGACTCTCTCCTTCTCCCTCTCCATCTCTCTCACCCCCATCTTGTCACCATTGACCCACAGCACTGGGGAATATCACCTCGGGCTGCGAAATAAATAAATATGCCCTCGTGCTTGTACGCTCAAGCGATTCATTGTTTTGTCGGTGGCTTACGTGCGAGTAGTGATGGGATCAATTGACGGATGTTTAAACCCTACAGGAGCATTTCCACACTCATAGCACCACGTGGTACCGGTTACACAATTAGCATAAAATTCAGTAGAAATTCAGCTAGAACAATTAGTACATTTCACGTCATGAAGCTCAGTTAAAATGACTTTATCTATTGCCGGCAGCAACGAAGTAAACATTTCTACTGCTTAAAATCAGTATTACCGAGAGAAATTGAAATATATGTAGAAAGTGCATTCCGTCCACGACCGACAGCGTTCGATGGAAAATGTCGATCGATCTATTAAGTTACTATATTTTACGCCACGAGTTCCGTCGGGGTTCGGTGGAGTCGAAGGTGAGGCTAGCAACAGGACAACCCCGACAGACGTTACCGGCACTCGCAACAGCAGCAGTAGCCAAGCGGACAAGTACGGCACATGGCGGAAGAAAGTCGTGGAGGGTGTGTGGATCGATGGTTCGGCGGTCGGCGCGAGAGTAGAGACGAGAGAGGTGGCGAGGCGAGACGAGGCGATGCGATATGCGATACGAAGTGAGGCGCGAGGGGCAACAGAAGAACGATATGAAACCTAAGAATACAACCCTTAGCCCGACCTCGTCGAAAACCAGGTTCGTAACACACATTTTCGAAACCGAAATATGTGTAGCAAAGAGAGTTGCCTGTGTACAGTTGTCTGGCGAGATATGCGCGAGAGTAAAGACTGGAGAAAAACACGTTTCCTGAAGTATTCTACATCTTCGGTGCCTAGGGTTTATGAACATTATCTTAAGGATAGAATGCCTTGAAAAACAGGTCGATAGCACTTACTTCCCAACGAATAACCATGTAATATACAAGATTTTCTGTGAAAATTGTTTCTAGATGAATGTCGAAAGTAAAGAATAGAGATAGCACGCACGTGTCTTCGATTATTGCGTATATTCGGTGGAATTAAGATTTTTAGAAAATCTAACTCTCAACACGATCTGGTCGAAAAGTGTCTCCCCAATCCATTTTTTTGCAAGCAAAAAGATACCTTACGCGAAAAAGTTGTCTGCGTAAAGTTGTCTTCAGAGGACTACGCTTCCCGAAGTATACAAAGCTGTACATATCCGACGAATTCGTGAGTGTATGCGTGTTAAATCAAAGGTTAACCTCGGAATACAATCTTTGACGCAAGCTCGTCGAAAAACTTCTCCACCAGACACATGTCTAATGTCCAATGATACCGCAGCTTTTTGGGCGGACACGTTTTTGAACTTGCGTGCTAAAATAAATACTAACCTACAACCTGATAAACTAGTAGCAGGGAAACACTTTTCTCGAAGTATAGAAAAACACTTGTTCGATGATACTACCAACTTCCCTGCTTAGATTTTGGAACATGCGTGTTAGAATAGAAATTTGAGTATGCAGCCGTGCTCTGAGATATGATAGTTTTAAAACACACCGTTTGACCGTATGATTTCTCATATCAACGGACCCGTGCACCGTGGTAACCTTTATACCATCCGTTGTCTCGCGGGGGTCGAAGAATGTGCTGGACGCTTTTGGTCTTGGGTTAGCAGTAAACACGCTCTTCTTTCTGTCGCGCAAAAAGTATGCGAGCGACGCTGAAACGTAGTGGTGACCATAGTCGTGACGAGAGTCAACAATGTCACAGGGAAAGGGAACAAGCGTATCGAAATATATCGCCATACCGAATATACACTCTCATATTACATGAAGTACGTATGCTACACCTCGCGTCCGATGGCTTGCATTTCTTCAACCGCGTAGTCCATCGATAATGGACACAGACGGTGTGGTCCGTAGAATGATACGTCCTCGACAGTGTAGCAACTCGTCCTAGTAACAGCCGTGCCGGTGAACAGCAAATAGCAAAGAGCGAATATTATACACTCCGTCGGGGACAGAGGCAGGCAGAGACACGGAGAGCCGGAGTGGAAATGGAAGAGTAGCCACGAAGAGGACCTCCGATTTGCGGATTACATGACTGGCGCGAGCGCATGTTATATCACCGGCTCCGTTAGTGATGCTAAGCGGACAGGCAAACGTTTTAAAGGGACACACACATGCACACTCACCGCCGATACTCAGCGTTCTCCATCGAGTTTTCCGCTTCGACCCTTTCTTGCCCATCTCTGACGACGAGCAGGGTTGTTCTTCTCCACCCCCTTAACGCTCCCGTTTCGAGCTCGGAAGAACCTTAGGACGAAGAAGGACCCGTCGCCGTCCACCTCGTCCGCCTCGTCCTCGTTCTCCTACCCGTCGTTGCCATCTCGAGTCTCGATCTCACGCACTACCTCGACATTCGACCCCTTCGAACTCGACCATCAACCACCCCTACGCTGAGATCGCCTGACTCTCTGAGTTCTCTCGTTTCTCGTACCCGATCGCGAGGGCCCGTAGGCAAGACGCGCGAGGATAGTCGCGTGAGATTCAATCCTGACCGCCCGACTGACGACCGCACACTGCGGGAACAAATTCTCCCTTCCCCTTGGAGTCCCCACCCAGTGTGCTCAAGTATCCCCTCTAACCTCTCCGCTCCCAACATCACGTCTTTCGTTACGTCTGGTTACGTCGGCGTCGGCGTCGGCGTCGGCGTCGGCGTCGGCATGATCATCATCATCGTCTGCTACGTCGTCGTCGTCGTCCTCGTCCTCTCTAGCCTCGCCGTTCTTCCGACTCACTCCGAGCGTTCGTCGAGGTGTTTAGCGAGCTTGGTACGCGGGTACGATCGGGCTCGGGCACGGAGTGAAAGTTTGTACGATCGATCGTGCCACACGCCAAGGGGGAGATATAATGGACTCGACCCATTGCACGGATTTTCGGAGAGACGCACATCGTTTTCGTCGACGACGATCCCCTACTTCGTCGGTTCAAATCGTGGTAACGTCCGCGCCTTGCGCCGTCGCGGGCTCATGCGCGTTTCATTTGAGTTAGGCGATTGGCGCGCGTCGCGACGCTCATTGGTTGTTTCACTTGTTTCCAGATCCTTTGAATGGTTTGAAGCTTGACGGGCTTGACTGGGCTTCACTTGGCTTGACTCGCGGTGGCCGCCATTTTACCCGGCGCAGTTCGATGATTGCCAAGCTCGGGTATGTGTTCTATTGGTTGTAGCTTGTTTAATATGTCATTACAATCGAAAGTAATGAGCGTTTTAGAGTAAGGGGAGTTTAGATTATGGTAGAATGCACGCTCAAGTCGTTGTGACTGTTTGACAGGAAGAAATAACTGGCGACTTCTACCTGCTCGTCTGGCGTACCTAACCTCCAATAAAATCTTACGTTCTGTAGTATTTTTGCAGTAAAGATATATGAAAATTGCAGTGTCACTTCAATTACCTTATAAAAACAGTTCTCAATTCTTATCCTTTGATATATTGAACTGAATATACCTGTGTTCTATATGTACAATTTTCACATGCCTGCCATTGCCCTTTACCTTGACCCATCAATCAAACTATATAGCAAGTGTTGCCAAAGGCCATACTTGTTCATTGCTTTATTTTCTGTTATACCACAGGAATTAGCACGTGAAAGACGAGGGAGGCTAAAATGTTGTCCTTCCATGACTTTCCAACTCTACCGGTCGATAATTTTATCACTGTAGCTTTAGTACGAGACGTCCCACAATACTGTGACTATGAAAATGTACAACGCTTCTCCAAATACTGGAGAGACTACCCCGAAGTCTGCATTACTTCTGAGATGTTAGCCACTAGAGAATCTGCAAGTACCATTTGTGCAGAAGATCTCTTTTTTCCGATACAAGACAGTGCTTTCAAGAAGGTAGCTAATGCTTGGCGAGAAAAAGGAATGGCAGAGGCAATTCGTTTAGCAGCTGCCATGAACCCAGACAGAATCACAGTAATGGGACATTGGATTGCAACAAGGTAAGTTATTTTACAAATCACTCAATTAATTCTCTTGCATTATGAAGGAGCAACCCTTATACTTATGATCAATTTTAGGCTCAAATGGATGCTGGATGTGATGGGCAAAAGAATATACCAAAAAGAAACCTTACCAACCTCAGGTCCTGGTTCAGTGGCAGACATTGTTACTACCCGTCATTGGGATACATCACTAGTAGGTTCTCGTATTACAAATAAATGCTCTAAGTTAGTTAACTCTTTGTGTTTGAAATTCTCTGCCGTGACAGAACTTCTTTGAGTTAATTTTGAGTTCATTCGGTGCCTCGCCAAATGGGTTTAAGCTAATTAAAGTAATTTACATGTCGATCAACTTTGTTGCAGATACGTTGTTTAGCGTGGCACCCGCATTGCGAGCGCATTGCGGTGGCAACAAGAGACGATCGTATCAGGATATTCTCCAAAGACGTAACAGGTACCCCGATTTTGAGGCACGGCGCGCAAAAGTCAATTTGCCGTTTAACCTGGAGACCACATGCTGGCAGAGAATTAGCAGCGGCTTGTCACGCGGGCGTTCTTATTTGGACAATCGAATTAGGAGCCGCCAGTAATCGATTAAGTCACGCGACATTACTTAAGCGAAGGAATCATTCGCCTGTTACATGCGTTGCATGGCACCCACAGGTATAAATTAAGTAAACTGCATGAATGGGAACTGTATGGAAACTTAGGAATAATCATATTTCATTTGTACAGGGAGATTTATTGGTTTCTTGCTCGCCGAACGATTTAAATATGATTATTTGGGACGTTTCGCGGGAAGAAGGCGTCCCTTTGAACAGAGTCCGAGATGATGGTCTGTGTTTTGTTGAATGGTCTTCTTGTGGTACCCTACTGATGGCTGCTACGTGTAAAAACGTTTTCAGGTATCGTCTTTCTGTTCGTAAATTTAAACGATGTGCTGATGTGGGTGATTAGTATGAATGGTAACCGACGTTTGATTGAAAATTCAACTGTGTGGGAAATTAGTGTGATCCATATGCCACAGGCTGTGGAATACAGGGATGCCAACGCCTTGGCATGCGGAACTCTGGACTGTGGCGGGTGGTGGAGGCGCCGTTTCCTGCTTCGGACCAAACTTAACATTACTGTTTGCGTCGACGGAACTTCCGTCGACGATTTTCGTGCTTCCACTTGAAGCAAACGTAGAAATGGCTGTGCCGTTGATTACATTTAAAAAAGAAGATACGGCATCTTTGTCGACAGAAAGCGGTGCCATTACTACTGGTGGCAGGATCACGTCCATGAAATGGGATGTTTCCGGAAAATATATTGCTGTCCTTTTTCATGTAGGGAAATAGCTTCTTTGAAAATTTTCTATATCATTCTTAACTATGTGAAATTTCATGTAACACTTTGTTTCGTCTTTCTGTGCTTAGGATAGTCCAGTGATTGCCTTGATCAAAACAAAGATACATTCCCTTACGAAAAGCGTGGAGGCCAAGCCAGCCTGTCTCATCAGAGGTTACTCTGGCGAAGTGCCAAATTGCATGAATTTTTATCGTGGTCTACGATCGGCGCAAATGGTTTGCCTGACCATCGCTTGGAGCAGTGGTCGCATTCAACACTTTCCTATTATAGAGGATGAAGCCAATATTGGCATTATGACAGACATGATTCATAATTCGAACTGCGTAACGTCAGCCAACATCAGTCACAGTCAGTGCAGAGTCAGTCCTCATCATGTTCGATGATTCCCACCCAGTAATATTATTTTTATATTTTTATACGTACTTCCTCGTCAGGCAGATGTGCGTTTAGAGTAAGATTAACGTGCGACTGTAAATAAAACGTATAATTATGCGTTTACACAAAAAAACAAAGGCAACGATTGGTGAAGAGTTACGTGATACGTCACGTTGGTCACCCACATAACGCAACATAATATCCAGAACCAAACCTCCTTTACACAATCGCGTGATCGTACGAGCTGTACATAACGTCATTACGTAACACGCCCGTCTGAAATGACTTGAACCTGTCACGGGTCGATCTTTTGGGGGTAAAAAATGGGTGGTTTTCTACTAGGCGTATGCCTTTAAGATCGTAACGTATGGGACGAGTTTGCTGCGCTGTGCCATCGCGCCTTCTCGAATTCTCGAACCTAATTATACGAAGTCACATGCAGAGCGCACGCCTTTCTATTTTTACGTCGCTTGACCGAACGCCGACAAGTACGCGATGCGCTATTTTCAATACGGCCCATGCATCATCTAAACCTTGTCATGTGCGTCGACCAATAAGCTCGCATACCCATCTCGAAGACAGGGCAGTTTGCTTGACCAACACACGTCGGTGGGCAGACGGGACGGAAGGACTAATGAATTTCCGTTACCCTAATGTTTTAGGTGTGTTTCAGAATTCTCGCCTCTTCGAATTAACTTATTGACTCATTCCTCCACGCTCTCGTGCATGTTACGTCTTGTTCTTCACTCTCCCCTCTATACCCTCGAATTTTTTCCCTCCGTTTTCGGCATTATAGCATCCGTATGCGTAGGCGCAACGATCGGAATCCTTTTTCGAGCGTATTTATTTTAGACGGAGAGAGAGAGAGAGAGTGAGTGGAGGAGAGAAGCTGCATGCACATGCGGTGACTATGGTACGGACGAGGTTGACAGGTGCCTCGACAAAAAAGGGGGTCCGAGAGCAAGGATAGTATGTATAATGTAAGCATAGAGGGCTGGCAGACCACATGTGCCACTCTATCACTTATCTACCCGTAATATGACGTTCAACCCGGCCGCGTCGAAATGCAACTGCAACGTGCACTCGCACGCGTACACGGGTATGCATATTTCCAGACAGGCGGTTCGGCGTCACTGATTGTGAGAAAGAAGATTCGTCGAAAACGCCCGTGTCGACTTGGAGATTGATTCGCCACAATAAGTTGCGCCATTCTTATACTACGTGTAACTTTACCCAATTGTTTCGGTATTACATTTGATATTATCGTAAATTGTATGCTACCTGTGGTATTTACGTTGGGGTTCTTTTTTAATAGTTTTTACGTTGCAGTTATGGGACATAAGGCGTCAAGTCTTTTAACTGATTTTCCAACATTCTGTACAATTCAGTATTGGAATGGCACATCATCAAATATTATATGTTACCCACCAAAAATTTACATTAAAATCCTCGCGTATTGTTTCACACATTACAATTAAGGTATAGAGGACTTCCAATATGCGCTTCCAGCGTGTCAGGGTAAAAAGCAATTCTCATAGGACGTATAAAAACGTAATCAACCCCAGTTAATTAATGAATTTACATGGTGACGCAACGTTCGGTGCGGAATGCGACGCGCAAAAGATTTGTGCGCCGCTTTTTTGTGGACAAAATGTGCATCGTCGTGCAAGGGAGTAGCTCGAAGAGGGGTCGAGGGATGGGAAAGGGAGTGGGATAATAGTAGGTTGTAACAGGAGCGAGGAGTGAACGACTTGTCCTCATGTGTGCGCGCGCGAAGAAGCTGTTGTTAATAAGTGACGCGTGTGCGGCAGCTGGTTTTATGTTTTTTGCCCCGCACCCTATTCTCGGGGCGCTCGGGCGACGAAAGATCCCTCCGACCACCCTCTCTTTTTCTCCTGCTCTCCAGTCGTTTCTGTCTTTTTCTACCCCTTCCCTCGTCAGCCATACTTCTTTGGTACCGCGCTTATTCCGTTCGCCGCACCTCCCGACGATTCTATGAAATTTTCCAGCCAGTCTTAAAAAACGATGCCATAACGAGTTCGCTACCAACTATTGTAAAATATAGGTAAAACACTTTTTGTATAAAAAAAAAAATACATTTCAAACGGAGAAAAGAGCCTTAGAACCTGTAGTGTGGCTGTTGTACAGTATAAAGATTCATTTTTTTATACCAATGAACGTTTGCAGGATGCGAGGTGCAGAGTACTGTGATTGGAATTTCTGTTTGACGATAGAAGGACAAAAATTGAGGAGTGAAAATCTTAGTTGAATTCAATGTCGGTCGCAATATATAACGCAAAGGAGCGATACAGAAGCGACGGGGGCGCAAAAAGTGCACGAATTCGAAAGGAGAGCACGAAAAAGGGAGATGACAGACGCGCACGCAGATGTTGCGCGAGTTGGAAGCCGTTGCATTGGTATCAACATCGTCCTAGGCGTCAGATGAAGCTTGGAGTTAGCCTAAAAGACATTTAACCCCATGTTTACCTTCCTTTAATCATGGATCAATCGCCAAAGTACATATTTGACTAAATGCTGAACATATTAACATACGTACCAAGTAATCAGAACAATGCGCAACATAGCGCCAAGAAGACATCAGAAGTAATGTCCAAATGTAAATATTAATATCGTTCTATGTCCACCGGATAAACTCCACACAGAATGAACGTCATCTTACATAATTATCAGAGTTAAACGTAAATTAACTTAGACCCCCAGTCGGTCTACTATCACTCAGTGAGCGCCAACACGAGCATTAATTAAAAAGAATCCCCGATAACGAGAGGCAGGAAAACCAAGATAGATAGAGAGAGAGAGAGAGACGAGAATGGGACGAAGGAGCCACGCGAGTGGGCGGCGCATATTTTCTCTGTCGTCTACCATGGCATACAGAGCGTAACCCTCGAGATCCCAACTCCTTCCCTGTCCCTCCCGTAGGAGAAGGAAAGCTCACGAAGCAGGAAGACGAAGACATCCCGAAGGGGTTCCAGAGTCGTGTGGAGGGGACCATAGAACTTCTCCCGTTCGCGCAACGAAAAACGCGACAGCCCTCTGACGTTCTTGATAGTCTTCTTGCGGACGCGGGAACGGGTGCAGTTGAAGCACAGAACGCGTCGTTCGCGCGATTAGACGACTTTTATCGTCGGGGTCAGTTTTGCCAGACCCGCGCTATTGCATTCTCTATCAGCTCTATCGTCTGTCTGTCTGTCTCTCTCTATATCTCTCTCTCTCTCTCCCCCTCCCTCTCGTATTCTTTCGAGACTTGGGATATCGTCGCGGAAAAGTTCGCCATTGGGGAGACAGAGAGACGCGGCCTGATAAGCGCAAGCACGTGTTTTTGGCATTTTGCTTATAACGTCGATAACGTAGCGAGACACTTTCGAAACTTAGCAAAAGCTAAGTTGAAGTATTGCTAGCGGTGGGGGAAGAGACGAGGTTCAGTGAGAAATTTTGCGTCTTTGGTTGAGACGGTAGTGCTACGCTCCCGTTACCCTACCGTTGACGCGATATCACGTTGGAAAATGCATCTGGAGGATTATCACGGAGACTTTGCTCCGATATCACTATCGACGACGATCGGCACGATGACTACGACGTCGACTACGATGACCAGTGGGTCTCGTTGGGCATTTCCTCAAGCGGACGCGAATCTGTGCTCGCCACTTCTGCCGGAATCTTCAAGTCCGCGCGATTACGACTGGGAACAGCTCAGCGCCGTGTTTCAGTACCCTTGCCAGCAGCCAGTGTCGCTATCGAACTTATCCGTGGAACCACAGCGTTCGCCAGGTAGTACCGGAAGTGAAGCTACCACGCCAATATGGTCCAGTGTCCTGGGCCACGCAGACTACAGCACAGAGTACGACTACAGCTGTGATTATTCGAATGAAGAGATCTTAGAGGACAGCAGAAATCAGAGACTACCTCCCGTCGGCACGGCCTTCTCATTTTCGCGCACTTTCTGCAACACTCTGTACTCTGACTATCAGGAGTATCAGAGTTATCCGGAGTACCGGCGAGATGGTGAGGAGTACGATGCGAGTTTTCAGCAAGCACCGGCTCATGCGCAAGCCAGCAATCGTAATGAAGAAGAGGAAGAAGAGAATGAGTGTAACGAGGAAGATGAAGAGGATGATGACGTTCAAGTGTTGGGGGACTCGGGACTTTTGATGCAAATTGCCGCTGATGAATTCGATCTGAGCTTAATAAGAGGAGATCCGACTTCTTTGTTGGCAAACATCGAATCGCAGTCTTCGAATACGTCGACGACGTATTTGGACGAGTTGCAGGAACCGTTTCAGAATTTCGGAGCACCGTTTTACGCGGTGGGCCATTTGGTTTCGTCTCAGCCGAACGGTTTGGCTCTGACCAGCGGAAATCAAACTATCAATGCGATCGCAAACTCAAATGTGAACTTCGCGTCGAGGGTCGGACATGAAACGACGGGGCATAATGAGATTTTTCGGAATCAAGTGGTTTTACCGAGGAACGAGGGTCTTATGCTAAGCGACAGAACGCGAGTTGGCGGGACGAGGAGCAACAAAGATGCGGAAATAAATAATGGATCTTACAGTGAGTTAAACCAATCATCGATAGTTTGGATCTTCTGGAACTTTGATTAGTTTCCTAATTAATACGCTTACTATACGATTATTCGCAGTAAATATTCAGTTTGTTCAAAGTAATATTTTATTGTGATTTGGTACGATTGAACAGAAACTAGTGAATCATTCTACGTTCAATTTGACGCAATTTTCGTTGTTAAAAAAGTATATGTATATTTCAATACAGTATTCGAAAATCTATCTGTTACTCTACTCGCGTTGGTAATTCCTGCTAATATCTACACTCGTTCGTATAGGAAACGAAGAGAACTTTGCAACGACATATCAGTGTCGGTGGATAGATTGCGGATGCGCATTTGCAGAACAGGAAGGACTTGTACGACACATAGAAAGACGACACGTTGAATCCTCCTCCTCGTCATCGTCCTCTTCGACAGCAACGGCGAGTCATGGGCATGGGAGAAGAGTTCAGAGAGATAGAGACAGGTACTTATATCAAAAAATTGCAACTACAATATGTTTTTTATGTCGGTATCATATTTAGAAGCAAGTTTTTGTAATTTCTAATGCAGCGTGATTTAACGTAGCAAAAAGCATATGGTAGGCTAGCAAAAGTTCATTCTTGAATTTGTATTTGACGAAGGTATAAAGACAAGGAGGGTCGAAAGGATAAAGATGAATCCTTCCTCGGAAATAGTGGTAACGAAAGTACCGGAAATTCTTCCTCGACCACCAGTCAAGACGAATTTGCCTGCCTTTGGCAAGGCTGCCCTCGTGCTCGTCCTTTCAACGCTCGATACAAATTGCTCATACACATGAGGGTGCACAGTGGAGAGAAGCCAAATAAGTGTCCGGTATGTATAACAAGTCAACGGAACATTTCATGTATTTGTAAGTCCGTAAAATGCATCGCATACAACATCGTAGCAATAGAATGTTTCGTTATTAGAGCCATTCCAACATATTTCAAGGCTCCACTTTCAATTTACGTGTCTCTACACTTTCTTTTCAGTTCGCCGGATGCAAGAAGGCCTTCTCACGACTGGAAAATCTGAAGATTCACCAAAGATCTCACACAGGAGAGCGACCTTACGCCTGCCAGCATAGTGGTTGTTCGAAAGCCTTCAGTAATAGCAGCGATCGAGCGAAGCATCAAAGAACTCACTACGACACGGTACGATCTTCGAATCCCTCTGTCTTTCTCTCATTATTTCGCCCCGACACGTCCTTGCTGTCTCAGAAAACGTGAACCGCTTGAGGATACACGATTTTCGACCGGCCTTGACTTGCCGGCGCATTCCAGTCGACGCGAATTATGTAAATTTATTATTGGTCCCGATACGCTGACGGGCTATTTAATATTTCGATCCGTTGTTCATGACACGTACACCCGATCGCGAATGAAATGCTAATAAAAGACCGAGTAGAAAGAATAAACAGCAAAGGTATTGAAGTGGGGTTAAAAAATATTGATTAAACAAAACGAGGATTTAAAATGGAAATTATAGCGTCTCTCCGTCAAAAACGGAATGATCTTCACAGAAGCCGTATGCATGTCAAGTGAGTGGTTGCGGGAAAAGGTACACGGACCCGTCGAGTTTGAGGAAACACGTGAAAAATCACGCGGAACCCACATCGTCCTCCACAACCACATGCACGTTTTCATTGCCCGGCCTCTCGCCATCGTCGAACAAACCGCCGACGAGCGTCACCTCCAGCCAAGCAATAGGCAGCAAAACGAAGTATAGTCAAATCGACAAGGCAAACCACTCATCGTCTTCGTATGGAAACATCGAAGTCGAATCTTTTCAACCTGCGACCAGCACGGCATCTACCACGACGATGACGATGAAGACAATGCAATCATGTCAAATTGACGGGTTTGCAGTAAATCCTGACAATGGGCAACAGGAATACCTGCCGGTCGAATCTATGAGACGGTTCTTAGTTGAAGAAGTCGCAGGGAATAATCGCAGTAACGGTAAGTGTGAGGCATTTTAATAAGGCTGTACAAATATATTCCATGTGATGTGCGTCAATGGAATGTGGGTTAATCGGTCGGAATCGTTGCAAGGTGGTTAAACGTTGTCTCCCTCGATAAACGTTTTTTAACAAACTCTGTAATAATCTGCGTCTCGTTTAAAGTCAGTTCAACATTTGGCGGAAGTGGTATCGTTTGCTCAATAAACATATCCTCTTTGGCCACGTGAAAAATTTAATGGTTCTATAAAAAAAAAACTGTTGTCTTGACACCAAAACATTTCCTTATGTCGTCGTGCCTAGTTCATCGCTGTTTTGTTCTCTGCTTACTAGACTCTGTACTAATAATTAATATACATAGAAACAACAGCGTCCTTTTCATTATTATCAAATATCTTTGCGGTGACCATTCGACGCCGATTACATATACGTTATATCCACTTGCCACGCGCCCAACTTTTTCCTTCCCCCCCGTCGCATGGAGTAGAATTTTCAACTACAACGGCAACGATGACAGTGCCACGCACCGTTGCTCGGTCCTCCATACTTAATCTCAGAGGAGGTTCGGTCGTCTTTATGCCCTTACCCCACACCGAGTCTTAAAATAATACTCTTTGCTTTTTTCCACCGTGCGCACGCGTCGGAACGAGATAGACGGATATATATGACGTGGACGGAGAAGGAAGAACGTGAAGAACGAAACGAAGCACGCGCCAAAGTCGACCACGTGCGACGCACGCGATAAACGGGCCAACCCTTTCGAACGCTCTCCCACTTTTTCTCGAGATTTTCGTCAAAATAACAGTCCGATTGATTCGTAAAAAAGAGCATGCGCGGCCGGCGGTCTTTTTAGCGCTTTCTCGATTAGACGTTTATTATGCTTTCAGGATTCTCCGCGGGCGACGAAGTGGTGCCGGATTTCCATGAATTGGGACCCGACATCGAGGAGCAATTCCTCGAACTGAGCAGTCTCGACGATGCTGTGTTTATCGATGGTTGATTCGTCGGCGGCACACGAGATGGGGGTTTATTGTGGCCGTTGGTCAGGCGGTGATCAGGAGGAAGAATAGTGATTGTTGTAGGAGGTGATAATTTTCACAATCTTTCACCGGGGCGGAGTAGCTTTGAAGTATATTCGTGAAGGAAAGCTGTTGCGGTTGTGACTTTGTGTTAGAAGCAATTCGCGGATTATTAGGTGTGAGCCGAGCCATCGTTCGGAACGAACGGTAATTTCACGCGGGCACTGCGCAATTGAAAGATAAGTAACGATAGTTAGTGTCATCTTATCGATAGATTACTCAACAGACGCTTGCATCACGATTACATTGCCACATCCGGTTTCCGATGTAAATGCAGCTATTGCAAACTGTTCTCCTTCATCGTGTCACACGTGTTTGAATCGTCGAAGAAAGCGCGTTCAACACAATCATTTCCGAGGAATCATTTTATATTTTTGTACATAGACACTTGTGTATATATTACGAGTAAACGAAGTGGCGCACGTTTGGGAAGAAGAACCGTGGACAAGTTATTCCTCTTTCCATTGTAAAACCCAAACCAGCATGGCAGCTGAACGAGGTGCGAACTGGTGAGACCTTTTTGCGGTGTTAATTTGCCTGATTACACAAATTCGGTTTCTCTTCCTCTCGCAACAGTCCGCAAATCAAGTTCGAGAAATTACTCAGCGCCGCCGACTGGTTTTCCTGCGAGTATTCCTACGTAGAAGACAGAAAAAAAATTCCTCTCGAACGGTCCTCTCCACTATCCAACCGAAACACGTTCTTACAGTATGCCACCGCAAAAAGAAATACATGAAAATGGCTGTAAATGCAGCACTCAACAATGGTATTCGGGAGGATGGCAGACAATAAGCTACTCGAAAAAGTTATCCGTCAATTGAATTAACGACCCTTCACTCCGAAGACATATTCGATAAATAACTTACAATTGTTCAGTGGTAACTCATAAATCGTAACCGAGAGTCGAACAAAAGGCGCGTTAAAATACTTACGTCGTTGATTATGATAGTTGGAACGAAGGCAACGCTCGGATTTAGGGCCCACGTTTTGTCGCCGTGAACAGCAAGTAATTCGTCGGCCTCGGAACCCTTCAGGCAATTGGTGATGCCGTCTCGCGTGTCAGGGCTTAATCCGACACTTTGCGCGCACTGAAATCATCGTGTTTCTGATGTAGACCGGGCTGAAGGATGCAAATTAATGGATTTTATACCTGCGGAACGGCGGTTGGAGGATATCGAGATGACATCGCACAACCGACGAGATTGACAACCAGCGTTTGTTGATCTTTGGGTTGTTCGAAGAGTTTTATATGATGAATCGCGCAAGCTTGGGCTTTGTTCCCTTGGCACTCGGACTCGCCGTGCTGACAGGAGAATTTCCATAGCGTCGTCTCTTGTTCACGATGATGCTAATGTTTCAAATTACGTTATCATCATCTAACGGAATAATTTGTTCATCATCAAGGCTCACGGAACCAACGACAACGAATTTGTTCCGAAAACTATTACGCGTTTGGAAAGGATTTTGCGGCTCACAATAACATCGCGACACGAACCGGAAACGGGTAATTGGGAATTTTACGGCGGCTGCGACTAATTTGTCCGGGTGAATGATTAAGCCTGCATTTCGCAATGTTATTGCCGCGTTTGTGCTTACGCCAGCTCGACTAGCCTGCGCAAAACACTCGAGATAGCGAGACGATTCTTTCCTTTCTTTATCATTCGGCAATAGGAAATGAAAAAAGAAGCGACGATTGAAGAGAAAGGCGTGGGTGAATCTCTCGGGTAGTCGGTTTCATCTTACTCACGGTGGCCTTGCCGTAGGGAATGAAAGATATGTTGAGATGATCCTTGAGCTCCTGATACACGGGCACTAGCTTGTATTTTATCCATCGCATACTGTCCCCGCATAACGATTCGTAATAGACGGCCACATTCACGACAGTTTTTGTTTGATCATCGCCTGCTACCTGTAGGAGTACGTCAGTTATTTCTCGCAAACTGTACCTGAATTATTATATCTCGGGAATTCCACGTGCCCAGGATCGCCCAACACACGCTGGACACTTTCGCTGTGACGCAAAATACGGTAGGTGAACGAGATCGGGATTTGCTAATGTCTTTACAGCTACGTAAAATGCAGAGGATAAAGGAGATGTAGGTGAGAACGATGATCAATGTTAATTAGTCTTTCTTTACTATTCACTTACCTGCATTCCGAAGAACGCGACGATCGCCAGGACAAGCAGGTAGCACCGCATGGTTGAGTTCCGAACGGTGATGAAGTCGACACCGTTTTAAACCAGCTACCACCGGCTGTGGACGTGCGTACCGGTGTTGTTCGGAGTCCGCCGAGCTGGAGAGGGAGCGGCAAAAATACTGACAGTGGGGAGAGGCAGGGACGAGAGCTAGAGAAACGAGCTGAAACAGAGAGCGACTCGAAGAGAAAAGATAAGAAAGGGAGAACGAGAGAGCGAAATGAGATAATCAATAACATCAGTGACATTTGAAAAGTTCTATTCGCACGGGGTTATCGTCATTAGGTCAGCGCAACCATCCGAACATACTCATAGTTACATCACAGCACTTTAACGTACTGCTCCGTTTTATTCCGTCAACTGGAAACGATAGCGTCGCCAATACGAGGAAATCGTTATCTTTGTCAATTGATCTAATGTGGCGGACGTGAACAGGTTGTTCACGTCCTAGCACATCGTGGCAGGTGTCCCGCTCGAATTAGCTCTCTCGTGGAAAGTGAATTCCATGCTGCCACGCGCGTCCCACTGCTCGACGTAAACATATGAACCCAGGTTATCGAGCAAAGCAACATGCCACAGGTGGCTGTTATCGTAATGACCCATACCGATAGTCATCATTGATTTATTATTAATGAAACATACAACGATACTATTATCATTACAATAATTGCAACCGTTGCAATACTGTAACCTCTGTCTTAAACTCCATTATGTTTGAATACCTACAGTATTGCAACGGTTGCAATTATTGTAATGATAATAGGTAACACAATATATAATATGTCGCCTAGAATCTAACAAACCAACATAGAATTTGCACGCCATATAACGAGACAACGCGCCAGGCACCCTCAACCGTGACAAATTTCGAAACGATTTTGTTCCGCAATATTAGGAATGTGGGTAGGATAAATGAATAATGCGCGGTGAAATTGTTACGTCTAGTTTGTATTTTACAGTGACAGTAGTGTATGCCTTATTATGAGCATGACAATGTTACTTCTACGGCATACCCTATCATGTGCCCTGTTGGAATTTTATCGATTGTGAGCTATTGGTCTCTTTCATGAGCTCCTCTGCGCGTTTCATAAAGGTTTCGGCCAGGTCAGGGTTTTTTTGCACGCCGTCGCCCAGCTTATGCATTCGGGACACATTTGCGCACGCATACGGATTCCCGAGCTCGCACGATTTCAGCGATGCTTTGTACGCTTCCTTCAAGTTCTTCTCAACCAGGCCCTCGATACCGGCGAGGTGAATGCCGGACAGATAAAAGCAGGCCTTGTCCGATTTCCACGTATCGCAGGCTTTTTCCAGCATGGTCATGCCTATTTTCATCCTAGCTATTATCTGTTGCTCAGTCTCATCCGTTCTAGTTTTCCTTCTTTCGTTCGCGTTGTTATTATAGTCTGTCTTGTCGGTTACATTCGCGTTTTGGCCGTCAGTATTAACTGAATGATCTGACGTCGGTTTTGCGTCCGATTCGCCTATTTGCATCGGTTTGGGTATCAGTTTGGCATCGCTTTTGGGCATACCTTGCCGATAGGACGCTCCAAAGATACCACCGTGCACGCAACCGTTCTCGTCGTTCAGTTCGCAACCCTTTCTCATGTATTCCCAGGCTAATGTCACGTTCTTGTCGCATCCTTTACCTTTAAAGACAAAGTTTATCATGTCATCTTTATACTTCATGTTTGTTCTACCAGGTCTACGTTTGTATTTCGCGCGCGTACGTGATGTAATCAATACCCAACTTACCGACTCATACCTACTTACCAATGATAGCGAAGTCGCCGAATTTCGTGCAGCTCCTGCCGTAATCATATTCATCGCAATTCTTCTTATAAATTCGTGCAGCCAAATTGAAATCTTTCTTTATACTCTCCACAAAGTCGCCCAATAGATGACACACTACGGATGATGAAAATTCTTAGACTTCACCCGAGAATAGGTTAGGACTTACCCACATAGACTAACGCTGCTAACCTTCCGGCTTTTTTTCGCTGTAACAGCCAAATTTGTACTCGGTGTGCAAGTTTTTCAGGTACTCCTTCACGTCCTCCGG
Source organism: Priocnemis perturbator (assembly GCA_963942575.1). Lineage (NCBI taxonomy): Eukaryota > Metazoa > Arthropoda > Insecta > Hymenoptera > Pompilidae > Priocnemis > Priocnemis perturbator. Next base: position 2,917,289 of record OZ012654.1, read on the forward strand.
CTTCTTAAGGTCGAAGGCCATCTCTTTTCACTGTCAAAAATGCGCAAATACGGCATCGGAGAATACGCTGAAACCAGCTCAAACCTGAAACCATTGAACAATAGATTTGTATAGATTAACATGGAACGGGGACTCGGAGTCCAAGAAAACGGAACGCGCTGTTGGCAGTGCCAGCATTTGTGGCATCAAAACTCCGCTAGCTCCGATGGATGTTAATCTATACAAATCTATAGTTCAATGGTTTCAGGTTTCAGCTGGTTTCAGCGTATTCTCCGATGCCGTATTTGCGCATTTTTGACAGTGAAAAGAGATGGCCTTCGACCTTAAGAAGCCGGAGGACGTCAAGCATATGTGGCATCAAAACTCCGCCAGCTCCGATGGAGTTTTGATGCCACATATGCTAGCACTGGCTCTTGGAGAGAAAACGTTGGCAAGTGGGGGGTATCTTTATTTCACTTTTCCACATTCCACACCAGTGTCAGGTGTTTAACGTGCTGAGGCTTCCCCCACCACCAGCACCATCGATGGAGTTCTGCACTGAATATGTTGACACTGTTCCACACTCTTATGGACACGCAGTTGCAAAGTCGCATGCATGTTCCAAAGCAAACTTTATTCGCATTGATATGGCATATGGCCTGTTCGAAAGGAATTCCTTCCTGGCTTCTTCCAGTCTGTGCCTCGCAGGTCTCGCTCAATCTGTCTAGACTAGTTCATACCCAATATCGAATATATATTTACGAAAGTATTATAGCACAGGTAACAAAAGGTATAGAGATATCCAACTTCCGACTATCTCTCTCAATCCGCCTTGACTGCAATTTTACGTATGAAGGGGCTTATTGCATATATTATTGCTTACAGTTCAATGATCTAAACATTCTAAACCACACTCAAATTTCGCGCCATATTTAAGGATCATCGATACGGTGGCGTCAGCCATAGCGGAGAAACTCTCAAACTGACCATTGAATAGCAGTCGGTATTGACGAAAACTACATTCTTCACCGACGAGATATTCCTAAAGACTGCCAGCGCCTGTGTTAAACAGCGGCCCGCAAATAGGACCTGACTGGGGTCTCAGGGGGCGCTGAGGTCTCTTGGCGGCGTCGGTAATTGGGGTTAGTACCGTAGGTAATAGACAAACATAGAACGTTGACATTATCAAAACTCATTTTCTGCAAACCTTTTTAACAACATCTCGCAGCCAGGCGTACTGATTTCTTTAACTTTCCATATAGAATATTGTGAAACAGCACATTATCGTACAGAGGACGTTATCAATACATTCCGCAAAATTCATGAGGCATAAAACATAAAAATATGGAATCACAGATGAGGTATAGTATAGACCGATCATCTTATGGAACTCGCTGTCTCACGTAAACAATGACCGACTTTGCCCGAAACGAGGCTAGTTCAAGCGCACTCCGTGTCTAGCTATGATGAAAATGGAAACTATAACGTGCTGCATTCGAATTACCGAATAACTGTAACGGTAAATTTAAAAAATGTTTCAACATGTGAATGATTTAAAAATTAATGAACTGAGCTGTTGCCGAGAACAGAACACGCGATTTGCAGCCTTTAGCTCGGTATGATCTTCGATTCGGATTTAAAAACCATATCGTGGATAATACCGATTTCCCAGGTCACACCATCGGGGAGGTTACTGCAAGTGGTGACCCACCCGCGTTGCAAAACGGGCCCAACCTCCAGCCATTAAACAAATGATTCCACATTGGCATTTCCCAGATAAATGTTCTGTAAAAAAAATTGATCTGGGAAGCAATGCAAATCGGAATCGAAATTTACCTGCCGCGGAGAATGACAGACAAGAGAAGCCTGTCGGCCACTCTTTTACAAAATTGAAAGTTTTATATCGACTATTGACACACATCATATTCATCGTCGCAATCATACCGCAGATTACAAAGAACCGTACTCATCACTTTCATACAACGCATACTTTCTTACAAAACTTATATTAGTTTCTAGGATTACGAATCTATTGCTTATATTTTAAGGTTTACATTGTATTTTAACTAAAAGAATTTATTGCCAAGCGGATATTTCAAGATGTCAGTTGATGGTTCCGATGATTGAGAAGAAACCTAGCTGCAAGGGAAAAAAAACACAAAGAGAAGAGGAAACGTATTGCATATGGAATATAGAAGTCAAATATGAGTGCACTCATGACAGAAACCAATTAATAGGCACAAATAATATACATTGATTACATGCTGAAAAAACAAATTTCGTGATGAATTAAGCTGAAAATAAAAGTCCTGGGACGAAACAATTCTAGACATCAAATTAAACGAAATAGAAATATACAAAATAATATCCTCTGCTATGGAAAATATGCTGTATGAAATAAATTGAATTAAATTCCATGGAAGACTTGATTGTGTGATGAAAATATGGTGCTCCTGAAACAGAAAGCAAACATTAATTACCACGAATAGAAGCAGATCAAATTAAGTAATTAAAACCACAACTGTTCTAGAATTGAATGAAAATGTAGGGTATAGTTTTCAGTGATGGAGACTCTGGAACAAAAAGCAGACATAAATTAAACTTATATTCAAATATTTCCACAATGTATGATGACAAGATAAGGTTATTTAAAAAAAATGGATCAGTTTCTAGATGATGGCATGCCTAGAACAGAAAGCAGAATAAAATTAAAGTGTTTGAAGAAAACAAACCAAATTAATTTCTCTACAACAGGAAGCCTAAAACAGAAAGCAGAACAAAATTAAAACGTTCCGAAAAACAAGTGAAATTATCCACAATTTGAATAAAGCTGAAACAGAAATAGTTATTCTTCAAGTAAGCAAACAGTAAAAATAAATACATTTCAATAATAATTCCTTGCAATAAAAAAAAGCAACCAGAAAGACTGGTTCTTTTAATAAAGAAAATATTGTCAATTTTCATATCCCACCCAAATAAATCCCCCCGATTTTCATATCCCCCCGTAAATTTTCCGACACCGGATGCCAGCCATAATAATTCGTCAATAATCAGTTCATTATTCCATATTTCATGCAGATGAATATACGAAACAATGTAACAAATAACGATTTATCGAGGCGGCCCAATGCCATATCTCAAATTTTCAGCAACTCCTGAAAATACATAAGTAAATTGCCCACGATTAACTCTTCATTACACAAGATAGATGTATATTATAACTCATAGCAAATTAAACTTTTAATGAAGTGGTTCAGTCGTATAAAAAAAATGGCGAATGTGTTATTTACGATCTGTAAATCCTTAAACAAATTCAAGAATAAACATTTTTTTTGCAGTAATTATTATCTCTATACTTTTATATAACTTGCATTTGATAACTCTGACAAAAAGAGAAGAGTTAACCGTGGCAGTATTTTTATACTTTTCAGTTACATATGTAACTGCTATAAGTTACATCTGCAACACCTAATAATGATCGAGCACAGTGACAAAGTGGTATACTAATCCAACGACGAAGGCCCTCTTCTCCGGGCCGCTTCGACTATGTCAAAATAGTCTCTTCATTTTTCGGACATGCGTAGGCAAGCCCTCGCTGATTGGGATTCAATAAAGAAATATAATAAACTTTCGAAAACTATACCGATATCTCAATGTATGAATATGAATGAGAAATGTGCGAACAATAGCTAGCACGCAGGCATTTTTAATACAGAAACTTGAACGTACAAAGTGGTAATATAACATTTTGCGTAAAAAGGAATACATATAAATATATTACTTTTTGTGCGTATGAATATAAAGATAAAGTTATAAACTGCTCATAAACGTGCACATTTAACCGAAAATCCCAATCAGTTCGAAATACGTTATTCGTATGTGTAATGAAGTGACCCTCAGTCGTACTATGAGAAGTATTGTTTAGACGCATAGCATGATACCAAATACTTTCGTACGAAACTCAACGGACCCAACAGTACGATGAGGTATCACTTCGTTTGTGCAATGATTACGTATTTCTGCTTAAAAATATACAATAACATTAAGTATAGCAAATGACAGTTGCAACCAAATTCTACGGCCGGTATTAATAACACGACTCTCATGAAGTGAGAATATTGCTACGTGAGGTATCATTGATAAGTTATAGGTATATAAAATATATCGTCATGCAAGTTGATACAGTATACTGATAAGGAATAGAAATAATATGATTGTAACATTATAGTTATTAAGACAAGTGAGATCGCGATCAAAATATTGTGGTTGCAATAGTCAAATGAATCCCAGGTAAAGACATATCACTTGAACGCCTAACCAGTATTCGCGAGAGAAAAGTGATACCTTCCGCTGGCCCTTCCTACTTAAACATTACCATTCACACAGAAGTATGCTACCTGCCTTCCTAATTCCTATAATTAAAAATGCAAAGCAATCACGCCAACACACTCACTCCCGGATTCTCACACATTCCGCCCGGGTGCAAAGGCCTATTTCTAGAGAGTACGTCCCGGGACGTCTCCGACACCCGAACTCAGCGCACATCATCATTCATTTCACTACTTTACGTACCATTTCCTGAAATCGACTGCCAAAGGCTAGTGACCATGCAAGTTAGACGCGATCGCGAATTTGACTACTTCATTTTACTGTACAACCAAATGCTGTACAGTTTGTAAAACGTATTGCGTGATATTTAAATTAAACGTGATCATCTACTACTACAAAAATTGTGTAGCAATCACGGTGATTTCGTATCAAATCAACCATTAAGAGAATTACTTGAAGGTCATGAGAATGCAATGAATATGTTTGCTTATCCAACATGCAATCCATAACACTACCATTCACACAACACACAATGGATAGCATGTTGGTGGTCACTAAACACATCGACAGTCGCTAGTACAAATTAGTAAATTTCAATAACCATATCCGTGCTCACCAGTCTGATCCATCCATGCAACACCTGGGCGCATGAATGGTTTCAGACCTAAAGTAATGAGCACGGCCAAGAAAGTGTATACCAACCGTTTTGCTGAAAACATCCTGATCTAAGATTAGTAAACATATTATATACACTATACGTATGCGGGCTAATGATTCATTTTCATCTTATATATAATTCAAATTTATTCAGAAGCTGTTCTTTAAAGAATAGATAAATGTATAAACTTGAAATATGGAAACATATTAATATTTGCCATTTCAAAAGCAAAGACTGGGCATGCATGAAACTCTACTTTACGTGATCTTTGAAATATTATTTCATGATTTCTCAAATTGAACATTAAAATATGTTTGAATAATTTCCCAATAAAATTGACCTGAAAGAAAGGTGTGATTAACCTCGAGCGACCTGTTTTCAGAGAGACTTTTCTAAAGAAACTAGTATATAGTGTATTAGTGTATCTCTCTGAAAGCAGGTACTACCCGTCGCGAAGCGCCTTCTTGCTCTTTAAATCAAATTTTGAATTAAAAATATCAAATTTAATACTTCAACTACCATTGATGTATTTGCGATAATATTTTTGCAATACATTATATTTCAATCATGAATTTGCAATTAAATATGGACTTATTTGTTTGCAATGTTTGCATTTATTTAAGTTAATGACCCGAACGCGATTCACGATATAGCAATGGAACATACTATGAGCAAGGGAGACCTATCCTACTCTGATTAAACATGGCAATGATGATGGGCCTAACAAAATACCACTCATAGGTAAACTCCTCAGAGTTTATCTATGGTCACTGTGCTCTTCATTCAAATTTTCTAAAGAGTAATTACAACCAATCACCCGTGTCGATTCGGACCATTCGCCCTACGACATGATTGAGTGACTGGAGGGACTTTAAAATTTCACTCACCAGTGTTGTCTTGTCTGCATACCACAGGAACACGCTGCAATACGTGACCTCTCTGGAGGTCCTACTCCAGACTCTGGATTTGGCTACTTGGCTTGGGCATCTTTGGCATCTTCTTCTTTATCGATCCACCATGATATCTTAAATAAAATCGTGCTCTGTAAAACAAAATTTGATTAAGTCCAATGTGAACATGTATAATATTAAATGAGGATAAACACCAAACAAGAATATTGAAATTAACAAATCAATTTTGAACGTACCTTGCAAACGCAACAGCATTGCAGGCAGCTGTGAATCAACTGTTGTGACTCAGTAACTTCTTCTGGGATGACTGACTCTAATACCGATTAATAATTTACAATATACTGATAATATAATATGCCAAGAATATAATAATCGAACAACACTGACTCGAATTCGCGACTGAAAAATGTGGGATACTACTGTCCTATAATAATGGCTCTAATTCGCGTGGCTCTACATTACTTTGCAAAGGGATCAAGTTACATTAAAGAGCTCATACAGCTTCTATAGGGAATAAACATTTCGTAATCAATGAGTGACTCTAAACCGCATTGCACGCGGTCACTAAACCCTGCAATCACTGACTCCAATAAATAATGTACAATATACTAATAATATTATAAGCTATTTATATAAGAATCGAACAACACTGACTCTACTTCACGTGATTCTACATTACTCTGGAAAGGAAAGAAGTTAGAGCAAATAGCCCATTCAGCTAGAAAGGGAATAGACATTTCGTAATCAAGCACTGACTTCAAACCGCATTGCACGCGGTCATCAATCCTGTAAGAAAAGTTGAGGAATACCCTCTTATTAATTACAAGTTATTATGTTAGAAGAAAAAATGAATTATATTCCAACAAGGTGCACATTCCAGAGTTCCTGTAACAGAAAACAAACATTGATTAGTAAAGTGAATAAGTGAGGTGCTGGAAATGTTGATGGAACGATTGAGTTCTTAAAATTGAATTCTTTCAATATCTGAATAATGTAAAAATGAAATAACAAATGAATTCTTGAAATTGAATTCTTTCAATATCTGAAGGATTGAAAAATGAAAGAACAATTGAGCCCTTACGGAGAGCAAAATACGCGGTTTGCAGCCTTTAGCCCGGTCTGATCCTCGATTCAGATATGAAATCCGATTCGTGGATAACACCAGTTTCCAGGTCACACCCTCATGGAGGTCGCTGCAAGTGGTGACCCATTATAAATGAGAAATACAATTATGTGGTTATGTTTAGAATAATAATTTTGTCCTATACGGTATATACAATTTTACTGTGCTCATTTGTAAAATATTTCGGAATATTTATTTTACTGAACGTGCAATCTCAAATTTTCACACTAAATTTATATTTTAAACATCTTATATCGTGTATATATATGGGAAATATAACTGAGAAAAAAATTTTATTGCTAACGCTACTTATGCGTCCCCTCCACGACTGACGTCACCGCCATTTTCGAAAGGTTGCGTTTGCGCACTTGTGCTTTGCAACCAATTCCTACCCTCGATATTGGCAAACTCAATAATTGCTTTGCATGCACAAAATATGTTGAATAGACCCGATCTTTGTGTCGAATTAGTTGATAATACCGCCCTAGCACGTAAATCAAGTACTGAACGATGTCAAACTCACCGAAAAACATGTGAAAACTGCGAAAAACTGGGGCTGAAAAACACGGCATTCTTCGATTTCCCACGCTGCCCAGAGTGCCTAAAATAACAGTCAGATATTTCGATTAATTCATAATATCAAGTTAAAATATATACACCTCCATGTTGCCCGATTGTTAATATTCAAGGTTGTCACAAATTTAAGGATGAAACGACAAATATTTATCAAATAACTGTGTTAAAAGTGGGAGCTCACCTATTCCGACGTCACTTTTGCCATTGCCTGAACAAACTATCGAAGTGAATGCAGCAAGTGTACAGTGGCGAATCACAACAAACTGCGCATGCGCCATTTTGAAACTGTTCAAATCACGAGATTGCCTTCAGACCCATTCCCTTCCCGCGATATCGAAAAACGCAACAATTGCTTTTCTAACACAAAATATGTTAAATACACCCGCAGCTTATGTCGAATTAGTTGCTACTGCAGCCCTACCACCTAAATCAGGTACTGAATAACGTCAAACTCACCAATAATGTTGTGAAAGCTGCAAAAAGCGATGGCTCAGCTCGACGGCGTCCTTTGATTTTCCAACCTGTCAAGACATGTCTGGAATCAGAATCAAATATTTCGATTAATTCACAATATCAAGATAAACCATGTGCAGAATTACATTGCCCGCTACTCAATGTACAAGATTGCGGCAAATTCCAGAACGAAATATCAAATTTTCATCAAATAATTGTCTGAAATGTAGGAGCTTACGTTTGCTAACGTTGCGTCACTTGCACACTACCTGACTGAAGTGACCAGAAGCAACCACAACACCAGAAGCAGTGCCTCAGTCACTGAGGCAGCGCTACAGTGGCGAATTCTCGCACGAAAATTCAAACGGTCTATGTTTACAATAACACACGTATAGATCGATGTTAGAAAAGTCAATATTTTCACTTGTAGCACAGAATACATCGAATAAACCCGATATTCGTAATGAATCATTTGCCCACGCGGTCCTACCAACTAATTAGAATGTGAATTACTGCCTGACTCACCAAAATTGTCGTCAAAACTGGGAAAATTGAGATTTTATATCACAGCAGCGTTATTCTTTTATGTTCAATTGTCGAGTGTCTGGAATCAAAGTCGAATATTTCGATTACTATACATCATTCAGGAGAAACATTTAGATGAACGTATTGCACTGTGCTCAAATCGCGTGTCAGTAATAAAGTTTGAGATGAAAGAGCTAATAATTATATATCAGCACCTCGCGCATAATGAGACCGACATGAAGACGCAAGAGTATCAGCGCTTTGCACATAATGAGCCAGAATGAATGCCAGACCACCGCAAGATCAACATCGACAATTTGGAATGTGTGAGGTTTGCTTCAAAGATGAGATTACTTATTCTTTTGCTAATACAGCATTGGATTTATGGATAACTACAGTGCAATGTGCTAGTGATGTGGATGTTAATAGTAAACACTGAGACTCCATTTTCACTGCCTATATTGGCACTGCCTATATTGACATTTAACTTTAACAGTGCTTAATAAATATAATTTTATTTCATTTGAATGGTGCCATTGATTGTGAACACCGACAATAGCAATTAACAATTTTTATTTAAAATTTTTCATAATGCTATTCATTTTAAATATATACGGTACACGGTACACGTTGACACTATGCATATATGTATACATGTATATAGTGGCATAAAGTGCATACTACTTGTCGTGAGAACCATGCTTTCATATGACATTTAGCAACAGGTGTCTGGTTTTTGTCCACCCACTGCCATGCTTATGCTGTATATGTCTACGTTGCTTTTGTAAGTTACAATTGTTCATATTAAACATTTTCCTTTTGATTACAGGAACAAGTTTAAGCCATTATTACTACATTGTTGTACACAATGTGGGGTTGTTTCCATATTATATGCTACACATATTCTACGGTTCTTTAACTTTACTTATCATTACTCTATATGCATTCTTATCGGACCTACCATACCTGATACCATTAATCTATGTACACATCATTTAACGTATTATATGATCCACATTTGCTTTATTTCTGTTTATATTTACAACCTTTGCTCAACCAAGTATGTCCATTAATTTAATATTGCTTTTATTTACATTCATTACTGTCAATATATGACAATATTGTATATTATACTTTGCGTGATTAAAACTAAATAAATTTGGTGGGTCACCACACGTAACTACCTCCACGGGGTGTGATCTGGACACTGTTATCCTTGAATCGGATAATTTTTTGTCTGGATCAAGGATCACAGTGACTAAAGGCTGCGTCTCGCCTTTTGTTTGATAGCGTATTTCAAATAAATGTCACTATACATAAATTTAGTTAGTTTCAACCTAGTTGCCCCGCTAATGAATAAGGAATAAGCGAAATAAATGATATAAGGCTTGCGCTCTGATCTACATATATATACACTGGATACACGATTGGATAGGATCTCATGATAATAGTTTGGTACGGTAGACGTTAGTGATTCGACATCAGTTTCTTACTCTGGCCGCAATATATTCTAAAGGGCGCCCGAGAACAGCGAATTTTGCTGGAGACACAAAGTCCCATAAGGCTGGCAGTCTTTAGGAATATCTCGTCGGTGCATTCTTTTTTAAGAATACCGACTGCTGCCCATGATTAGTTTGAGCGTTTCTCCGCTATGGCTGGCGCCACCGTTTCGAAAATATTATGATATCGCGGGAAATTCAAAAACTGTTGAAATCAATAAGGTAAGCCTTTGAGCTATGATTGTGTCGATTGAGTCACATGTAGTTTCACTGCGGAGTTCAGCGAAAACCCGCTAGAGAAGTTACTGATAAAGATGCGCCCGCGCAATAGCGTGAATTTTGAAAGAGACAAAGTTCCACTCGGCCACCTGTCCCCAGTAAGCGTCCTCTCGTTGTTCGGTGCGTTCGCACTTTTTATTCTCTTCACGTATTTTCTTGACAACGAACGTAATTCGTGCTTGCCTGGAAAGGTTAAAATAATTATCGAAAGGCACACACAGTTTCCGATGTAAGTAGCATTCACTGTCGAATTATTTTCATGACTAAAAATATTGCTTCTAACAACCTTGAAGTACAAGCCGTTGTCACTCGATGTTTTATTAGCGTAACTCTTTCCGCTTGTGGTTATTGTCAGAATGTTCTTTACTATACCCTGGCGAAATATTTGTAACTTTATTCTATAATTATGTTCGTTACGTTATTGATTGTGATATTCAAGATCAGGAAGTTTGAGGACTATGTAAAGATAGGTTAGGAATAAGAATTTAAATTTATCAGCGGAATACTTCAAACCGACGCTGAAAAGTCGGTGCAAAGATTTTGGTATATCGATCGCCAGCAAGCTCAACCATTATCGCCGGGCAGATTAGCAAATTGCTAGTTGTCAATAGCATGCAAACGACACAGCGCGTCGCGATAGTAATAATAATAGTAATAATAATGATCCAGGCGCGAGCCTGACCAGACGGAATCCGATTTACTGGGTCAAACTTTGGGGCTCACTCGGTCAGGCGGTCAAGCCCGTGTTTCTTATCTACCCTTAGTCGTGTTGTTCACCGATTATGACAGGACACGCAATGTTCTGTGACCAAAGCGTCTGTGACCAAAAGTTTCCGAATCGTTTTCTATTCGTTACGGGTATATGCTCTTTCGGTCATTGTACAGTTTTTGCTCATACTTAGGCTGCTACGTCACACATATCTGGGTGACAAGAATTTCCCACAGGGACCATCGTTCAGGCAAGGACGGCAAAAAGTTTGCACACCAATCATTTTTATATATTTGCTAATAATTGAGTGTCAAAATTCAATGTTTAATATAAATTTAATTCATTTACCTACTCAGGTATCTGATTTTGAATCGAACATCGGTTTTCATTGTATCCGAGAATGATATTGTAAAAGATATAGCTTTTTAGTTAAAAGATATTACATTTTTACTGTAACATCTGGACACGCCTATTATCTATATATTACACGCTGCAGCTGCAACATGGTTGAGCTAGATTAATTAGAAAGTACGATTGCAGAGTGGAAATATATTATTTTTGCCGGTGTAATAGATTGGTCCTTCCGAGCTAAACGATTTAAATGCGTTGCCAAAGTTAGGAAGAACACGCAAAGTACGTTCTACATTGAGAGATTAGAACTGACAATGAGATTGACTGCGATTGGGGACAGCCTACAATCCTCCTATGCCACGGGGCACGGATCCTCAATGAACTTACAATATTATCGCAAAACGAGAGTAAGACGCGCGTGTCAGGTCGCATTCCCATTTCGGTTGGGTGATTGAACGCGTCTGGGGCTTCAGGAGTTCAAGGTCATGCGACTTACGTCGAGAGGGGTGGCTCAGGGGTCTTGCAGACGTTTATGCGTTGGGTCGTGGGAACTAAGTAATCGATCAATTGCCACCCTTGTTCTTAAGAAGCATGAAGTGTGCAGCAAATAATAATGACTCTGCTTAAACGAAGGAACTACCAAAGGAATGAGCGCACACCGCGTGCCGGAAATTTCATCTACGTATCCAAGGTCTCCTAACATAGCGTAACTCGTACATGGAAAGTTAGATCATAGAATCATAGGCGTTTGCTACATCGTGTGCCACATGCTACTTAACTTATAGCACAGTGCCGAATTAGTTAGTAAACGCTAAACTATGTTCTTTCGTCGCAGATGAGCGAGTCCGTGAAAGTGGCCTTGCGATGCCGGCCAATGTCCACTCGTGAAGTGCAGCAAAGATGTCGGGTAAGTGAATGATTGCGTGACAAGCGCACCCCTTTGCCGAGGCTTCTTCCCAGCTTTTCCACTGTTTACGCAAGCTACTGTCGCGCGCGCATTGGAAAATCGTCATCGGCGTCATATCGAGCGTCTCGTTACCTAGCGACCTTACTGTCAAAACATGTGTAACCCGAAGTCCACCTCCACAATGCCGCTGCACTTTTTTCCCCCAAGCCCTTGAGACGCTTGGGGGCTTGGGGGTCGGTCTTAAAATGAATGGTAAGGTCTCTCTCTCTCTCTCTCTCTCTCTCTCTCTCTATAGACGCCTTTAATGCAATCTTTCCGCACGCATCTTAATCAGGTGTTCTGGTGTGGAAGATTCAAGCAATTTTAACTTGTTTGCCATTACGGTTAGAATGATCGCTCAATTCGAAATCATCTTACTTGTATTCTGAAACTTTGCCTGATGGAGTTGCACCAAAGCACAGTTTCAGGAACATTTCTTCAAGACTATAAGTAGACCAAAAGAAGCGAAAAAATGATAATTCGACTTTTTCCGTTACACCAGACTGACCCCTTACGGTGTGCAACCGTTTCTACGTATATAGCGCACCCGACGCCCCACGCACCCGTGTCGTCATACGCAAATGAATTTATGGATTCGCGAGCAGAATGGGTTGCAGAGTATGTGGTGTCTGTCGGACATCTAGTATATCGATTTGGCACATATTCGCTTCATCGATAAGCGTTAATGCACAGTACCCTGTTTGTACAGCATATGAGCTGTATACATGTGCGTGTACTCGGGGCATATTAAAGGGAGATTTGCGACACACCTACTACGTATCGCGAAACGTTCGTAAGGGGAAATATACATGTCCTTGCGGAATTCTCGCTAAATAGTTTATGCGTGCAGAACGTTTGTCGGTGACGTACATACTTCGGCGAACCGGTCATGATTCGCTCCACGATTTCATTGTCAGCCGGTAGCTGAGATATGCTCACAATGAGATGGGCATGTGGACAGAGATCGTTAAAGATAGGGAAAATTATAGGGGATGAGCGCATTGAAGGATAGAGTCGAAGGAATACACGAGTCGTGATGAAAACATTGATTTTATGATCGATTGATCGATCCGGGGCTCTGTTAATAATGCAGGAATAAAAGAGGTGTAACGGTTGGGTGTCTGTGCTGGTGAGGATGAATGCACTGAATGCAGTCTTTCAATATGTACAAAATCTGTCAGAAAAATATGGTTTTAATTACTTTGCGTTAGATGGATTAGGTTATAACATGTAGACCACTTTCATAATTATCTGTTAAACCTATAACTTCGAGTGAGATGTTATCGGAACCGTCTTCTTTTCAGAACGTCATCAGCATAGACTCCCTGTCGAAATCATGCACGCTGGAAAATAGGGCTGGCATCGGTGGCGGCAAAGTATACCAATTCGACGCAGCGTTCGGTCCAGACGCCTCCACGGAATCCGTCTACGAAAACGTCGGCTCAGTAATAGTGGAAGCAGTGCTGGAGGGCTACAATGGCACGGTATTCGCCTACGGCCAGACAGGCTGCGGAAAGTCATTTACAATGCGAGGCTTTATCGAGAAAACCCTCGAACATTTATTCGAAGCAACCTCCACTGCGAGTTCCGAGACTCGATACCTCGCTCTCCTGAGTTACCTCGAAATTTATAACGAGAAACTTCGCGATCTGCTGCAAGACAACGAGACAGACAGTCAACAGTTGATGCTAAAGGAAGATCCAGCGCGTGGAACTTATGTCGCGGGTGGTCTTCGAGAAGTAACCGTTAAAGATGCCGCGGAGTGCCAAAAATTGTTCGAACAGGGTGATAAGAGAAGAATAGCAGCTGCCACGAAAATGAACGCAGTCAGTTCCAGGAGTCATGCCGTTATGACACTTTCCCTCGAGGCGATTGCTATTAACGATGACGCGGATGCCGACGCCGACGATAGGAATAAAAAGAGTTCCGGAATTAGGAGAGGGAGGCTGCATTTGGTGGACCTAGCTGGATCTGAAAGGCAAACGCGGACCGGGGCCACTGGAGACAGGCTAAAAGAGGCGGCTAGTATTAATCTGAGTTTGTCGGCATTGGGGAATGTTATTAGCGCTTTGGCGGCTGGTAATGGCCGACACGTACCTTACAGGTATCAGATTCCATCGTCACATCAATTTTCATTCCTTACATCCCCGTTTCATTTCTTCTTCTCAACGATGCCGAAAGTTAGATTTTGAAAGTTATTCGAAAAATAATATAAATTATGTAGGCCATATTGCCCTTTCTTATCTGTTCATACGACAAAGCGTAATGAAAATATTAGACAACTATTTAATAATTGATGAAGTTGAAGCTTTCGAGATATATATCGAAAATAATTCGATAATATAAGAAAATGTGTTATATAGGGACAGTAAGTTAACGAGACTTCTTCGAGACAGTCTCGGTGGCAACGCCAGAACCTTGATGATAGCCTGCGTCAGCCCAAGTGACATAGACTCCGAAGAGAGTCTAAGCACCCTGCGTTATGCAGCGAGAGCTCGTTGCATAAAGAACAAACCCATCGTGAACGAGGATCCGAAGGATGCACTCCTCCGACAATATCAAGTAGAACTGCAGCGCCTTCGAAAACTTTTAGAATCGAACGAGGGCGACCCGACGCAGACGTTCACCCCGAAAGACGACGCCGACGAGGATTCTTCTCCGGGCAAATTGTCCGAAAAGCAATACGTCGAAGAGGTGGAAAACTTGAGGCGGGAGTGCGAGAATTCAAATTTGTCCGCGCAGAAGCTGAGGGAGGAATTAGATGCACTCAGAACGCGTTATCAATCGGGTCTGCAAACTTTGAGCGCTGATGGTAAGTCTGCGAATGGGAGACAGGTGGACGATTTGGACCCGGAGAAGGAGGAAAGAAGAAGACGGAAGAGGGAAGCGGCTAAGCAGGAGGTGCTGAGGAGACTGGAAAAATTGACGATCGGTGGAGAGGAACTGGATAATATGGAACTGAAGAAGAGAAGGGAGAAGCGACGGAAGAGACTCGAAGCTTTGGCGGTGGCTTTGGATAATAGCGGACAGGAGGGAAACGGGAGCGTGTTTCAGGTTTACGGCCAGCTGAGGTCAGTCGGTCGGTGGAAAGGAATAATCTAAAGACATTGATGATATTGAAATTATTCATGTTCTGCCGCAGATCGACCGAGGACGCGCTAAAACGTATGGCGCGACGCACTAAGCAACTGGAAGCCGAGGCCGCCGATCTCCAGGCCTCCTGGGACGCGGAACGTCGAGAACTGTTGCGCCGCGAACTCCTGACGTCCCAACTATGCGACGCCATGGTGCCGCACCTCAGGCCAGGATGTCCTTACAGGGACATCGTCGCGGTCAGGGCATCGGCCAGTTGGTGTGACGAACTGGGCCGCTGGCGACTTCCGGATTTCTCTCCTCACATCCCATTGCCGCCACCCACGTTGCAAACGAGAGACAGCAAAGTCCACCCTGTCAACGCTAGTACGAAGCACGACGTTAATAACAACAGCAACAGCACGCTCAACGGTAGTGCGGATGGCCTTGCCAATGGGAGCAATGTTAATGGGGATGTTAATGGAGATGATGCGGGGGATGAAGTTAATGAAGATAATGCGGTGCACCGGTTCAGCAACGACGAGGAGAATACTGAGAACGACATGTGGAAGAAAACGAGAGACTTCGTCGACACATACTTCAGGAGGAGTAGGATCGACACGCTCTTGGCTCATGCAAGAGAGGCGAAGACTTTCGGTAAGTACTTCGTTAGTTAATTGTTCGATCCAAAATGAATCCACATCATGATTTCACGTCTCGTGCGTTACGATTCTAGAAGTAGGCAATCGACTCAGCAAGTCAGGAGGCTCAGACGACGCGCTTCCACTCGGCAACAGTTACTTGCAGCTAAACGCATTGAATCTCCAGAGCAGCGCGCCAGTTTCGGAGGAGGCTAGCATCTATAGGCCTGGTCAACGTCCACCACCGCCTCGCGGGATAGGTGCCTGGTTTTCAGAGAACGATCATTCTCAGCAGGGTCCGAACAAGGGATACAACTCGCACGCGGTGGGCCTGAAAAAAAATCCGCCCAGAATCCTCGAAGCATTGCCATCCTATCCACACGGGGGGCCTGCTAGAAATGCTGCTAGGGTGCCGTTCAGAGCGACAGAAAAGAGGATAGGAATTGATAAGACAATCGGGCCAACACGGGACGACGAAACAGTTGAAAGGCGGCAGCAGTATGAAATGGCACACGCACGTTCGCCCACTTATTCACCTTCTACGGTATCCTGATTAATGGGTAATTAACTAACCTTTAATAACAGCTCGAGACATCACGCCGCTAGTGGGCTAAGCCACGTTTTATAAAAATAAGCAAAATTAACTCTAACACGAAGGCTTAACATTCCTGCAGAGGGTTGACGTCGATTGGGCTGGA
Organism: Priocnemis perturbator; assembly: GCA_963942575.1. Classification (NCBI taxonomy): domain Eukaryota; kingdom Metazoa; phylum Arthropoda; class Insecta; order Hymenoptera; family Pompilidae; genus Priocnemis; species Priocnemis perturbator. The sequence continues at coordinate 2,934,038 of OZ012654.1, forward strand.
GGTGGTGAAAAGACGCTAAGAATAGCGACAACGGCACTATCCGAGAGAGGAGAGATCCGGAACCGCGCGAGCGGGTGAGAGAAGAAACAACGCGCGTAGTAAACAACGTCCGCGATAGCAAGGTGCATAAATTATTTCATTCTTTATTCATTAAATTAATCTGCCCGTTTCGCGTTCTTATTTCAACACTAATCACTGTGTTGACAGAAGCGTCTCTCGTTTTTACATTCTCTTTTCATCATTTCTCGTCCATTTTAATGTTGCTTATCTCGAGTTCCATCGGCGACAGAACTTTACGACGTAATGATTCTGACGCGTGTTTTCTGTAATTGCTACCTCCAAGACTTTACTGGCCAGCCGTGAGTATCGAGCACGCGCGTGCTATGTGACGCATGGTTGCGCTTTTTTTGGTCCCTTCGATCGTCGTGGTTCTTCGTCTTAAGTGCCTGCCCGGCAACTAATGCCGGCCGACGTTAATAATACCGGTTTGAAGAGTGCAGACAAGACACTTCCTAGAAGAGGCTGACCTTTGCTAGTCGATCGCGATCTGCGGGAATGATGGAAACAGGCCGAACTGGCCAAAGAATGTTCACGACTTTTTGTCGTCATCGACATGTAGCGAGCGTGAATGCTGGAAAGCGGCGTTCTGACACAGGTTCGTTCTGACTTCTGATTCTGACGCTAATGATGACCTGACGGGAACGATAAACGCTTCATCGTGTCACCAAATTCAAGCTTTGCGTCAGTCAGCTTTCATAATCACCGGCACATCTACCTCGTGAAGGCGCTTAGAAAAGAATCGCTTAGCAGACAACTCGGGGGTTTCACGAGTTCATCGAGGATTAATTGCTCGTTCGGAGAAATCGTGTGAGAAAGCAAGGTAACGTCAAGAGAGTGGAAGAACTTTTATTAACCTGATGTTTTATCAGCGGACCAATGCTTCTCGTGTGTCGACCGAGACAAAGCCGTTTTTATGGCGAATTCACGTTGATGAAAGTGATTCTCCGTTTTTTCGAAGGACCGAGAGAGAGAGAGACAGAGATAGAAAGACTCGATGCGTTGCAACGTCGTTTTCTCCCGCCTATTCGACATCGCGAAGTTAAAAAGTACCGGAGAAAGGACCAGGAGTTGTAAACCGCGTGGCAGCTTTAACGACAGGTCCCCCTTACTTCGTACGAAGTCTCTCGCGAAATCCTTGCCTTTCTTGCGTGCCAGGCAAATCTATCGGGCCTGCACCAATGTCCCACCTCCCGCCCGGCTATGCTGCAATCTATTCCAACGTTTTGCCTTCCTTCGCGGAGAACCGACGAGATGCGCGTTACGCGTAACAGCTGAAGTAATGCGCTCTCGCAACGAAAACGAAAGCGAAAAGGAGAGCGGACCAATTCATACACGGTCGCACGCAATTCTAGGAAAGCGAAACGTTAGACATTTTCGCTCCTACGTATATCTACCCGATGTCCCCGATGAAATCCCGAATTCTTATCATGGCAAATCGCTCGTTTATTTGCTCTATGCTGTGGAGGTTAGAAACAACAGGCACGACGTTGAGAAAACCGGATGATTACGGAATACACAGAAAAAGCAGTAGTACGACGAAATTATAATGAAACGAAAGTAGTGCACATTTCGACAGGTTTACGTCGTTATTGAGAGCCAAGTTCACCGTTCACGTGCTGCTAACTTGCCCGCCGAGCCCGCCAAGCCCCCGATGAAAACGAAAGCGAAAAGACCGGCTCTCTCGTTTACATATTGTTCCCTTCCCGACTAACCCGGAACGACAATGCCTTCGCGACATCCTGTTTTTCCACCTCCTCGATTCACTTCTAGCTTCTCACCTGTTCTCAATGATAAATGAGCGACATACCATATCAAATGAATATTTATTACGTTGAGAAAATCACATCTTGTATCTCACAAATGACTGCACATTCTAGAAATAATTATGCAGTGATGTCTCGGAACGTACACGAGCTATGCCAAGGAAAAACGGTCAAATGGACAGTATTCGCAGAAGTCCTCGGTGACCGAAAGTTTCATCGTCCCGGAGAACGAAAGTGACGAACGAAAGTAACAAGCGATCGGAAGAAACCGAGGTCCCCACGGATGGGTAACTTTTACTTTCTCCGCGTATACCGCACGCACACAAACACGCTCGCACATCGCGCGCAAATCTCTTATGCGAGCTGCTCTCGGCCACTGTCCGCTTTCCCTGTCGTCCAGTCTCTCCTCTCATCTCATCCTCCGTCTCTCACAAATCGCCACTGACCAATGTAATCTCAAAGCTTGCCCCACCGCTCCCTCCACGATGCTTAACTTTTAAGACACTCGACGAGCCACATCGAATTTTTCATTCTTACATTTCTTAGGTATGTACACGTCTAATGGAAATTCTTCGATTCGGGGAGACAGACGCGATGGAAGCGACAGGTTTTCTCTATCAACACCTTTTCTCCGAGATATCGATCATTCTAGGTTCTGTAAGCGTTAATGGCTTCAGTATACTATATTACGTCTAACTGCCGCTTATGCTCAATAATTCCTGCTTAGCGACGTCGATTGCAGATTCGGTCAAAGTTCGCGTGAGCGCATCTGCAATTGCTTCGTTGGAAAACATTCGTCAAATCGACATCAACGGGCCAAGTTTTCGTCGGAAGGAAGTTAAAGTGCACTGAGCGAACTGCATGCGGATTATTCGTCGTTGCGAATCCACCACACGATAGAGTTAATCATCGAACTCTCCGTAGTCATGAGTCCTCGTCACTTTCTTCCATGGTTGTGCTAACTTGAAAATATCGCGTGTTCTCAAATGCATACATATTCCATCTGAGCACCGCTTGCAAGAAAAACATTTTCACTCACTCCATGATGCCGTGTGCGAATGTGAGATCTGGCTGGCTGTATGGTGGGCAACGATAAAAATATTTCCCCACCGAGCTCAATGAACAGTTAGCCAAGCATCTATGCGCATCGGCACGCTGCCCGTTCGCCTTCGCCTATGCTTCGCTCGTCTTCTGTACAAGACTGTTTCGTCGATTTCCAACAATGTCGAATGTAATCGTTTGAAGAGAAGATAGGAACGTTACGGACATTAGGTAAAGTCTACAGACGAGATAACACATAAACGTGTTATCTAACAAGCTGAAGATGAGCATGATTCGTGCTTAAATTGAGACGAGGCAAGAAGCGAGTTGCTCAGGTCAATCATCATACATGTGTTTTTTATCGACGCACATGCCTACCGTACTGTGGACTTGGGACAAAACGTGCAAAGTGAAACTCGGCGAAAGATGTAAACCGACTAATCATCGCTTTTAAATAGTCCTAGCCACTTAATTGCTTTGTTTGCTATCGTTCCGACCGAACGGATGGTCCAGCGATATAAATTATACAGTAGTCGACAACTGAACACTATCCAAACACATGCTTTCTGCAGGCAGTCAACATTATGTAAGAAAATGGGCTGAGCCAGCCGAACCGAATCTAAACACAGAGGGAATTTATGACATGCTGAGCCCTGACGTGGCCCTTGCGTGCTGAGGGCGGATGGACGGACAGGAAGATAGGATTCTTTTGACGAGCAGCTCAGCAAACAGGACGCATTTAAGCATGAAGTACTCCACTGAAGAATATCTTCAAGAAGCTTCTCTTCTTGTTTCGAAAGTCCAGAGTCGAAGTGGACCGTGGCGAAAAGTTGAACTTAAACATGCTCCGTCGAAATTTGCAGTCTCTAATCCAAACAAACGTTCATGCTTTGCCCTTGCCCGCGCAACAGAATTTAAGCCGCGATCGGTGGGTGAGGGGAGAACTTGTGAGCGGTCGAGCGTTGAGCGGCAAGCGGAAGAGCGGCGAGAGAAGGAGTATAGAGGAATGACGTGGCGGACAAGGCGGCAGCTTGATGGCGACAGAGGAGGGCAGAGAAGCAAGAGGCAGCGTAAACCGTAAACCGTAAACCGTGTAAGCCGAGCGAGAGTAGGAGCAGGCTCACGATAACACAAGAGCTCGCGCCGCGCGTCGAGTATGTGGACTGGCAAAGTTTTAGTGCTCCCGCATATCTGACAAACTTATTCGGAATTATGTAGCAAGAGAACGGCCACGGGAGAGGGGTGGTGGTTTGAAGAGAGCGAGAGGAAGAGGACTGTGACAACAAGCCGAGGTTGACTAATTGTCGAGCCAACGAGGTGGACTGAAACGAGACGCAAATCGAGCTACGCTGACAAAGGAACAATGAGACAACAAGGAGCGTTCGGTGTTGCTCGATGACACATAGCTCGACAGAAGTTGCTCAAGGCATACGTGGCGAACGTGGCGGAAGAAACGGAATCGGAGAATCCTTGACCGTAGTAAGCGTTATCATTCAGACGGTCCAATGTGAACGAGTTGTCCAAGAACATCGCGCACGAGAGAGGCAAAAAGCAACAAGGACCTATGCAGCAGCACGACACGGACAGAGTTCTCGAGTAGTTTCGTGCGTGCGGTCAGATAGAATTACATGGCAGCGAAGGAAGAGGAGTAACCCAAGCGAGTTGAACCAAGCCAAGTATGTCCGTCCGCTCAATAAGGAGGAAAAAGAGATAGGCTGCAGGAAGAGTCATTACACGTAACGCAACACACGCTACGCGTTTTTTTCTGCACGTTCAGAGACTATTCTGCATGCTAGCCTGAGCATTTAGCAGTGTTTATTTTGCGATTTGAGGGGAAGAGGAAAAATTTCAACGTTATCGACACGCCGAAAGCCCTGCAAGAGTATTCTTCATCGTACTATCGTTCCGATTATAACCAAGTACACGGCCACCGTCGAATTTACTCTGAAAACTCGAGACAATCGAAGATCGCGTGACGCCGGCTGACAGGGTCCAAGTCCAGCCTGGCGACCAGCAGCGTCGTCAGTCTTTGGCTCTCTCGGCATGAAAACAAGAGAGGAGGGAATTGTGCGGTGAGGTCCATGTAGATGTGGAGAAAGAGAAGGAGGGAACGGAGTGGCGTCCGAACGGTAGACGTGGTTGCGTGCAGTTGCCAGCTGGTGTCCGCACTGCGTGGGCTAGGCACTACGGCTCCGACCTCCGACTTCGAGTCTCTTTCTTCCTAAATTTAACGCCGTCCCCGTTCCTCTATCAAGTCACGCCACAAGCCGTCTGCTCGCCGCACAGCCGACTCGCTTCTTGGTACGGTCTCAATCCGAGCAGACTAGAAATCGGGATTAGAGTGGATCATAATTGAACGGTTGTTTAACGCTTTCGAAGAAGACGCGAGTGTGTGTTGAAGGAGAACTGTCTTTTAGTTTGGGCAAGCCAAGATTCTCGAACAAAAAAAGAGTGCTGGTGGAGTGAAGTTATTTACAATTTAATAATATATATTTCATTGTCGAAATAAGATAAGCCGGTTTCTCTTACTACATATACATACATATAAATATATGTATATATACACACACACACACACACACACATATATAGAGTGGCAGAGCAGTCCTTAGGCGGTCGGTAAACCTTCGTTTCCGCAACCTAGTTTGAACTAGGGATCAAGACGTAATTTGCAGACAACTCGCTGAATTTTCGAACAGCGTCAGTTAGCTTGAAAGGTAATCAACGAAGCAATATTATCCAGAACCACCCCCATGAGTGAACGTAATCAGCGACACATCTGAGAACATCATCATGTCGTCGGTGTTCTCGAAGTTAATCGACAAAACGTCCGCAAGATATGGCATACCACAGGAGCGATTTACACAGGGAGTCGTCGGCGTCGTCACGGCCCTCTATCTTCTCAAACTCGGCTACCCTTATCTTGCCAAACGAGTTCAGCAGCGTCAGGCCAACGACTCCGCGAACCGGAACAAGCAGCCGGAAGAGGAGGATGAAACTGAAGAGGACGGGGTGCACGGCAAACAGGTGCAAAATGGGACACATGACCGAAACGAGAACAACAAGAGCGCAAAAGCACGCCCGGTAGGATTGGATAAGGCCTTCGTAAAACAATTGATTGCTCTGCTGAGGATCATGGTGCCGGGATGGAGAACGCGGGAAGCTGGGTTATTGGTGTGTGCGACCTTCACCCTGCTCACAAGGACATTCCTCTCCGTCTATGTCGCTACCCTCGAGGGACAAATCGTTAAGAGAATCGTGCTGAGAGATGTGCGAGGATTCGTTTGGATGATGGCGAGGTGGTTCACCATCGCGTTCCCAGCCACTTTCGTCAATTCGGCGATCAGATATTTCGAGGGTCGTTTGTCGTTGAGCTTTAGGTACGTATATTTGGGAATGATAAAAACTAAGCACTGCGTTGGCACAGCTGTATTGCCGACGTTTGTCAATATGCTGTACTATTCTTTGCGTAGTGTACTGCATTGCATATCTGATAATGTTATTATTTTATATTTTATCTGTCCACATAAAGGGAGCGGCTGGTTGAACATGCATATAAGATGTACCTAAGTCAGCAGACCTACTACAGAGTATCTTCCCTCGATACAAGACTGGGTGGACCTGAACAAAGACTGACAGATGACTTGTCTGAACTTGCTGGTTCTGTAGCGCATCTCTATTCTAGCTTGACTAAACCATTGTTGGATTGTTCTTTAGTAGGAATTGCGCTTATTTCGTTCTCTCATAGTATGGGTGCTAAAACAATACCTGGTGGGTATAAGAAAACATATTTTATGCTTTACAACTTTTAATACTTTATATTAATTTCATTTTACTTTATTTTATTTCCTCTAGGTCCATTGCTAGCAGCAGCTGTAATAGCTTTAACTGGCCAAGTACTGCGTATAGCATCTCCGAAATTCGGCCAACTGGTAGCAGAGGAAGCGGCCCGAAGAGGTCGTCTAAGAGAAGCTCACGCCAGAATAAGTGCACACGCGGAAGAAATTGCCTTCTATGGCGGTCACAAAACCGAGCATCGCTACCTCACGACGGCCTACAAAGCACTGGTAGCACACCTGAGACGAATTTTGGCACTAAAATTCTGGTACGTGATGCTAGAACAATTCCTCATGAAGTACGTGTGGTCTGGCACCGGACTTCTCGTCATCGCCATGCCTCTACTTTACACGTCAGCTACTGGAAAAGCAGTTCTCATAAACAAAGATGGCGACGGTTTGTATATACTCTTAAGTTAGTCAATACAAGTCGTTGGAATAGTTTGTATATAATGTTTTTGCTTTGCAGGCGGAGTCAGTGAAAGGACAAGGTACTTGACCACCTCCAAGAATTTATTGACTTCGGGTGCAGACGCCGTTGAAAGACTTATGTCATCTTATAAGGTATGTCGTAAGACTGGCGCAACGCAAATACATTCTTTATATGCTATCTACATTTTATCGGGAATTATCATTTGGCGCAGGAACTCGTGGCATTGGCGGGATACTCCGCGCGTGTGAGCGAAATGTTCGACGTATTTAAAGATGCTGCTCTATGCAAGTATAGGAGAAACGTTCTCACAGGCATTCCCGCGAAAATCGCCAATGGAAATGGACCAAAACCCTTGGACAGCATCGTTGAATTTGATGATGGTGCACCTGTTATAAAAGGTAATTGAGTCTCTGTAACTGAATGTCAAAAAGTTAGTTAAGATTATAGTTTGCGATGGCATATGCGCAGGATTTAACATTGAAAGACTATTACAAGTTGGTCATTCTACTGCAAAGCTGTCATTTGGATTTGTCGATTTGCAGGAATTGTTCGTGAAAGCAGCGATGGCAGTATAAGTTTGATGAACGTTCCCATAGTTACACCGAACTGCGAAGTTATAGTTTCCGGCATAACGATTCAGGTGAGAATCTGTTTTTTATTACACTTACATGGGGTATCGTATAAGACCTTGCGAAACGTAAGTCCGCAGACTATGATACATATAGAAAATTGACTAGTTCATCGATTTACGTAATTTACGAAATAACGTCGTTGTATGTTCAACTAATTACTAAATCGAGGGCAACTGAAATTTAATCTAGAAAGACTTTCTAATATCAGTTTTCCTGTGTATCCGCAGTTCTTTTATTCCCACATGTATCCCGTATTGTGCTAACGGTTTTATACATTATCATACTCTATACCATCACCACTTCACATTTCCAGATTCAACCGGGCGACCACCTATTGATCACGGGTCCCAACGGGTGCGGCAAAAGTTCCCTTTTCCGCGTAATTTCCGGCCTCTGGCCCGTCTACGCGGGCACATTGACCAGACCAGCCGACAATCTCTCTCCCCACAACGGTCGTCCAGCTCTATTTTACATCCCCCAAAAACCCTACATGACAATAGGCTGCCTTCGGGACCAAATAATCTATCCTGCCGACTCGAAGACAGAACAATGCAGCGATGCCGAACTTTTGAAACTTTTGGACGCCGTCGACTTGAGGGGACTCGTCGAACGGGAAGCTGATGGGCTGGATGCTCAGGGCGACTGGGATTCGACGCTTTCCGGGGGCGAGAAACAGAGACTCGCGATGACCAGAGTCTTCTACCACGCGCCGCAATATGCTTTATTGGACGAGTGCACCAGTGCAGTGAGTCTGGAAGCCGAGGGTGCGATGTATGAGACTGCGAAGAGGAGGGGGATCACACTGTTGACGATCACGCACAGGATATCGTCGTTGGCAAAGTATCATAAGTTGCTGTTGCGTTTTGACGGCGAAGGAAATTGGACTTTCGGCCCGTTGGACAAAGATGTTTCGAGTCTGATTACGTTTGCTGAACGTAGGGACGATGGTCATGAGCAGAAGGAGGGGAAAGGTGGACATTATCAAATGTTACACGTAAGTTCTTTTAATGATACTAAAGTTACCGTTTCTTTAGCAAAGTTTTCGTATGTATAAGAGATATTACTATGAAGTATGGTGGGTGACTTCGCATTGCGGCGTTGCTTTTGAAATCGATATACTATAATCTCGCTTCTTCTTCTTTCAGGAACTTCGAGATATACATACGGAAGACACCTACGTCGGAATTAGTTGAAATTAGCATAACCAGAAGGAGTCGAGGAAGAATTAGAAGAAGGAGAAAGGAGTGATTCTTCTAGGAAATTGAAACATCTAACCATTTATACACGCGCATGTACATATTTCTTGGTAAAGTCCTGCAAGCCTGTACAGAAACAAAGAATTTAGAAGAAAGAAACGTCAGATAGGAACAGAGATGAAAACCTATTTTTTTACAACGTGGAAGTTGACCTATCACATGTACCTTGAAGGCTTCCTGCTTCCTGCAATTAAATTGGAATTGTGAAAGTGAGATGTTATTTATTTGAAGTAAAGTATAAAGAACGTTATCACGAGACTTACGACTTACTCTTTATCCGCTACCCCCACCATTCCGACCATTTGTTGCTTACGAAAACGCGTTCCCTGTTTATGATTTATACACGTATTTGTGTTCGATGTATTTCCAACGTTATGAATGTTATATTTTAATGGCATGACCAGTCGAACGCGACTCGAGCAAGAAAAGATTACATCACCGACTGCCCAATATCCACAGTCCAAGGTGAAGATTGGACATTAATCATTTATAAGAGAATTTTAGAGATAACGCTTGGAGCCTTCAAAACGGTCACCAGTGATGTATTTCACTTTATATATACACACACACGCATATATATGTATGTATATTTCAAGTCTAGTTGAATACTATAAATGAGAGTTCGCCTATGCCTGAAAGCGTCGAGTTTTTGGATGAGAGATTGGAAAATGCCAAGACACGCTTCAACGTCTTTCCGTTTTGTTTTTGTACTGCGTGTCAATGTTCAGCATCATAAAACATGCGTCTGCATAGTCAGTTTCCTAGGAGGAATTAATGTTCGTAATGTGTTCCTGGCATTTACAACAATATGGAAAGAAAAGTTAATCACTATTTTGTGAGGTCTTAGCAGTCATTGTGTACAAAAATTGTGTCTAAAAAATGTCAAATACCCATTATTTCCATTAGTAATTGCAAGTACTGTATAATGGAATTATACTGATGATTACTCTATACAATTTCTCAGCAAATTTTAGCGCGATATATATTAGTACGATTTTATATGTGCAGGCATGTGAATGCAGAGCGATTTCACTTCGTCACCGACATAAATCTTAGCTGCGAAATATTTTTATCGATATCATCTGCCCAAAAACTGCAGGTGCAACTTGGCCCCAGATAAAGTCCCCTGATAAGATAGCAACCATATTTACAGCGGAATACGCCTCGATGCGTTGACGGCCATAAATACAGATAAAACTTAATCGAATTTGTTGTTTCTCATTAACTTTTGAGCCACCACGGTATCGTGCGTCTCGCGCGAATGTTTCTTCCAATATACGAAGGAGGGTACAATGTCTGTCACAACGTGACACCGATATATCTGAATGTCATTGCCAAAGATAATTTAATTGAGTCCCCATTGCGCAATTATAGATAAGAATCGCATTGTCTGTTTGTTCCGTTTATTAATAGATAGAATCTGGAAAAGGGAGTATTAAACATTGTGTAGTTTCCTCTGATATAAAAAACTGGGAGTTGACGGAGATTCGTTTCGCGAAAAGATAACCCAGGATGGCTAAAAATTTATTTCCGGATATAGGGTTAATTAAATATCATATATATTCTTATCCTCTGAACTCTTTAATGATTCTTTTATTCTATACTCCAACCATCTTAGCATTTCAACGGTTAAACATAAGCGAAAAGAACTATTGATCTTTCATAGATAGTAAGTTATCTTACCGTAATATGATAAAGTTTCCCCAGTCATTTTCGGGTAGGCTGAGAAATACGTAAAAATTTGGTAAATATGCGGTTTGAACTACTCAATGAACTTTTCTACCATACTATCAATTCCTATACAATATAAATGGAACAAACCATTCCGAAAGACAAAACTACCAAAGTACCCTGAATTTGAATTCAAAGAACTATCTCCACGTCAAAAATCTAAACTCGGGACCAACCCCCCAACCCCTCAGCATTCGCTGCATATATTAATACCCTTTCCACCTTCTATAATTCCCTCCCTGCCTGGAAATTTAATATACGTCCGTAGGCCAGTTCCGGAAGGACACAAGATCCTAATGTCACCTTCCAATAATGATTTACAAAAAAACAGCCGGCGATGAGAGAAGATTTAGAGGCAAGAACACATCAGTTAATTCGTGGTCTGAGCGAAAAATGTAATTATCCGCTCGTATTTCTTTGTTTTGAGAGGAGAGATGGAAAGTGGGGTTGGGGAGGACGTTTCTCCCCGCGTTTAAGGGTAGGGAGGATAGGGGCGACGCTAGGGGAAGGAAGACCCGCAATTTCCGATGAGCTTACCTCTGAGAAACCTGACAAACGCCAAACGTCGATACGCCCGGCAGGCGGCCATCTTGGGGGAATGGTTGCCTCGACGCGATACTACTGTTCCTCCGTTCTCCGAGGGACTTTGGAGTTCATGTGTGACGCGGAAGATAATAGGGTCGGAGAGACACGCCGAATGCTTGACGATATTTTGCGTTTCGATGACGTTGAATGACGTAGCATGAGATTCTATGCCTTGAGATAAGTTAGAGTGCATTGGCGTGAACAGATAAATTAGAGTATATTACGTAGTACTTATGCATTATTGCAATTGGAATGAGCTGAATTTGGGTAGCGATCCTTGGACAATACTGCTTTCCATGTGTACAACATGAGTATACAGTACTACAGTAGGTTGTGTGAAGTGTTGAAAGTTGTTTTAGTCATAGTGTAGAATGTATAAGATTTGTAGTTTTAATATAGTAGTAGTAACGATAGTAAGGAAATAAGTAGTGACACATTATATGCCGATACCAGTGTCATGAAACTGCAAAGATAAAACATTATGGTATTATTCTTAATTATCCTGAGACAGTTAGCATACCGATAATGCAACATTTCACCTATCTCCATGAACCCCATATCCTATAACAGTCATCAGCACACACTTCCATCACCCATCACAACACAACATACGACGTTCGTACTTCGTCCAACATCAAAGTCAGTGAAACATCCACAGGAGGATGATCATCGCAGATAATATTCGATTCGTCCGTCAGCTTATCTTCTTCACATTCTCTCGTTTGGGCCAGCTTTCGGTCAGAAACGGCCGGGTGGCACGCGCCTCGTGTAATTCAATCGCTTGGCCGTCGAGAGACATATAGTCGGCGGGGTGAGGTATCGTGAAGCAGAGGAAAGAAGAAGAAGCAGGGAAGCGGCGGAAGGCGTCTACGGCACTTAATCCTTGAGAAACTGTTACAAACGGCGTGCCATGTACGCTGCTAATCTTCTTCCGCCCGATACGGCCTTATTTTCTTAGCCGGCTCTGCTGGACAGATGCAACCCTTTCTCGAAATAAGAAACTCGATAGCGGTGTGGTAATTAAAATAAGGGACGCAGAATGCGATGCTACCTTTAAAGTATTGTCTGTCAACAATAAAATTCGGTTATAGTGCTAGCGATGAATGGCTGTAAGTGTGGTAATAGATGCGGACAGAATTTAACTTAATGTTTATATATACAAGTTATATGACCACAACGGTGTTAGAACGACTGTCTCTTCAAATGCCATCAGATGCATAAACAATATTTCGGAAACATTCATAAATTACAAATGGGAAACAGTCGGACACGATCACGCGCTCTACCGTTCATAAAGAATAAAGTTTGCAACGTTCCAAACTATACATTTGCTTGCAATCTACCCCCCCCCCCCCCCCCCCCCCGAAAACGGTTTGATTACCCAACACCCACCCCACAACGTCAAAGCCACAAAGGAGGCGTGCGCCGTGTTCGGATCGGCGAAAAAAAAAGCCGCAAACTTAATTAAGAGATAGTCCATTTGCGACATCCCCCGTTCCCGATCATCGGCCGCAGTTTATTGCAGGACCAAGGATAATCCGTTGAGCAATCACCGGTGGAAAGGAGGGTCCAGGAGAGAGATTTAATCGTGGACAATGCTGCACTCGTTCTCACTGTCATCTCCCCTCATCAGGCAATCGCTCATCTCCACCGTACTTGGGATCCTCTTCGTCGTTGTCTGCAAATTTTACGTGCAACTGGTAGTAGCCCGTACCTTTAGCTCCGCCAAGGGAGCGATTCTGCATGGCAGAACAGATCGGAGGTGCAAACAGAATGATTCTCGCGCACGGCTTTGTTTTCGAGAAAATTGCATTAACGATATATTCATACTACATCTTATACACAAGCATTCTTGACTATCTACGAATCAACGTTCATTTATTTTTTAAAAGTTTCTCCTATTAAACTATTATAACTGAGCGAAGCTGACAAGACCTTTGATGCGTCTTGACACGAGTGCAGAATATACTGGCACAATATGAAACCAGCTTGACTCTAAAGATATGCCCACGTGCACCAGCCTAACGTGCTTCAGTTCATATTCATGTTGTTGCTATACATCTTTAGTACCTATACAGTTACCGCCCAGTGCTCCTAAGCTATATACTCTCACAGGTGCGAGCAAACACAGGTGTCGCGACTGGTGCATAGTATACGGAGCTGCTGTGCGGGGGTTGAAATAACGGGGGATGAGGAAAACGTGGAACCGAGGGTGAACGGAGTTGCGTAAAACTTTCCACGTGATCTTTGATGCATGCTCGTGATACGTGCTCGAAAGGTCGTCGGTTATCTGGACATACGTGCTCTGCCGACCATGAAAATGGCCTAATAAATTAGTGAGAAATCCGAAAAAATAGCATTTTTCATTTATATCGTAATTTTTATAGATGCAACACAGAATAAGTCAGAAGTTTGATGTTTTTGATGTCATTACTTAGACTGAGACTTTCGTAATCACTGGATAGACGTGGACAATGTACATGCACATATATCTTTCACCATTAAAAATAAATACCTATTAGCGTACCTATTCATGTTCCACGTCGCATATATTAGCAGACAGGCCGGACACCTGACTGCTAACTGTAGTTCCGACATCGCGGCAGGAAGAGGAAGTCAGCCACACGGCTCTCGATAGCGAACACCATCGAAGGTACTCCTACGTCGAGGATCGAGTTCACTCTCATCGACATTTGCACCTAGCATGTTTTCAGCGTTGCGAGAGGGAAAGTGGAGGGCTGGTAGCGAGAGGGATGGAAAGCGTAGACAGAGATCGACTGCGCACCCTGTCCAGTATTAACTTACACTTCCAGTCGATTGGACCCGCGGCATTTACGCAGGGCTCGTTCCTCGTCATCTTCTCTCTCTGTCTCTCTGTCTCTCTCTCTCTCTCTCTCTCTCTCTCTCTCTCTCTCTCTCTCTCTTTCTCCCTTTTTTTTGTAACTTTCCGCTCTCCTCGTTTACTAGCTGTCTTCTCTATTTCTCTGTCTAAAGGCTACGATTAATACCAACCTCGATTTTACATCCATCTCTATCGTATGATAAAGTTAATGTACACCTAAATGAATGATTAAGTTTTAACATGTACATCATAAAAGTGTGTAAATGATGTATGGAAATGTATGATGGTCGAAAATATATATTATTTCAGATTATTCACTGACAATCTGACGTCTGATATCTGATACGTATAATAGACCTACGTAAAGTGTATTCCAGCACGGTGCGTATTTCGGGAAGTCGCAAAACGACATTGGAAAGTTTTTGAGTCGCGTCTTGATCGGGCTTGAAGGAAGTTTGCGTTGAAAACAGACGGAAACACGCGTGAGCTATGCGATACGGGATCCTAATCGTTCACTCGACGATCATCTGCATCGATACCAGGCATGCAGTGGGACCGGGCAAACGATCGAACGATCGATCGATCGATCGAACAGGGGGTCGTATTATATTTTCACGAGATACCATTACCGCGATCACGGTGGTCCTGCCGATACCCTGGCCGAGATCACTGGCTCGTAATGCCTTCCCTTTCGACGATTATTGACCAGTGAACGGTGAGCCCGGCCAGCGATCGTTCTGGCGAACGAGGATGAGATGGCAGGAGGTATGTTCACTTTACGTCTGGGATTTGATAGCGTTTAGAGTTCTTCGGGATTCCATCTGTAACAGCAATTGTACACCATGTATATTGATTTTATACCGCATCCATACGATAGGTAACTTTAATTTTTGTCGATTTCATTGACATTTCAAGCTTCCGTAGAGTAACATCGATATTGGTACCATACAATGTGCAAGTGTGTTTTCTTACTGTCGTTCGCTCTTCGGTCGGCTCAGAATGTCAGCTAAGATCTAGCTAAAAAACGTTCACTTTCCCAGGCGCTGGTTCACGTTTACAGCGCGAAGGCAACTTGTACGCCTTTGGAACGGGGGTATCCACCTACGAAAGCAGGAGGCGATGATTCGATGACACGAGGTGGAAGTTGGACGAACGAGGAGGAGAGGGAGAGGGGAAGGGGGAAGGGGATGATGGCTGGACGAGGGAAGAAAGATGAAGCAGAAGGGAGAGGAGGACGGAGACAGAGAGACAGAATGCGGTAGAGTGGGGTTGGTGTACGTAGTTAGCGAGGCTAGTAAGGGGTGAGAGAGTGGGTGGTGGAAGGTGGTAGATCCCAACTTGGCAAAGACACATTGACAGGCCATCGTGCCAGCATGGCAGTAGCCTACGGTAGTACCCCTTAACAGTCTCGAGTCGACGATTCTGCAATACTGAAACACGAACAAATTTTTCGGTCAACGTGTCTGCAA
This sequence comes from Priocnemis perturbator, assembly GCA_963942575.1. Lineage (NCBI taxonomy): Eukaryota > Metazoa > Arthropoda > Insecta > Hymenoptera > Pompilidae > Priocnemis > Priocnemis perturbator. Next base: position 2,949,686 of record OZ012654.1, read on the forward strand.
TGCCGGTCCGATCGTTTTCAGTTTGCGGACAACAGTTCTTACGTGCAGGTTATTGCAGAGTTTGAATACGTCTATACGGGGAGCAGTTTCTTCAGCAACGAAACTGGACGAATTTAATGTAAACGTGACCGTATGTCGGATCATACTCGGACACCGGTTTGATAGTTTCGACATTTTTCATAAAATTCTTATCTTCGTGCTCCCAGTACTACGAATTATTTAACACAGTGAATACCGTACGCAAATTGGATACGTGCGCTATTGGATATTCGACATCGTCCTTACTACCAACTGCAAGCTGTTGGGCTGAACTTCAACTGCTACAAATTACGGAACACCGTTACAAGTTTAGTTGATACGAGTTCTGGATATCATCTGCGAGAGATATTGGATATCACTTGAGTATTAAACATTATTGGATATCATATTCATTACCATCTCAGAGATTGTGGACACTAGCTATTCAAGTTTCAAACCTCAAGCAGTGCTCGGACTTAAGAACGTCCCTCGCAATATAACGAAAGAACGCGCAACACAGTTTAATATAAAAATGCCAGACTATGTTTGCCAAGTGTTATAAAATCCGACTGAAAATCTACAATAACGACGCTGCACGGAAGACCATATCCAAGGCTGAAAACTTTAGTGCGAATAAAACGGAAATCAATTCAGTGTTAGTCAAAAATTATTCAAAGTGCCTCAAGACATTTCACCCAAGGAATCCTCCTATGATATCGATTGTCAAAAAATCCGACACAGCGGAGTGACATTCGAATAGTACAAATTATAAAAGTTTATCAACTTCTTTTCAAAGAATGCTGTTGCATCGTGAAGCCAGGCGTACCGCAAACTGTCGATTGGTAAAAATATGTATTCGCAAATTTACAGTCTGAAAAACGACACTGAGAGCCAGCCGTTATCGGCCAAAGGACGACATCCTTTATCAACAGGAAATAGTGAAAGTCGTCACGTGGAAAGATGCACATGGTTTTAAAGCTATGAATGAAAATATCTCGCGGGTTTCCTGCGGAAGCCCTTAGCTGGAAGCCGCTAGGTCTTGAAAGCCATAAAGGTACTCTCACATGCTTGCCAACATTCGCACGTGCCCAAACTCTTGATCCTGCCGTAAAAGAATCATCGATTTGAAATGAAGAACAACATTCTTCCAATATTTTCTACGAAGATCAATGAAAGTTCGATGTAGATACTAACTACGTGTTACAGGGGAAAGAATATTGAAATTAACGTTGACCTAACTGAAAAATGTTCATAGTGGTGTTTCATTTTTTTTAACTGTGAACTTTTTGAGGACCATGTAACAAAATTCGGACATTGATCCCAATGGCACGTGATCCTAGTTTTTTTTGGCTCTATGTTACTTTACATCCGTGCGGATATGACGGAAGAGCGTAGAACCACTGGTCTTTGTCGCTTCCGTAACGTATCGTGTTCGTTTCGAACCTTTTTGCATGCGAGAGGCTTTTTTTTCTATGTTCCAGCGAGCATTTGACAATGGTAATCTGATCGGAAAATCTTAACTGTATTAGTTATGTTTACATTTTGGACGAACCGGATTCTCGGTTTCTGTAGTATCCGTTCATTCTAATCGGCGGTGTTTCAATGTGGGTTAATATTTTGCAATAATACCAGTTATATTAAAATAAACAGTAACCGAATTAGCATTACCTCTAACAAGCGTTTAACATCGACGTTGCAACCAAATTACTATATTACGTTACGAGTGATGGAATCAAGCTTCATACTTGGCCGCAGTTTGCGAAAGCAATTGACCATCGCTAGAATCCAGTACAAGTGTATCATCCAAATCCTATCCAAATAAGTTCGATTACGTTAAACGAACCTTTGCAATGCAATCTTTCTCGGTTTTCATACAAACATAGTCTAAGCAAATTGTTTGCAAAAACCTAGCATAAGGTATAGGAAGTTTATGAGCGCTGCTGCTGCTGGATTCCAGGAAAATGAGTGTTAGCGTGTTGGGGTATTGCGAATCGATCGATCCTGACGATAATATATTGAATTTGGTCCCATCACTAGTTACGGCGATATCGTCGATCGGGCGAAAAATTGACGTCGTCGTGGCGGGTACTCACGTCGCTATGTGCGGTTGCCAGGGCGACCGGTGGGGCTGGACCGCATCTCCGTAGCGAGGAGAGGAGGTGTGGGCCCGCGCTGTGCACGAGGATTTCGAAGAAGGGCGGGCGAAAGGGGTGTCTCTAAGGGAGGCTGCCGCAAGCCGGAAATTTCGCAGAGATGGAGTTCCTGCAGAATCATCACTCGGTCAACACCTCCGAGCCGCCGTACACCCTCGTGACAGGTGTGCAATTGAGATCGTCGCGATCGAGTTCGTTCGCACGCAATAGTTTCTTATTTTCGGCGGTAGGTCGTGTTTTCGAGTGTAACGTTGTACGTATCTGCAACGACGCCGAGTGCTACCTGTGACACTCGCGAGCATTCGCTGTGAAGGAAGATGCACATTATTGCCTGGAGGTTCCGAGATTTTTCAAACTCATCATTTATCATTCTTCGCGGTCATAAACTATTGTTACTCGCTTATAAGAGCTATTTTGTGCGATCGTCGTCTTGGTGCTCAGTGATGGGTGTGTCACTCGCTATCTAGCAACTATACGATTCAAATCTAAAAAAGCCAACTAGCCACACAGGCAAAAATGAATGATTAAACACACGATAACTTGTCAACGTTAGGATCGGTGGGCAGTATCGAGGCAACAATACCCTCCGGCCTATGTTCGGGTCCGCTTGGCGTCCTCAGCGAGGACACGTTGACGGACAATCAAAATGAAGAGGCGTTAGGCGCCGCCCTGCAGGGAACCTTGCGCCTGCAGGACCTGCACAATTCGCCGGAGGATATCGGCGGGGACCAGAGTCAGCAGATTCAGAACGGACAGGGGCAGGTCGTCAGCGAGTTTGGCGCTAATTTCTGGGTCGACGACATGGCAGGTTTTCCATTGCCGCCTTTGGACCTTGATCCATTACCGCCGGGACTGTTTAGCCCCTGTTCAGGGACCTACAAGTGAGTTCTGTCGGTGTGTTACAAAGCCACCTGTAGCAAATCGCATCCTCATGTCGATAGAATTTGTTAATGGAAGGTGTGGCTTGAATTGTGTGAATCGGATTAATTGTAAATGTGTCGTATGAAGTAGATCGTGGAATGTGTGTTCTCATTATGTTCTGACGATAAGGACGTCTAAAGAGATTCCATGGTTATAACGAAAAAGGTGCAAGTTTTACTTAGAATTTAGTATTACTTCATACGAATCACTGAACAAACGTTTGCCTTAGTTGGGGTTGCACAAGAGGAGAATGCGTGCCACGAACCAATGGAAATGGCGAGGGAGTGGCAGATGTTCTCCTGTCTTTGAAACACGCTGTCGTACATCCGGGAAGTCCAACTGGTGGATATTATTCGACTGGTGGATCAACGCACCATTACTCGCAGGATTATGCTCAAAATCTCGGGCCACCGGTGCCGCCGAGTCATTATGCATCGGGACCAGCGATGTCAGTTAATGTCTCGATGAACATGACGATGAACATGAATATGCACCCTGGGTAAATATTCCTACCAACTGTCTTACAAAATGTCTTCACGATTTTGACTAATTTCGAAGATGAGCTATCTCTCTGCCTCTGAGTTCTCAACAATCGATGTGTCTTATTTAACTCGGACTTGCTGAGAAACGAAGCCTTAAATTACGAGTAATTGATCTACATTTCAGTCCATTGATAAAATTAACATACCGCATTCGAACGTATTACAACAAACTTACATACCCGGTACCCCCCATTTGCCCCAAGTATTGTTCTCCACTCATCAATACCTCTCCTACATTATCCTTGTAACCCGCCACCAGCCATCTTGTTCCCCGCAAACTTTTACCCACCCTCATAGGCTGTCTGTCTCTCTCTCTCTCTCTCTCTGTCACATTGTTCCACCCCACTGACTGTGCAGGTACGAGCAGAGCTATTCGTCCGCGTGGGGTGTCGAACCCCTGCTGAGTCCCGCCCCTCAATACAACCCCGTGGAACCTCAAACGAGGGTGAACCAGGCACCGACCAATAGCTTGATCGCCGCGGCCGCTGCTGCTGCGGGCCACCCACACTCGCACCAACATCCGCATCCTCACCCTTCCCACCCCCATCCGAGGCTAGCCAACGGGGGTGGCGGAGAACACTCCCTCTGCATCGGCGCCTCAGCAAGCGCAGCGAGCGTCGCCACTGCAGCGGCAGCAGCAGCCGCTGTTGCGTCAGCCAGTTCTGCGCCCACGTCTATCACGCCGGAGGACAATGGCAGACCGAACCTGTGCAGGATATGCGGCAAGAGTTATGCCAGGCCGAGCACGCTCAAGACGCATCTCAGGACGCACTCGGGGGAGAAACCCTTCAGGTTCTTATTGCATGCTTACGTTCAAGTGAATTTTACATTTAGATACACTACGTTTCATGGTCCACCGATTGCACCTCTTCGATTCATATTATATTAGCATCGACATTTTGGAGTCTGTACACACTGTAATTAACGACGCTACACGTTGATATAGCTAATAATCAGTAAACTTGGGTCTTACACAACAATGCAGCAGCAAAGGACGAGCGTAATATGAATTTCAAAATGTCCGCCTTTTGTACGAACTCGCGAGAGGGTTCTAATAAATATGAGGAAGCTTTCCATAGGCATAGCATATACGGATGAAAAGTGAAACAAGAAAAACAGACTATGGAGTTGACTACTTACAAGAAAAGATCGCCGTGCCGTGTGGCAAGACTCCCGTAATTGCAAAACGTTAACATTTGGATAGCTATATACGTTAGCGAACGACGACACACGCATCCCTTCATATTTCCTTGCGTCTACCTACTGCCCGCTCAAACGGTTTCCTCCTCTGTAATTGAAGGTGTCACGCGTGTTCAAAGGCGTTCAGCCAGGCAGCCAACCTGACGGCCCACGCCAGAACGCATTCCGGCGAGAAGCCGTTCCGATGCCCCGTCTGCGATCGAAGATTTTCCCAGAGCAGTTCGGTAACGACACACATGAGAACGCATTCTGGAGAACGACCTTACAGGTGGGTTTGACATGCCAGCGCCATCTGCCGGCAATGCGTCCAACTACTTACAAGTCTTGCGTCGTTTGAGAGTAATGTTACCTTGGGAGGAACGTCGAATTTCAATCATCAGAAGAGTTATATTTTAATGGACGAGGTTAAATTGCTATTACTATTCCTTTCTGTTAATTGAAGCAGTGGAAAAGAGAACGAGGGTGGTGAATAATACAATTTTGTGATAAAGTTGACATTTATTAAAAATGGGATCACTGTGAGGTTTTGAGGGATAAAATTTATATCCGGCAAAATGATTTCTTCAGTAATCGTCCCCAAAACTTAACCGCATCCATCTAATTAAGTTGCCGTTTGTTTAAGATAGGCACGGCGCAAAGTTTAGAGCGATTTAATTTATATCCTGCCAAATCGTTCTTTACCTGCCAAAGTACCATTTCATCATAATTTTTAATGTTAAATTTTGATACATTGAAGTAATCATGCCCCAAGTTGTTTACCTATAACAAATTCGGTGCTATCAATGGTGCCGGTGATTATGAAAGCCGCCTAAGTAAAGAAGGATCTAAAGGTTAATCTTCCACTTCTATCGTTCAGTTTCCATTTATATTACAATATAAGCGAATTCATTCGTATTTTTAGATGTTTTACTTGGATCGATTTCATAATGGCCAGCACAGTTGACCGTTGATTAAACTGATCGGCAAACATTAACTTACAATACAAAAACTCATGCATCCTCCCCCAATTCCAGATGTCGATTCTGTAAGAAGGCGTTCTCGGACAGTTCCACCCTGACGAAACACCTGCGCATCCACTCGGGCGAGAAGCCTTACCAATGCAAGCTATGCCTTCTGCGATTCAGCCAAAGTGGCAATCTCAACAGGCACATGAGGGTTCACGGCGGCTCCCTAACGTGACATAGTCCAGCGAGCATGACGAATATGAGCAACAACGCAACGATCGACAGAAATCGAGTACCGCGATGCTGTCGAATACCTGTAATCCGACTCGGTGTGCCGGATAAAAATATGGAATAGACTGACAACACTTCATTTCTAATGGTTCAAACAAAAAACCGGCACCGACCATCATCATCATCATCATTATCATCCTCATCATCATCATCATCATCTTCATCATCATCATCATCATCATGTAATTATGAGGAACGCAACGTGCAGAGAACGACGACGAAAGGATGATCGATAATAATAATAATGTAAAAAAACGACGACAACGATAAGGATTATGATAACGATAAACGATATTGTCTAGTAGTTTACGACTAACCATAATAGAGAAAAGTAAAACGTCGCCAAAAAGGAAAGGGAAAAAAACAACAGGATAAACTCCGACACCCGAGATCTCCTCCCCTAGCACTGAATACTTCTGAATATTTCTGCACGGTCTGCGAGAGATTATATAGAACAAATGTGAAAGAATAAATACGGTTTCATATGTGGACCGTCGCGAAAAATTCGGCTTTTTCCAGTTTTAACACAACTCTCTTTAAGCGTGCATTGAGGATTTTCTTTTGGTTCGCTACAGGTATTACGTTGAGTCTCTTAATTCCTTGAAGGACGACGGAGAACAGCATCTGGAGGTAGTTCCGATTTTTTCGCGTCTTCCAATTCTTCCTGTACCAAAGGCGAATTTTATTATCTCTGAAAGAGAATAGAGTTTTTTTCTGTCCGATGCGTGAACGCCGTCGGACGTTTTATTATGCAGAGTGCTCGAACAATCCGCGTCGACATACTCTAAAGAGGGTTATCTCTATGCGAGAAAATAAATTGAGATCGTAGAGTACATATTATCTTTTTTGTTCGCAACAGGCCTTCGCTTTCAAGCACACGTTGCTGTTAAGCATTAATTTTACACGCTTTGCACTCCTTCGACACTTATGTCTCATCGATATGAAATGTTTCTTATTCGGCAACTACGATTTGTACTTTCATCTAGAGTCGGAACAGCCCGCACCCTAAGTACTGACACGCATTCTTAAAGCACTCTGTATAAAGGGATCGTGCGTCCAGGAAAAATCGACGAGCTTAATTTATAATCTTTACGTCTACTCTGCACGGTGCTCAAGCACCGTCGGTTATTTATTTATATATCTAAAACTTGTTATTTCGTCGTTAAAATACCTCGGTTTTTTATGTGCGTGAGCGTGTGTGCGTGTGTGTGTGTCTGTGTGTGTATGCACGCGCGCGCGCCTGTTTGTGTATATGAGAGTATGAGTAGGGGGAGGAAAGGGTCAAAAACTGGATTGGGGTGAACAGGGTATCGTAGACTTAGAGATCCGCAGCATCCACCACAGCACCGTTGATTATTGTACAAATATTGTATTTATTATAATTATTAATTATAATATTAATGTTGCTGTTTTCACCACCTTCAATTATTTTTTTTTCATATCATGTGGCTCTTTCTTTGTCAGTTTTTTTCCTCTGCCTTCGTTCGTTCCTTCCCATTATTCTTCACCTTTCTTACGTTTTTTTCGTTTTTGCTTGACTCTGTCTGTTTGCTTTGTTTGTTTATCATTCTTTGTAATCGTAAAACAGAAGGTGTTTGGCGCCAATCTTTGTCGAAAATAAGAACGGTCCATGTACGTGTGCGTTTACACGTGTGCGGAAACGATTGAAAACAATTGCGCGGCCGATCTGCGTGTATATATACATATTGGCATACATTATAGGGATATGCACATATACATTACGCCTGCAACTGTATCGCCGCACACACGTACACGCACGCATATATATACGTATATATAAAATATTCATATGAGAAAAAAGAACTGATTAAAAACAGATGAATGATAATATGTGAGTTTTCTCTCTCATTTCTTTCCTCTTTTCTCTCTCTCAAACTCTCTCAATCAATCAATCTCTTTCTCTCTCTCTCTCGCAATCTTTCTCTCTAATATTTCCGCAGCATCGCAACCCACATATGTTTCTTTTTATCGTGGGGAAGAGGGGGAAGAAGGAAGCCTCATGTTGTTGGCTAAAGAGCTGTTTGTAAAATAGTCGCAGTATAGTCGAGTGGATGTAAGAGATTATTGGGGTTTCTTTTCTTTCTTTCTTATCATTCTCATCAATTTGGATTCCTCTCGGTTCACAATTAATATGCTTCTCTCTCTCTCTCTCATAATTAAAACTATATAAGAACAACTCTGTCTTCTTTCATGGAGTAGCGTAATCTCTCGCACCCTCACGCATCAAAAAATCTCTCTTTCAAACTCTCTCTCTTACTCTCGCGCGCTCACTCAATCTCTCCCTCTCGCGAAAATTTTGTCTCTCTCTCTCTCTTACTCTCGCGCGCTCTCTCAATCTCTCCCTCTCATGCGAAATTTGTCTCTCTCTCTCTCGTTCGCTCGCTCTCTTTCTCGCTCTATATATATATAATGATGTATTTATAAGTAATAATATTCTTGCAAAAAAAAAGTATGTATAATGTTTTCTACGTTATGTACTGGATTGGTAATGTCAACTGCGTCGACAAACTGGTCCTCCATTGTCTTACTACTTATCAGTGTCATTAGCTATGTAAGCATGCAGCTTCGGGACCAGCTCCTCGTGCATTATACAATACCGTCAATGTATTTGTTTGCTTGTCTCCTCTCTCTCTGTGTATGCTCTGTTGTGTATCGCTGTCTTTCTGTGTGTTTACTTTTTATGTACGTAGCGTATTCTATTTAAAAATGTATATGTCGCTCTTTTCTCATTTCCTCTCTCACATCTGCGGGTCAGTTCATTCTGTGATGCATTTCGTAATGTATATGTGTCTCTCTCTCTCGCGGTTACGCCCGTGTTTTTTTTACCTTTTTTTGCCGTTTATGTTAATAATCACTTTCGCGCACTCCTTAAATCTCGCCCCTTTATCTCTCTCTCACGTTCGCGTATTCTTTTTGTTTTACATCATCTTACCGTTTTATATTCTCATACGATGTACACACCAATCGATCAATGTGTGGGTTTTCGTAGTTTCTGATTTCAACATCAGGTGGAATGATTTATTGAGTTATGTTTTTCTATTCTTCTTTTTTAACATGTTTCTTGAATTGCTTCGCGTTTGCTCACGAAAATTCATTGGCAAAAAGCTTTTTGCATGCATAAAGTGGATCACCAGAGGCTTCGATGAGAAATACCAAACAATAATTCAGTCTATTTAGTTTCGTTATGTTTTTTTATCGTCGCTCAACAAAGATAATGCCGAAAGTACAAAAGTAATCGTCAACAAATTATATGCGGATTGTTCTATGTTACCAAAAACATGTGCCATTCGACAATTATGTTTGCGTTCTCTTTTACGTTTAGTTTTATATTTCTTGTGTTGCGTGTGTGTGTCTCTGTGTATTCCTTTTGTATTTTCATCTATTTCAAATTTTGCACGTAATTTCCGTTCGATACTATTTTCCCTTATCGCTCAATAAAAACGGTAAACCCCACACGATCAATTTTATCTCTCATCGTTTCTCTCGCACTCAAGATTCATTTGTCTGAAGTAAATAATCACAATTGAAGAATTGAGAAAACCGAATAGATATGCGTGTCTCTAAAATAGTTATTTCCCAATATTACCCGTCTCTCACTCTCTCTCGGTCTCTTACTCTTTTTATTTACCTATTATCGTCACGGTTTTCAATAGTTGCTGTATAATCTTTTCTTTTCGAAATAATGGTTCCGTTTCTCTCTCTCTCTCTCTTTCGCACACAGATTTGCAAATATGATTTCACTTCATCCATCGATAATTATATTCAATGTGTTCCGTAACATCTCATTACTTTACTTAATACAATAATTAATCATATCGTAATTATCAATTAATAAAACTTGTTTTCTCTGTTCGTTCTACCTCCTGCGCGCTCTCTCTCTTTCCCTGCATCTTGCACACTATTTTTTCTCGGACCCTTCTTTTTTTTTTTAACCACGCACTCCCCCATTCACTCTCCATCTTACGCTCGCACGCTCGCTTAAAGACCGTTAATCGATATAGGCATTGATGTATTCGCTGAAGTAAAAATTTAACTTCCTTTAGCCTGATACTCTCAACGACGGGAAAAAGAAAGTACGGAAAAGAAGAAATTATACATATATTCTGCAGGGCCCTAGCAGCGTCGAGGGGTGCTTTTGTTGCTCAAAAAGGAATTCGAAATTGATGGGGAAAATGCTGCAGTGATTCGCTAGCACGCACGGATTATATATAAAATGAAAGCAATGTCTCGATAAACCTAGCTTTGACGTCTCAACAAATTATCGTCGTGCAATACCTTACCGTGCGCGAAACCGTGCAAGGAAGCATATAAGATATAACAAACCGTAAGTCTGCAGGATTCACGAGAGAATATCACATGTCGATAATTTGATAACGGTTTCTTCCGGCCTATTCCTTCATTGCGATTGCAGTTGTCCTTTTTCCCTGCTTACTGAAGAGAGTTCACGAGTTTCGCGTGCATCTGGACACGCAGCATTTTCATCGGACAAAAAGGAAGAGGGGGGAAAAAAAGAACGTGTGATAATGACTCTCTCTGTTGATTATCTTGAGCCCCGTGTTTTAATACCGATCCAACAGGTAGAACGATTATCCCCAAACAAGAAAGAACGGAAGGTATGCGCCGTTAACTGTGTGTACGTGGTCATCGAAAGCTTGCCGAAACTCAGCGGAATCGGAACGGACCTTTTCCCAACTATGGGGGGGCGTCGTTTGTTTGGCTGTGTGTGTATGTGTGTGTGTGTGTGTATATATATACATACACACACACACACATATGTATACATATCATTTTCTTCGTAGGATGAAAAAAATAAACTGACGTGTGCTCAGCCAAATACAGTATGGGGAAACAAATAAATGATCTGCTGTGGAAAATTGATGAACTGTCAACCAACATAGGCGCCGATATCTATAATGCCTATATATATTTAGCCAAATTTATACATTTCAATCCGCCCCCGGACCACATTACCGCGACCACTCGTTCTGTACTCCGTTAATGACCAGCCGATACTAGTATTGCGATGCTGCGGGGATTATTATTCAAGGAAGAACACGAGTCGCTAATAAATAAGAGACACGATACTCGATCAACCGTTCGAATAAAGACGACGGACTCTGTCAGGTTTAAAAAAGGATTTATACAAAGTTACGAGCCAAACAACCGCTTATTTGATTTTTTAATTAACCACACTTTACTATCATACCCCTCTGCCGTTACCTACGACCGATTTCGTGCACGTCATCATTATGTATGCCCAACTGTATTTGGTTCGATCACAAGTTAACGCCAAATGCACTCTGTGTATGTGTTCTCTAAAAGGAAGGAAAGAACCAGGAGGGTGGTGGACGATGACAAACGATGAACTGGAAAATGGAACGTTAGGTGTATGGGCGTTACAAATAGATGAAGAAGAATCCACGACGCAAATGCAAACGCAAAACCCACTCATACGCTCAGTTACACAACATCCCTCAAAGCAACTTCTCTCTCTCCCTCCCTCTCTTTCTCTCTCTCTCTTTCTTTCCGTCTCTCATTCATTTATCCCTCAAGGATGGACTCCCTCGAGTTCCTCGGAAGCAGCGGACAGATTTCTGGGGCACAGAACATTTGCCGTCGGGTGCGCACGACACACGTCTCTCTATACTTCGATACAATAATAATATCTCGGCCGTTTGTTCGTGGTCGTCGGTCGTGTGTGTGAATGGCTAAGGAGAAAAATTAGATCGGAGGATGGTGCTGGAGTGGTTGGGGGGTGGATTGGGGAGTTGGATTCAAGGTCAACGGGGGCTCGGAGCAGGTGGGCTCGGCCGGGGGTCAGGCTCGCTCACTATGCTGTGTGGTAGACCGGGTAATCCAGCAGTAGGGGGAGCTGAAGCGGGACCTCCAGCCCCGCCGCCGCCTACCGTTGGACCCGTAGGACCTGTAGGACCCCCGGCACCTGCACCGCCTGCCGACGAGTTTGGTCCGCCACCACCCCCACCGCCACCGCCGCCGACGACGGAGTGCCCACCGGGAGGTGGGGGCGCAGAATCGTGAGGAGTCGTCGAGTGCGCCTGTTGAACGGGCAGCGCCCCAGCGTAGTATCCGCCGTTGATCCCCTCAGGGTAGCTGCTGGAGAAAGCGAAAAGAAATTGGCCACCTTCGATAAAATTGCCTCTCAACAAAGTGCCCAATCGAGATTCATTTTTTTTTGCTTGTCTCTCATTGTGTTTTTTGTCTTTCATTTCTGTTTTTCATTTGTTCATCTAGCAGGACATTTCTCTGCCCGTTTCTAGTTTTTTTTTTTTTTTGTTAGCAACGCCATGAGAGCAAGGACTTCGTTTCATCTACAATTCGCACGCTAGGAGAGACACATCTGTCTCTTCTTTCGTTTCGTTTATCCGGTAGAGTAATTGTACACGAGCTTAACATCTGCTTGAAAATCTGTTTCTGTAAAAATTACGAGTACTCTTTTTCTCCCCCGTGGCAAGGAAAATAAGTTTTGCGAGATAATAATTCAGCATTAACATTAATGGATATATATATATGTATATATATAAATAAGACTGAGATATATATATATATATATCTGTGTGTATGTGTGTTTATATATATTACATGTGCATACATATATATATATATATATATGTACATAAGTGATCGTGAAGTACTCTCCCCCTTTCTTTCATTCCACCCCCTTCATTCTCCGCCCGCTTCTCACTCCCTCTCCTCTTTCGCTGTCTATAAGTCACACTGCTTGGGTTTTTCAAACTAAAACTTTTTTTATTGGTTGGAAAAGGCTTACCCGGTCGAGGAAAGGAAATATTCCTTGTTCACACAGTTTCTCAAGCAGTCGGGTATACGACCGACGATGGCTCTTCGTATCTCACTGGCCGCCATTTCGCGAAGCTCGGTGCAGCTTGCGTCGCTGTAGAATGCAGCGTGTGGCGTACACAAGAGATTGGGGGCATCTTTCAGTGGACCTACGTGTGCAGAAGAGAAATCCGTCGGAAGTCCTTGATTAATGTCATGTGCCAAACGAATTGAGAGCATCATTCCTTCCAAACGCGTACGTCGAAAAGCAAGCGAGAACTTGTAATTCCCCCGAAATATCCCGAATAGGCGAGAAAGCGTTAACATTGAGAAAGCAGATCATGCCGCGGGTGCGTTCCCTGATCAGAGAACTTAATGATGACCGCGCGCGTTTTACCCACCCGGCAGGCAAGATGATGGGACCGGGACCATGAGAGGAAGATATTAGTCAAATGAGGGGTGGGTTAGGTGTGGTCAGATAAAACTCACATTGCGCAGACTGACCCTGAAAGACGTTGTATGGCTCGTTTTCGTGCACGTCCAGCGCCGCTGCACGAATTCTACCCTGTTTTAGTGCTGCTGCTAGTGCATCGTCGTCGACCAGACCGCCTCGCGCTGTATTCACTAAAAATGCTCCCGGTCTCATCTGCAACAAAGTGTTTTATTGTGAGACGAGACATTGTCGAATAAACTCTGTGCCTAAACGTTCGACTGCGGCTTAGTTTCGTTGGATGACGTTAAGACTGCGATAGAATGAGAGTGAGTTGCACGATCTTTCTATGTAGACGAATGTAAGCGCAATTGAGGTCTAGTCAACTTGGAATGTATAGATCTATTCAAATTTTAATCTGTTTCTTAAATATGTATATATAAAATACGCAGTTAAACTCGTAATTCTATCAGAAGAAGAAAACTTGAGATAAGAGTACCTGTTTAATAGTGAACTCGTTAATTAGATGATGATTGTGCTCATTCAAGGTACAGTGTAGAGACACACAGTCCGATTGGAATAATAAGTCCTGAAACAGAGAAGAGCACGACTCGTGTTAATTGGAAATTGTATAGTGAGCTTTGTTGAAATCGACGCACGAATAGAGTCATTCTATACCGTACCTGTAATGTGTAAACCCTGGTGAGACCGAGTGATTTCTCTATTCCATCAGGTAGGTAGGGATCGTAAAAGATGACAGTGAAGCCGAAGGCCTTGGCACGAAGTGCTACTGCCGAGCCAATTCTACCCAACCCAACTATGCCAAGAGTATCGCCCCGTATCCTTGCGCATCCCGTTGCTGCTTCCCTAACCTGGGCGCAAATAGAGTATAAGCATCGATAAGGTTTGATGATGTACGGACGAAGCTACGACGACGAATCATGGGACAACGAACCTGTTCAGGTCCTGTGAATTTTTTTCCCTCTCGCACCATGTTTGCCAACCAGTACGTGCGTCGATACAGATTTAAAATGAGGCAGAGGGTGGTGTCAGCTACTTCTTCGACTCCATAGCCAGGCACATTGCATACTGCGATGCCAAGCTCACCTGCAGCTTTGACATCAATATTATCTACCCCAGATCCAATTCTCACAATGATTCGTAGGGTCTTGAACTTTTCAAGGTCCTCTTTTGTCAGGATGATGGTATGCCACATTAGTGCGCCCACCGCTTCATTTAGTACCTAGAAGAGATCAGAGTTCAATTTACGCAAACCATGTACATCTTATGTGTCGTGCTGCGTGTTGGTAAATTCAGCATTCATGCATACACACCTTTTCATGAATTTCTGATGTGGACTGTGCGTCGCAGAAGGCAACCGTTGCAACATCCTTAAGAATGGGCATTTCAATAGAACAGTCTCTGCCGTCTAGCAAAGCCACTAATGGTCGTGTCTGAATGGGCCCATTCGCAATTGGGCCCCTCAGGTTCTCCATTCGAGGGCGTTTGGGCATCATCTTCCGTTTGTCCATCGGTCAGACAGCCCCCCCTATTTTTGTATTTTTCACTCGTACTCTCAGTGTTAGTAAGAAAACGTCCGCTCTACTCTCTGAGGAAGTTTTACAATACACTCTTGTAGGAAGCCTCTCGGTACCGATTCTAAAATGTAGTTCTGCACCGCAGTGCTTTGTCACACAAACTGTTTTAATAACACTGACTTGAGGTCGGTTTTTGGGCAAGGACCGCCAAACCTCCAACGCATCACGACTCACTAGACAGCGTCTCCTGAAACATTAACAGACACAACGTTAGACCGATCCAAACTTCATCTCCTCGTTCAATTTAGACAATTAATCTGTACGACGAAAAGCGAAAGTTTACTCAATCATAACTACATACAGAATGATCTTACACAACAGAGTGTTGTCGCTCTACACGAAACAGCATGCCGCATTTTAGACGTGCAAAAGAAAGCTACGACAGACCGGGAAACGAATTCGCGGCCGCAAGGCAAACGAGCAGTTCCTCTCGCACGTCGTTTAGCAGGCTAGGTCGCGGCAAGCGCGAGATGCGTATCGAGCGCAAAATACCCCGCGCAACTCCATTTGCAGCGCGCGCCAGATCGCGTTGGGCAGACCGCTCGTTTATAACCTTATCCGCGTCAGACGCCGAACAGAGATCTCACGGAACGCAAAAGGCCCGGGGGGGGGGGGGGGGGGGGATAGGAAAGGCAACATTCTGTAGTAACGCCAGGCGTGCGTGAGGTGAAACTTTTTTAGGTTACCTTGAACCGCGCCGGCTTAACCTGCGCACTGGCGTACGCGTTTCGAGAAAACGCGAAGAAAAGCGATGGCACGATGCAAGTGTCGTCGAACGTCGGGCGACCGTCGGGCGAACGCTCGGTGTCGTGCTCCAGCACTGGCCAGCCGGGGTACGCGCACGAGGTTTCAGCGCGCCGTTTCGCTGGGCCCGCTGAAAACGCCGGGAAACAACACGGCAAACTCACGAATCGTACGGCACGACGGCACGGGACACCACACAGGCATCCAGAAACGGAGTCACTCACTCTCTGGCTGGCTGGGGCTAATGTTTTCGGCCGCGTTAATAGCGGAGCGCGGTTGCCTGGCGTTGGTTAGTGGGTCGACATTTTCAGCCCATTTTCGGCAACAATTGTAAACCAATCGCGCGGACGCATCCGCGACACTTCCTCGGAAACGTCGACGGGATAACGGGGCGCGGAGTACGGGATCGACGTACCCACGTTCTTCACCCTCTCGACCGCTCTGCTCGCTTATTTTTACCCGCCGAGAACGTCGAACGTCGGACGCGACGGCGAAGGATCAAACCGATTTAGCGGACCCCGGTGTGTGTGCTTTGATATGGCGGAACGGAAAAATGCTGCACTAGCAAACTTCCATAAGAAAAGTGGGAAGATCGACACGTGGCGCCCTCGCACGCGTAAAACGGACGCCCGACCGACCGCTCGACCGCCTGCCTGTCTCGTCTCTCTGTTCTACTACTCGCTACCTCTTTAGAGAGCCATCATCCTTCTCCGCGGCTTTTCGCCCAAATAAATATCCGACTATTTATCGCCGTTAAACTAGCAGTCGCGCGCGTCTCATCATTCTCGTCAGCTCACGCGATCGCTCGTTAGTTTTTTCGATCTCCTCGGAATCGGCATGCCTATTCCTCTTTGCGAACTTTCGGCTTTGTGAGTGTGTGTGTGTGTGTGTGTGTGGGTGGGTGGAGGGGGGAATCCGTCCAAGTTCACGTTAACGTGTGGACGGAGAGGAGAGGCATGCATGAAGCGGCGTAAGTGAGGGGGGGGAGCATGCCACATATATATATTTCTGTCATCCATGGTGCACCTACACACGGAATCGCGATATTCTCAATAAAGAAGTCGCACGGCCAATTTCGAACTTTCGACCGAGAAAATGGACGTTTCGAGGTTTCTCTCAGTACGATTAGGCGACAATGCACAGCGCGAGAGTGGTTGTGTGTGCGTGTGTCTCTCTGTGTATATGCGCACCCCACCCGCTCCCCTACCGCTCGGTGTAACGCCATTAATCCACCACCACTGCACTTACTCGACGCGATACTGGACGCGATACTGGCCGCTGAGGCGTGAATTCAAGCCCACCATCCGTCTCTTACATCCGCACTGGGTTCTCTTGCGTTACATTCGGCTTATTCGATAATACGCCGACACACATGTTGGTGATTAAGGAAGTGGCTCGAGTCGCAACTACGAAGCATTCAACTTTATAATTCTCACACCCTCGCGTCACCTTCTTTATAATATGTATGCCAGTGATACGTAATAGGCGCACTTTCGCGACTACTCCGGCGAAACACTGGATCATTCAATGCAACAATTATATATAATGGGTTGCATCGACCGAGCGCGTCGCCTCTCATGATCTACTCCAATTGTACCCAGCACCTGTTAAGCAACCTGTTAAACCTCTCACGCATTACGCAGACGCGTAAACGTCGCACAATTGTTGCAATTCGAAACGTAAACAAGGTCGAGCGTTGACCAACGGAATCATACGATCTGACGAATAGGTAGCAGCCTATTTCATAAGAGAAGTGGAATGAAAATTTGCCGCACGCCCCCGCATACACATTCTTCATTCATGTGAGCCGCGGGAGGGACTTTAAGGTCGGAATTCGTAGAGTCGACGCATGCATGTGTAATCGAAAATGTGTTAGCCCCTCCCTCCCTCGCCGGCGGCGGCATGACGAGTCTCCGGCTACAAAATGAGATCGCTGCTGGCCTCAGCAGAAACGGGGATGCGATACTAACGCGGTGTGCAAACCTAAGCACTTTGACTTGGGCACATGTTGTGCCAACTCAGCGAAAACGCAAGCTCATATCATCAAAAGGAGGAGAGAGGCGAGGAGGCGAGATTAAGCCCTTGTTCGACAGCTGGCAGCGTATATCATGCATTACGCTCGCAGGTAGACACAAGTAAGAGAAGAGGGCTTGCTTCCTCGTGGCAAGGAAAGCGATGTGCTCGAGGAACTACCCACGAGGATGAAGAGAAGACCCGCGCCGAACTGACGGATGCCAGGATGAATGCCTCGCCGCACTACTCCGCTGCGATACCGTTTTACACCGTTTTATGCAGACTTTATACCGTTCTGCATCGTGCACTCAAACCTGCGCAAGACGGAAGCGGACAGAAGACGAAACACGAGTCGAAACTCTTCGCGCAAGAAAGACCGAATTTATGATCGACACTTTCTAACAATTTACCTTAATATCATGCTCAAGCGAACTTATTAAGTTCCAATTAATCTACAAGATTGTATGATACACTTTGCCTATTTTAACACTTATTATTACATTTATAATTTATTCCATTACACCACCAATACACTGAGAAAAGAAGAATTTTAATTTAGTATTCATATCTAGAAGTTTGTTGCTTCAGGTGCACACCTTACCTCACTGCAATACACGTCGTGGTCCGTCGACCATTTGTGCCAATAATCCATGATTTGTAAAAATCAACATCACAATTTTCCTTCCGCCGCGCGCAAAATCCGACCGCAAAAACTTTCTAACCATCCATATCCGCAAGGATCGTCGTTTATCTTTCATCTTTAGCCTCACTTAAGAAGTTGTCAATGCCGGCGATTGAACAGGAAAGAACGACAAGTAATAAGTGATGCGGCCGTGAACTTTACGACAATTCGTTTTATATATCATCTGACACGCAGTGTCATGCACCAAGTCATTGCCGGGGGAACTTACAAATTTCCTGAAGCTTTTTTAAGCGAGCGCCTGTCCGCTCTCTTCCGGGCTAAGCGGTTAAATTCAACCCTTTAGCCTTAATCTCAGTGTGCAACAGAGTTTTTCGAGTTAGAGAGAGAGAGAGATGGGAATGAGTGAGAAGCGAGCCGAGGGATGTGAGGTGGAGAACGAAAGAGGGGTGGGTATAAGGGGGTAAGAGAAGGATGGGGCGCTATGAGGGCGAAGTTATCCAATTATTGTCTAACCTGGGAGCAACTTTACTTGGCGGAGAACTGCGGGTGGCCGGGGGTGTGGGTGGGGAGGACTCGTCGCCCACCCTTCCCTACAATCGAGCCACGATAAAGTAAAGTTTGTTTCAAAACTTGCCGCACAGAGGTGACTAGGTTTTTGTTAGTGACACGTGAAATTCAAACGACTCTCCTTGCCTCTGGTGCCTACCGTCCGCCGGCTGACAATAATAATTGCAAACAGACTCCTCAACCGCGATAAAATCATGTTACAACGGTCATTACTATTTCCTGTGGAATATGACGGGTAGATAACTGGGACCCGTGGCTTGGTCAAGATTAGTCGAGCTTCTCTCTCTCTCTCTCTCTCTCTCTCTCTCGTGGGACTACAAATAATACAGAGAATGGGAAGTGAGGAGGAATGAGAGAGAGAAGGCGACGAAAAACAATATCGTTAAAGCGATTACTTAAAGGGGAGCGCGATATAAGTGGAGACCTTTCCGTTGGGGTAAAAGTATGGCAATTAAAAAACCGGCGCCAACGATAGCACGACGCACAACGACGTGTGCGTGATACTGTCGCCACTGCCGGTTTGTGCGCGAGGGTGGCTGGGCACACATGGCACAGCACCAACTTTTTTTTTTACGGGACTTCGCGAGCCCAAAAGCATATAAGCGATTTAACTCGACTCGTGTAACGCGAGTTTCGCAGATCGTTTGGAAAATTTTTCTTTCCACGAACTTCCGGCACCTCGCGTTATCGTCACCCACCCACTGGGCGCGCGTACTTTTACTACACCACCGCAATGACATGAAGGGAAAGGGAAACGCGTCCGCGGATTCTCGACGAAAATCAGAATTATGGCTTCCTCGCCCCCCACCTCACTCTTCCTCTCCCAAATGCTAATCTTGCCCGCGCGAAATACGAGAACTTTGACCTCATTTTACTTCTGTTATTATATGCATATGTGCCGGCAATCGTGTATGCGCTACAAAGTAAGAAATGAGAAAAAGTTTACTCTTTAGCTTATTTGGCGTTGCATTACAACGTACCTAACAAAATGACAATACTTTCACAAAAGTGAGCGTTACGGAAATTTCTATTGCTCAAATTGAATGTGATTATTCGTAACGCGAAATAAATGCGTAAGTAATTACAAAAATGTCGAAAATTCCCACGGTGCGCGGTGAGTAGAAGAGAAGAAACTCGTGCAATTACGATGACAAGAAGAGGCGTCGAGTGTCGATGTTCGGGCATTTCGTCCGAGGAGCACGACGGAATCGTTGCGATAGGGGTAGTATGGGGGGTTCACGAGTTGAAAAGGTGGGGGTGAGGTGAGTGTTGCTCGGTACCTTCCGTTTCTACCTTCGTTTCTCGACTCGGGCAACGAGAACGTTGGCCAACTGAGAGGGGGTGAACGAAGAGGGGAGAGGGAAGAAGGGACCGAGGGGAGGCGACTACTTAAAGTTGGCGGAAAGTTTGGTTCGGCAGCAAAGTTAACTCAGTTAAGTTCTCCGCTCCTAAAGCGAAACTTCGGTTCTCCAACGCCTGGCCCTCGCCCCCCTCCCCAAGCCCCCTTCTTCCTTACGCCACCCTTACATCCACCCTCTTGGCGTGCACTGTCTACTACCCGCCTCCGCTTTACCTACCTACCAACCTACCTATCGCGCGTCGTACGACTTAAGTAGTGTGTTTTGGGATTACCACTTTTCCACACACAGCGCGCCATGGACATTTCACATAAATAATCGATCGCGATCGACCAGACTGAGAAGGCACGCGCGACTTCTGCCCACGTGCCCACCCCTCAGCGACCCCCAATCGACGCTCACCACTCACTCTCATTGTCAGCGCGAAATGCCGCGCGTGTTTGCTTACCACCATTGCCAATGTTGTCGCTGACTTGATATTGAATGCATGCCCGTCTTTAGATATCTGACGAGACGCGTCTAACCACGTGCAACAAAGAGGATGCGTTAGATCGTTCGCTATGCGTGTTTCATTCTTGTTATCAGGATGTACAATTGCTATTTTTATCGTTCCGCGGTGATGGTCCGCGGTAGAATTCTGCAGACATGTGCGGATGTGCGCATGGCAAAAGGTGACTCGCGTAAATAAATGCATTATGTCATCTGAGATCTGTAATAGAAACCTGAGGTAGCGATGCGAAACAGTGTACAGAAGATAAAGCCGCGCAAACTTGGAAGAAGGACGCCTCCCCTATCTTCTGACAACCCGCGCACGATCGACATTCCGGAAGCAAGTGCGTTGGATACTTAAGGGGAGCATGTTGGTAAAGAACTCATGGACAGATGCGCACGAACGAGAAGGCGCGCTTATTATGAACACCTTTCATGGAAGGTATCGACCGTGTCGCTTCTAAATCACTCTAGAGGCTATTTTCAACTGACTGAGCTTTTTTAATCAGACCTTCTCCTTTTATATATTTCCATCAATACTTACATTGCTTTTCCTTTTTTTTTGACCAATCTTAATGCTTGCATAATTGCAAAACGTGTCGAAAGTGGTAAAAACCGACATCTATAAAAGACCTGCAAAAATGAAGCGTTGCTGATTGACCCCGTCTTTTGGGAAATGAGAGAGAGAGAGAGAGAGAGAGGGCATAAGCCTACAATAAGTAACAGTTTCCAAAATATCCCCCAAACACACATAAAGAGTACTAAAATTTGTTTTCTTGCGAGTAGCCCGTATCACTCTTAATGTTAAGAGTGAAGCCGACACCGAAACGTAACAGTGAACGAGGCGTGAGGATTTGTCGAACTCCATGAATTCACGACATGCCGTTCGGCCTTGAGAAGCTGTACTCCAGCTTCTCACACACGTTCATCTCTCCTTCTCTCTTTCTCCCACATCCGTTCCTCCGCCTGTACCTACATACACTCAGAGCGCAAAAGCTGGAGGAGCGGGCCCTCCCTCCGTCTTCCGTAAGTGCGCACATTGATACTACCCCGGCATGATTGCAACTTGACACTCGAAATTACTCGTTGCTGTGCGAAACGTCATTTCTCGCCGGGCGGATTACGACGCGAGGAATTGTTACGGCATCTCTCTGTGCAGTTGCGAGCCAACCGGCATGGCTGGGCGGTCGGGTCAAGAAGGATTCGATCGGGTACAGTGCACGATGAAAGAACAATGCCAACACCGGCGCTTGAGAGACGTGCGCTACATCGTATACATTGTACAGAAGTGTGTGTATGCTCACGTCGGCGGGGCAGATTAAAAAACGTCTGCGGTGCAAGCAAGGAAGTAGATTGACTGGGTCGATCGCGATGAAAGTGGACGACAGTTCTGAAGACTCAAGGAAGTAACTTTGGATTATAGAGGCGATTGTAGTCGACTGCGAGGACCGACGAGTGGGAATGGAAGGCAGCTGCTTTTATTACGCATACTTACTACTTATCATTCCGACATACCTATTAATGTTCGAGAATCTCTGGCAGAAGTACGCTTGAAGTACTGATACGTAATGGAAATAGCTAAACTGATTACCGGCGTCCCGCTGATTCCGATTTGTTAACTTACACGTACCATCGAGCGGTCGCTTGCTTCGAGCATTTGCAAGCCCAATCTTTCGTGTAAAGAGACGACAACTGAGGACAGATACGGCGTTTATATAGGCGACCTCACCGGGCTCGAGGTGGGTGTACACAAACGATTTCCTCTCCTCCGTCGCCGACTCTCTCTCTACCTCGCGCGCCAAACGCGCCTGCTCCTAGCCCGATGCACGTGTGTGCACACACGATGATCATCTTCGCGGCAGCACGTAGAGCCGAGAGAAGGCTATGCGCGTTTATACACACTTTGCCGTCCGTCTTACTCTCGGCACCGTTCCCTCGCCTTTGGTCCGACAGGCTGCTCATACACCTACAGAATCGTACGTTGAACACGTGAACCTACATTCCTACCTATAATGCATAGAACACGGACCTATAGGTGTAGAGGTACATACGGGCACCGCGGACAAGTTAGGACAAGTGCGTAGAGAGCGTACAGTAGTAGTTTCACGGAGTTTAGTTCCTCGTAGTGGATATGGCATCTTGACTCCTAGTAGTGGAGTGTGGCAAGCAATGGCCGGCCCCCGATCGATGTCTCGGCAACTTCCCACCCCTCGACAGCCTCCCTCTCTGGCGCGACCACCCCTTCTCACTTCGTCCTTTCCCTAGAACCCCCTCCTGCCCTTCCTCAACCCTCCTCATATACACACCGAACTAAATCCCGGAGCTGCTTACCGCCCGACTCTGTTTACAATGGCGATGCGCTACCCCCATTATCCCGGGGGCTCGTACTTAACCTTCGGACCACAGCCGACGACGTTGCCTGACAATGTGCATGCGCAACTGGCTCGGCGTGTAGGCGTTCGAGGGGGGCGCTTGTCTATCATTGGACGGAAGTGCTCCAGAATTAAGTGGAGAAACATCACTGCCGACGACATAGAACGTACTCCGAAATATTGTTCACACGCGCCCAGCAAGTAAATACTTGTGTCGTGGTCCGTCGGAAGAGAGTCAAGAGTGAACAGTTGAGAGAGATGCTTTGAATCTGACACTTTGCAAAGTTTATCGGCTAAGCGTTGGGATAAGGTAAACATTAAAAATGGCGTAGCCTTAATTGCCGCGATTTAGAGAAGAGTATTCTCGACTCGCTACAATTTGAACGTTGGCCATCAAGCGGTAACGAGCTAACTGCGAAGGGGGAATAATTTGAAAGGAGCAACGAATCCCTCCCCTCCGCGTTTCCCTTCGCGCTCGTCTCCCATGCAAATTCCTTGTTTACGTAATGTAAATCCTGTTCTTCTCGGTGCTCACTTCCATTCGACGCCTCCTTTATGCACTCGCCGAGAGTCGACGTGTACATCGCCGCACACGGGCGCCTTTATTTTTACTCAATCATGCGGACATAACGGAAATCGATCGTTCGTAACCCCAATTGCATAGTGCGACGAGTATAAGTTTGCCTAATCGATAACCGTCCCTTCTCCTGTAACCTCACCCTACACGTCCGATGTATTTGGAATTTTCTTCTTCCGCGACGCTTTCAATCGATAGGCATAAAGGTAGCGGAGTATAGTGAGGGAGCGAGGGAAGGAAGACAACGTACGTACATACCCGCGATTATAAAAGAGACAATATCCGAAGCGCGTAGCATCGACCGCGAATAAGAGAGCAACTTTTCGCCGGAGCAAAGTTCCTCATTGTCCCTGAAAAGAGAGCGTCAAGTTTGTAGTGGAAGACAGAGAGAGAGAGAGGGGGAGAGAGCGAAACTTGGAGAAACTGAAAACGCGCGAAACCATGAGAGGAATGATAGCGGTACCAACTGGCGACTACTACCACCACTATTACTATCACTCCGACTCCTGCGTCCTGCGTCTACTACCTGCTAGTAGTAAGTTATAGCACGCGCGCGCGCGCTAGTTGAGTCAGGTCAGTTTGCCAGCTTACATAAAAGAGGCTAAGTAGCAGGCGAAAGGAGGAGAGCGAGAGGGACTGAAGGGGGTGGGGACAGCAAATGTTACAAGATATACGCAGAAACGAAGCAGAACGCGAGGCGGGGGTGGATGAATGTTGGGAGAGGAGGGTCGAGGAAAGGAGAAGTCGGTGGGGAGAAGCCGACACAAAAGGGTGGGGGCACCTGTTACAACGTTCAAGACCTCGCTTGCCTTCTCTTTCTTCTTCTCTCACTCTGCTCCCTCCCACCCACGCTAGTTGTCGAGGCTTTCTTCTACACGAGTCTTAGGCCGTTACATTGAAATTTGCAGAGACCTCCTTCCAGCCGAAACCGTCGGCGATGTCCTCCCTCTCTACCCCGCGGAACAATCGACTGCTGCACTCTCCCCGTTGCAATGCCTTTCACGCTGCACTTGTACGGATCCCGGAGCTCTGCCGAAGTGTAATGGCACCGAGAGAGATCGATAATAACCGCCGCGCGGTATGGTTCCACCCCGTGGTGGCCCGTGCGGGACGGGACGGGACACTTCTTTTTCTCCCTTCCTCGCCAACTGCCAACTCACCCTCTCTTGCATGACTCGTTTTTTAAGGGAAAAGCCGGCGCTTCAGATCCGACGCGTCGAACGAACGGGAGATGAGTCGAGGATTCGCCGTATGTTCGCAAAGGCAGATTTTCTTCGGCACACTCGGGGCGATTGATGATTCATTGATTCAGATCGCTGGCCGCTTTCGAGGTAGGCTGCTATTTGCATACGCAGAGTTAACTGACAGTCAGCTGGGACATGAAGATCTACAGCGTTCACGTATATAGAAGCTAGTTTCTTCAACAGTTAATTGTAGCTTCAACCGACAGAGAAGTTAACTGATAATCTTCATACTTGCGCGTTGCGTTCTTCGGTATTCTGATTCATTGATTGTCTAGTTAATCGGACGCCGAAGATAATTGAATTGCTTTCAGTCTTCACGTACGTAGTTATCTCGATAGCCTGCTAACTAGAAAATTAACTATCCGGATACGTGGTTTCTGCAACGCTTAGTTGATTAACTTCACGGCTGTTGGAATATCTAGAGACAGTCACGTGTGCAGTTGATTAAGAGTCTCGATAACTAAACGGCCAAAACACTACCCTACTACCTTTCTTGGAGTGTCCTGTTTAATTAGATGTCCAATTGACTATGTACCTGATCAACTAAACTGTCAACGAAATATAAATACCTAAACAATTGTACAATCTTCCAAAATATCTCAATACTTACACACGACCCTATTTCATCTGTTAATGCATCAACTATCCAATGAATTAGTAAAAAATGCAGTCCTTTCTAATGCATCTACGCTAGTCGCATATTTAGATGACGTCCAAAACTACATCGCCGTCGAAGGTTGACAGCCGCGGACGTTACTTTTTCAACTGAAGCATTCAACTTCCATACCCAGAAAGGCGCGCGCGTGCGCGCGTCTAATCGCCCGTTCAACCTCTTAACTTTCTCGAACGATAACACTCCACTCCCTCCCTCATCCCGTTGCTTTTCTTGGCCGACCGACTAAACGTGCGTATGCCGAGGAAATCGACAATGACACCCACAACACTCTCTACCCTCCTTTTCCCTCCCACTACCCGAACTCTACACCTCAGCCGACTGCGACTACGATACGCGACGATACGCGACACACGTAAGAGCGGGGCGCAAACGAAAAGAAACACAAAGTAGCGCGACACGAATACGGGTCACCACATCGCTGAATAAGCAGTGCTACGTGTGTTCTCTGCTACTCTCTGCGTTCAGCAAATTACGTAAGGCCAGAACGGGAGCTCGTTTAAATACCGATACACACAACCACACGCATGTAGATACGTATGCGCGCGTGAGAACACGCGCGTCGCACCTGCATAGATAGACGTATATGCGTATACACATATAGTTGGACGGAGTACGATGCGTGCATAGCATGAGTCTGCCACGCTCGCGCACACGTGGCAAACGTCGACCCACGCAGGAGGGAAAAACACAACGCGCTCCATATTCGCGGCAAATTTCACCGGCGAAAATTGCGCAACCATCTTTCGGGACTCCGGCCTGTAGCGGAGCGTATGTATACACGTGTCGAATGGCAATGAATCGCGCCGGCCGACACACGCCGAATGCTCTTCAATACCCGCAAGGAGAGGAGCTACTTTCCGTTGTCAGACCGGTCTCCCGTCATTCCTATCTGTCGAGTTTAAAACGCGAGATATCAAACATTGGCCCGTCAAGTTAATCCTCAAATGCATCAATATTAGCATAGCATTTTTTTTTATGGCTCATTATAAGCAAAAAATCAGCACATAATCAAGTCTTTCACTTATATCGTAACATGAATCATGCAACGTAAACCTAACATTAGACACGTAATATATTTTCTTTTTATTCTCGTCGAACCGCCCATTTTTGTTGACGTACCGACCGGCTAGAAAATAAAGGCACAGCGCAGCCAGAGGGAATAACTGAGTAACTAATTCACCTCGTGGATCGGAATGCTCCACAAGTTGTCGCTAATGTTTCTCGAATTCGTCGCCGGAACTTCCGTTCACCGGAAGGAGCGGTCGAGTGTGCGCAGAAAACTTGAGCCTGCCATCCCGCGACTTACTTGTATATCTCGTTAACGCAACGCGACCGGCAGAAAAATCCCGTTCCTACTCCAATCGTCCAGGTTCCTTCAATCCGGCGATCGCATGCTCTCACTGTATTGAAACCAAGGTTGAGCGACGTCGAGGATGAAAGTTCGACGAAATATCAGCTGAGACTCGTTTAAACGACATAAGTGGTACTGATACTATGCTTACGTTTAGCTTCACATCATGGTTCATTGCGGTATTTTTTAATTCTCATGATGTATATAGGTATTAGAGCACGTTTACCTTGAAGTAAATGAATTAATAAATATACCCTCTCACCTTGGACTAAAGGTGTTCTTTTCGTTCTTTCGTCATTTTAAATGATCGTCAAATTGGTCAATTAAATTTAGACATTACAATATCTAACTATAAGTACTTTGAAGTTACTAGTATCAGTTGACTAATTAAATTATTATATGTCGGATGTAGTTCTACGCTCGACCACGCAGGTTCAAATCAGCCTACGAAAACGGCGAACGATAAGTTGACACAGAGACCTAATTATCAGGCCGACTCGAGTATATTTATATCTAAAAAAAAAAAAAGAAAAAAAAAGAAAAAGAAAAGCCTGTAACATGGTGAGATGATGAAAGAGGGCCCGCGCGCGCAAGTATATACATGCCGGTTGATTGTAAAAGTGACCTACGTAAGAAATTCGAGGAAACTCAGTTAATCATTTATTACTCTATTTTACGTTGTCCTACGTAATGAAACAAATGATGGACAGAATCTTTCTATACTCTCCTGCGTGACCGTGAACATGACAGCGGTGCGTAGTAAAAAAAAAACAAGAAAAAAAAAGAATCGCCGAAAATGCACTGGTGGGGGGTTACTAATATCGTAATATAAAAGTAATAAAAATAAAATTTGGTCATATCCTTGACATAGGCCACTTTCATAATCACCGGCGCATATGTCGCCGCGTATCACATGGTGTGCGATAGAACCGAGAAGAGAGGACCACGAGTACGGGAGGAGAGGACCGCACAGAGGGGAGGGGGACAAATGAATGGTATTCTAGAAGCGTCCGTCCAAATGGCGGTCGTCCGTACGCGACACGTACACTTGGCACACAACAAATGATTTATAGCGGTGTGCCTATAATAACGTCGTCCGCACTATAGGCGATCACGTTTCACGGATTTCCTATTATTAAATAATCCGTGCCGAGTCTCTTTCTTACCGTGGAGCAAGGCCAACGGTATATCGGCATCGGCGAGAAAGATAGAAAAAAGGAAAGAAGGGGAGAAAGTGGGAGGGGCAGAGATTATCGGGGCATTCCGTCGACGGCGACGTAAGCCGTGCATGTACATCAGGAGCAATTACAAGTTTTTCACCCAACCTCTCTATTAATAACCAACGGAGTCGGGTGCGTGGCCGCTCGGTGCCGCCATCTAACAATAATTGACGATCATTTTCATACTCGCAAGATAACTCCCGCTCTTCCGTGCGTGGTAGTGAAGATTGACGGCACGTGTATTAGGAGTTAAGCCGTTTCGACTCCGTTTGACAGTAGACGCACCTATCGTAGGCGTCGCAAGCTAAACACACACACGCACACATGCTGGTCTCGAAGCGTCTGTTTGTCGGCCATGGCGAATTTTGTCAATACCTTCACATATTGTGATCGACATGGACCGTCGAAAGGCGATATCGTTGTTATACCGTTTTAAGAGAAAGCACGAGTTGGAGATTAAGAGTGTCGGATGTCGGAGTTGACAAGCAATTCCGCGCGGAATAATATCGTGTCAGAAGTTGTAACCTCCGGTCGATCGGAAAGTGGCCAGGGGTAAGAGAGAGGAACGATAATCTGGCCAGTCTGCCCGAACGAGCGAATAAAAAGAAAAGCGCGTGGCTCAGTGCTGGCGCGGTGTCTCCCGCCATATCACACTCTAGTCAGCGCACACATTCGCAGAAGCGCGCGCGTGCACTTTCTCTCCGCGCATACGCTCGAAAGCGCCGAATCCCTCCTCTCTTCTTACGAGCAGAGCTTCAATGCACACGCACATACTTACGATGCACGCACAAATAAGGAGTCACGTAGTCGTGTCGGTTGGCGAAAAGAAGAAGAAACATGCAGTCGTCCCCACACACGCACGCACACTCGCACGCACGCACGCATGCATCTACCGGAGGAGTAGCCCGCGGAATTTGCTCCGTGTCCGGCACGCGCATACAGTAGAATCGAAAGAGCGGTAGCACATTAGCCGTGAATGCGTACTCGTTTACGCGATGTCGACAAAGTAATACGTACATACGAAATGCATGCAACGCGAAAAGCGAGCCCGCCAACTAACCTGTCGGAGGCGACTCTTTCCCCGTGTTTCCTGCTGCCCGATATCCGCCGACGGCAAGAACTCGTTCGGCAGCTTCACGTTCAGCACACCGGCCAGGACACTGCGATCACAAACAAATCACTTGCTCGCTCTTTCTTTCTCTTTATCTCAATTTGAACCTCGCTCTTTCTTCTTGTCACAGACGACGACGACGACAACGGCGGCAACAACGACAACGACGACAACGACAACGACGGCGACGGCGGCGGCGACGACGACGACGACGGCGGCCGCGTTCTTCCGAACAACTCCACTCGTCCTGCTATCCCTCGTCCTCGTCCTCTTTCCTCTTGCCGTTCGGTCGCCCGTGCCTGCCTCTCCTGTTCTCGTTGTGTGTGCGTCTCGTCGTTGGATCCCCGCCGCACGCGCTCAATTTTCTCGATTTTCCAAACGCGTCCCCACGGGCGACTTGCTGCCTACCCGTGGAACGGAACACCGTCTCGGTAACGGGCACTGGGGTCCCGACGCCCCGGCTCCACGCGAGAATTTCCCTCGATACCCCACGAGAACAATTTTTGCGACGGACAACGGCGCGGACAACTCTTACGCTCGCGACTGTCTCCCTCGCTGGAGGCAAAATGGCGGCCCCCGGCCGCCCGACTAACTCGCGCGCGCCACCGATCCTCAACGTACGAAAACCGAGCGCGCTCGAGGGACTCCGAGCCGGGCCGATTCGGCACAAACGGGCCAACAATTCAATTTCATCCTCGACCTACTACTCTCTCGGGCACTCGGACCAGTTTGTCGCTGAAATTTTCCCCTCAGCGAAGCAACAAATTTCACCGGACGTCTGGCAAGACGTCGCGGGGGCCTCGACGAAGATTTCGCTTGGAGGCTGCACGGCTGGAATACTTATTCGAAAAGTTCGTCGCTTCGACTCCACGTTCACTGGCTCCTACGCTGCTAGAGTAACTGTTTTCGAGCGTATGGCGGTCGATCGAGGATCGATTGTCGCCCCGGTCGATATCGTTTTGTCCGTTTCGAAGTGCCCGATAGGCTTCGCTGATGGCGGACGAAAATGTAAATGTTCGACGAGGGTGAACCCTGCCTTATCCTCGGCACCTCAGGCTCAGGCCACGTGTTACCTGGCTTTGTCGTTGTCTACACGATCGATTTCGGCGGTCGATGTGCTCGAATAAAACGGCGCCGCTTGTTTCTTGCTGCATTCTGAAACAGAAAACAACGACGTTCAAATATATATCGTCCCACGCGATGCGCCGATTCACCGTTATACCTGTTCCTATACACACTGGGTCTGACCTCACGTTACACTCATCGACACATCATTCAGTAGAACAGTCCTTTCCCGCTTCAGGCCGCAATAAATTTGCCTACCACTAAACTAACGTAACTACGCAAATCATAAATCATCGATCGTGCGAAACCAACTGCATGATTGTGAGCATAATTGCGAACAATCCTTTAGCTTGCAACACCTCTTCCGCCTTCCGCTTTTCGCGGCACAACGGTGCCACCTACTGTAGTAATGAGGCACTGACGTCTGCACGGCACAGGCACTGGCACGGCACATAAACAAAGTGCAAGCCAATTGTTCGTTTTTAAAGGGAAGCGTGAGTTTGACAAACTGTCCCACCACGTCGATGCTAAATCTTTGTCTCGCAAGTTTCGTTACGTACTCGCGTACCACGGAAATATCGAGACAGTTTCGATCATAACGCGATACGCTCGACTTCGATGAAGGGATGGATTCCCTCGTAACTGCGTGCCAAATTAGATAAAGCATTACGTCGGTCAATTTCCACCACGGGTTCCGCAATAACCGCACGCCTGGCATTCGAGATAATCAATATGTCAGACGTTAAAAGTCTTGAGCATCCGACATTAAAGGTAAATAGTATATCTCAACGCACGCATAACAAGACATCGATGGGCCTCAATCTTCTGGTACCACGAGAAGAGAGAGAAAGAAAAAAAAAATCTCTTTCATGCCCGTACGCACTGAAAGAAGTTTAATTCGCAACTCGCAAGTTTAACTAGGATAATAGAAACACTATATTAACCGAATATTTTGAATTAATTAATACTAACAATACTAAACGCCATGTACGACCTCAGGTGCCGTACGAGTTACTAAACAAAAAGTTCCGTTCTGCGCAAAAAACATTGGACAGAGAAGTTTCTCATGTTCAAGCAGCTGCTAATGAACTGGAGAAAGGATTGAAGGAGGATGGGGCGTCTGTGTCGACTGGAGAGATAACCAGACTTTTAGGTGGCGTAGTGGCCAGACTTCAAGTTTTGAAGCGCAAGGCCGAGGAGTCCATTGCAGAGGAGCTACAGGCTGGTATGGTTTGTAAGAGACGTTTGGATCATTTGAAGGAGCACGCAAACACAGCACCCAGTGCTGTTAACCAGTGGAGAAGACAGAGATTGGATAGAATGCTTGTTGAATACTTTTTGCGCAAGGGTTATTATAAGACAGCAACCAAATTGGCAGATAGTAGTGAGCTTCGTGATCTGACAAATATAGGTATTTAATATCTCCAACGTTAATTGCCCAACGCCAATTTTCTACACATAACTCCTATGACACACTGTTTCTTGTCTTGCTCAGATGTATTTATGGTGTCGAGGGAAGTTGAGAAGTCCCTGGCCAATCACGAAACAGCAAGATGTGTGGGCTGGTGCCATGACAATCGTTCCAAGCTAAGGAAGCTAGGGAGTACCATGGAGTTTAATTTACGTGTGCAAGAGTTTATAGAATTAGTAAGAGCAGATAGACGACTGGATGCTGTTAAACATGCTCGTAAGTGCTTTGCGAACTACGACGACTACCAGTTGCAAGAGATACAGTGGTGCATGGGACAGTTGGCATTTCCCGCGATTCCTTACCTCAGTCCTTACAAGGATTTATTGGAAGAGAAAAGGTGCGGCTTTGATCTTTCATGTACATCGGTAAGAACGCTTTATGGTCGAAATCCAATCTGAAATCGTACCATCATCTTTTTCTTCTAGGTGGGACAGGTTGATCGAGCAATTTAGACATGAAAATTACAGACTTTTCCAGTTGGCAAGCCAGAGCGTTTTTACAGTGGCACTGCAGGCTGGTTTGTCCGCGTTAAAAACACCGCAGTGCTACAGTGCTAACAAAGAAGGTCGAAATCCTAGTTGCCCGGTTTGTAACGAGTCTCTCAACGAGTTAGCAGCGCCTTTACCTTTCGCTCATTGCTCGCAATCCAGACTCGTTTGCAGTATTAGTGGAAAACCACTGAACGAGTATAATCAGCCGATGATGATGCCAAACGGTTACGTGTATGGAGAACAGGTAATATTTTCAATGTTACATATGTACAAAGATAATTCATGTAATTCGTTTTGAATTCTGTCTAAACAGGCTCTAGAAAAAATGTCACAAGAGAACAATGGAACTGTTATTTGTCCAAAGACCAAAGAAGTGTTTCCATACAAGAAGATCGAGAAGGTCTATGTTATGTAAAGTTTAAAAGTAGCGTACGAGTATGAATTGTGATTGTATTGTAATAATAGAGGCGCTTACGGCTTTTTTTTCTCATTTACCACTTTAAACTACGCAACTCTGTTGTTTGATATTGTATTTCAGTACTAATAGGAGGAATAAACATCTATTTTTAAGAACGTCGTAAAAACCTTTTGTTTTTATCCTTTTGTTCTTACTCATTTATTTAACATCATTTCTACAATGAATCGAACAATTAAAACAGTTCTTTAATTCTACTTATTAAAACCTATTTTGTAACCATGAACTTCAGTTATATTACAGTGTATTGTATATCATTTTATGCTTTGTGTTACGCATCTCGGGCCAATTTGTTGACACACCAATGGCAAAACGGTAATGACGTTTTAGTGAACGATTTTTCAAT
The DNA here is from genome assembly GCA_963942575.1 of Priocnemis perturbator. Taxonomy (NCBI): domain Eukaryota; kingdom Metazoa; phylum Arthropoda; class Insecta; order Hymenoptera; family Pompilidae; genus Priocnemis; species Priocnemis perturbator. Next base: position 2,982,812 of record OZ012654.1, read on the forward strand.
TGGTAAGAACGCCTATAAGGTGTTACGGTGTTACATATATATATATATATATATATATATATGCATATCGTAACAGCTTATAGGCATATATATATATATGTATATATCAAAGGATTTCGGATGAAATAGTTTTTATCGTGACTGAGTCGTTATAAAAATATCCGTTTCTACGCTCTATTCGGCATTTGAAAGTTCAATAGATTCAAAGATTCGCTCATTTACCGGATAGATTCATAATTTTCATTGATAACTTATTGTCTGCATTGCTTTATACGGAGGATTGTCGTTTTAGGAATTCGGATAGCTATATACTTCATTTCTTTCATTATTCCTTGTTTTTAGAGTTACGAATCTTTTTGCGTCAGCCCAGGAGGTGGGTGATAAAACATTTCTTACATTTTCCTTCCGAGGTATCTTAAGTACTCTAATTCGTGAGATTCTTCAAAAAACTATGAGAGTAGAGAGATAGTGTGCAACGCGAAAATGATGGAAGATATTAATTAGATACGATTATCGTTTATGATGTAAAGAGACGAAAAAGGTTGTCCTTATAAAAGACTTGCGAATTAGCGCGGATTAATATGATCAGCGTTGCAATCAAGGAAATGCACTTGGTAAATACGTACACGTTTCATATAAATACCGGCGTGTCAATAAGATGACATGTCACTAATTTTTCGATTTTCCTCCCATTGACGCAGAACGATTGTGGACAGTCAACACGTATGCGCTCGTCAAAACACCGCTTGCACTAACAACTAAGCATATAAAAATACAAAAATGACATCTCACACGTAATTAATTTTTTGTTACCGTCGCAACTTACTGAAAAACAGCTAATTCCGGTCGTTAACTTTGACCGTAGACATAAATTACTGTGCATAAGTAAGTATCTGTTAGTCACTTCACTCAACAAACAACGCTTGCAAATGTCTACTTTCTTAACGTTGAGAGAGAGAGAGAGAGAGGGGGGGGGGGGGGGAAAGAGAGAGCGCAGTAGAGTATATTTAACTACTATTCACGATTTATGGCAAGTAATGTGTTTGCACTATTATGATCTCGACGTTAACGACTAGGCAATCAGGTCAGGATATGCGTCCATGCAAGGATGTTGGTACCCTGCAATATATATGATAAAAAGAGAAACTGAAAAAAATGCTCTCCGGACAAGAATTTTCCGGTGTTTAGTCTGTAAAGCTCTACCATCTTCGGGGTTAAAAAAAATGTCTTTTTACCGCGAAGAGGATGCCACAGCAATGTAAAACTTTTTCATTGTCGGCTCTAACGTGAAACTGCCGCGTCGGTTCCGATCACCTATCGGAACCCTGTTTTCACTATCAAAAGGTTTTTGGTTTCTTCCTTAATGAAACCCAGTGCGCACTTAAGCATCTCAAGTTACACAGCTGGTTGAGAAACTTAACGTGAATGCCTTTCCTACCTAACGTTGAAATATGTTGGAACACACGGTGGATGCATCGAGGCATTCTTAACACAGTACCTTGTATATATCGTTTAACATAACCAGCCGGTCACTTTAAAAGCAACGTGGTACAAAGGTAAAGAAAATGTATCCATATCCAAATGTGGTATAATTATTACGTCAACGTTAGCTGCAGCTTATTTTTAGCGTGCACGTTGACAATCGGAAAAGGGATAAAATCTGCGTTTACAATCTAGAGTATATTATCGTCCCTTTCTTTCTGCGCGTGTTTTTTTTTGCGAAAAGCATCGTTTACCGACTATTTCTTTTTCGTCGGGGGCCGTTTCAGGTTATAATTAACGTACAAAGAAGGATGTACAATTTTAACGAAGTACAATTTTATGCAGCTTGTTTAATCGTCTAAGCGTCCTGATCAGAAGATATTATTCTCGGATCAAGTCAATACTCCGCTACATTTTATCCGCGCCAGTCTTTGTCAAAGCAAACTTTATGTCCGGCGTGGAAATTCGCGCGTCAGCCTCTTTATGTTAAATCTATGTAACGCTTAATCGTTAAATGTACAAGTCTCTTCGATAATGTGCATATTTAGCGGCTAAACTTTAATTTGCGCCTGCCTGTGGAAAATGTAGTTTTTCGTGTCATTTTTTTTCTATCATTAAGGCTTATTGGTCCGATTTTATCCATACAATTGGGGAGGAGCAGTGTTTTGTTCGACTGCTCAAATGCTTTTTAAGAATGATTTCTAACAATACGAGGTTTGCCCCAATTTTGTCGATTATCAGATTTATCGTGAAACGATTAGCACGATGAACAATGACATTATTCAATAGCAATGAACTTGCATTCTAAACGAGATCTTTCTCTTGCTCCGTCAGTTTTTCCGCCATTTCTCAGTCAACTGAGAACATTCAATCAACTATATTATATATCAGAAAACAACATTATATATATATATATATATGTTATATATGTTATATATGTATATATATATATATATATATGGATATGTGTGAATATGTGTATGTGCATGGCTATGTCCAAGGTGTATCCGAGGCATGATAGGGAGTTCCCATGTTCTCGTGTTGACCCTCCGACTACTGAACCTTTGGCGGAGTCACTCCGGACTCTCATGGTCGCTCGAGCTCCTCACCGATACTCTACTAACCACAGACGTTCGCTGGGGCTCAGAGTTTTGTCTGACTAACCGTCAGTTCTTACTAACTGCAACTCACCAGTCACTTCGGCACAGTGTACGTCGAGTTAAAAGATAACTGTGCACAGAAGTTGAACGAGCAACGACCACCCGTCGACAGACTTCAGTCCTGCAACGCTGTAAGTATGTATAAAAGGCAAAATCTACGTTACTGGAATCCAATAGTCATGTTAGCTACGATGCTGGGCATGATCATGGAAAATAAAATGCCTGTGAAAATGCCCGTGATAAGAGAAGCTGCCCCAAACATTCCAGCCGTCGCTGCATACTGCGAGTCTACCATTCTGAAAGCATGGTAATCATTGATCGAACAGTCGCGACATTCGTTATTAAGTCGCGTCAATCATGTACGGCGGTAATCGTTAGTGAATTGTGGTGATTCAATTCTTACCTCGGACAATACATCATACCGAGTGACGACAGATATCCACTGCTGAGACCCATCGTAACAGCAATCGCGAGATAAATCCAATCATTCGGAATCAGTACCGTTAATACCCTCTCCGTATGCGCTGGTTGGTAGTTGCAAAATAGGAAGAGCGGTATGTAAAATAGTCGCAGTACAATTGGGAGTACTAAATACTTTTTACTAGGCTACGGAGAGAAACAGAAAGGGAAGGCGATTGAAACGTGGTTTGTTCCGCTGAGATCGTCGGCTAATTACAGAGGAAGTCGAATACAATTAGATCGGTTAAAAGGAGACATTTAACATTTCTGGCCGACCCATAACCCTTGGCGGGGTCGCAAGTAGATTCCTTGATTGAACCGAACAGAAGTTTTATTAATGGGAATTAATGTTGATATATGACACATCCGATTTTCTCTATATAAGAATCTTAGCAATCGCAACTGATACTAACCCACTGAACGATAGAAGCTATCGAACTGCCCAGCATGGCCGTAATGTTGAACGTCAGAAAGCACATTACACTGCTGTAATAATCCGACGGCACCAAGAAATCGGGATCGGAACGTTGAATGTCCGATTGTACGGACGGAAAAAGTGCCAAGGTGACGAAAAATACCAAGAACACGTTGAAGCATTGCGGCGCACATTGTTTGAATACCTTCCAGTAAGGAGGAGAAAGCTTCTTTTCACCAGTACCGTGCTCCAAGTGCCTCTTATTGGAATCTTTCTGATGAATCAATTCGTGGTAACGATAGAACCTCTGCAAAAATATTTATCAATGCTTTAACACAAAGTCCGTCAATTAGTCACTACAGTCGAACTTTGAAGGTTCTTACGTTTATGGGCAGCGCAAAGTACGTGTCGAAACACGCCAACAATATAAACAGTGCCGTTATAAAGTAATAAATAGCGGCGGTTCGTGCGTTGGGCGCCATTATTTGGGCAAGGAAGTTTATTATCGCCGTGAACGTTCCGCTTATGTTCTGAAAAGGTAAAGTTATCAGAGGTCGTTCTTGGTAAATCATGCGCGCGGCCCACGTACTATATTTATTGCATTCGATGAATCATATTTACCGAGCCCAAAACCACGGCCCCCGTATACTTAATAGGTAGCTTCGCTGCCATGCCGAACACGGAATTCTGATAAATGCCGTTCGCAGCTGAAAGAATTCATGAAGAGAATGATGTTGCAGGCTCAATGATTCGTTGTTTGTTCTGAACAATGTATGGTTTTGTGTGTATATGATCGAAACCGTTTGTTTACTTATTTATCTTTGTTAGTCATATCTTGTTTAGGTATGTATGCATTGTTTATTACCTATATGTTACCGTCTGGTGTATGGGTTGTTTAGTTATCTGTATGTACGCTGCTACATATATAGCACACTGATTATCGTTATTTGATGGTCGTAAAAGGGAGTGATACGTACTGTTCAATACAACAACGGAAACCATCGTGATCCAGAAGAAAATACCCGGCCAGCCTGAACTATCGGTCATCGCCAGGATGACGGTGAAAACGAATATTAGAACTTGAACGAAAATGCCCCATACTATGCGTGTAGTTAAATTTCCGCTGGAACGAGAATACATTAAGAATAAGTATCACTCCAACAGCAACTTCGTTCTATCCAAGTTATGTGTGTAATACATACCCCAACTGGATAAAGACGTTGAGCCAATTGAACATCAGATTCGGTATTTGAGATGCGAATCCTAAGTACGCGAGAAAATTCGTCGCATAATTTGTGTCAACCCCTGTGTACTCCTTGGACAGTTTGTAGTTAACAAAGTACTAAAGGACAGAGACAACTGTTGTTAGTGGGAGTGAACTTAAAACTGACAATGGCACTCGGACAACCGACTCTTACATCCTTTGCAGTTATAAACATGTTCCATGGCATCAAGGCACCAATTCCATGAAGTACAAGTATACAGAATACCAAGTGTAATCTAGAATTAAATGTTCCCTGTTACGATGGGACCTACGTCATAAGTAACTTTTTGCTTTTTGACCACCAATTTTGGACTTACCTATCTTTCGGAGGATTTAACTCAAGATCAGCCTGATCCATGGTTACTCCTTTAAAATTTAACTCATCATCTGGTCTCCCTGTTCCTTCCCAGCCCGGTGAGAGACGGACAGGTTCACTACCTAGAATGGATGATTCAATTCAGATTGCATACAGTGTGTGTATTCGATTTGTCTGATAGAATGCATCTATAAGCATTGCAGGAAGGTTCAGATTTAAATCAATTTATTAATTTAATACAGACTGATATATCCAAACTATCCTCCATCTATTATAATCTTCATGCGATTTTGCTTTTTTGAAAGAGTTTGTTCTTAAACACAGTTTCATATAATATTAAGTTTAACATGAGATTTCTTTTAAATTAAAGAGTAATTACCGGTAGAACATGATGTGGGATAAAAAGTATTATAGGCTGTGTAAACATGCCCTGCGAAGAGAAAATATACAGTATCCCATTGTCATAAGCATCGTGACGTCTGACAAAGAATAAAGAACGGACCTGTTAGAAGTAATGAAGACCATGTGAAACATGTGCATTACAAATCTAGGGTCCGGACATAGTATTAAGAAATACTATATGCCCCAAATATGAGACTCTGTCACGAGGCTGGCCTTGCATTACTTTTTATCTGCAGCTACAGCACCCTTACCAAACCTTTTACACAATTAACTCTTTGTCATGTACTCATACGATTAAGATATCAACATGTGAGTGTTTCTTAGAAAAAGTAATGATTATCATTACTCAGTGAAGCACCTCTTAAACATTTATTATCTGCCTGAGCACTATTGGCTAAGTGGTTTTAGGTGTGTCACTGAAAGGAGCCTTGAGCAACTTCTGCAAGAAAAAATTACTCTACATATGCACAGCGGCTGTATATCTTAAAGGAAATAGCAGATAAGGTAATCTCTGGTTACGCGCAACACTTTACATTTTAGCTTATACAAGCGTTGTAAATATATCTGCATAAAATGTGCGTTTAGGCTGGAGATGAGAAATGACCTCCTCCAATTATTGATAACATTGTCAACATGTTACATATGGAAACACAACACTACTGAAACTTTCCATCTCTTATCATTGTGTATATGTCAGATAAGTGGGATGCCTTTGAAAAAAGTCAACGCCTAAATTGCTGTAATTCTATTAGAGGTCAGCCAGTCAATTGGATGAATTATCTGCGGGAAATGGTGCCGATGTACCTTTGTTACAGCCTGACAAATGGAGTTCAAACATTGCTAAGATGTTAGAAAAAATAATGGAGTGAAATATTGAATGTTAACAATGCAGATAATGACACATAATGGGGGAAAAAGTTGAATAGCTACTGATGTTAGTACTTAGATAAATTTGAGCATCATGCAATGGCAATGATAAGAATAAAATTGGCAGAATAGTGTTCTTTGGAAGCAGAAAAAAAAAACACAACACCAGAGAGAAGCATTGTACAGAATGTGGCGTCGAGTTTTCGTAACGATAAACAGAACGTACCGAATGTGCAAGGCAAACCGTCGGGATGCTCAAAATCATTTATGGTGTCGGGTGTGTGAGGAACAAGGCGCGGATAATCGTGCCACAGACTGGTTTGGGCATGTAAAAATAAAAGGCAAAAAACAAATTCCGAGAAGGGCACACGCACGTCGGCTTACAAAGCACGAGGAACGGCAAGGATCCCGTGCATGCAAACCCACCTAAGGGAAGGTCGAGCTTTCGTTATTTACCTTTTGCAGGAACGATCCGCGTGCCATTCGGATCCTTCAGCAGAGTCTGTTCCTCCGGCCCGGCGCCGAATTCCTTCTTCGTATAGCTGCCCGCCATTTTTTCGTAACCGTGATTCAAGCGAGAGTCGAATTAAACGTGCGAGTATATATACATTTACACGCAATCGTTTTCAGTCCGTTTCAAGTGCCGTGTCTCGGTCAGTGCGAAATGCGACGGAAATCTGTTTTTTTCGGCGCTCCTTCAAGAGATACTCGCACGAGACACGAGGACGGATTTTACGCTCGTAACTCGAAGAACGAATGTGATGGAGATAATTGTGTGTTACTGCTTTGCCTTTCGTCGTCGTCTTCGTTGTCGTCGTCGAACGGGTAGAAGAAACTGATAATAGTAGTAGTATATGTATAGTAGTATACGACGAGAGGGTGAGAGATCTCCTGAGATTGCTTCCTTCCTCCTTCTAGCGCGCTGACAATGAAACTAAGGGCTATGGACGTGGAGATTCTATCAGCGGCGATGAGTCTTTCGTAGCGCGACGCACGACACGAATCATTTTCCCACCCTATTTTTATAGGTTAGGTATCGCCAGAGATACCAAGAGCTGAGGGTGTCCGTTCCACAACCCTCCACACTCCACGCCTCGAAGCCTCGTCGAGCGATGACGGACTAAGCCGAATCAGGCCGAATCAACACGAAGGATTTGAAATTGAACGCAGTACCGACCGTGCGCAGTAGACTGCAGTCAACTTGACTTGACTTGACTTGACTTGACTTGACTGCAGTGGACAGCCGAGAAAAACAAACGAGAGAGTTATGCCATTTTTTTCCTATGTAAACACGAAGTTTCTCGTGATTTCAAGCAATTGCGCCGCCAATGAGAAATAGAGTCACGCTTTAATTTATGCATAATACGGTATGCTAGGTAATGATGTCTCCTTGTTAACGCTTTAACTGCGGCGTTATGTGCTCCAATTCCAATGCAGCACTCCTATACATATACGACTCGTATAATACGAGTCCAGAGTTGGATGTCAACAAGAAGCAGTATACTTTCTATGCGTGTGGGAACTGTGGACGTGTCTCCACCAACAAATTTACGTCAATGTAATCTTGAGTCAATTTTGCTCGAGCTGGAACGTAGATACATATGGTGTCCAGAGTTAAGGGATTAACACGGCGATTGGAGTGGATTTGTACCTATTCCGTGTAATTGTTTTTTCGATTAAATAAAGGTATTGCCACTCTCGTTATTGATCTATTGGTTCTGTACAAGGATTAATTGGATATTCTTAATATTGTACAGCTTATTCGGATTATGCCCAAGTTTCGGTCTGATAACGATTCTTTTTTTCTAAGTCCCTGACAAAGAGCTCTGCCTCTTCTGCCTTAAGATTACCCATTTTTTTGCATAAACCAACAATCTCGTCGCGAACACTGCTCGGCATATTTTTCGAATTGCCTGCTAGATAGATGTTGGCATTGTGACTAAGAAAGTCCCAACACAATTGACCGTTATCACGTATAATGTGCTGTACATATCTAAAACAGTAAAGATATTAATACACCTCAATTAAACAACAATTATCATCCCTATATATACGCACTATCATTCTATCCTTACATTTTTTCCTCCTGATCCCTCGAAAACGCGCAGAACAGATGTAAATTACTGTTCTGGGTCAGTTTCTCAAAATCCTTCCTACAATGATAATCCTTATTCTTGTTCCTGCATCCAAAGAATAGAACGCACTCGTCCAAATTTTCGCCCAGCGTCGCTTTCTCTAATAATATTGATCTGAATGGTGCAACTCCTGTACCAGGGCCAATGAGAATCATTGGTTCATCAACTGAGAACTTGAATGTTCCTTTCTGTATCCAGAACATCACTCTATCCTTGCATCTTAAACTCGCCAACCAATTGGAGCATAAACCGTATCGTGGTTCAAATAATTTCGTCTTATACTTAACAACTGCTACTAAAATGTGAACTTCGTTCGGTGTATGTTTCAAGCTTGACGCTATGCTGAATGCTCGTGGCTTTATGGGAGACATGATTTCAAACAATAATTTGACATTTAGCTTGCTGGTTGTGTGCGGAAAATCTGCTAATACTTCGACGATATTTCTCCTAGGTCGATTAACGTAGTCGTATAATTCTTCTTGACCACCTGGACCCGCCAATTCGCAGAGTTTCTCCCTCTCCAACGTATTGTCGCTGATCAGCGACAGAACATGCATGGTGGATCGTCTTGGCTTGAAACTTAGGTCCCAATATTGTTGAACCACTTCTTGCAAGTACAATTTCCTTCCCAAAACCTGTGGAACCCTTATTTCTTTCTCAGACACGTTTATTTGAGTATCAGGATACAAGTGCACGTTGTTCTCGTGCAAGATACGGAAAAATTTGTCCACTTGCTTTGCCGAATTTCTTGGTCTAACGTATACAATGTCTCCTGGTTCGTATGCGAGATCAGGAGTTCGAAATTTGATCAGCCTAACATCTTGAAAATGATCTTCAGCCGTCGTTCTTTCATTCTCAATCACAGTACTGAAGTGTACCACCTTTGTTTGGGCTTCCACGTCATATATGTCTCTGCTGAAAACTTTTAAGTCAATCATGGAATTTTTGCCACCGTCATTTAATAAGGAGACATCGTATTTTTCTATTACTTCTCTAGACCCATATCCTATGTTCATTACGGGTATGTTGAATGTTTTAGCAATTCTTTCCCATAGTTCCTGAACCCAGGAGTCCACTACAGCATCTATTCCTAAATCATGCTGATCATCAGCAAGCCCAATCGGCAGTAACTCAGTTGCACCCAATTGCATCAATCTTTTTTTCAGTTTCTTCGCAGCAAAGTTATACTTGACGTAAGAACTATCCCCCAAACCCAATAGTCCGAATACTAAATTGTTTAGCATAGTGGGTGGAAGGTTCCTTCTCAAGAGAGAAGTCCAAAACTGTTTCATGTTTGCCGGTGGATCGCCTTGACCAGTAGTTGCAACCACAAAGACAATGAATTTCTCAGAAACAACGTTTCTGACATCGTATTCGTCCATGGAGCTGACTGATGCCTTAAAGCCTTTCCTGAAAACCGAACAGAAAGACTGATATGGAACGCTTCCAGAGTTTGTGAATTTTGTCTCACCAATTTGCATGACAACAGTCGAAAAAAAAGAATGTTTAATTGAGGTAGGGAAGATTTTTTGAGAAAGACAGTATGTACAGATTGGACAAGAGTGAGATAGAAATACTTTTACTTGTATCGATCAAATATTTGAAAGTACTAATTGAGTCAGTCCCATCTCTAGTAAACACAACCTTTTGGCACTCTTCCAAATTTCTTCCGCAACATCCTGCGCGGTACCAGTTTCACTGCCATAGAGTATAGTCAGCGTTCCATTCATGGTGTTCAATCGTGTATTCAGAAATTTTGCCGTCCTTCGAGTACTTCTTTCTTCCGCCTTCCGCTCTCTTCGTCACCGTTCGAACGAGTCAAAATCGTAAGTGCAATGTTTGCCGGGCGGTCTCAGCTGAGCATATGACGTCACGGCGTCTTGTTCGCCTAGCGCCCTAGCAGACGATACACGAAGCACATTCGTATTCGTGTACTTTGGAGTAGAGTAGATTGGTCTCTCCCTCCTCTCGCCTCTCATTCACCTATTCTTCACCCTAGTAGAAAAAATCTGCGTACAATTTTCGTAGATTGGCCGGAAAAGCGCAACTGAAGAACGGTGCACGCCGTAAGTCCCGCTCTAACAATTGCATTCCCGAAACGTTCAAATGTCAAGGATAGATGTCTAGGCTAAGCCCCATTTGGCACCGGTCCCGTGTGTATTTATATGGAAAAAAAAAAATAACCGTCCCGTGCAACGCGCGTGAACGGGTCACACACTGCGTCGTGCACTTGTCGCGCGTCATTACCTGTCGAGCAGAGAAAGAGAGAGCAAAAGAGAGAGAGAGAGAGAGAGAGGAGAGTGATTGTGAGAGAAAAACAAGTCCCCAATCGCAAGAACGCGTACGTTCCGTGATCTGACCGAGTGTCTGACAATAATCCGACGCATAGAATCGTCGCTGGCCCGTGCGATAAGTGTCAAGGGCGCAAAGAAATAAAAAAAAAAAAAAAAGAGAAGGAGAGAGAGAGAACGCGTGGGTGTGTGTCTCTGGGTCCGGAGCGCGATTCAAGGGTCTCGAAAACCGGAAGCGGATGTTGCGCAGGGTTCAGGGTAACCATAGCACGGGTCCTCCGACGGTCTCGAGTCCTTGCCATCCCGGGTTTTGCCGGGCCAGATTGTCTGAATATCGATGTAACAATCCTGCCGAGCTGCGGGTCCGTGTCCGTCGTCGGGAAATCGTGCGACTTCGAGCGTCGAGAACCGCGACGGCCTTCGTGCCGTTAGAAATGACGCAATAGAAAGAAGCTCGACATCGCCGTCCGCCGTCGATTGGCAGCACTGGCACGGTGTGTTTGCGGATGACTGTCAAAACCTACTTTCCCAGCGAGCTCCGCAGCTTTTCTTCTTCTTCATGCCAAGTGGACAGGGAGCACCATGACTGCGGTGGACTCGTAGTATCGATACCGTGTAACGAGCGCGGGCTGCGGGGTTTCGTGGTCGGGGCTTTTGCTGATACTGCTGGTCCACCTCCTGCTGTCGCTGCTGTTGCCACTGTCGGAGCCGCCGTTGTTGTTGCTCATACGGTTTGCGCGGACCGCGGATTCTGGAAGTCACAGGAATCGTCGGGACTAGAGTAGTGAGTGTGGGAGAATTTTCTGGAAAATGATTCTGTTTGAGTTGTGTTCGGTTGCCTATCTCTAAATTTAGCATGTATTTAGAGTGGCTCAACTATTCTTTTGCTTACTCTTAGTATACTGTGCGTACGTGTCTGTTGCCAGCAATGTTGGTTGTTAGTTGTGTGGAATTTACTGTCAGATTCAGTTTCTGACTATTGTTACGTTGACTTCATATATGTGCTTAATGCAAGCAATGGCTATGTCGGACTATATATTAGTGATGGGCCAGTTTTGGAGGTAGAGAGCAGGCATACGTGCTATACCGTTTTATATAGATTGATGCTATTGTTTCTATCGATAGTGTGCAGTATTCTCAGAATTCATCATCATTGGTTTTCCTTTTTCAACTTCTTTCAGTTTTAACACGTTGAAAAATAATCTTATGTAAAACAGTGTATGATGGTCATTGTATGTATATTTTATGTTATTATTGCAGTGGAGTACAGACCTTAAGATATGTTTACTCTGATGCGCATTCATTCTTGAATGACAAATTGATGTTCAATGGAGATAGCTCAAGCGTGACGGCAGGTTCAGGGACACCAGGCTTATTATCTGCCAGGTAGCCCAATCTAGAATCATCCAAATTATAAAGAAATTCAATCATTTGAAACTTGCCTCCAACTTCTCGCTGTGCGTGACAATTATATTTTGCACTAAGGTACGTATGCACATTTAAACATTCCTAAGGTCGTTTGTTATGCTTGACTACATATATTACTAATATAAAACTCTAGCAATGACGCACCAATTAACTTTTGATCTTACCCTTGATTTCAGGTTCCGGCAACTGCTAAGGACTCCTTAATCGTGGCAGCTCCCTTATTGTCCATCTCAATCAAAATGCCTGCCATATGACATAAGCTTGATTATATAACGAACGTAATATTCGACCGCATCATCGGAGCGCAAACGTAAAACTTATCGAGTCGTAACGTCCTCCGAAACATTCGTCAGATGCTCCATCGAATTCGTATAGTGTCCGACGCGGCACCGTTCGATCACCGTGAGCTCCGCACCATCTAACTTCGACGCTAATGTACCGTTTGCGCGGTACGGGCAGCTGATTCCAATCCGGAGCCTAACAACTATTCAGCGAACAATGAATAGCCGGTTAGAGGAGACCGAGTCAAAGTGGACTTGCGAATATTGCACATATGAAAATTGGCCCTCGTCGTTGAAATGCACGATGTGCCGGGGTGCAAAACCGTTGCTAGGCGAAGACATTTACCGTCTACGTGATCCGAGTCCCCAAAGATCGGGCTCAAACGTTGCTTCCGGTCCGGTGCCTCAAATCAGTCCGATGGACTCGTACAATCTGAGCCCGCAGAACTACAGTCAAAACGTCCCGTCCGCCGGCAAGTGGTCCTGCAGCATGTGTACCTATCTCAATTACCAGAACACTGCGCGTTGCGTGCAATGTGGGAATAAGAAACCGACGGGGCTCAATCAGTCTATACGCTCGATCGCGTCGAATCTTCACGAACACCTTGCTCCGCTCAGGCTAGGCGATCAACCTAATTCGGGCTCGAACTCTCAACTTAATTCGGCGCCCATTAATCTGCACCCGGAACGATACTATAATGTTCAGGCAAATATGCATCCGGAGAAGTGGTCCTGTGTTGCGTGTACTTACGAGAATTGGCCAAAGGCGACCAAGTGCGTGATGTGCGCACATCCGAAGGAGAAGGATCGGAGAGATAAATGTACCAATAACGTGGGCCTCATTCTGCCCAGTCCCGAGAGGGAACACAGTCAGCGTGGTCTACCGTCCCCTCCTCACGCACCCTACATTCATCAGAATCAGCGGGAGGATAATTTGGCGATGGCCAGAAGGTACGGCGAGTCCAATTTTTATTAAACCGCGCCCCGAGACTGTTTTTTTCCGCGTCATTAATTTCCGATGTGTTACACTGCAGAAGTTCGCATAGGTTTCCGGACGCCCGGAATGACGGCTTGTCGATGCCGCAGTCCCCGAATAATTGTGATTACGAACGTAGATTGAAGCAGCTGAGACGACACACGGATTGGTGCTGGCTGAACGCGTGTCTGGGCATTGTCGAGGGCGATAATGCGCCTGTAGAAGCTTACTTGGCAAGCGGCGGCGATCCAACTCGTCAATTAACGCACTCGGAAGTTTTACTTTTAAATAGAAGTAGCGCTTTCGACGTTGGACATACCTTAGTACATTTAGCTATCAGGTCGGTACGAGCATATGCCTGTTTATATCTTCATTTTACATATAATACATATAATATACATTACCATCAAATTATGCCTTCCACCCTAGAGCTTGTCGCAATTGTTTAATACCGAAATAAATTGAAATTTAGCATTTTCTGTATCGATCGATGGAGTCGTCTCTTCTTTCAGGTTTCAACGAGAAGACATTCTGGCGACGTTGTTGTCGCAAATCGAAGGGTCTGGATCGGGAGTAAAGAGAGTGCCGAGTTATGTGGCGCCAGATTTGGCCGCACAGATACGTAGACACGTAACTAATAGTATTCGTTTACGCAAAGGATCGTTTCCATGTTATTTCGTTACGGACATGGCTACGTTTGCACTGCCTGCCGAAGTAATTAACGTTCCCTTACCCTTTCCCGCTTCTCTTTTAAATACCATGAAACCTATATAAAACATTTACTTGTTAAGGTCGAAGATCTGCCGAGCATCGTTCAAGAGCAAATGTTAGAAGAGTTGCTCGATAAAGAAGCTCAACAACAATTGGAAGGCGGTTGCGGTGAACCGCCAGCGTTAAATTGGTCTCTAGAAATAACTGAGCGATTAGGTAGTCGACTTCATGCCCTGTGGAATCGATCTGCCGGCGATTGTCTTCTGGATTCTGCGATGCAGGCCACTTGGGGTGTTTTTGATCGGGACAACGCGCTGAGAAGAGCTCTAGCAGATTCTCTACAGCAGGCGGGCCAATTGTGAGTATATCTAAACAGATAATTTAATACCCTAGGCCTAAGGAAAGTTCTAACAAGGAGACCATCTCGAAAATGAGTTATCGTACCCAAAGAATAAACATATGAGCTTATATTCCAATTTCTTTAACCAACTCAACGCGTTGTTGGCAGATTTTATTCAAGATGGCGGGAGTATGAAGCGTCTCAGGCGTCGAGGATGTTGGACTTCACGTTGGAGGAGACACAGTGGCAGGAAGATTGGGAGAGTTTGTTGGCCACAGCCGCTCAACCTGGAAGTGCTTTGGAACAATTGCACGTTTTCGCTCTTGCTCACATCCTGAGGCGACCGATCATAGTCTACGGAGTTAAATACGTGAAAAGCTTTCGGGGTGAAGACATAGGTAAGGGCATGGGATACATCCACTGTTATTAAAATCCTTATACTTTATAGTTGATATCGAATGGGAAACAAATTATTCTATATGTTTATCCCACAGGATACGCGAGGTTCGAAGGCGTCTATCTTCCACTCCTATGGGAACCGTCATTTTGCATTCGCTCTCCCATTGCTCTTGGCTATACACGAGGTCATTTCACGGCATTGGTTCCCATAGAGCCTTACGCCTCGTCCAGAATACCGCCACTACCCACACATGGTGGAGTCGGTGGCAATACTCCACTACAGCAGCTCCAAATTCAGATGCAGACCACATTCATGCCCCTAATGGACAGGGAGCACAAACTCCTGCCGATACATTTTTTAAATGCTGAGGAAATGGGCCGGGAGGAGTCTATTTTGAAGGAATGGCTCGACGTGTGCCGAACGGAGGGCGGAATCCTCGTCGCACAGCAAAAATTGCATAAGAGGCCGTTGCTCGTAGCACAAATGCTGGAGGAATGGTTGAATCATTACCGTAGACTCGTGTAAGTACAACAATATGGTCTAAATCACTTTGACTTTCGCTGCAGAATTAAATTGACTGAATTCATAGCTGCAAATTGCGTGTATTGCTAATAGGGCAAATATTTTCTTTACATGAAATTCAAATGAATAGCATACAAATACTATACAAATTTTCACAGCAAACGTGTATGTTGAGTATAAGTCAGAGCAACTTTTCTTTCCTTTCTCTTCTGGTTTGCAGGGATTAATTTGGATCAATTTGCAAGTAGTAATTCGAGTTTTCAATTAGACGCAGCTGTAGTGAATTTGATACTTCAAGTTTAATGAATTGCACTAGGGAACAAAATTATTGTTTCATCCACAGTCAGACGAATAATGCGCCATTTTCAAGACCGGCCACATTGCAAGATTACAGTAGCGACGGGGACACGGAAGACGAATAATGACGTACGATTGGCTCTGTTCGTTAAAAAATCTAGTGTGGAAAAACCGCTTTCCACGGTCTCCTTATCCGTGGGCTAACTTTTACAAAAACGCAGGATCTCTAAGGTCTGCAGTCAATGTAATGAGAATACATTAGTGAACAGAGAATAACGAACGCCGAAAGGTTCCGGAAGAACTGTAATTCGATCTACATCCGCAATTTTTCTTCACTGACAATGTGCGAGAGCGTGTCATTTCCCCTATTTTGAGCGTCAGACAAAAGCACGGAGCGTATCTATGAATCCCTATTGATTCCCGACGTTGATCATGTTTCTGCTGTCTGCCGAAAAAGTGCAGAGACAGTTTCAGTTCGAATTTATCGACGCGTGCGGAACGTGTAATGATAAACGCACGACGCCAAATGTGATTTGCACAATAACGAAAAAATGCGCAAAATGGTAATTTCAACATTTGTAACGTGTGCTGCAGTGAAGCAAGATTAATCCCGGAAAAAAGAAACGTTTCAACACGAGAGCCAGATTATACATATAAATAAAGTGAACGCATGCACTCGTACTATCGGGGGTTCTCACGGGGGATAGGATGAAAATGTACTGTGTATCGTGTAATAAAAAAAAAAGGGATGGTACCTGGAAACGATTTCCTTGTGCCGGACCATGTGATCTTTAAAGATAGTAAAATAGTCGGAGAAGTCGGAGGAGGAGGAGGCAGAATAATTCTGTATATAATTGTCTTTGAATCCCGTTACAAGGAGAGAACGAAAAGGAAATGAAAAAAAGCAAAAACTTTGAGCTGTGTTATAAAATTAGCGTAAAAAATTGCTAGAAGACGGTGAGGCCGTGATTAAATAACAACGACGATGCGTTTCCTCGACGAAAGATAGAAGAAGAGCACAGGGTAGGAGAACAACATTGTGTTTTTTGTTCTGTGGCTGCTTCCGGTCTTTAAAAAAAAAAAAATTAATAGTAATAGTGTATAAAACAAAAAAGTTTCTCGAGAAGTATTTAAACGCGGAGGATATATAAGAAAAGAGAAGGATTCAAGCGAATGATCGCCGTATTTTCGTTCGTAAACGGCAGCCGCGCGCGTTGTGTGTGTGTGCGTGTGCGTTAGCGTGTGTGTTTGAGTGTGAGTGTGCCTCTCTACTTGTATTATTTACAATGACATGGGCGTAAGAACGTGTAAACTCTCTGCCCAGCGTGACGGAGGGGGGATTTTATATAACGAAAATAAAGAAGAGAGACGCATTCGACGAACGCTGAAAGGACAAAGTATAGTGCTACTTAAATATTAAGAACGTATGGTTTTATTTGCGACTGGGTTAAAGCAAACGATAGTCATAGAGAAGAGAGGGAGAGAGAGAGAGAACAAAATGAAATACGAATGAAATTAAATGGGCACCCGGCTCGGCCAAAACACAGATTAATCCTAATCAAAAGAGTACAAAAAAAATGGTGAGAGAAAATGTCGGTTTCACCGCTTTCGTAAGCAAAACGCGCGCGCGCTCACTTATTAAAAACCACGCGCACGTTTGCTCGCCTAACTACGGTTCAGTGTCTCTAATTTGTATGTACTAAAAACAAGAAAAAAAAAACGTTAGCGTCTAGTCCATTCTAATGTGCGACCTATTCTTTTCGCCCTTTCGATCCGATATTTACCCTCGACCACTTTCTTCCATTTACGGCTAAGCGAAACTACAAAAACCTATAAGAACGTGAATCATCTCGGAACGTTGGCGCTCGACAGTTAAGATTTTTCTTTGAAAGAGAAAAAGAAATGAAAAAACAAACAGGTGCAGTCAATTTTCATTCACGATCTTGCATCGGGAAGGAAAACGAGGGAAGGGGACATGATGAACATTGTCGACCTTTTCTCGTACGTATTTCCGAAATTTGACTGGAGCCCTTCTCAGACGGTGAACATTGCCAGGCTGATTAATAATTTTTCAGGCATATGATGGCACGAGCGTTGGATGAGGGTTGGAAAGAAATCGACCCCCTCTCTTTAAACAGCCATCCCTCATCCAAACTCCTTAACGAGAATTGTTAAATAGCGACGGCCCGACACGACACAGCATAGTTTTTTCGTTACGATTTTCGCGTGCAAGTATTTACTCGCCTCTCGTTGCCAGAATTTAAAAAAAAAAACAAAGAATGAAAGAAAGAAAAAAAATGTAGAGAAAATACTGGACGCGGGTGATAAATAAAGTATATAAAGTTTTATGAATATAAATGAATGCAAGGCAACAACAAAAAAATAATTAAAAAAATATAGAATTCTATAATAATATAGAGTATATGAGATAGATTATATTAAATAATATATCGATGTACAATAATTCTAAATAACGATTTATTATTATAATTAACTATTATTATTATGATTATTATAATTATTATTATTATTATTATTTTATTATTTTATTTTATTATTATTATTATTATTATTATTATCATTATTATTATTATTATTATAAAGACCGTAATAAGAAGTATCGAGGTGAATCAATAAAATCCAGATTACTTAATCCCCTCCCCGCCATATTGACCACTACGCATGAGAAAACGAAAAGAAGGAGATAGACGAGCAGCCGAGAGTATGCTGAGATTTTCAAGTTTGCAAAAAAAGTAAAAAATTTACATCGTTTTCCTGCTTTTCTCGATTGCCAATGTCGACACAGGTCCCGTAGTCCCGTTGACTTTAACGAATGACAATGACTAAATTATTATAAATCGTCGTTCATCAATGATTAAGTAAGCTCCATCCCTGACATATTTGTCGACATCTTTTCTCGTCTTTCCCCCTTAGCCCAAACTTTTCACCGCAGCTGACTATTGGCTTATTTATTCATCATAGTTACTTAACGATGAGCCTCGCCTCCATTGTAGGAAGAATTTTCGAGCAAGGCGGCACATTGTTGTGATGCAACTAATTGTACCGACGAGAGACATAATGACATCTAAAAGAAAAGTGTTTCAAATGTTTCTTCACGATCTCGCCGATTTCATTGTTCAGAAGCAAATTGTATCTCTCGTTGTGCACTTTGCTGATTTTACGCGAGAAAGCTGTTTCTAGCGGCACAATCGTGGAAGTCAATAATTCATCGTGTAGCATTTTTAAGAAGTAAGGTGCGCAAGAATGCCAGGTAAGTGTTCCACGACTAATTGCCTACAGCGTTTAATTGTGAGCACCGACGAGATATTCCTAAAGACTGCCAGCCTTATGGGACTTTGTGTCTCCAGCAAAATTCGCTGTTCTCGGGCGCCCTTTAGTATATATTGCGGCCAGAGTAAGAAACTGATGTCGAATCACTACCGTCTACCGTACCGAACTATTATCATGGGATCCTATCCAATCGTGTATCCAGTGTATATACCCAGATAGCCATCTGCGCGCAGATTGGCAGCAGACTGGAAACAGGAATGACAGACTCTGTTTCCAAATCCATAGCCATCTGTTAGCGAAATTGGCTATGGATCTGTCAACAGGGCCTGCAAACAGGGTTTGGTAGCAGATTGGCACCAAAACGGCAGCAGATCTGTTGACAGGACCTGTCGCAGAATTGGCACCAAAACGGCAGCAGATCTGCTGACAGGACCTGTCGCGGAATTGGCACCAAAACGGCAGCAGATCTGCTGACAGAACCTGTCGCGGAATTGGCACCAAAACGGCAGCAGGGCCTGCAAACAGGTTTTGGTAGCAGATGGGCACCAAAACGGCAGCAGATCTGTGACAGGACCTGCCGCGGAATTGGCACAAAAACGGCAGCAGGGCTTGCAAACCATTATTTCATATAGGTCAAATAGAAATGTTATTATACAAATATTTGTTGTAATGAAATATGTATTTATTCATTAATTATATAATGTACAATTTTTCGCAGACCACAATAATTACGAAACAATGTACAATTTTTCGCAGACCTTAATAATTACGAAACAATGTACAATTATATTTGCTTTCGAATGTAAATTCTGCAACAATTGTGTTCTGTTTCTTCTCATAAAATACCTATTATTTTATTCCTCCTAACGCTGCAGGATAATGGACCCTGTGCCGTTCTGCTTCTCGTTTAAACCTGTTTATACAAAAATATACATGTAATTTATTATATATAAAATGTATAAATTGCAACTATTGTCGCAACTAAATAATACATAATCTTACATGCTCTTGGAATACGTGCACTCAGCCACTGCACGTTCTCTGCTGTCTTCCTGTTCTCCCATGGGCAGTAGTATGTGCAAATTGTTGCATATTAATGCATCCTGTAAAAGAAGGAAAATATTGGCAGAAATGCACAAGGAGACATAGGTCATAAAAGTAATACATAATCTTACATGTTTTTGGAATACGTCCACGCAGCCACTGCATGTTCTCTGCTTTCTTCCTGTTCTCCCATGGGCAGTTGTATGTGCAAATTGTTGCATATTATTGCATCCTGTAAAAGAAGGAAAATATTGGCAGAAATGCAAAGGGAGGCATACGTCATAAAAGTAATACATAATCTTACATGTTTTTGGAATACGTCTACGTAGCCACTGCAATGTTCTCTGCTATCTTCCTGTTCTTTGTGCACTCTTGCACTTTAATTCACTTTCGTACACAACACCACGACGTGACACGTGAAGATACGAAAACGGAATGAACGAAATGGGGTGCTCAGTGCCACCTGGTGCCACCTTCTCGGGACGCTCTTCGACGCATGCGCAGTGCCAGATGGACGGACGCAACTATGCTCCGTCTCCGTTCCGCCAATGTCAGCGCAACAGAGAGCAAGACGGAACTATATGTTTGCAGGAATCGCTCGGGAAACGCTTTAAAATGGTCATAATTGCCCTAGAATCGAATTTATCTTGTAAGGCACCATTCGATAGATTATGAAAACAAACACTTGTGTACCACGTTTGAACCGTCTATCTGCAGAAGTGCTACTTACAAACGGCTGCCTAAGGCGGTTTTAATTTCTTATTTGATTGTAGTATGGGCTTTAGGAACTTATTCAACGCGAGTGCGTGGATGGAAAAGATTCCCCCGATTATTAAATCGCGTATATGCCAATGTACGCGCCCGTCCACTGCAAATTTCAAACTCTCAAGTGTGCAGGAATTGGCACGTTCTTGGTGCCAATTTGGCATCAGATACGCTACACAGATCCTGTTAGCGTCCTGCAACCAATCTGCCGCCAGACGCTGGAACACAGAACTGCCCGATTTCTGTTGCCCATCTGCCGACAGGTTACGTTAGCAAAACCGCAGCGGCATCTGTCATGAATCTGCTTAGCAGGTTCTGCTGCCTTCTTGGCACCAATTTGGCAACATAGCCAGACATTACAGATACTGCATCCAATCTGCAGTCAGTTTGGCTACAGGCTCTGTTTACAGATCCTGCACAAAACTTGGCATTGCAGGTTTGGCTATCTGGGTATATGTAGATCAGTGCGCAAGCCTTATATCATTTATTTCGCTTATTCCTTATTCATTAGCGGGGCAACTAGGTTGAAACAGAGGAATGTTAAATTATCTTGATCTATAATATTACACACAATCAAATGTTAACTAAATTTATGTATAGTGACATTTATTTGAAATACGCTATCAAACAAAAGGCGAGACGCAGCCTTTAGTCACTGTGATCCTTGATCCAGACAAAAAATTATCCGATTCAAGGATAACAGTGTCCAGATCACACCCCATGGAGGTAGTTACGTGTGGTGACCCACCAAATTTATTTAGTTTTAATCACGCAAAGTATAATATACAATATTGTCATATATTGACAGTAATGAATGTAAATAAAATCAATATTAAATTAATGGACATACTTGGTTGAGCAAAGGTTGTAAATATAAACAGAAATAAAGCAAATGTGGATCATATAATACGTTAAATGATGTGTACATAGATTAATGGTATCAGGTATGGTAGGTCCGATAAGAATGCATATAGAGTAATGATAAGTAAAGTTAAAGAACCGTAGAATATGTGTAGCATATAATATGGAAACAACCCCACATTGTGTACAACAATGTAGTAATAATGGCTTAAACTTGTTCCTGTAATCAAAAGGAAAATGTGTAATATAAACAATTGTAACTTACAAAAGCAACGTAGACATATACAGCATAAGCATGGCAGTGGGTGGACAAAAACCAGACACCTGTTGCTAAATGTCATATGAAAGCATGGTTCTCACGACAAGTAGTATGCACTTTATGCCACTATATACATGTATACATATATGCATAGTGTCAACGTGTACCGTGTACCGTATATATTTAAAATGAATAGCATTATGAAAAATTTTAAATAAAAATTGTTAATTGCTATTGTCGGTGTTCACAATCAATGGCACCATTCAAATGAAATAAAATTATATTTATTAAGCACTGTTAAAGTTAAATGTCAATATAGGCAGTGCCAATATAGGCAGTGAAAATGGACTCTCAGTGTTTACTATTAACATCCACATCACTAGCACATTGCACTGTAGTTATCCATAAATCCAATGCTGTATTAGCAAAAGAATAAGTAATCTCATCTTTGAAGCAAACCTCACACATTCCAAATTTTCGATGTTGCTCTTGCGGTGGTCTGGCATTCATTCTGGCTCATTATGCGCAAAGCGCTGATACTCTTGCATCTTCATGTCGGTCTCATTATGCGCGAGGTGCTGATATATAAATATTAGCTCTTTCATCTCAAACTTTATTACTGACACGCGATTTGAGCACAGTGCAATACGTTCATCTAAATGTTTCTGCTGAATGATGTATAGTAATCGAAATATTCGACTTTGATTCCAGACACTCGACAATTGAACACAAAAGAATGACGCTGCTGTGATATAAAATCTCAATTTTCCCAGTTTTATAATATCGGGTTTATTCGATGTATTCTGTGCTACAAGTGAAAATATTGACTTTTCTAACATCGATCTATACGTGTGTTATTGTAAACATAGACCGTTTGAATTTTCGTGCGAGAATTCGCCACTGTAGCGCTGCCTCAGTGACTGAGGCACTGCTTCTGGTGTTGTGGTTGCTTCTGGTCACTTCAGTCAGGTAGTGTGCAAGTGACGCAACGTTAGCAAACGTAAGCAACTACATTTCAGACAATTATTTGATGAAAATTTGATATTTCATTCTGGAATTTGCCGGAATCTTGTACATTGAGTAGCGGGCAATGTAATTCTGCACATGGTTTATCTTGATATTGTGAATTGATCGAAATATTTGATTCTGATTCCAGACATGTCTTGACAGGTTGGGAAATCAAAGGACGCCGTCGAGTTGAGCCATCGCTTTTTGCAGCTTTCACAACATTATTGGTGAGTTTGACGTTATTCAGTACCTGATTTAGGTGCTAGGGCTGCAGTAGCAACTAATTCGACATAAGCTGCGGGTGTATTTAACATATTTTGGGTTAGAAAAGCAATTGTTGCGTTTTTCGATATCGCGGGAAGGGAATGGGTCTGAAGGCAATCTCGTGATTTGAACAGTTTCAAAATGGCGCATGCGCAGTTTGTTGTGATTCGCCACTGTACACTTGCTGCATTCACTTCGATAGTTTGTTCAGGCAATGGCAAAAGTGACGTCGGAATAGGTGAGCTCCCACTTTTAACACAGTTATTTGATAAATATTTGTCGTTTCATCCTTAAATTTGTGACAACCTTGAATATTAACAATCGGGCAACGTGGAGGTGTATATATTTTAACTTGATATTATGAATTAATCGAAATATCTGACTGTTATTTTAGGCACTCTGGGCAGCGTGGGAAATCGAAGGACGCCGTGTATTTCAGCCCCAGTTTTTCGCAGTTTTCACATGTTTTTCGGTGAGTTTGACATCGTTCAGTACTTGATTTACGTGCTAGGGCGGTATTAGCAACTAATTCGACACAAAGATCGGGTCTATTCAACATATTTTGTGCATGCAAAGCAATTATTGAGTTTGCCAATATCGAGGGTAGGAATTGGTTGCAAAGCACAAGTGCGCAAACGCAACCTTTCGAAAATGGCGGTGACGTCAGTCGTGGAGGGGACGCATAAGTAGCGTTAGCAATACAATTTTTTTCTCAGTTATATTTCCCATATATGTACACGATATAAGATGTTTAAAATATAAATTTAGTGTGAAAATTTCAGATTGCACGTTCAGTAAAATAAATATTCCGAAATATTTTACAAATGAGCACAGTAAAATTGTATATGTCGTATAGGACAAAATTATTATTCTAAACATAATCACATAATTGTATTTCTCAATTATAATGGGTCACCACTTGCAGCGACCTCCATGAGGGTGTGACCTGGAAACCGGTGTTATCCACGAATCGGATTTCATATCTGAATCGAGGATCAGACCGGGCTAAAGGCTGCAAACCGCGTATTTTGCTCTCCGTAAGGGCTCAATTGTTCTTTCATTTTTCAATCCTTCAGATATTGAAAGAATTCAGTTTCAAGAATTCATTTGTTGTTTCATTTTTACATTATTCAGATATTGAAAGAATTCAATTTTAAGAACTCAATCGTTCCATCAACATTTGCAGCACCTCACTTATTCACTTTACTAATCAATATCTCTTTTCTGTTACAGGAACTCTGGAATGTTGCACCTTGTTGGAGTATAATTCATTTTTTCTTCTAACATAATCACTGGTAATTAATAAGAGGGTATTCCTCAACTTTTCTTACAGGATTGATGACCGCGTGCAATGCGGTTTGAAGTCAGTGCTTGATTACGAAATGTCTATTCCCTTTCTAGCCGAATGGGCTATTTGCTCTAACTTCTTTCCTTTCCAGAGTAATGTAGAATCACGTGAAGTAGAGTCAGTGTTGTTCGATTATTATATAAATAGCTTATAATATTATTAGTATATTGTACATTATTTATTGGAGTCAGTGATTGCAGGGTTTAGTGACCGCGTGCAATGCGGTTTAGAGTCACTCATTGATTACGAAATGTTTATTCCCTATAGAAGCTGTATGAGCTCTTTAATGTATCTTGATCCCTTTGCAAAGTAATGTAGAGCCACGCGAATTAGAGCCATTATTATAGGACAGTAGTATCCCACATTTTTCAGTCGCGAATTCGAGTCAGTGTTGTTCGATTATTATATTCTTGGCATATTATATTATCAGTATATTGTAAATTATAAATCGGTATTAGAGTCTGTCATCCCAGAAGAAGTTACTGAGTCACAACAGTTGATTCACAGCTGCCTGCAATGCTGTTGCGTTTGCAAGGTACGTTCAAAATTGATTTGTTAATTTCAATATTCTTGTTTGGTGTTTATCCTCATTTAATATTATACATGTTCACATTGGACTTAATCAAATTTTGTTTTACAGAGCACGATTTTATTTAAGATATCATGGTGGATCGATAAAGAAGAAGATGCCAAAGATACCCAAGCCAAGTAGCCAAATCCAGAGTCTGGAGTAGGACCTCCAGAGAGGTCACGTATTGCAGCGTGTTCCTGTGGTATGCAGACAAGACAACACTGGTGAGTGAAATTTTAAAGTCCCTCCAGTCACTCAATCATGTCGTAGGGCGAATGGTCCGAATCGACACGGGTGATTGGTTGTAATTACTCCTTAGAAAATTTGAATGAAGAGCACAGTGACCATAGATAAACTCTGAGGAGTTTACCTATGAGTGGTATTTTGTTAGGCACATCATTATTGCCATGTTTAAACAGAGCAGGATAGGTCTCCCTTGCTCATAGTATGTTTCATTTCCATTTCGCAATTCGCGTTCGGGGCATTAACTTAAATAAACGTAAAAATTGCAAGCAGATAAGCCCATATTTAATTGCAAATTCATAATTGTACTTTGATGTATTATCATCATATAAACATCAATAGTAGTTAAAGTATTAAATTTAATTTTTTCAACTCAACAGTTTCGGGTTATAGTTTTTCTATAATCAGAAACAATTTCGTTTTCGCATTCCGAATTTGTTTGAAAGAGCAAGAAGGCGCTTCGCGACGGGTAGTACCTGCTTTCACAGAGCATACTAATATACTGCATACTAGTTTCTTTAGAAAAGTCTCTCTGAAAACAGGTCGCTCGAGGTTAATCATACGTTTCTTTCAGGTCAATTTTATTGAAATATTATTCAAACATATTTTAATGTTCAATTTGAGAAATTATGAAAAAATGCTTCAAACATCATGTAAAGTAGAGTTTCATGCATGCCCAGTTTTTTCTCTTGAAATGATAAATATTAGTATGTCTATATTTAAAGTTCATATATTTATCTATTTTTTAAAGAACATTTTTGATTGAAATTTAATTACATAATAAGATGATTGTGAAACATTAGTCCGCATACATATAGTATATACAATATGTTTACTAATCTTAGATCAGGATGTTTTCAGCAATATGGTTGGTACACACTTTGTTGGCCGTGTTCATTGCTTTTAGTCTGAAACCATTCATGCGCCCAGGTGCTGCATGGATGGATCAGACTCGTGAACACGGATGTATTTATTAAGATTTACTAATTTGAACTAGCGACTGTTGATGTGTTTAGTGCCCACCAACATGCTATCCATTGTATGTTGTGTGAATGGTAGTGTTATGGATTGCATGTTGGATAAGCAAACAGGTACTTATATTGCCTTCGGGTTACATTTCAATAATTCACTTATTCCATTTCATACGTAATTACCGTGTTTATTGCTAATTTTGTTTGGTAGTAAATAATCACGTTTAATTTAAAGATGACGCAATACATTTGATGAATTACACAGCATTTTGGCTGTATAGAAAAATAAATTAGTAAAATTCGCGGTCGCTTCTAACTTGTATGGGCACTAGTCTTTGACGGTCGATTTCAGGAACTGGTACGTAAAGTAGTGATATGAATGATGATAATGTGCGCTGAGCTCGGGTGTCGGAGGCGTCCCGGGACGTACTCTCTAGAAATAGGCTTTTGCACCCGGGCGGAATGTGTGAGAATCCGGGAGTGTGTGTGTTGGTGTGACTGCTTTGCATTTTTAATTATAGGAATCAGGCAGGCAGGTAGTATACTTCTGTGTGAATGATTAATTTTAAGTAGGAAGGGCCAGCGGAAGCTATCACTTTTCTCTCGCGAATACTGGTTAGACGTTCAAGTGATATGTCTTTACCTGGGATTCATTTGACTATTGCAACCACAACATTTTGATCGCGATATCAATTGTCTTAATAACTATAATGTTACAATCATATTATTTCTATTCCTTATCAGTATACTGTATCATTAACGTGCATCACGTTATTGTGATGTGTTTTTCCTTGAATTAACTTATATTTTATACACCTATAACTTATCAATGATACCTCACGTAGCAATATTCTCACTTCATGAAAGTCGTGTTATTAATACCCCTCGTAGAGTTCGGTTGTAACTGTCATTTGCTATACTTAATGTTATTATATATTTTTAAGCAGAAATACGTAATCATTGCACAAACGAAGTGATACCTCATCGTACTGTTGGGTCCGTTGAGTTTTGTACGAAAGTATTTGGTATCGTGCTATGCGTCTAAACAATACTTCTCACAATACGACTGAGGTTCACTTCATTACACATACGAATTATGTATTTCGAACTGATTGGGATTTTCGGTTAAATGTACACGTTTATGAGCAGTTTGGAATTTTATCTTTATAATGACACGCGCAAAAAGTAATTCATTTATATGTATTCCTTTTTACGCAAAATGTTATATTATCACTTTGTACGTCCAAGTTTCTGCATTAAAAATGCCTGCTTGCTAGCTATTGTTCGCACATTTCTCATTCATATTCATACATTGAGATATTGGTACAGTTTTCGAAAGTTTATTATATTTCTTTATTGAATCCCAATCAGCGAGGGCTTGCCTACGCATGTCCGAAAAATGAAGAGACTATTTTGACATAGTCGAAGCGGCCCGGAGAAGAGGGCCTTCGTCGTTGGATTAGTATACCACTTTGTCACTGTGCTCGATCATTATTAGGTGTTGCAGATGTAACTTATAGCAGTTACATATGTAACTGAAAAGTATAAAAATACTGCCACGATTAACTCTTCTCTTTTTGTTAGAGTTATCAAATGCAAGTTATTTAAAAGTATAGAGATAATAATTACTGCAGAAAAAATTTTTATTCTTGAATTTGTTTAAGGATTTACAGATCGTAAATAACACATTCGCCATTTTTTTTATACGACTGAACCTCTTCATTAAAAGTTTAATTTGCTATGAGTTATAATATACATCTATCTTGTGTAATGAAGAGTTAATCGTGGGCAATTTACTTATGTATTTTCAGGAGTTGCTGAAAATTTGAGATATGGCATTGGGCCGCCTTGATAAATCGTTATTTGTTACATTGTTTCGTATATTCATTTGCATGAAATATGGAATAAATGAACTGATTATTGACGATTTATTATGGCTGGCATCCGGTGTCTGAAAATTTACGGGGGGATATGAAAATCGGGGGGATTTATTTGGGTGGGATATGAAAATTGACAATATTTTCTTTATTAAAAGAACCAGTCTTTCTGGTTGCTTTTTTTTAATGCAAGGAATTATTATTGAAATGTATTTATTTTTACTGTTTGCTTACTTGAAGAATAACTATTTCTGTTTCAGCTTTATTACAATTGTGGATAAATTCACTTGTTTTTCGGAACGTTTTAATTTTGTTCTGCTTTCTGTTTTAGGCTTCCTGTTGTAGAGAAATTAATTTGGTTTGTTTTCTTCAAACACTTTAATTTTATTCTGCTTTCTGTTCTAGGCATGCCATCATCTAGAAACCGATCAATTTTTTTTAAATAACCTTATCTTGTCATCATACATTGTGGAAATATTTGAATATAAGTTTAATTTATGTCTGCTTTTTGTTCCAGAGTCTCCATCACTGAAAACTATACCCTACATTTTATGTAATAACATTTTCATTCTATTCTAGAACAGTTGTGGTTTTAATTACTTAATTTGATCTGCTTCTATTCGTGGTAATTAATGTTTGCTTTCTGTTTCAGGAGCACCATATTTTCATCACACAATCAAGTCTTCCATGGAATTTAATTCAATTTATTTCATACAGCATATTTTCCATATCAGAGGATATTATTTTGTATATTTCTATTTCGTTTAATTTGATGTCTAGAATTGTTTCGTCCCAGGACTTTTATTTTCAGCTTAATTCATCACGAAATTTGTTCTTTCAGCATGTAATCAATGTATATTATATGTGCCTATTAATTGGTTTCTGTCATGAGTGCACTCATATTTGATTTCTATATTCCATATGCAATACGTTTCCTCTTCTCTTTGTGTTTTTTTTCCCTTGCAGCTAGGTTTCTTCTCAATCATCGAAACCATCAACTGACATCTTGAAATATCCGCTTGGCAATAAATTCTTTTAGTTAAAATACAATGTAAACCTTAAAATATAAGCAATAGATTCGTAATCCTAGAAACTAATATAAGTTTTGTAAGAAAGTATGCGTTGTATGAAAGTGATGAGTACGGTTCTTTGTAATCTGCGGTATGATTGCAACGATGAATATGATGTGTGTCAATAGTCGATATAAAACTTTCAATTTTGTAAAAGAGTGGCCGACAGGCTTCTCTTGTCTGTCATTCTCCGCGGCAGGTAAATTTCGATTCCGATTTGCATTGCTTCCCAGATCAATTGTTTTGACAGAACATTTATCTGGGAAATGCCAATGTGGAATCATTTGTTTAATGGCTGGAGGTTGGGCCCGTTTTGCAACGCGGGTGGGTCACCACTTGCAGTAACCTCCCCGATGGTGTGACCTGGGAAATCGGTATTATCCACGATATGGTTTTTAAATCCGAATCGAAGATCATACCGAGCTAAAGGCTGCAAATCGCGTGTTCTGTTCTCGGCAACAGCTCAGTTCATTAATTTTTAAATCATTCACATGTTGAAACATTTTTTAAATTTACCGTTACAGTTAGTCGGTAATTCGAATGCAGCACGTTATAGTTTCCATTTTCATCATAGCTAGACACGGAGTGCGCTTGAACTAGCCTCGTTTCGGGCAAAGTCGGTCATTGTTTACGTGAGACAGCGAGTCCCATAAGATGATCGGTCTATACTATACCTCATCTGTGATTCCATATTTTTATGTTTTATACCTCATGAATTTTGCGGAATGTATTGATAACGTCCTCTGTACGATAATGTGCTGTTTCACAATATTCTATATGGAAAGTTAAAGAAATCAGTACGCCTGGCTGCGAGATGTTGTTAAAAAGGTTTGCAGAAAATGAGTTTTGATAATGTCAACGTTCTGTTTGTCTATTACCTACGGTACTAGCCCCAATTACCGACGCCAACCGACGCCGTCAAGAGATCTCAGCGCCCCCTGAGACCCCATCCAGGCCCCATTTGCGGGTCGCTGTTTAACACAGGCGCTGGCAGTCTTTAAGAATATCTCGTCGGTGCACGAATGAATGGTAATGCGTAGTAGTATGTTTTCCTGTAAACCTCTGCGGATCAATACGGGACCGCTGCTAAGGATTCTCACCGTAAGATGGCAGTAGGTCAGGCGTGTACTGGTCAGACCGTGTGTTAGAATCAGCTGGCAGCTTACAAGCTATGCAAGTGAAACACGCCGCCCGTGTTGGTTAGATTGGAAGGGGTTACATATCGATCGGATATCGATGTAACCCAGGCCTGCAGAACTTGTGACACGCGTGCCACATCTCCCCCCCTGGCACCGTACCGCCCCGCGGTACCGGCCGAGGAGAATTGCCCCCTCTCCTGTAATATTTACAATTAGGCGACAACAGTCGAACATCGAAGACGTAGCCAGAGGTGCCCGTAACACGGTACCCACTCTCTGATCTCAGAGCAGTGGCCATAGAGAGGGGGCTCTTCTCCTCGGTCGGCACCGCGGGGCGGTACGGTGCCAGGGGGGGAGATGTGGCACGCGTGTCACAAGTTCTGCAGGCCTGATGTAACCAAATGTGCATAACTCATTAATTAATTGCTAGCCCTGTTACGTGACTTACCTATTGATCGAATGAATAGAAATATACTGATTCCTGGCTCGTCGGGACGTTACTTTACTCGCGTCGTTTTTCGTGTGTTCTAAAATCTAAAGTATTAGGTATAGGACCAGGAGGATTAATTAAGTCGACTTGCCTTGCAAGTTTTTGATGGTATTGTTTCATTCAGCGTTGCGTTTCCGACAAAATATATTGGCGTGTATTGATTTTAGGTGACTAGTACGTCTTCTGGATACTGGCTACGGTGCACTGAATCAAACATTAATACAGGAATGTACGCGTGGCCGATATTTGTAGCAATGTAAGAGTCATAGACATTATATGTGAAGTCTATGTCTATGGTAAGAGTATGATTTTTAGTTTGTTTCATATCGAAAAGGGGGAACCGATCAGGGGATTTTCATGAATTCTTCACTCCTTTTTCCGGCGTACGGAATATTTCTGGAATAGATCTGGAAACCTTCGGTTTTTTACTAAAATTAAAATATTAATTAATACACATGAAACGTTTTTTAAATGAAATATGACACGAAGATCGAAAAATAATAACCGCCGTATTTCACTGCCATACAATACAACCCACTATTTTTTCAGTTATTTTCAGTCTCCTCACCTTACGTTGTTACTTACTTTTCTGCACTGTCTTTTCGCTTGCACTGACAACGAGATGCTGTGAGATGCATTACTTCTTTTTACATTTGCTGGGAATAAGGAAGGCATTAAACTCAGGTTTTAAGGCGCGAAGATAGCATGGAAAATTATTAAAAAAGAAAACTTAAACAAAAACAGACAGACAGACACTTAGTGAAAGATGACGAGATCGTGCGATTTCGCTTAATAATACACAAATTTTATTTTATCCATTTTTTTTACCTTTCTGCAGAGAATCGAGGAAATCAGTTTTGCTTGAGAGAACAAAAACCTCTGCAATTACGAATAGCGGGTTTTCTTGTATTGTTTGTTCTTTACGAGTAAATATGTACAATAATATAAGTGGTTGCCTTTTTCTCTGTACTTCCCATTCTCGCTACTCATTTTTTACGACACATCATCCTGCGTTCGCGCTTTTACCTCTTACAGTCTTACCCTTTTCTCTTTCTCTCTCTCGTTCATTCTGTCTCTCTCTCTCTCTCTCTCTCTCTCGCCCTCTCACTGTTAATGATAATCGATAATGATAATTAATTATATAATTAATAATAACCATAATAATCATAAGGATCGTACTGAATTGTATTAATAATTATTTCCATACAGCCACCTGGTAATGGAGGTTCGATCGTAGGCATACCAATCGAATCAGTATGGTTTGTGTATGTATGAACGTATGTCTTCTTGTGTATGTGTCGCGTGTGTAACAATTATTATTGACAAATTGACAGAACGTGCCTATGTTTGCATTTACCTCCTTTCGCTTGTCACCTCCTACTTCTCAAACTTTCTTACTCGTGATACATCAATCACTCGCAAGCTCAATCTCCCCAGCCCACGTATTCCGAATATGACCAGCCCTATCATCTTTGTTACATCTTCCTCCTTTTCTCTCTCTTCCCGGAATTTCTCGTTCTTATTTTCTCCTTTCGGCTATGTCCAGATATCAGCGTCGTTCTCTCTTATCCATTCTCACGGAATATCAAACTTCGGTAAGCTCCAAAATATTTCCTCCACTCACACCGTGTCACATACTCTCGTTCTCTCTCTTAAATATTACATAATAACATTATATTCGTCTCTCTTTCTCTCTCTCTCTCTCGCTCTCTCTTTTTCTCTCTCTCTCTCTGTCTTTTTCTCTTTCGGTCTTGTTTTCTTAAACCACACGTGTTGTAAGAGCATGAAACTGGCTTATGTAACTGTTACGATTTACTTTTTTTTTTTGTTGCTTATTAAAGTGATTTCATTTTTCCCTCTCGGATCATCATTTTATTAGTAATCCGCTAAGCACACATTCACGCGTTCTCCCCCTCATTTTTCATTCACACACACACGCTCGCTCTCTCTCTCTCTCTCTTTCTCTCTACCGTTGATTAAATGCTCTTAGTGCCAGGAGAGCCCGGTGGTCTCGGCGAGCGAATTCTTTTTCTTATTCTTTTTTCTCACTCTTAATGCATTCCCATTTAATGCATATCTCGCCGTTTCGTATATTTGTATTTCAGTCAAATTCATCGATCTCCCTTTTTGCCCTCTCGGCGACGATAATAATATGTGTGTACACACACACATCACATTCGACCCAACCGCACGTACGCACGCACGCACGCACACACGCATACACGATACATTATATACACGGTATACATACACATATAATACATGTGCATATGGACACGGTACAACAATTTTCGCTGATTTTTCATTTTTTATTCTACTCTCGTCATGCACACCAGTTTCGCGAAACGTTTGAAGTTGTACCTGTGGATGTTCTATTTTTTCTGTTGCTTTGTTCCATTACTTGAGGCCGCGTGCGCGCGCGTCCTTCTCCATTTTCTTCCGATTCGTCTTCGACCCTTTGTACTATCATCCTCGAGGGCCTACCCTCCGTACGACTTTATTCTTGTACCCTCCCGTCTTCCGACCCTCGTACGTTTCTTACGCACGTAACGCTCCTTCTTATCCGATACGTTCTTACTTCACATTAACCTTCCTTCTCTTCCGCTCTTTCGATTTAATTGCTCCCTACTTAGAATCTTTTCGCGATATCCTTTCGTCTGAAACGTAACGTTCCCTTACTCTGCCTTTCACGCGACAACTGCAATTTCTCTTTCACTTTCCACGCTGTCCCGTTCACACATTTATTTCCTCTCATTCAATACAATCGCTCTTCATTCGCATTCAGAGCTCCCTTTTTATACGTTCCCTTGACTTTGCTGTTTGCGCTGTACTCGCAGTCTTTTCTCTTACGTTCGACCCTGATAATTTTCTTTTACCCTAAGGATGACAACTTACCCCTTGCAGTCGGCTGTCGTTTGCAGAAGATCCAGAGTGAGGAAGGCGATACAGGTTCTGTCCCGTTTTGTCCGCAGCAGCCTCAACGTGGCTCAACAACGACCGAGAAAATGACCGCACCTTTCCTCTGAAGGAGTATCGCCACGCGGCCATTGCAGCGATCCCATTTAATTATCAATGCCTTGAAGGGACAGTCCTGTTTCTCTTTCTCACCTTAAACAACCCCACTTCAACCCGCTCACACTCCACGTCCATCGATACTTCCTTTCTGCGAATCACCGAATCTCAAGCGAACCAACCTATTCCATCTCATTTCCGTCCTCTCATGTTTTATTCCACACGCAACCACGCAAGGGGTGAGGTCGATACAGGACAATCGAGAGAAGGACGCTTCATTTTCACTCTCTTCTCTCGACTTTTCCTTTTGCGTTCTAACTTCTCATTCGGTCGACGAATTTCGGAAATTGACCCTCGAGGTTAACAGGGTTGTTGGCATGTGACTCACTTTCTCTCTCTCTCACTCTCTTTCTGTCTTTCCCACGCAACTTACGGCATTGCATATTCGTGTTTTTACCACTGTGAGATCAGCGTTTGTCGCCGTGATCGACAAAAAAAACTCCTGGAACCAGCGGTGTGTTCTTCACATTCTCTATTTCTCTCTCTTGACCTCTTTATAAATATTTTTCTATGCCATCCTTTTTTCATTCTACTACACTTCAAACTTCTACCCCCCCCCCCCCCCCCCCCCCCCCCACGCCTCCCACTCAATTTCGACTGTTCCTACACTGTCGGTAAATAGTAATCATCTAAACAACAAAAGCGGCAAAATGTTTATTCCTATGAAAATCGCGTCCCGACGGCGATAATTGTTCGTCTGGATAAAAACGACAGTCGTTGTTCTTCCCCTGTGCTCCTCCGTCTAGGGAAAACCTATTTCGACAATATTCTCTTGATTGTTCTCCAATTTTCCCTGCAGGAAGTCGGGAAGACGTTTTTGCACTTGTTTCTTTTATTTTCTCCGCAGTCTGCATGGGACGATTTTATTTGGTTTCCCGTCAAAATTGTCCAGATTGCTAGATGGGTCTACTCTCATCGATATATCGCCACAATCGAGATCTGTCGTCGATCGAGAAGGCGATTGACCAAATTCGAGAGGAATGTTCGTAGTCTCTTGGGCTCCGCAATTTGAGCGTCTTTTGTTTTATCAACGAACGCTCGCGCTCGAGGTCAATCAAATTGTCGTTGATACACGTTAAAGTGTATACGCGTGTCAGTATATGTACAGGAGGGTGTGTGTCTGTGTGTGTATCTGTGAGTCTGTTAATTACTCTATACATTTACAGTATTTCGGAGAGAAATCTTGTCAAAATGGTACGCCAGAAGCGATCGATTTTCTTTTACGTTTGTGTTTTGTGTGGCTTGTATGTATGTCTTACATAGATTCGTTTACTTTCAATCGATGGACAGATATGCGACGGCAATGGTCGAATTCAACTTGAATTCGAGTTGGATAGATTCTCCGCTCCGCGTCTGGACAATTTTTTACATTTCTCTCCCATGCAGGTTCGACAATTTGTTTTCGATACCGGGACGTTCATTTCTATTGATTTTCCTTTTTGCATCTTTGTGAGAATCGCGTCAACTAAGTTCCTAGTATCATTTAAATCCTTATTACAAGTACGGTAGTAGTAAGTAATAGTAATAGTAATAGTAGTAGTAGTGGTAGCAGCAGTAGTAATAGTAGTAGTAGTAATAGTAGCAGTAGTAGTAGTAGCAGTAGCAGTAGTAGTAGTAGCAGTAATAGTAGGTTCTCATTTTTTTATTCGTTTTTATGGTTTAAGCATTTTTTTATACTTTAGTGTTCCTGGTTCTGATAATCTAATAGACATCTAAAAATAACACCCATTTTTTTCATTATTATTTCATATTTGTCCTCTCTCTCTCCCTCTCTCTCTCTCTCTCTCTCGTTTTCAGACATTCTCTCTTTCTTTCTGTCTCTTGCTTTCATCTTCTCTCGCTTTTTTTTGTAATTATTCTGTTATCGATCAAGTATTACTTAAAGATTCCTTAAACGTTATAGAGGCCACGTGATACGGAATTGTGAGCCCAAGGACCTGAGTAGATATTGGAAAATAAAGCATTATACAACGCAATCTATCGAGACTTGAAAAATGTATGATCATTCGTACCATCGATTATAGGTACGCGTATTCGTAAGATTTCGAAAATATACCGTTTAATGAATTGTCACGCTTAATTGGCTCGTTCATTACCATACACACACATACAAGATCTCATCCAGTATATCTCGTTTCTGCAATTCTGATCCTTGAGCGCAAAATGACGATCACGCAATCCCGATTCGACAAAAATTACATTCTTACATTTATTCTAGCGGCTGGAGTTAACACGTGTTCATTACCTTTTTCTTGTTTCGTTATATGTATAATATATCTATATTTATATATTTATATCTCGTCATTCGTTTTTTTTTGTTGTCAGCTTCAATACTGCGTCAATGTGTATTATCTTTTTTTTCTCTTCATATATTGCTGCGTAGTGTGATCTGTGCCCAAACCGTTATCATTCGCAATAAGTTACATACTTTCTCTCTCTCTCTCTCTCTCTCTCTCTCGCACACACGCGCAGGCACTCTCGCCCTCGTCTCATTCATTCTCTGCCATTCTCTCGTTGCCTTTTCACGCTCTTTCGCTGTATATATGTACATATATATTTATCTCTCGTTCACGCTCTCTTCCTTTCTCTCCTTTTCTACCCTCCCTATCTCTCTTAATCACTCTCTATTCTCCACTTCGATCACATCAATCTCGTTCGTTATCTTATTTGCATCCCTCCCTATACTAGTTTTCTCCGTGCAAAAAACCAGGCCATCTCTCTTTTTCCCCGATCGACAATGCATGAAATCGAGTCAATACATAAAATGGTGAGATATTTGACAGAATTTGATTTCGATTCGAGAGACAGACGTTCGTGTTAACGTTAAGTAAAAGTAGAATGAAACAAAATTATTATAAAAATTGCCCCCGATGATAAGACACCATTCTACGTAATGTCTAAATTTTGAACAATTGACGAAAATGTTTTTATACTGATCGCCTATTGCAGCACCCAGCCCCCCTCCCCCTCCCCCCTCTCGGCCCTTCCCGCAAATCTCGGTTCATCCACTTTTTTTCATTTTGCGTTTAATTTTAATATCACATTTTCACGCGGGAGCAAACTGGCCCGACATATTCCCGGGACGAGGAATATCAAGAACGATAATCGTTTATATCCCTCTCCTCTTCTACGATTCAGCTGTACATCATACCACTATACATATATTGATATAGATCTCTATGTATATGCTTTTTTTTCAAAAGTCGATGCGTCGCGGATCATTGTGTGCGGTCGTTCTCGAATGAAAGAAAACAATCGGTGAAACTTAAAAATCTCATTCTCTCACATTTAGAATAACAATCCCAGAAAGGTAAATCCCCCCCCGACCCGCACCAGTAATCGATGTAACGAGAATCTTCCCATACATTCCCTCGTCCTCCGTTCCGCTTACCCGAAAGGCACAGATAAATACCACTTACTACACATCCAAATTCACACTCATACGTAATTTCACGACGAAATTTGTAGAATACCAAGGTAACCGAACAATGTTTAAGAGACGCATCGACGCTTTGGGATTATCTTCCCTTCCTTTTTCTGCTTATAATATTGTTTACAGAGAATTCGTCTTCACTCCAGCATCCCATACCTGCCAATCTCTTGTCATTGTATCCGTCGTTTATCCGTTGCATGAACTGCTTGAATACATGGTCATAATGGGCCGGGCAGAAAATTGTCGATATATCGGGCAAGTATGCACCCCGTATAATATATAGAATTACATACATCTTTTTATCTCGCTAGGAAGGTACTCTACCGAAAACCGAAAAGAATCATCAAAGAGGGAAAGATACCATCCATTGCTTCCTGGTCTTTTGTACCCCATACGAAATGGCGAACACGACAACGAAAACGCAAAAAGCAACAAGGAAAGTATGCGTAGATTACATTTAACGCGTATCGATACACGTGTGCACGCGTCTCCAATATATGACGATAATAAATGAGGGAATAACTCGCGAAGAAGATGCGCACGGCTATATGACGATGTTTCCTACACACAGTTCACGAGGCATTCGTCGCTTAATTGAAACTCTCCACACGCTCGTTAAAACGTTTAACTATGTTCAACTTCTAACGTTTCCCTCACCCCAGACACCTCGTGAGTCTTTTCTTACTTTGTTATTTACGTTTATTTTATATAGTTTTTTTTGTTTTTGGTATGCTTTGTTGTGGTTCTCAGTGATTCCCTCGTTTAGCCTGTCCTTTTTGTGATCACTAATTTCTCTC
Organism: Priocnemis perturbator; assembly: GCA_963942575.1. Classification (NCBI taxonomy): domain Eukaryota; kingdom Metazoa; phylum Arthropoda; class Insecta; order Hymenoptera; family Pompilidae; genus Priocnemis; species Priocnemis perturbator. The sequence goes on from OZ012654.1 coordinate 3,021,061, forward strand.
GTGCCTTGTCTTCCACCTTCGTCCTAATAAAGCGCGGTCTAACGTATTTTTTTTTGCCAATTTTGATCCGTCGCGAGAGTTGCACGAAAGCGACAGCCAACGTTTCTTGTTAAAGTTGTCGATACATGTGGACATGTCATTTCCTAACTTTTTCCGCATCCCACATACGCAACAGCCTCGGATAAAGGATAAGGAGAAACAAAAAAGTACATTTACTCTTTCCGCCAAGAAGAAGCATAATCTGGAAATTTAAATAATCCGAATTTGTTTCCTTCACACGTTGTACAGAACGTTTAATTGCATAATTGATAATATTTCGTCGGCGTCACCTGCCGACCAGCATGAGAAAGGATAACCTCACATTCAATATCGCCTGATGCCAGGCGACCCAAAGAAAATTTAAATAATCCGAACATATCCTACTCAATAAAAACCATTCTGGATTAAGTATGTACAAATCGTTGAATTTGCACACTATTAAAATTGAATATATATTATTGTCAAGATACTTCTTACAATCAATTGCATATTTTTTTACATATGCAACCACGATGATTCGTGATTTCGGCAATGATAGAAATCAAATGATTAACGGTCACGATGACCGTTGCTCCAAATTTAAGGTCATACATATTTAATATGTAATCGATATTAAAGACATACCGTCTCAAAATTAAATGGAAAAGAACCATGCACTTGCGCACGGTCAAATTTTCGTACACCGAAATAATCCAGAACATGTAACCAAAGATCGAAAGTTCAAAACTCACCGTTCTCGACTCCGGCCTACAATAAATTCATTAACACTTGATATCATTCTCCGCTGACGCGACGATGCGTTCTTGTTCCTAATTCCAACATTTAAGAAGCAAAACTCGATAAACAATGAAACTCACCCAAAAAATAACGCGCATAACAAAAGCTCAGCAACAATCGAACACGGCTTACGAGGCAACTCAATCTGATTGGTCCTTACATGGGTGTGGGAAGGGGGGTAGGTGAAGGTACTGCCAATCTCGCACAAACGACAAACATCATCAAACCCCATCCCCTTGAGTTTCGTATATAATAACGAGTTTGATGGAAATCCGCCGCGAATTAAAATCTCTGTAACAACCAATATGATTGGGTTGGACTACGGTTTATCTTAAAGTACGCCCCATTGTTGATACAACAACGCGACGTGATCGAGTTTATACCATAATTCTTTTTCGTTTTCGTCGTTTTATTATTAAAACACGCGCGGCATGCGTAATGTCTAATGTCGTTGCCTCGCTGAAAATAGTTCACTCGGCATTGGTCGTTTTTTTGTTCACGGACGGGGTTCGAGTATGCGCTCTCCTGTTTTTTTTTTGTTTTTATCAATTAGTCCGTTTCCTATTTTTGTAAACATTCGTCATGACCCTTTCTCTCTGAACCCTTGAATCAGCATGGCACGACGACTCTGAACATTCGTGTCCCGTTGACTGTCGTTTGCGCGTTTCATTCGATCCAAACACAATTCCAAATTCCGAATCCTTAATTCGTAGATAAAATTTATTCGAACTTACATCTATAAAACCGCCCTCTCCACATTCGCCTGGTCGTTCTTCTTTAGAGATCACTCGTTACGTTCGGTAGTCAGTCTATCTGGTCCGCCCATAACATATCCCCGCAAATTTTCCGCTTTCTTATACGATTTAACACAGGGCTATGTGCGCCCTCTCTCTGTTCGATTTTTACCTCGCACTCGACTCGCCTATCTGTATTGCATTTTCCAAGCTCTCGTCCTCCGGCTAGCGCGTCCTATCGGTCAACGAGAAAATTAGAAATCAATTCATTCGATCGAGGGAAATTCGAAATCATTTAGAGCGATGGCCTGTTACGCAATAGGGTAGAGGTAGACCATAAAAATCTTATGATAATCTTACAATTGCCGAGTCTTTTGTTCCTTTTCGCGTTTGACTAACAGCTTTGCACAGTGACGAATACCAATACGTCAATCCAATAGGTTTCGATAAAATGAGAAAAAGTATTGAATGAATGTGCTCCAATACCCCAATCCCAAGCTCCTGCCGAGCCTAAAGTGGACATAAAAAGGTATACCGACAAAAGTACGATGTGACCGGTGTTGTCAAACGTGTCACGTACACGATAACAACAGTACGCGCATCGACTAAAACGAGGGTCTAACTTCTTCTGCCTCCGTCGCAAAAAACTGTTCGCAGTCACTGATAGAAGCACGCCTTGCACATGCAGGTGATACCGTTGAATATGCCCGAGTACGCGTTAATATGATGATCGCGAGGAAAAGGAAGCCGAAAGTCGCTGACCGAACTGCTAGGCTTTCCGTGTTAAGTTCCACTTGAGCCGCAAAGTGGAAGCTCCGAGCATTAACTACCGTCAGCCGGCGGTGGGTCTATTCTAAGTCCTCCTCCCATTGTGTAACAGGCTTTAACCGCGCGCTCGCGATCGATCGGCTTTGCCTCACGGAGAGCGCACTTGGACTCTTATAAGACGTCTTCTTAATTCCACCTGTCCCCCCGCGTTCCGTCGCCATCCTTTACGTAAACGAAACTTGTCAATCCCCCCCCAACCCTAAACCCATGTCTCAATCCAAATATCCCCTCTTCACTCACCAATATTCACTCTTACCCCTTTCATACCCTTTGCAGTATCCGTTTAGGTTATCGCGCATGTACTTTTTCCTTTCCAGTGTGTCTGTCTGTCTCTCTGTGTGTGTGTCTGTGTGTGTTTGCGCTCGCGTGTGTTTACGGTTCCGTTATTCTCCTATCGCTTTTACGTAATCTTCCCCCCACACCTGCCTTCCCCAATCCTATACTTGGTAAGCGAACTGTATCCTTTTCGTCCCTTCCAAGCCCTCTTGAAAAATTGTCTTCACGTACAAACACCATCCCGACGGTGAAAGCCTGGAAATTTCTCGCTCTCTTTCACTCATTCTTTCCCTCTGTGTCTCTCTTTCGCTCACACACCTCGGAGAAAATTCTTAGAAAAAGTAAAGAAGACGAGGGAAGAGGAAGGAATCGGAGGTGCGGGCGAACAGTGCCGTTACGCCAACAGGTGGGCACACGCATTTGCCCGCATTTCTCTTCCCCTCCACTCATCCCCCCCACGCACAGTATTTAGCCTCAGACGAAGAAAACACACTCAACGAGGGACTTACAGAATTTGTACTCTTTGAACGGTGTTTGTTTTTTGTTTGTTTGTTACTCTTTTTTTTCGTTTCCTTTCTTTATCTTTCCTGTATATCATTTCTATTTGTAATGGGACGATGCAACCCTACTCCAGATTAATAATCCCTTACCGTTGATTACGATTACGAGCTTTTATCTTTTTTTACCTTTTATATTGTTATCAGTTTATTTTTAACGTTTTTATCCCTTAATTACAGAATTAATTAATTAGCGTGCCCTTCGCGAGCGCGCGCGCGCATGCGCACGACGCTTAAACGTATACGTGTTTTTTTTTTTCATTCTATTTAATCAGGGATGTGTGTCAGTGGCCTCCTATACTGTCTCTGTACGCATACGTGTGCGTGTAATGTAAAGTATTGTACTTCTGCTATCGTATATCGTGTCTCAGTGTGTCACGTTGGTTTTGTAAATTTTGTACGTCTCTCCGTGTCAGGGTGGAAGTATAAGGGTTCGTTAATTAATCTTAATTTAATATACGTGTACTCTTTTTTTTTTTCTTTTACCAAGTATGTCGCCGATATAGCCCCATGCCAGAAAGTCTCTTATCGACTTTATTCAAGGAGCACGCTTCCTCATTTCCCTATACCCTCTCCTTCTTCACATCCTTCCCTCCTAAAACAATCGACAGGACACAAGAAGAAACAGTTTTTTCCGGCGGAAGGAGGAAAGATCGAAAGAGGACGTTCAGCGCTGAAGCATTACAGCGCACGATCGATCGGCGTTGAACGTTTATTAGGACTTCTGTCGGACGTTATTTTTTTGTTCGATCTTGTGAAGAGAAGCCTCAGAATCACAAAAATTGCGCGCAACCGCCGCCCAATTTATTGCGATCCCTGGGGCGAGGATCAGGGGGACGAAGCGGTGGATGAAGAAAAAGAGCGAGGCAAAGGATTCGGGAAAGGTAACACGAAAAGCAGAAGAAGGAGAAGTACAAGAAGAGTAGATACGACGGCGGCGATTAAGATCGAAAAATTCAGATCGACAGGAGCGACGAATCGCAGCTGCCCTTCCACTTTCTCGCTCGCTCGCTCTCTCTCCCTCTCTCTTCGGTTCATTTCGTTGCGTACGAGGAAACGAAGAAGTACCGTGGATAAAACGGCTTGTATATTTTGAACGGCCAATTCATTTGTCGACGTTCCCAAAAAAAGGGTTCTGCAAGAGAAATAAAAACACGCACGCGCCTAGTGTCCTCCGCCAATGTTGACGACTGTATTAAATCGAATTTAATATTGAATAATAATTAAAGGTTCAATATACCGTTCGATTTAATGTCAAGTGTACATAGCGTGAATTTGATGTTACGTTAATGTTGAGATCAAAACTGAAGTTAAGGCGTTATCACGTTATGCATCGTTCCGCGATAACGCGTATATAAAGTCGATCAAAACGTGCGCGTGTTTTTGCTCTTAGTTTGCAGCATAATCGTAGCAAAATCGCGCTTCTTTCCTTCGACTGCGATTGATCGACGAATCAATTGCTCTTCTCTTGCCCGTATCGCGAAGCCCAGGGCGATCGAGAGAATTACGCGTGGCGTTTTGTGATCGCCGAACGCTTCCAAAAATCTCCCGTTTCTCTCTCAATTTTGATCAGTCGGTCAATCGAGGTTTCGCACGATTTCGCGACGATCTCTTTATTCCACCTTTTTGGTTTGTGTTAAAGATTCTCGCCTACCCTTCGCAATGTTCACGCCATTCTATTATCATCCGACTTTCTCTCACTCTCTGCCTCATTCACTTTCAATCGCCCCATATACCTTTCTCTGAACAACAGGCTTACACTCTCTCGATAAATCCGGTTTCCTTTTAAAAATATGTACAATACGCCTTGACTGGTCGACGCTCGATAATTTACACGCCACACCTGCCATGCGTCGACTCAAGTCTACACCCACGCTGCTCATTCTCTCTCTCTCTCTCTCTTTCTCTCTCTCACTCGCTCACTTCTCGTCCTCCGGGACAGAATTTCTTCTCCCCTCTTTCCTTCTTTCTTTCTTCTTGCCCCGCTACTTCTTTCTTCGTTATGGACGTTTCTCTTCTTTCACGATCTTCCGCGATCGACCCTCTAGGTCTGACGTTTTTCATTTCCAGCCATGCTTATTGACGAAAACGTGCGTGTACTCTCTTCGCTCGTCAGGGCGGGTTGGATCTCCTGGAAGAAGGTACACGTGTACATAAGATCCTCTGTTTCTTTCGACATCGCATCGTCTCTCTGTTCAGGGGTTCACAGCACCAGGGCTGCGATCATCCGATTATTCTTCTTCGTCTTCGTTCCCCGTTCCGTCTTTCTGTTTCCTTACTCTCCTTACTCTCCTTTCATCCTTCAGACACTTCCCCGCCACTTTCTGCCGCTGCCACCGCGTCGTCTCTTTGTCTGCAGGCAATGAAAAACGAACATGGCATTTTATAAGTTACCAAAAATAGATGCATCGATGATGGATTCAATGGAAATTGTAACAGTTATACTGTTATTGCTAGTGCCGTTTAGTTAGCCAAGTATGTAATGAAATTGCACCCAAACGTGTGATATTAGTACGTTGCAAAGTTGGACTGAAAAGAACTGATCTTGAGTAAACCGTTTGTGTTTGATCGGTGAGAGGTAGCGATATTCGAAGAAAGGGCATAAAGTGTGAGGATACAATACCTAAAGATTGTCCATCATTTCCGAAAGGGTCAGCCTGGAGGTGGACATTGCAACACCACTATCGCTGCTGCTTTGTACGCTGCTGTGATCGTCAGTGTCCGACTGATTGCTCGTGTATCCGATTACGTCCACTTCGTCTGAAAACACAAAAGGAAAACACCAATGAAAGGAAAGTTCCAAAGCCCGCGAGAATCAATTGCCACAGATCCAGACAAACGACATCTATCATCATTCTCAACAAGAACATGTCTTTTAGACATCTCGATACAACGACTTTGCGACGAAAGTGTGGGGCAATGTTATTTTTCCATTTTCCCGAACCACACTAGTAGATGCGCTCTCGGAACGCGGTAAACAAAATGCGATCTTGTCCGACAAGAGATAGGGCGACATAAATACAAGTGTGGGAACACAATTTCGCGCGTAGAACGCATCCGTGCAAATTTTGCTGTTCAATCAATTGGACCAATAGGTGCACGTGCGAACGGCAGCTTTTCGGCGCACGTGGCGTATAACCACCGCCGCCACCCCGCGTGCTCACGTTCCGTTCTGAGTCCGCTGAAAAAATCCGGCGGATTTGTAAAACGAGCAATTTTGGAAGACACGTATTTTTGTCGGTATCATGCGGTGAGGGCGGTGATGGTGATGGTGGTATGTTGAAAGTGACAGGGCTTCCTCCCTCGTCACCTACCCATCATGCCAAATTGATATTTAATGGCGGAATCTCTCTCTCGTTTTGGACAAAAGCATTTGGAGAAACTCGACATTTCAGCATTTTACAGTGCCGAAGCTATTCCAAATGTTGCACTTCTCTTTACGTCATCCTAAGTTATTTCGCACCCCGTTTCACATAAAAAGATGCGAGGCAATCGGAAATTTCGCATCTTTTCGGAAAAAGCAACTGATTGAAAATATTGTCAAACGTAATTGCTTGGACCGCATCACCAGTATTATTCCGTCTGTCCCAACAATCCTGAATTTCGGCTACCGGGCAACGTGTTAAGGTAAACGTAGCGCTCCTCGCAATGCTGTCGAGGGTATAGATCAGTTGTCGCTTTAACTGATGCGTGGCCTTTAAATATAGAGTGACTCTTTCTATAATCGAGGTCTTCAAAGCCGCCATGTGAATACGCGATGAACAACCCGTCGAAATGCGTCCCTCTTCCTCTCCTTCGACGCATTTGCCTCGCAGCCCCGCGGACGATAAAAATAATTGTAAACAGCCAGAGGCGATTCTTGCGCCAGTGATGTAATGGTTTACGTTTGTTTGGTCGTGCCAAAGCTTGACCGAGGAGAACGAGGAGGGGGAGGTGCGAGTATGGAGAGGGAGAACGAGCGAACAGGGAGAGACGGGAAAAAGCGAGAGTGGAAGAACATTCGACTCTCCCCTTACTCCGAACCGGCACGCCTCTTTCTTCTCACTCCGCCTATGCATCTATCTCTTTCCCTTCTCCGTCGACTCGAACACGTCCGAGAGTAAAGTATGTCAGGGGCCAAAAATAATTCTCGGCGCTTCGTTAAGAATATTTCCGACTGGCGGAGCCCGTCAAAACAACGACCATGCCACTCGTACTATTCGCACTGTTTCTCTCTCACTCTATCTCTACTTATCTCTTGCGTTTCGATCTTCAGCGGTTGTTGTTCGACTGTTGGCGAAAGGAAAACATCGTTATGTCAACGTCGAAATACCCGGCAGAAACAGAGAGCGTGAAGATGGGAATCGATTTCTGCACGGGGAGAAGGCGAAGATCGCTTTCATGATCGGGAGAGTGTGCGTACCGTCTCTCTATTTCTCGCTTTTAACGTGTGCGTTTAATCTACAGAATAATCTACAGGAAGTCTAATACAACTTGTATGCTACGATTTATAGTTTAGGCGTGAGAGGCCCGGTAAAAAAACCAAAAAGTACTTAAGGGATGTTGAGTTTCTCGATTTATAATCGGGCGTCTCGTGTCTGTGCAAGGGGTGGGGGGGATGCCTCGAAATTCAATTAGCCTGTAAACACACTGTGCATTTTGTATTCTAGTCATTCGATAAACGAAACATATTGTTAACATTTTGTTCACCAATTGACAGGTTCTTTCGTTTTTATCTCGGCACCGACCTCAAAAATCAAACATTATTTTATTCTTTCTAGTGCTGTTTTGAAGTAGGTGTTCTTATTGTTTCCTATCAGTTAGTACTGCTTTGTTTCGAACAAAAAATAAGATTGTAAATTAAATATTTCAATAAATGCTATATATTTCCTTCAGTGAAACATCGGCAAGCGATGATTAAGTAATTGCGTACGTTCGACGCTAATCATTGCTTTGGTGTAATCGGCACACGTAGCAGCGCGGCGGATCATCGTAAAAATTGAAAGGATTCCTAATGGAACGCAAAAAGGATTAAGAACAGAAATCCGTCGGAGTCTTAACGGAGCACGGTCAGGCGCTAGGTTAAAGGGAAATTAATCGTTATCTCTTCCCCCCATTTCGCCCACGATTCTAATTAACCAGTGGCCGCTCGTCAAGTTTAATTGTCCCAATGCAAAATACATGCTGACCTCCGATTCTACGTGTCCCATCACCGACTACTTCGCTCCCTTTTGCTTCTTTGTCCACCCTCATCATCCCCCTTATCCGCGACCCCTCCATTTGCCCGACTTCCTTCTCCTTCTCGCTCTTTCCTCCCTCTCCACCCCTCCTCCACCCTCCAATTCAACCCTCACCCCAGGCCGAAAGCTTAGTCGCGCGCTCATCAACCTCATGGCCCAATTTAGTTAGCCACTTTGCTGCAGGTGAAGTATTAATAATAAAATCATTGAAAAGCATTGGTGCATACAGTATTGTCTATACTCTATACATATATAGTTATATGATGCACTAACGCACTGATATACGTAGTGTTAGGCATATACGCGTGTCCACATAAAATAACATAGGCATATACCACGCGTCTTTCTTCAGTAGCCGACTTGCCTGAATTGAAGACCTCACAAAATTACTACACACTACACGCCCGGCAACAGCTCTATCGTGACTGCTAACTCTTTCCATCTAATAATAGCACAATTTTACAACCCGTATAAATTCCCATCGTTCCGTACTCGAACCGCCGTTACCGACGCGCAATGTTCGTCACATCGAGTATATGAAACGGGGGGAATGGAAATGGATAAAGAAATAATTAAACAGTCATCATGATGTCTGCCAACTATTGCAGCGAGCCCCGTCTCTCATTCTCCTCTTATTCTCTCGACAACGTCGGTCAATTCAATCTACCCGACGATTAAATGATTTAACGCGCTACCTCGTGATTCCCGTTCCACGTTGGGACTGTTACGTTACGCGTATTCATTTTCGTTGGAAGTCAAAGGAGAGGAGAGAGTGGTCGGAGGTAGATGGTTCTGGGTGCGTATAAGAACGACTACTGTTCTACAGTTATGCCGAGATGTTTCGCGATTGGCAGAGACACGAATGGAGGCGAGGGAACGGGCTTCATGACCTTCCTCAACTTGGCAACGCGTGGCTCACGTCCCGCAGAGTCTCCGAAATGGAATTTCGAAGCTATCAGGCGTTGAGAACGAATAATGATCGTCGAACGACTTCAATGCGTCAGTAGTTGCGTTCGTCGCAACAGTGTAACAGTCATTTGAAGAGTGTAGAAGGGTTGAAGAATTATATTCAAGCGCGTCGAATGATGAGAATTTGACGAAGGGACGAGTGCCTTGCATCGGCTTGTCACAATCACCTTATGCATACTAACGATACGGGGAAAAATATGAGAAGCGGGAGTGTGCGTACGTGTGCACGGTGAAATAATGGAGAGGTACTGCGGGGAAATGAGTTTTTCCTGTGAAAGTACCAGCCAGAGCTTATGCATGGCAATGAGATCTTTTTTTATCCGTCCGCACTGACATCGATTGACGTATGAATAAAAAGCTCGCACGGTTTAATAAGGATGACGTCTCGAGAAGACGGACAGACCGAAGTACGTGCTTCTGATTAATGACCAAAAGCGTAATATGAGAAAGATGCATTACGTTTGTCGACGAGTCATTTGCATTCGATTTTCAACATACTACATCTAACAATGAAAATGTGACGATATCGGAAGTGCAGAATATCGTCGGAAGACGGAAGTTTGACATGACTACTACACTCTATCACCTGACACAGGGCTACAGATTCCACGCAAATTCCCCACTCCCGTTGTCGAATGCGCAAGCGCGAATTTACAGTCGCGCGCGCGAGAATTGTGCTCGATAGAATTTCCCGGGAGCCCCGAAAGCCGCTTCCTCTGTCACGAAATCGTCGCTAGGGAATGTTGAGGGGAAAGTATTAGGCGTAGGGGTGTGTTGGTAGTGTGTCAGTACTGGCGTTGATACGGGGAACAGGTACCTTCCTACGCCCACCCACTACCACTGCTCGCACGTCACAGTGGGCGGGTGCCGGTTGGCGGTCGTTCGATAAACAACAATTAAAAGCGGAAGCCGCGAGTAGAGAAACAGAGAAGAAAGACGAAGGATTCAGAGAAGGAAAATAGGAGAGGTTGATTTAGAGAAAGAACAGAGAGAGAGAGAGAGGTGGAGAAGGGGACATGGGGATTGCCGGAATCACCAATTCTCGAATTTGCATACAAACGAGATTGGGATTTCATTCGTATCGCGAGTCCGCGCGTGTGTTTTCCGTCGTTATAAAGATTTCGTTGGACGCCGATGACGCTCCTGCGAGCAACTATGTACCTACGCCGCCAGGCTATTGCTGTTTCCCATTCTGACTCTGAACGATCGTATTCGTCCTTTGACGGTGGGAAAGAAGCAGTTATTGTTTATGGTCAACAATTTTTCTTAATACATCAAGAATTTCTCAATCGTAAGTTAAGATCTTTGCACTTTTAGCAGCATTATCACTGCACCGCCACCTTCGACCTACGGGCGCAACAGCCATCCTACCTTCGTCGTTATACAGTCATTGTCATCTTCATCGTACTCGTTCGTCCGGTAATTGCAGAGCCGCCGGATCGGCGCTCTCTTTTGTTTCTTCCCGACACAACCATTATTGTTCGACGTGACACGACGAGACGCTACGCGACGGCGCGTTTCGTCCTAACAGCTGGCACGCTCTGCAAGAGGGACAATAACTGACGAACAATGTGCTCGACCATGCCTGGGCCCTCAGCTCGAAAGAGCGGAACTGTTTACACGAGCCCGTTATCTACATCCTAAGCGCGCGCTTACATGTATGCTCAAACGTCGAATGTTGAATAGGACATTACACGCTTAATCCTATGATTATTTTTCAAATGCTAATATAATTCCTTGAACATTGCGACAAACGACTGCAACGGATAGGAGTCTGATCCAGGGATACGACTTGATCGTTACAGGATAAGAGGTCATTTGCAAATGCGTCAAATGGAAGATTTGAAGTGAGGAATGTCCAGAAGCGAACAAAGGAGTGAGAAATGGCAGGGAAGGAACGCACGTCGGTTGCGCTGCCGTGGAAGTAACGTACAGGTGGAACGGGAACGAAAAAAGCGCTGGAATTGGAAAGATACGACGGGGGTGGGGGATGAAAACATAGATGGAAACAGTGATAGACGAGGACACTCTGCTTTCCAACTTGGACAAACCATTATCCGAGCATTATCTATCTCGGAAGTTTGTCCTTCCAAGCCTCTTGGCTCGCTATCCTTTCCATTCCTTCTCGTCCTTCCACCGAACTACGACGGTCACGCTAATCGCACCTAGCTGGAGATTGGCTTTTAGCACAAAGTTTCGTACAACTTGGACCGCCGACCAGCAGGGTGGACAAGCTTCTCGAAGGCAACCACAGCACCGTCGTACACGTTGGGGCATCGTTTTAGCGAACGATAAACATGAGACTGTCTTTAGACTCATGCTGCCACGTTAAAAAGATGCACCGTGTGCGTCGCGAAATAGATACACATACTTCTGAAACCCGGATTCTTCGATTCGCAAGCGTTCGTAGCTGCGTAGCCTTTGACTCTGAAGCGTTGCCAAAAAACATGAAAAATCGTTTGGCCAGTGGCCAAGAGAAGCAGGACTGTCGACTGACAATCAGCCAAATACTAACATTTTAACGTCAGTCATATTCACGTCATATTCTCACTCTTCAGATCACTCAGATTAGCAAGAATGAACAGATCCATTGGATCCAATATGCCAAAGCATACGATACATACCGCCAGTATGCCAAAGCGTGTTTTGTCTCTGGCTCCAAGCAAACGGGAAAACTGGATAACGACCAGCTACTCTTACACGCCCTTCCATCTCCCCTGTCTCAAGCGACCCTCCCCCACCGAGCCATTCATTAATCTCGCATGATAAATGCTAAGCCGTCCGCCAACTTCGAAGATGTGAGCGCTCACGGCTCATGGCCCAGCTGCGTGCCGCGATCGAATCAGCAACGGGCGAGCTGCGAGACAGCGGCGGCAGATGTTACTGCATAAATTTCTGTTAATCCTTCTGCAGAGCATGGCCCGCCGCGCCGTTTGTTTCTCGCACTTCGCAGCGCCAAGGTAAACCCAGCAGAAGCTCAGCGGGGGATACTGAGCGTGCCTCCGGGCTAGTAATGACCGAAATTCGGTAATGACCGTCCGCGAGAGTCGATTCGCTGATGAGCGCGAAACTCCTGCTTGATAGTGTAACAATTAACCGTTCGGTTTGCCGCTGGAATGAATTCATCGTTTAATGATTCGATTGTTATCCACAACTGCTCAGCAGCATCGCACTACCGCCACAGATTCAGAATGTTGTGCTTGTACGGTGTGTAGTGTTATTAACGTTCTTTCACATTTCTCGATTTTATTTATCATCTATCCACGATGTATCATTTTCCCATTTTTCATGGCGTATCACGATATGAATTTTATTTTCTCTCCTCTACCTGTCTCTGGCCTTCTCCTTCTGTTCACCAACTTCTTTACGTTGTGCATTACGCGTTTCTCCCTTTTTTATTACGTCGAAATAGCGCGCCGTAAATGTATGCCGCAAATGTAAACGGGCGGAGGAATTCGCGGCTGAAATTTAATCCTCCTCTCTTGCTCGTGGGTCCTGTCCACGCGACACCGACCACCCTCTCGTTACAGAGAGGGATTGGGGCGGTAGACGCGGCCAATAAACGGCGTCGATGCTTTTCGATAACATTTTTAACGCTCCGTGACGATAAATAATTTATGTTTGACGAATTTTTCGTTCCCGCTGGCTTTTATACGTACGCGGTCTATATTGTATAGATGTACGTAGAAGAGTAGCGCGTATGGTGAGGCAGTCAACTTTACTATCTCTTTAAATTTCGAAAGTCTGCCAATGTATATCGAGTGCGTGTACAAAGTATTTTGACTTCATACTTTTCCTATTTAAGTCTTCTATAGCATGTGTGGCCTATATCGTCGGCAAGCTTACGCAAAACTATGAGCAAAGAGCGAGCCTACAATTATTCAAATTAATTAAGCACGTATTAGTACAGCTTTCGCAGTGATCAGCGGGCGAAATGACAATTTCAATAGAATTTATAGCGGCGCGATAGCACAACAGAGAAACGACGAGAAATTGAAAGGGAATTGAGAGAGAGAGAGAGAGAGAGAATTTATAGACGTTATTTATCTCTTTTCCACGCAACCCCAGGGCGAAATTGCGCTCGCCACCCCTTTAAACCAACCGCCCATTCCATCCATCCCCACCCCTTAATCATCGGAATTACTATATTCGTCAATTTTAATTACCGCCCGCCGCGATTGTGCGGATAAAATCAATCGTAACTAATGGTTGCTTTGTATCCAGTCGCTTTCATGAAAACTGCTCCATTTTCGAATGCTCCACTATGTGCTGCTCTCTCTCTCTCTCTCCCTCTACCTTTAAAGTATCATCAATTACACTTAAGGTGCGATGCAAAATTTGCAATTTTCTTAAAAGACTGGTGCTTCGAAATTTTGTGCGATTATGAGATACAAGAGAAAATATAGCGTACGTACGCTTGCCCGATAGAAATTTGTTGCTATGCGGCACAAAAACGTACTTGGGAACAACGTCTTTTATACCAACATACCGACGATATATATCCGTGTGGCGTGTACGTCTACGTCTTCGTCGTGCGTGTAGTTACAAATGTATTCGACATGCGTTAATGTATTCACGCGTTCGCGTGCATCTGTATGATCAGTTGACCTCGTTCCCGTTTAAAACGCCGGGGAAGAAATGTAACGTGACTTGTGACAATCGTTACACCCAGTATAGTGAGAATCAATCAGTCGGCCGTAGTTCGAAATTTCCATCGACCCTGTTCCGGCAGTCCATCGATACGGTATGAAATTCGTCGACTAAAATTTCTCAGCAACAAATTTCCCGACGGCCAATGCGTCAAAAATGTTACCTCTTGCGGGGTATACATTGAACACAATGTGCTGTAGTATATCTAATTCTTGACAAGCATATTGTGCTGCATGCAATATCTAGGAAAGTATACAGTACTCTACGTCATTTCTGTTGAAAATATTATGAAATATATTCAAACAATTTTTCTCTACTAACGATTACTATGCCCAATATAAAGAACACAGATCAATGTTGTAAGACAAATATATTTTTTTGACGACGTAAAATTAGTTATTGAATACTGAATACTCTCCCCGTTGCCAGTACTCAGGATAAACGCGAGAAAAACGAGACAAGCGCTGAGTCACCGGCAAAACAAGGCAGTCGCGTCGGTCGGCGAACGCGGAAAGTCGTAAGGGAGTTAAGAGATTAAGAGGAGAGAGGACTAACTCGTGACGCAACGGAAAACGATGACAGAAAATTAATTCCTTCCCCATATTATCGGAAGTGCCGACGTCCATTAGCGAGCTTTTTCAATGCTTTTTCGAGAACATCTCCTGGCAAAAGTAAAATCCGTCCGATGACTACTACGTCGCGGAGGGTAGGCGAGATAAGAAAAAGGGGGAGAGGAAAGGAGAGAGAACGCCCTTTCTTTATCCACCGCTCGACGTGTATAGCTAACGAGGGCGCTCAATCCCTTCCAACCCCTTTTCGTCTCCCCTCGTTCATGCTGCGATGTATGTGTACTAATGCCGTCCCTAATGATTCTTTACGTGGACAGTGGGAGAAAGAAAAGAAAGTATCAAGGGATGAGGGAAGAAAAAAAAAAGAAGAGGGTGGTTTGGAGACAAGGGAGGAGAAAGTCGACCGGACGGATGAAAGAAGAGAACAGAGAGAAAAAGACACAAATTTCGCTGCTACGTTCTCGTCTATGTACATATATACATACACATACTTAAGGAGATGCGAAGGAACAAAGCAAGTGTAACGACAAAAAAGAAAGTCTCAAGATTCTAGATGGATAATGTACTAAATGGACCATATAATTATGACCTCGCCGAGAATGATGTATTTCACAGATTTGATGTACATTATCGAGCATACGTACGTTCCCATACGTGTAAAGGTGCTCCTACATCTGAGCACGAACGCGCACGAGGCAGCCTGAGCATGACGTCATCAGAGGCGCGTGAATAAGCCGAGGCAAACCGATTCGATGGTTTCACGTTGCATTCATCGATCGATCGGTTCGCCGCCGTACGAGAAAAAATTCAATGTGTTGGAGATTTATTCTAATGTTGGAGAATCGGTGTAGCTTGCTCGGAGCGATCTGCAACTGTCTGAGCGCGTGAACGAGAAATCACACAACAATAACAACGATGTGTACATGGTCAAAAACACAGTCACAGTCAATGAAACCAGCGTATAAAAGTCAGTCAAAAGTCGGAAAAAAGTTGGAAAAAAGGTGGAAAAATGTCGGAAAAATGTCGGAAAAAAGTTGGAAAAATATCGGAAAAAAGTCGGAAAAATGTCGGAAAAAAGTCAGAAAAATGTCGGAAAAATGTCGGATTTTCCGACTTTTCTCCGACTTTTTCCCCACTTTTTACCGACATTTTTCCGACATTTTTCCGACTTTTTCCCCACTTTTTCCGACATTTTTCCGACTTTTTTCCGATATTTTCCCGACTTTTTTCCGATATTTTTCTAACTTTTTTCTGACTTTTTTCCGACATTTTTCCACCTTTTTTCCAACTTTTTTCCGACTTTTGACTGACTTTTATACGCTGGTTTCATTGACTGTGACTGTGTTTTTGACCATGTACACATCGTTGTTATTGTTGTGTGATTTCTCGTTTACGCGCTCAGACAGTTGCGGATCGGTCCGAGCAAGCTACACCGATTCTCCAACATTAGAATAAATCTCCAACACACTGAATTTTTTCTCGTACGGCGGCG
The DNA here is from genome assembly GCA_963942575.1 of Priocnemis perturbator. Classification (NCBI taxonomy): domain Eukaryota; kingdom Metazoa; phylum Arthropoda; class Insecta; order Hymenoptera; family Pompilidae; genus Priocnemis; species Priocnemis perturbator. Next base: position 3,037,171 of record OZ012654.1, read on the forward strand.
AACCGATTCATCGATGAGTACAACGTGAAACCATTGAATCAGTTCGCCTCGGCTTGCTCACGCGCCTGTGATGACGTCATGCTCAGGCTGCCTCGTGCGCGTTCGTGCTCAGATGTAGGAGCACCTTAAGGTAGCGCACGGAAAGATTTGAGAGTAGAAAGAGGAGGCACGAGTGAGTGAACGTACGCTTTGATACACACGCGGTCCCGCACGAGTGTGTGAGTCTCGCGTGTTTCGCCTAGACAAATAGGCAAATGTTAAGGGAGTCGGAGAGTGGAAAGAGGATATGGATACCCGATTTAAAAAGGGTGGCGGCTTTTTAGTCAAGGGTGGAAGCTGCCGTCGCGACGCCCGGGCGTCTCGACGCTTCCTTTACGTCCCTGCCCCTTTTTCTCTCACCCCCTTCTCCAAACGTCCACCCTCTTTATTCGTCTCGCTTTTCATTCCTCTATCGCGCATTTACACACTCCCTCCACCCCCTTACTCGTCGTCCCTCTTTATCTATCTTTTTCGCTCTTTTTGCAGCCCCCGCGAAAAGCACATTGTTCGGCGGTACGTGCAAAGCCACCCCCCTCCCCCGTCCTTCCCTTCCTTATCCCGCCTCTTCCGGAAGCGGGGCTCGAGAAATCGGGTGGTTCAACCCTCCCTCCTCTCACACCCCTCCTTGTACCCCGTGTGCCCTCCATTCGTCGTTTCTCTCCGCCAAAAGTGTTTTCCAGCTACGAGCACTCAGCCCCCGAAGCTTCCCGTTTCGCCATTGTTGTCCGGCGAGAAACTAGAGGGTGCGAGAGAGAGAGCGAGGGGGAGGGAGGAACGAGGTTGATTCGAAGGGGGGCGGTGGTGGTCCAGAGAACGTCAGTAAACGCGTCTCGAAGTCAGGCTTCGCGAAAGGGTTCGTTCTGCTTTTGTCTTTCCGGGAATTTTCTCTGTTTCGCGTTTTTCTTTCTTTTTTCTCTATCTCCTCTCTCATTCCTCATTGTCTGACTACGTCACTACGTACTGTACCCACCGGACGACGGGCGAATGGCATCGTTACCTTTTAAGAAAATCACAGTTTGAGATTTCTAGCGGCTTTCGACGACCCATGAATTGCATGGAAATTAATTGTGCTATCACCAGCATTAATGTACAAATTTGGGCACTCAATGGCCTTATATTAAATTTGTCTATCCGTAAATAAATATCCCTTCGAAGTTTCCCAAAACTACGTCAGGCACACATTAATAAAATATTCAATTAGATAAATATTCAATTCATAAGAAAAACGTATTAATTTCTGAATGAGAGGTATCAAAGACAATATATATGACTTTTATTCCATGCCCCGACCACTGTTTCGCTCGCGAATTATTCTCGCGAGCGTTATTCTTTCCAGACAGTTTCCCCGAAAAAGATTTCTTTTTCGGGAAGTGTAATGAAGGAGGTGGCGGAAAAATAGAGAGAAACAGAAGGGTGTGGAAGGTGGGTGGGCGGGAGGTGGGTGCGTTTATCGCCGCGAAAGCAACGTAGAATTATCACGCCGGGAGTCGCGCACAGTTAAGGGATGGTTGATGAAGATTAAGGGGGTGACTCGTCTTCTTCGTCTTTTGCCACCCTTTTTCTCACGCCTCACATCTAACCTCAACGTCTTGGCTCTTGAACCGGTGTATCAATGAATGAACAGAAATTTCGTTACATGTCTATAGAAACGCGTTGACTGCGGTGTAATTCGGTCGAAATATATGTCAGGTCGACTTTTGGACTTCAAACACACTTTGTTGTAAACCTGTCGCATCGTATGTATGTAGATTTGTGTATAAATGATTGAAGTATGTGTTATTCGTATCAACACATTGCGTGTTCTAATCGTGCGTAAGTCGGGGACATATGCACCTTTTTGTGGACACTAAATTCGTAGCAGCAATCAGTAACGAACCCTGATAAGGTTCTCGTAATCGGCCCTAATGATGCGAAAAGGAAAGGATAAAGGGGTTGCGGTGGGTGGAAAGCGGTAGAAAGGGGTCGCGACACGGCAGGAAGACGATAAGAGGATGTCGAAAGAAATGCAGCGCGAATATCGTGATAGCACGCGGGATAAGTCCCGTTACGAGCGATATCGGCGGCCGTGTCCGACCCTCATTCGCGCCAAATACAGGCGGAGACCTGTAAATTCTCAAGGGCGAGCACAATATTTTAGTCACTGTTCGTTCAAGATCTTTTTGTCTCTGGAAAAAAGTCAAAAGTGATGCAGCTGGCTGTAAAGTCATCAGAAAGGTCCATTAGCCGTCCAATACACGTGCCCAAAGTAGCCCGACTTAGGAACGACAAGGACGCATCAGCGTTATGACGTCACTTCATCAGACGATCCGAAAGAGGGTTTGCTGGAGAGGGGGAAAGGTGATGAAACGGGACCAGAGCGACGACGGGTAGGAGACACAGAGTGCATGGTGTACAGTAGCCATGACACCGGCTGGAAAGCATGCTTCGAAGACGACGAAGGGGGTTGTTGTGCCCCGACCACTGGCACCACCACGCATACAACCACCGTCCACCCCTCCCGTTTCAAGCCCCGACCAGGCAACCGGCACCGTCACCACCCCTTGTGCGACCCTCTTGCCGCCCCTGAGCTAGGGGTATTTTTCCATAATCAATAACATGCCTCTATTCTCGTCACACCGAGCGAGCCGACTCTCTGCCCTCGCCACCGCACCTTTTCACCCCTCTCTCGCCCTCTCGACATCGCCAACCTGTCCAGGTGACAGTGGTACTCAAACCTGGACGGTCGAAAAGTTTCTTTTCATCAATGCGCTCGGTCAATCGTCGATTTTTTTATTTTTTTATTTTTTTTTTTTCATAAAAAAGTCACCGTAGGGTCGCCGGTATATTCTAGTTTTAGGGAATAAATTTGTATTGTAAAATCACACTATTACCACACTGACTGACGCATTCATTGCCATGTATTGACATTAACGAAGTTTTGCAATAGCAACTGCATTCCGTAGTAAGGCGTCAACCGCGATTGGTTAAAAACCCGAATTCTGAAGATCTGCAACATCTTCAGCGAAGGGCCAATAAGGAACGATGATTCCTTCACATCCCAGACCGCCGACCGACGTCGTTACTTTCAGCCGTAAATCCAGCGAAAAATGTAAAATTCGCGACGCGGCAACCGTGAACCGTGACTCGTCAAACGAGCGGCAAGGGGGGTGGTAGATGGAGGATGAGAAAAGGAAAAAGAAGGCGAGTAGACAAAGGACACGGCGTATCGATCGTCGACAACGAGTGAGAGAACGAGCTACGGGGAGCAGCAGCACGGTTTTCGAATGACATGAGAGCCGCTGGTTAAAGCGGCGGTTTAAGGGTGGCACGAGTGGCGGGTGAAAGAGTTCATTAAAACCAGCACCGTCTGCACCCCCGCGTGCTCCCCGACCCTAGTGTGCCTTCCCTTCAACCACACCCACCCACCCCCCTCTTCCTCATACTTCCCTCCTACTGTGCTGGTGCCTACTGGGAGAGGATGAAGTGCAAAAGGGATGCGAAGAAACACCGGGGAACGAGGAGGAAAATAAAGAGAAACACACACGGCAAAGTCGGGAGAGCGACGTGCAAGGATTATTGGTGCACTCTTGAATGTGCGGCAAAAATACTGCCGCGGCGACTCTAAGAGGAGGTTGTTCAAATTGATGAAATCTGCGACCCGTGGAATATCGTCGCGACGCCAGACAAAAATCATAAGAAACACTTGCCGAGATATTCTCGCTTATCCGGACTCCTGCCGCTATATTCTCACGATCCCGAATATAACAAATCATTTTCGCAGCAAAACGAAAACAAGAAAACGGTTATCTCTTTATTTATCGAGAACGTCAAAGACCCACGTTTATGAAAGATGAAGTATGTGTAGGTGTACCCCTATACACGTTCTGCTGCATTTTTCGACCATCCGGAAAATGACAAATAATCCTTGTTGAAATAAAACCGAACGGTTCGTCTGACGTTTTACAGGGTTGCATTACAATTCGACGTACAGGAAGGAGAGAGATAATGTCGGAGGGTCTCTCACTCTTTTCATTTCAACCGTTCCACTCTTTTTTACTTCTTGCCCCGCGTCCGCGCGATTAATCACCGCCCGCTATCAGATGATAATAAACAGTGTGACGTGGCCTGTTGCGTGCCGGCCGTGTTATACTGTTTATCGTAAAAGATACGACGGGTCTATCTATACCGCGAACGGCAAACCAGGAGACAGATGAGGGAGGAGGAGGAGGGGGAGGACTAAGGGAGGCAGATAACGATAATGTTCACCGCGTTTGTGGTAATTAATCCTGGGACTCGTACGACTCGCTCGAAAGAGTGCGCGCGCGCTCGGGCGGGATTGCGCAGTCGCGCCGAATGTTATTTTTAGTTGTGACGCTCGAGAGATCGTGCGAGACTTTTCCCGGTGGAAAGTCGAATTTCGATCGAGTGAACCAATGAGGAAAGGGGAAAAACGTGAACATATGTTCCAGTGCAACGTACACATTCCGACACCATGGATCACGTTATATGAACGTTGTTGCACTTATTGAATTATAGAAACATCTATGATTATCAACGATTATTAATGACGCCTTCTTACTGCGTGAATCAAACAACATTTTAAGGAATGTGGTACACATTCCGACACCATGCCTCACATTTATGAATCAATTTTTATGTTAATATTATCAATTACGTTAAAGTGTGCCAGTGAAAAGGCCACCGATAGAAGCGTAACGAAAAGTTGAGATACACAGAATCAACGTTGAACCCTGAAGTTTAAAGCCAGGTGGAAGTACGGCCAAAGATAGAAGTTGAAGTAGACGGCTGGGGAGTCAGACTCAGGACTAACAATAAGGTCGCAAATAGAAGCTGATGCTCAGCCAAACTTAGAGTCAAAAGAAAGCCCAGTGAGCGATGCGTTGTGGTAGAATCAAGGTCAGAAAGAATCGGGTAGACGTACAGCCACATATACAGACTAAAGGATGGACCAATATCGAAGCTGATAAGAGATGGAAATTCGGCAAAAGCAACGATTGAGCTAAAAATGCAAAGGAACAGGAGAACAAGAAAAAGGGAAAAGGAAAGACGCGGATAGACTGAAAGAGGGAAAACATGAAAATTGAAATAATAAATCTCATGATCTTGGACCTTCGGAATCGCGGTAAAGGAGTAATGGACGTGCACCCGAGGTAAGAAAATGGTAGCTCGTCTGAGACAGGCAAGGGACACGGAAACGTGTCCGGTCGAAAAGCCACTCGGTCATTCGGCATTTGCGTGAGCGAGCAGTGCGGAGGCTTCCAGCCGTGGTAATCCGGCTTAAAGCTCGAGTTAACGTGCAGGCCCGTCACAAAAGCCGCGAGGGTCCCGCGCTTAAAGAGATTTTGAGTCGTTAGTCGAGTTACGAAAGGAGCCACACGGGCTCGGGAGGTAAAAAAGGAAAAAAAAATAAACGACGACGGGAAAGAGGTTGGAAAAAGGTTGAAAAGGGTGGAAAGAAGCCGTGAGTTTGGTATGGGGGGGATATCGACCTCGTCAGGTCCGTCCCATCGTCGAAAACTCCCGTAATTAACGAACTTTTCGCCGTACTTTCCACTCCACGTCTTGCCCACTGCATCCTCTGTTCTCTTTCCTTTGCCGCTTCTCCTTCCCTATCCTCTGCTTGGCCGCACTTTTTTTCATTCCCCTCGCCGTGTCACTACTTCGTCACCCCTTCCGCGCGGACAAAAAGGACGTTTTGTTTGGCAAACTGCAATTTTTCTAAACGATCAAAGCCTTTCACCCGTCCGCCTTCCCTTATCTCCGTCACTTTAACTTTTTAGCTATGCTAGTGTCTCTCTGGCTTTTGCTTTAAATGTTTAATCCGCGACGAATTTTCTTGCACAAGCCCTCTCTTCAATTCGTCCCGTCAAAATTATAACGGCATTGTCGGAGAACCTTTGTCGAGATAAAGACCAAACCGCATTTTTTGCGTTTCAGTCCTAACAAGCTCACGGAAATTCTTCTTACTGAGAAACGGAAAGAGAGAGTAAGAGAGGTTAGGGCAAGGGTCTTGCGAATAATTCAAAACACCCAGAAAATTAGCCTCCGCGAGACTCTATCAACAATGTTGGTACGCATCAACCATTTTCTGCGTACCAAAACGCACTATAGAGGCGCTTGCCAATCACTAATATCTTCGGCAATCTGTCTGCGTTGACCATTTGGTCCATCGCAAAGCGTTTAATAATACGTGTTCGGTAATATTATCTTCACCCTTACCAATTTGTCCCTGCACTATAACACACTGCAACAAAATTGTCAAAATCTTCAATCCTTTTAGTCGCCTCGTGCGACAAGTAGGTCGTACTGTGGCCGAATTCTATAACTCCGCCAAATTTCTGCGAACACCTATATCCGGAAAAAGTTTTCTATTTCCTTTTTAAGCAGAAATGCTGAGCGGAGGGCGAAGAAGAAGACGTACATGTCGGACCTGTGTAACGGCAAGAAAGAGGCGCGACAGAAGGGAGCTGCAGAGAGGGAGCAGGAACCCCTAAATAGAGATGACGATCGAGGGGAGAAAGAGGCGGGAGAGAAGGAGACTCTTTGACAAGTCAAACATGCGCTAACGCCCTGGCAAGATACTCTGTCGCCCGGTAACATGGCCGACGGCGAGACCTTTGCTGACCCTACCACTATCACCTATCCCTCAAACCGGAAAACGAGGCGATCCACGGCGATTTTCCGGTAGAAAATAGCTGCTGAAAGATATCCGTTTCATCCTGCTGGCCGGAGAACTGACGAACTGCACGTCGTAATAGTTAGCGACGTCATGCAATATACGCGATTTGTTTGGGTTTTGGGCAATTCGTGGTCGCGCGAGAATGGGATTGTTTTAGATTGGGAGAAAATAATATGCTCAGAGGACGGGGTGGAATAATGTAGTGTGGAAATAGTTGGTGTTATGTAAGAGAATAAATGTATGGGAAACTAGGTACGGACGTGTCGAAAAGATGGTGGAATAATGGAATACAGGATGATTGAGATGCGCTATAAAAAGATATTTTAGAAAATAATTGACCGCCAGTCGATAGTCGCGTATGGACGGCGTTTGTTCAATGCGAAGGTCCGGCAGATTAAAGCGACGGGAAGTAAAAAGCGAAACATGGGAAGGGTAGAATGCTCTGAGCGCCATGTATCACCTTTTATTAAACGATAAATCGACGTAACGAAACTCGGGCCCCCCGTTATACCATTCCCAACGTCAAACCTAGAGGGGAGATCGAACCGCGGAATATATCGAATACTCGTTACTCGACCCACGGACACAATGGAGAAAGGAACGGTGAAAGGAAGAAATCAATTTCTCGTGAAGGACGAATGTTCAAGTATCATGTCTCGATGTGTTCTTTCGACGACAGAAAAGAATGAGCCGACAATTTGCGAACAATGTTAATTATTTCACAACATAATACGTGTAGACCCATCTTATTCCTTCCTATACTTAAACATTTCTATCACATTCCTATGGGATTTTATGATTACTCTTCGTCTGTCATACGAGTTGAAGTTTTATTTTCAGCTACTCGATTACAGTGGCGAATATTGAGAGCAACGTTTTTCCTTCACCCCGATTTCTATTTTTTTCCTCGCCGCTCGCCTCAATCCACTCTCTTACAGCGGACGGCTGTTTTCATTGCAAAGCTCGACACGATCCATTAAACGTCGTTACCTACGTCAACACCGGAGCCATTAGGTTTTGTTCAGTCGATCGATTGCATGCGCACGCGAGCCTGGATTTGGACGAAAAACAAGGGGCGCCTATTTGCTAGCAGTTCGGACTATTTTAAGCCAAACAAAAAGGCCAGACATCCCAATAGACACGATAGACACGATATTCACGAGCGATGCGTAATTCACTACTTGCAAAAATGTCTTGAAAACACGACGATGACCCGGCGTTGGTAAGAAGTTGCCGTCGACGATGTTCCTTTTCACTTTTCACAACTTTTCTCGTTCCATACACGAAAATATGAAATCCCAGCGGTCCTGGTCATGATGATACAGGATATCGGTTTGAAGTGAAAGCAGGCCGATACGGCAAAGGCAAGACGAAGAAATGGACAGAGAACGAATGAGAAAACGAAACAGACGAACAGAGGGAGGGAAAGAAGAACGACACGTGTCGCGAGAACTTTTCTTTCCCTCTTTCTACAGCTTTTCAAGACGTCCTCGCGGACGGAAGTCTCAGGGGCAACCGCCGCGCCGTGAGGATGCAAGACGAGATCGGTCAAAAGTTCTACGCTCGAGAAATTCCACCATCCGATCGGTACGTAAAGGGTAAGACACTCTCAAGCTCTAGGTACAATTCTAGCGGTCATGCAGCCTGAAGAAAAACAGGATTGTAGGGTCGAGTGGTTAGTGAAGGAAAGGGTGCGAAGGGAGTCGGGCATTGCCTCGGTTTTTGATCACTTTGCACGCTGCTAATGGCACCGAACGCTTTAGGGGTGGCAGAATAATTCGAGATTATCGAGTGTGGTATATACTTCCATGAAGGACGTCGAACTAAATATTATGTACATCCTTCCTCCACTCACGCCATGTCACGATAAATCCCAAACCCTACGAATGCGCACAACTATCGGCCTAATACACTTTGACCCTGAGATTCCGTATTTCTCGAATCTGATGAACGACTTTGTCAAATTTACAGTACCGCAAACCGCATGTTTGCCGGTCAAAATAATCCGGCGAACGAAAAGTACCGATCAATGACTTTCGGAAAATGCGAATTAATTGCAAGGCGCGTTCAAAGGTAGTAGCTACGAGCAGATTACCGTGCGGCCAATGTAAATGATCGAACGACACACGTTGTTCAAGCCGAATACGCTGACTGCACCGGCGCACGTGTCCACCTATACGTATGGGTGTGTTTGTGTGTACGTGTACAGAACCCAATCGCGATATATGTGTATGTATCTACCTACGTGTGTCCGAGGCAAAATCGATAGTCGGATGCTCGGATGCGCGCTCTGGTCTTCTCGTCTCGTCTCCAGGATTGGTATAATGGCATCGAAACGGTAGGAGGACAATAAATCTCCAGGCTCGGTCTTAAAACTTAATTCCTGCGGGAAGCATCGCGTTGGCGGACGAAGGTGTGTGTGTGAGAGAGAGAGAGAGAGAGAGAGAGAGAAAGCGAGCGACGATTTCAAAGGATAAAAAAGAACACATTGTTTGAATTAACGTGAACCGTAGAACCTGTGTGCATCAAGATTTAAAGAAAACCTATGATTCGACGGTAATATTGTACATTAAAAGCGTATTATTTTCAATAACCCTAATAACGCCATAATAATTATTCATTGCGCACGCGTGTTAGGGGTAACCTCAGCTGATTATGGTTGTCCCTTCGTCTTTCAACTTGCGCGGCCACTTAGGACACACTGCGGTGGCAGATTCTATTCATTGCTCGTCATCGACCAGTGACAGGTAGACAGATGGTTATATAGGTAGATAGATGCGACGGGCAGATAGATAGTTACGCTGGATAGTGGAGACGTGATCCACGCTCGAGGACGCTCCCTTTGCAACTGAGGAGCCCGTCAAATGGGGGAGGACCTTTCGCAATTCAGGTGCTACGACGCGACACGCTCGAAATTCCGATACGTTCGTCGAGAAAGTTTCAATCCGCCCTGCGTTAGGTGTTCCTTTAACTCCACTTTCACTCACGATCTTCGGTCGCGATTACTTACCATGTGGTGCGAACAATTCGCCAACTATTTCATCAATGTAACATCCACTGTCAGTAGGGGTCGAGTGAGCATGAAATTGCGGATGGTCGTATTGAAACATTTTGCAATCACATTACTTACCTTTAAGATTACGAAAAAGGTGCGTAAAAAGGGGGGTGTTACAGGACGAGGGTGAAGAATGGAAAAAAAATATATTAATAGAAAAGAAAGCATGAGATACTGCACGATGCAGTAATCGCGATGCGATCGAGTTCACGTTCACGCCCGTGCCTTCGAAAGCTGCGAAGGATCCAGCAGCGCACTGGATCGGATCCAGTGTAAACTCCGTCCGCACTCGATCCCGATTGAATGTCAGTCAATTCGATCACTATGCAATCCTATTGAAAGCTCGCGACTCGTCTACGGCCACTACCATGTCCCTAGAGCCCGGTATGTTTAGCCTACGACCCCTCATCACCCCTCGAGACCTAATCTGGCGGAATCGAAACGATCGCGGAGAACAGAAGCGAGCAACGGAATCGAAACGGGTGCGCGACGCGCCACAGAGGCTGAATAACGATCAACCCAATCCCGAGACTGTATTTCCCGGCGTCTCTGATAATAGCACTTAAATAATGAACGGCCAAGTATTTTCCCGTCGTCCTCGTCCAATTCAATCTACGCCAATCGCGTGTTTATTGTCGGACCGACGAAAAGTTGCGCATACATTTTCGGATCTAGTTTTCTGCGCTACTTCGTTCGGCACGAAGTTCGGCTAAGGCAGATTGTGTAACTCGCTTCTCGAAATATTTCGCCCTAAAGCAAGGAACACCTGGAAGCGATTGACGTTGGGAACAATACCTACTATGACTTACCCTTGTCTACCCGTTTTGTCCCCATTCTACCCGAAGGCATTACATAATACGGAATATCATTGCGCTTTGCCACTTTACATTACGATTACACGGTGCTCACCGTTCTTGGGGGTGGAGGGACCGAGAGCGGTAGACCGGTAGCGCTAATGGGGTGGAGGAGCATCGACTGGAACGGGTTTTGGTAGGGGTCGGGGATACGGTTGGCACGGGGAGAGGGTCTCTCAATCCTGCTTTGAATGGGATCGAATAGAACTGCTTACGGGTCATAATTAAGAGAAGCCATTGACGTAATGCCCACCCTCCACCACATGCTCTCCCTCTCTTCGACTCTTCTCACCCTCTTTCCATCCCGCGTGGTTATTTCGTAATTAGCCGGCCGAACGGCCAATTTAACGCGCGATGTAATGATTTGCCAAAATTATTATCGGCGCAGACTCCTCAGCTTCACAGCACATTCGGCGTCCGAGTATGGGCTGACTTGAAACATTCTTTACTACTGCATCTAATAGACTTTTCTACTTAACACACGTTACGAGGCACGCACATCTATCGGAAAATACGAACTGCGTCATACATACACAATATATAATATGCAAAACGCTAATATGATACTATGTATCATAAATATCATGAATAACAAACTTATACAGATTAGTTGAGAAAAAGAAAACGTGTTTATCTTCCTCTGACAGTTCTCATTCCATCTCGTCTGTACAAGAACGTAACAGATGTTAATAACTAACCTCTCTTCTGGAACAACCCGTTAAATTGTAAATGACGGCTTTCATTAGAACACGATGAAAAATTTCTGCGCGCACCCGGTAATGCGAGAAGTGAGGAACACAAATCAGACATAGCTGTTTTCTGCGAGCAAGAATTAACAGAGTGAAAAGGGTGGGAGGGGAAGAGAAAGAGAGGGACTGCATTGTTGCTCGGATCCGAGATAGCGCCGGTACACGAGCTGGAGAGCCTGAAATGCAGCTAATTACTGGCAGGCAGAGCCCGCTAACGGTTAAGGCAAACTTTCGACGCGGCAAAGTTCCCGCCCTCGCCTTCCTCCACGTAATTATAACGCACGGCAACTTCGACTCTTTCGCAAAGTGCGCCGTTAATTAGCGTTAAACAGGGCAAGCCTAGATGTACGAGTCGGGATCGCGAGAACGAAGCTGATCTATCGATATCCGCCTCAGCAATCTAGTCATGTTTGACAATTCCTTTCGGACCTGACGTTAGCAGTTTTCGGTACCCTTATTATGACAATGGGGACTCAATGTAGGTTCGAAAGAAAAATCCGCAGAGGGAAGGCGACGACATGTCTCGTACAATTATTTGCTCTAATTCCAATTTTGTCTCAATCTTCCTCTCTCTCTCGCTCTTCTCGTTAAATCCTTCTCGGCGTCTCAACTTCTGGACGATGCGTACTAACGGGGCCGCGAACAGTTTATTAAGTCGACGGTAAAATATGCGCCGTCTTTTCGCAATCATCTGGGCACGTGGAAAGTCATTTTACAGTGCGTTGTTTTTTTTGTTGGGTAAAGACAAAATAACGTTACTGCCGATATACCTTTCTGACACCCCGCATCACCGAAACATACATTAAAGGAATAAAGACGGCGCAAAGAGAAAGTATTTGCGGAGAAATTCGTCGGGCGGAATCCGAAAAAACGCCGTGACTTATGATAAGTGCTTCGCTCGGGAGATATTTCCGCAGGATCATCAATTTTAACGTTTGCCCCCCGCCCCCCTCTGTCTCTCCTTTCGTCCGACCACCTTCCTCAACGTCTTTTTATTTCCCCGTCCACCTTCCGTCTTCTACTCCCACACTTGAGAGTCAATCTCCTTTTCTCTCTCCTCCTCTCCTCGCTTTCTTTCCCTCTTTCTCCCCCTTTCACTCTTCTCGCAATATTTCACGTGATGGCGAATGCATTTTTACGATGGGGCTAGCGATATAACGAGACAAGCGTTGGATGTATGTGTCCCTGCGCGTGCATGTGTAGTGATACGTCTTCACGGATGGAAAGGTGTGAGAGGGTAAAAGAGAGAGAGAGAGAGCGTGCACCGACTTTAAGTAATGATCCTTGCGAATTGCCTGGCTTTGAGTTTCTGTCGCTTGCGAAATGCGCGCACAATGTCCGCCTTCTTTCACGGTGCCAGTCTCAGTCTCTGTCTACCTCGTTCTCCTTCGTCTGCTCTCGCTCGCCTACATTACGAAACGTGTCTCACGGAAACGCGTAAGAAATTTCGATTTACGTAACGCGCGTCTTATTTGATTTCCTTCGCGCCTGGGTTGTCCCTTACCGTCGTCATTCCTACGATTCACCTGTTTATGGTGCGGAATACTGAATGACCCGTTATACGTTACGTATGAGATTCCATTTGTTACGTATATGGGAAACTATACAACAGGACCCAACGTTGTTCCACGAAAACGCATACGTTTCTTACTTTGCCCAACATTTTCATTCTATACAAACGACGAAGAATCACGTTACACGGCTGTCGTCTATCACATTTGTCAGGTGCGTCATAAATGAAATTGATGGCTAAGGCTCTAAGGCAATGTTAGAAGAAAGTGTGAGAATTTCGCACTTTGCTTAACAAATGCAAGAATAATGTCTGGATCTCGTATAATGGCAGTAACCGATCGATGTAGATGTATATAAAGAAGCATGACTGTGCGGTATGAAGGTCGCACTCACCGGACTCCGAGACGGACGGACTGCCCGCAGACCTGTCGGAGTTCCTGGAGCTTGCCGTGGAGCTGGTTGATGAAGCTGTGCCGAGGCTGCACTCCGAGACGCTTCGACGTTTCGAGAGAAGAACTGCCGCAGCTGCAACTGCAGCTACAGCGGCACCAGAACCGCAGGAGGTATTGCTCGGCGCCGAAGAACTCAGCCCGTGCAATCCGTGAAGTCCGTTCTGACTCGTCAGCAGCTCGAGTCGACGCCTCAGGAACCTCTGTTCGCGCGACAGTTGCTCCTTGTGCACAGCGTGCTTACGTTCACGCTCCTCCAAACTCTGCAATTCACATTTACATACGCGTATTAGATATTCATTACACGCGTCATCGCGCGGTACATACTTCGATATCGAGGTAAAGTTTCAGGTATTGCGCACAGCGCGCTTAGATTTACGCTTCTCCGAATTCAGAAATACACATTTACACACGGCCTATTACATATTCGTTACACGCGTGACGTACTTCGATATCGAAGTATCGGGCTATTGGGAGTTGTGGGGATGTTAAGTTTGACGTATTGTGGATAGCGCCCTTAAGTTTCCGTAGTATCGTAGTATAAAGGTTTCGTGCACGAATCGTAATCGTACGTAGAACATGTGCCCAAGAACCGTTGAGGAACGGGACTGACGGCATTTAAGTTTCCTATCCTTCTGGCCCTGCCTGTGCATGTTTACAGAGAAACAACGGAGACGGGAAAAAGGTGGAAGAGGAGGAGATCGACCGAAATTACGGCTCGAAAACGCCGAACCTGCGCGAATATCGAACTGACAGCGCCCTGATCGTTGTAGCAATTGCGTTCCCTCTCAACAGTCCAGTTCCTCCACCCCTGTACAGTGACCCCACTCTCTTACTGCCGCTTGATGCCTGTCCGATAATCGGCTTCCTTTGCATTGTACAACACCGCCATTTCGTAACGCAACAACGAGCTTTGCCCAGAAGAGGCTGGCCCCGGTCGTTCCGGTGCGATGGGACAAACGAGAAATGGTCAAGTGCGTCAAGTCTGAACAGGAGTGATGGATCGCAATTTCCGAGTCCAGCATTTTTCAGACGTGCTGAGAATCCAACTGCAGAACACGTTGCGGACACCTGGCTAGATCCGCGGTACTAAGTAATCAAATGCATCGAAATAATGAATTATAAACAATGTCGATGTTTTGTGTCTAACATAGTCAATTATCGTAAAATATGGCCAGTAATGTTCGAATCTAACGCGATATCTCGATCAACGTTCTTATATATCCTATTCCCGTTCCTTTCACATCTTCAATGGATTCTGCCTGCTTAGCGCGGATTGCTGTGATACTCTGACACTATCTCGACCATCTACTTTCCACCCTCCAACCTTTTATCTTTCTACTTTTATTTTTTTTCCCCAACAAACCTGTGAGCCTGACGAGGTTGCGCCGTGCCTCGCGCTTTATTACGAAAATACACCCCCCGCCGTTTTCATTTTTCGCTCCTGCTACGCCCGGAGTACATGTATGTATACCGAAGACAAATGGTGTATACACACGTTCACCTCTCCGCTCTCGTCTTGTGTTTGCACATGCATAAACAGCGTATACGTACGCCTGTATGATCCATAAACGTATGAACCCGCACGAAAGCAGAGAGCTGTGCATTAAGTAATGAATATTCCATTCTTTCTAGTTTCAACCGGCGTTCGACGTGACTCCATCGAGAACACCAGGTACATGAGACAATGTGTGGAGCAGGAACGAATTCCAAAATCCACCTACACGATCAGTTTGCCATGGGGACGCTTCTACATAGTTTGATTGGATGAATAATGAGCAGTGAAAAAGTCAAATATGACGGATCTCATTACATCGAATCATCACCAAAGTCATAATGCAACACGCACAATCAGTGTAGTAATCCGGAATCCGACCCGTGTATAAGCGATTTGCAAAACTTTTCGAAATCTGCTGAAACTTAACGTTAGTTGCTCCAAGTCAACAGAAACACAGGGCACGCGGCATGAGTACGGGGCCCTAGGCATTTGCCGACGCGACAAAGGGGTGGTGCGGGGCTGTGAATAAGGGTGAGAAAGGGCGGGGAAGGGGCCGTAAAAGCCACGGCGAGGGAAAGGCAGGGTAAGGTGTTGCGGCAAACAGAGAGTGGCGACGCACAATGAACGCGTAGTTAGTAAATTACAGACTGCCAGGGACAATGGCGTGTGCGTGCAATTCGGGGGCGTGCGTGAGTGTATGTAACACAGATGTGTTAGTGCGCGTGGATAATTTACCGCGTCTTCTCAGCCTCTCGTTTCCTCTTTCTCTCTTCTCGTTTTCGTAGATACGCGAGAGTATGACATAGCATGCGTGTGTTTCTCTGCTCCCCCCCAATCACTCTCTCTCTCTCTCTCTCTCTCGCGCTTTCTGTATCTCCCTGACTGCACGGTTTATAGAGTGGTGGCGTGCAGCAGTGCGTATCCACCGTTCGTGCATGCTTGCACGCTCCGCGTGGGAGATTCGGACTCGGTATATAGGGTGGGGCGTAAATTGTAGTACAGCCGAAGCGTTCCCGCGCAAAAGAAGCTCAAGTTCTATCGACAATATTCCGAAAGAACATAGCATACCATATAATCATGTAGGTATCATATTATTATACATCATATTGCGCATGACGCATATGTAATAGCACGAATAACGTAGTGCGTGGTCTAAAGGAGAAAGAAAAAAAAAATGAATTCCGCCTCGCTCTCCGTATCACATTCCTGAAGAGTTCCGGAAAGGTTCTTCTGATTAAACGAGCGATTGCGCGCCAAACCGTACAATTTCCGAATGCCGAGTACAGAAGGAGACCGCGAGTCAAAGTTCGCCACAACCTCGCTGCTGCTTCCTAGACTGAGTTCTCTGTCTGCCTGTAATAACGAACCGTGTGCGCGCGCGCGATGTATAATCCGCGAATCGTCGATGGAATACTTAACGAGTTCACTCATCCATTATTAGCCCGACGACGGAGGACGAAACGAAACGAAACGGGACTAAAAAAAACATTGCTGTCTCCCTTTGGCAGGTTTTCGTGCCGGGATACAGCCGACACGATCTACACGTTGTGTCTGTACGATTATTGTGTCTCGCCGCAAAACTACGCAACGACCCCGATCGGTCGCCTGGCATATCACGAACACGGTTGCTGACATTAAAAATGGAACCCGTAAGTCGGGGCTTCGATATAAAACTGATGCAACCGATATTTTGAGGGGTTGCCTAGGATAGAGATAGAGATAGAGAGATTGGAAATGGGAAGAATTTAGGTTATATAATATTAGATGGAAATATTCCGTTTCGTATCATTTCGGCTTTTGAATAACGAGAATATCGAAACTGAAATGACATACCGTCTACTCAAATTCGGATTCGCCCGATTTTGATAGTAACAATAAATGCTGACGATCGAACCAAGACATTGCACTCTGCAGTAATATCCATCTATTATTCTGTGTGAAACGAAGGACAGAAAGGAGTGCCGGGCAGATCTGAGATACAGACACAGGCAAAAGTCCACACAGTTGAAAGAGGCAGAGGCAGCATGGAATGAAATCTAGCGAGAGAGTGAGAGAAGAAAAGAAGGGGAAGAAGATACCGAGAAGGGGAACGTTTGAATATTTCATGGGGGTTTCCACAAAGTCGCGGTTTGTAAGAACTGCCGTGGTAAAAGGAAGAAAGAGGTGGATGCTGGGGACAAGGGAGGGTAAGGGGCGGCTTCTGGTAGCAGAAAAACGGTTCGGAGTAATTAGCAAGAAAGATGGTGGAAAAGATGTCTGCCGAGTGTGAAAAGAATCGCGACCGTATACAAGCGGTGGAAATTGCGAAAAATGGACAGAAGAATACTGGGGAAAACTGGGCACATAAATATGATATACCGAACTGCGCAACCTATCCTAGAACTACTATACCTACAATCTTAATCGGCATAAAGTGTATTCTACTGTCAAGGCTCACAATCAAATTTGGGATAAAAGCTAACTTTCAAGTTTATATCTAACGTTGCGTTTGATGCGGTGTAAAACGTACCTTGATAAAACGCTTGGCCTTGGTCAGGAGTCCAAGCGTGGTGTGCCTCGAAGTTTCAGGACCCAGCGGTACCAACACTTTCAGCTTTTCGAGGCAGTTCCTGAGGTGGGCTCTCCTGTAATCCAAAAACAAATAAAACCATCAGCATTCGAAAATACGAATGTAGGAAAAATTAAACGACGCCACTACGATTTAAGGCTAAAATTTGTTACGATGTCCTTTGCCCTGTTCGTATCTATTTTCTCATACCCATTCCTACGACCGTTCCCCTTTCCGCCTCATTCGTCCTGAGTACGTGAGCAGAAAAGCAGATTGGTGTCGGACTGCTGCTCGTAATTCGAAAGCTCGGCCGCGAATTATTATGGTCGCGTTAAAATTGGACATTTCTACGGAACTGTGTGGATCCGGCCAAGAATACAGTAAGCCAACGCTGTCTTCCGTCGGGGTTGAATGCTTAAGCCGTTGCCCGCTGGAATTACCACCCCCTACAGCCCCTCGAGGGCTTGCCACTTGAGAAAAGGCTTCAGAGCCGACGCGTGCGCCGGGATCGGGCCGCGGACTACAACGCATCAACATGCAAATTCATTTCCTCCAATGAAATTGCTGCGAAAGTTGTGCGCAATGGTCAGCGAGAAATGATGTCAGTTCATACGTGAACTGTTCGAAAATGTTGCTACTTCAGCAAAGCAAAGTTAAAAATAGAACTGTAGCTCGGCCAAAATTTCATAAGACAAGTAATTCTTACAGATATAATATTCAGTATAGTTACATCCACTATTAATGTCTTATAAGTACTTGTAGAGCAGTTTGAATTATTTCTTACGCCCCACGACGGCCGAAATGTCGTAGCAAAGAATTAGCCAGACTGATTAAATCAAGGTAACTTGCATTCCCTCTTTGAACACGGCTCTTACCCTGCCTCTCCGTTGTCATCCCAATGTATCCAGCCCGGTGTACAAGGGTGTATACATCTCGCGGAAGACTCGCCCGGCGACTTCGACACGGGAATTCCGCAGCAAGTATTTATTCATCAGACCCTGGTACGCCGAACAGCCGGAGACAGGAATTTCATAATGCCGGTGTCACACGGTGCTATTGATTGAGGAACCACGTTTCCCGCCACTCCCGCCACGGTCCCTTTGCTGCCGGTTTTCTCTTTGCGCGATGTTCCACTCGTCTCCCGGGAGGAAAAACGTTGCCAGGCGGTTCAAGTTGAGATTCGGAAGCGGGGTGGAAATATCGGGGAACATAACTCGAAGCTCGGGGCCTTCATCGATCTCGCGAGTCCAAGAAAAGAACATTCAATGGGAAAGTGGTTCGAGAAAAAATGAATGGTGCCATCGTGGCAGTGATTTTCAAACTTTCAATTTTCCTCCTTCTACTTATCAATAGTCGTATTTCCAGCTTTTCCATAGTTGCAATTAGCGTAAAAAGTGCAAACATGCTGATTTCAACAGTGGAATGTCACACGATGTATTTTCAAATATTATAAATTCACGTTCACGACTCGGTCATTTTCGAAGCTTCCACACGCCGCGCCGTTATCCAGACAGCACATCTAAAGCCAGAAATCCCAGACTACCGACCTTCGATCATAACCCGTGGTAACAACATTACAACGATGTCGCGATAATTAGTATTACCGCGCTGCTTAACTATAATGATTAATTACTCGTTTAGAGAGAGGGGAGAGAGAAAGCCAAGGGTCAATATGGACATTAGCACAGACACGTCGGCCACCTACAAGACCTTCCGTAGCTCTGTACCCTATGTAAGCAGTCTTAATTGCGCGCCCTTGTTGTGTATACACACGTACACAGAGGCACACTCATACGAGTTCCGCACGGGGTATCAGGACGTTACACGTTGTAGTGCAACTTGTCTGCACGAGTTAGATGGTACATACATTCCGGTTGGCATAATAGTAAAGCACTTGGTTTCTGTATGCGTGCGTAATAAGTATGCCAAGTAGGTAGTATCAGGGATGCAATATGCGACTTCTTAACTCGCTCCCTATCTGTATATCTTTCTGAATCGTCCTATTCGTAAGTCATGCAATATAAGTGCGATTTCCTAACTACGTCATTACTATTCATACCACGAATATTTCGATTTTTAACTATTCTTACAGAAATACGTAAATGCGTGTGCAATTTCTGAAGATGATCTCCTCTGCAAATCTTTTCGAATGCTTTTTCTTTCTACCCGCCGAACATGCCAATATTTAAGAACACAGCGACAGTGAAAGATAATCGAGGCGATCATCAACGGTACCCCGTACCTTTGCGTGAGCGGGTTAATCTCGCGACCGAGTTATCGCGACAATAGCGTCAGGAGTAGCGACTTTGTACCGAAGACCACTCACGTAGGTCGATATAACTTGCGAAACGGGTCGGTCGCACGCGAGTCGCGTACTTGGAGTGAAAAACGACGTGTGGAGGGCGAACGCGTTACCGTGCAGCAACGTACGACGCTAACATATAGTACAACGCGTACGCGGATGGGTTGTTAACCACGAAGGGAAGACTTATAGGCCCCCGAGGAAAATGTCAAAGTTAATGAACAAAGCCCGCGTTCCCACGGAAGTGGGAGCGGAATGCCACCGAACGACTTATGGTGCATAGAGAGAGAGAGAGAGAGAGAGAAAGAGAGAGAGACAGAGCGAGACAGACAGACAGACAGAACCAGACTATGCTACTGACCCCGAGAAAATGTAGAAGCCAATAATTAGCTCATAATGGTTGGAGGCGTTTAGAGGCTGGTAATGTCACTTGCGGCATGGGAGGTGAACGAACCAGCTGAGGGAACGGCCGCTCAAGGAGACGACGTTCGTATTTTGCTCGCACTATTCCGCGATCTGCTTAGTCGTCGATCGCCCTTGAGCGGTGCGCTCTGATTGTCGGGCTGCAAGGCACCCATGGACACTTTATTTTACCACGTACAGGCCGTCTTTTCTATGCAATATGATGTATCATATGTAGCATTCTAACTCAATACCACGTTCCGTCTACATTGCTATCGTAAAATAAGTCACGGCACTTATACGTTCTTCGCTCTTTGAAAGAAAAAAGTTTTCAGAAAACTTTCTTGCTTGTTTGTTCTTTCGAAACACGAGCGTCTTTATCTCACGAAGGTCTCGCTAATGCAGAGAGCGGTGTATTCGAAACGTCGAGGAGTGAGAGTTGAAAAACGGCACGAAAATATCAGGACGTTGTTGTCGGAGCGTGCGCGATAAGAAGCGTGTACGCTTATGACACGCACTTGCGTGACGACAATCTCGCGGGCAATACTCTCTCCTTACGGGCCTTCGATCCGGGAAGTCCAAACTTTTCTTCCGAGAGAGAGAGAGAGAGAGAGAGAGAGAGAGACGCAAAAAGGGCAAACGGGAAACGAAAGTTGCGTGATCAATGATCCACTGTCGTTTTACCCTTTATCGAGGGCTGGTATCAGTGGAAAAATGTTGCATTAATGGTTGTACGATAAGTTTCTCCCAACCGATCAGATAACACGAATCAGTTTTCTTAGGTGTCGCGTATGTTGATCATTAAGTTATGCAGATAAATGCCGTCGATCTTAATTCCGTGATTTTTCTACACAAAAACTTTCGATGGTTTCTCTACATATCCAGCATATTTTGTTTGGGTATTAGCTTTTAGCGCCCGGTTCCAACGTTTCCCAGCGTTCATCGTCTTCGCTCCTTTTTTCCTGGCCGTTCTTTACCGTACACACACGACGGTCTCACTGCTTTTGGTGTTGCCTGTATTAAGCGCGGATGCCGTCGTAAGTGCGTGGCTGCAGCCAAGCCTGGCGAGTGCATTGGCCGGCCATGAGTTAGATCGGTTTAACAGCCGCCTGTAAACAGCCTCGTAACTTTACTGCTCTCCTCTCTTCGCCATATATCCCCGTCTCTGTTTCGCTCTGAGGCCGCAAACCTCTGCCCCCCGTTCCTTGCCCTCCCTTCTTCTGTATTGCACGATGCCACACTACCTTCTCTATCTGTGCCTTGCGTTACTGCACCTCCTCTTCCTTCTTCTCTTATCTCCGAAAGAGCTCGACCCATCGATGCTGGCTGCCTATCTACGAACATTCACTCTTCGCTTCATGCCAATTTTGATATTTTCGCCGATGATATACACGTTGGATTATACTATCCTTTATTTCTCATTTTTCTTACGATCTATATATATTTATTGCTGGAGCCGCAGAGTGTTTTTATATTTTCGGTGCCGATTTGGTAAGGGTAAGTAATGGTTTTGAAAGCACGTGTTGGTGCCAGTCGATATCGTGTATATAGACCCAAATCCGGTTCGAATCCTCCGGACAAAGCCCGTCTCGCGTTACGAACAAAGTTGTTCCCGAAAACTGTTTGGATTAAAGGTAAACTTTGACCCCGAAACCACTTACTTAAGATTTCGTTTAAATCCCGAAGCCCCGCTAATGGAATTAAATATCCTCGGTTGGCTGGTCGTTAAGAAAGCGCCAAACTTTTCCGGGAGATAAGCGAGAAGTTAGGAAAGAAAAGGAAACCGAGAAAGAAAAACAGAGAGGAAGGACGGAAAGAAAGACAAGATCCGACGTCCTGTTCCTTCTCAAAATTCCGAAAAATCAAACTGACGAACGTCCGATAAAAGTTCGAATTTCACCTTACAGAATTTAATATCCTTGATTAACTCCAAGGCAAAGGAGCGCGAAGAAGGGGGGTTTGAAAGCTTTATTGGAGGTTTCGTTTGGAGAGCGATTTGGGAGTAGTTTAACAATTCATTACGGTCCCAAGCACTGGCTCAACTCAGCGACTTATACGAGCTCGGACCTCCTTGAACTTGCGCATCGGGATAGCCCACCAGAACGGGAATGGAAGGGTGGAAAGGGGTCCTATGAAAGTGGGAAAGGTGAACGAGTAGATACAGACAACGATTAAGGTATGACGAAGCAGAAAGCCGAGGATGGCAAGGTGATTTGAAGAAAGAAGGATAGACTGATGTATAAGGTGCCGATTAAATGGAGACCCCGAAATATAAACAAACTTTTAACAAAAGTTATAAAAAAAAAAAGAGAGAATTCTTAGGAAATGTTTTTCTCGATTTTTAATTGGACCTACCTCACGTTCCATCTACCAACCGTAGCATATAAGTTGTACTAGACTTTTTTGATGATTTTTCAACTTTCTCTATTGAACATACATTCAAAAATAAAAAACGAAAAGAAAACATACAAAATATACATGTCGAATAGAGAATGTAACTTCTTTTTCGAAATCGGTTAAAAATGGGCGATACCACTTTCTGCCTCTGGCACGTATCACTCATTACTTGTATTATACTTTTATATAGAAATATAGATGATTGATGTTGCGGCTACTAAACGCTTTCCTGCATTTTCCATTTTTTTATTTTTCTAAGTGTGGATTACCGATGCCCCCGTTGTTACGATTTACCGAGCACTCTGCACACGGAAATCTAGGTAGAGGGTAAGAGGAAGTAGAGAAAGAGGGAAAAGTAAGTGCGAAACGGCGAAATGTAGACAGATAGATATAGACACAAGTCTAGGCGTAGGAGCAGCGGAAAGCGGAAGGGAGAAATATAGTTAGGTAGTAGTAGGCTACCCAGATAGATAGATGGCAACATAGATAGCGCTCTCGACAGGGATGGACAGAGTAACCAAAGAGAGAGAGAGGCAAGGTATTACCACGCTAATACCGTTTCTGCCCACCGAGAAGACATGCACACGTACATAGATTAGAGCAGGCCTGCCCAACTTGTGGCCCCCGAGCCACACACAGCTAGCACACAGTCGCACCTGTTCCCTTGGCTCCGCTAGCCAGTGTCATCAGAAATAGCATCCTGCCGCATGTTTCACGCGTGTTGGGGGAAGAGAGAGAAGTAGTATGCGTCGTGTCCACGAGAGCTACGCGCCATTCGATTGGCTCATAGCTCTCACGGACATGCACGCATATTACTTCTCTGTGTGCGGCAGGATGCTATTTCTGATGACACTGCCGCTAGCCAGCGCGGTCTCGACGGCGGAGAACTGCCCCCTCTATGCCTACTGCTCAGAAGTCTGGCTACGTCTTCGATGTTCGACTGTTGTCGCCTCATTGTAAATATTACAAGAGAGGGGGCACTTCTCCTTCGGTGAGACCGCGGTAGCGAGCGGAGCAAAGGGAACATGTGCGGCTGTGTGCTGGCTGTATGTGGCTCGGGGGCCACAAGTTGGGCAGGCCTGGATTACAGGATACCCACACGACCACTGACGCACCACGCGTCCACCCTGTGCAGTAACGTCGGTCCCACTTAATTAAACTGTATCTGGTCGGCCAAGATCTCAGTTTAAACCAAATTCCAACTCCCCGTGAACTTTCCGCCCTTACCTCAAGCTGTATAACAGTGCAGTCCACGAGAGGGGCCCCTTACGCCGCTATTTCCACCTCCACTAGATAGAAATGGTTCTGTCCTTTATGTTTCATTGCGTTTTTTTGTTTATGCCGATCATATGACACACGGTGCGTCGGCCGTTTCCAGGGCAACGTTAATTTGGTGGGGGGGCCTATAGAGCACTGGGAGCGCTCCCTGGACAGCACTGCTGTATAACATCGTCCCGAGGTTGACTTCGATCATTAGCGAAAATTTTCGTTGCCCGGTATCGAGTGCGTTCCACTCAACTAAGCAGAGGATTCGGAGAAACTAGACCATTTATAATTTTAACCGATATCAATGTCAAGTGAAATTCGGGGACACGTGAGTTGCGAAATATCGTCAGATTTGCTCGCAGTAGCACAGCGCGGTCCACGAGTGGGGCCCCTCACGCCGCTAGTTCCCGTTCTACTAGGTAGAAGTAGTTCTGTCCTTTATGTCCCACAGCGAGCGTCGCTCGTCTCCAGGGCAACGGTGGCTGGGTGGGGGAACCGAAAATGCCCCGGGGCACTTTCTTGGACCGCGCTGCAGTAGCAGATATTTTAGTCGAACAGAACCTATTATATTCCATTACCATTGCGGCGGAACATAGAGCGGTACAGCTAATTGTTCAAAAACTATTGTATCCGTTTTTTAACAAACTACAAGGAAATTTAACGATCCCTCAAAATTCCCTGTATTCGACCATCGTTTCCAAAACCCCTCATAATGTACCCAAGGTAAAAACTTCTATGTGTATCCGACTTCAGTCATCTTCATCTCCCTCAACTCCCAATCGACGATCCTCAACAGTGAATGGCCATGCTCTCGCCGGCATGAACGTATATGAACACACACACTTACATACACACGGCCAAGCTAGGAACGCGCGCGCGCCTTTTAGTATGTCGATAGAAAGCTGCGTGGGTGGGTGTTAGGTGACACGTGTACGTACATAACGCAAGCGGCTGGCGTAACGCTGGTTTCGCTTAATTAAACTGTGTCTAGCCGGCATAAAGACCTGCCCGAGAACGGTGAAGGAACGGCAGGTTGGCTGTGTGAGTCCTACGTGCAGGCTCGAGGACAAAGGGGAGGGCATATTCGTGTGCGCGAACTCGGTACCCGCGAGTTGAAGGACTAAAACTAAGAGAGAGAGAGAGAGGGGTGCCAAGCAGCACGTGCTTTCATTAGGACTCTCGGTCCTGGGGCAGTATCCTGTGTAATCCGAAATAACGGGCCAATACTAACTTCGTTACGGCCGGAAAGTCGTCAGAGTTGATACTAACAGGGACAGGTGAGAAAATCGATGGCGAAACAAGTGACTCTGTTACTGTAACTTATTTCCAAAACGTTTGATACGTGATACGCACCCAGTTGAGACAACACTGATTCTACTGCGATTGATTATACACAGTCTGGAATATAATCGCATAGTTGGTAAGTGGACGAACTGATAAGCGGCGAGTTAAAGTTACGATAATACGGTCCGAACCAATAAAAATTTGATTGTATTAAATTATATTTACGACGTCTTGGAAATAAACATTTCGCTCGTTCCCACCAGTTTCACACTGCTATATTAAAATCAGCTAACCGATCAAATATTTCATTATAATGTCCGACGACATTAAACAGCCTATTAAAATAATATAAATAATATATTAATTGCCTCATTAGACTGTTCAATAACTTAAACAGCAAATGTTTTCGGGAATGGTTCATTTCAGAATGATCGTACACCCAACTCTCGATTGAAGCTCTTAATTCTAAACCTCTGTCTGTGTTGGAAAATGTACACAGACGACGTATTCTAATATTAACAATTGCGCAATCGCTCTTGGCCGCTGCGAGATATTTTGGGAACGGACCGATAATCGAGAGTCAGGGACACTAATGCGCGCCTAAGACAACATAGAAGAGGTTGTAACGTTGGCTACTAAAAATTCCAAGTAACGCACGGTCTCCGTTCGTCGAGTTTGTTCGAATTGCCTTATGCTTGTAGGCATCATTCATTTGCAACTTCCTCTTGAAAAACATTACGAACCACCGATGTGTGCATTATACTGTGCGCGCGCATGCACGCACACACACACACACTGGATGGTAACGTATGGTTGACTAAACCTTTAAAGGTTATACAATTCGCGGGCGATACTACTAATCGACGTAATCGCTTGAAGATGTGAGCGCTGTATCTATTTCGGGTTCTCGGCTGATAATCGACATTCGGGGACGAGATTCCCTAATAGTCACGAGCCTAACTCAACCCTTAAGATGATAGTTCATTACAAAGCCCAAAATTGTCTCATTAAAAGTGGACTATTGTAACTAAGTAAATTGGTTTATTGACATGATATATATGCTATTCCTGTATTGTGTCTTGTCAGATATTTAACATTGCACAAGTTAAAATGAACAATGGTAACAAAATTACCAAATGATAGTATTGAATGTGAGAAAAATGTAAATGAAAAATAATAAAATAATTTACCTACAAAAAGTGAAAGTACTTGGTGGAGATGAGCTACATTTTCGTCGGTAACGTGACGTCACAATGTTCCTGCAATGGCGAACAAGGGAAACCAAATGACTGGCGACAGTGAGCGATTAATTATCGGATCGATGCGAGGTAAAAAGGAAAGGCCAGGGCAGAAGAACTGCCAAATTCGATTTCTCTCGCAATCCCGTAGGGATGGGAGCCAATTTTGGATGTCGGCCGGGGCTTGGTGGGGCTTGAGATAACGGAAAAGCGAGGAGTAGCGTGGGGTCGTGTACACGACGGCCATGATGTCCAGGGAAGAGAAGGGGACAACATATGATCGCCTAGCCTAGGAGAAGAAACACGAGCGCCACCTGGTGACTCTAGGTCGAAGTTCCGGGATTGTAGCGCAAACTATGAATTTGAATATGAGTATTTATTAGATCGTGTAACGTCGTTACGCTGTTAATTAGACGAATGTAGTGTTGCTGGTTATTTTAATATTAACGATGGTTCAGTATTAATTGTTCCGGGGTTTGAATGTCCAACGCATTGGGCTTATACCCATTGGAGACCCGTGTATTAAAGTTGTAGAGGTTAAGATTAGGATATGGTAATTGCAATGTATTGAAGTACAATGATCTCTTTCATTTTTTAAAAGGGTGAGCAAGACCTTCCATTGTTCTAATTTCAATGCATACCTTCAAATTAACAATCCATCGCGCTCGTCGTGTGCAAAATAAGTTATAAAACACTTGAACGCAATAAAAAACAGGCCAGAACATGATTGAAGAGAAACTTTGAAGTTCGAACCATACCCGTCCTCAACACGAGCAACTGTAATCAGAGGAACGCGTCTGTTATTTCGGGATCGCTACGATAAACGGGCATCAGGGTCGCAGACGGCGAGAGTTGAGGCCTAAGACAACGCGCACAACGTTGTCCCTCTCTTGCCTCTCGTTTCTCTTCTCGCGCGTATCGATTCGCTGGGGCCGACCCGTCACGTCTGTGTTTAACGCTTATCAGGACGACCACGGCGCCGATAACGTAGCACGTGCTATCAGTCGAGGCCCGTAAACCGTTTCATCCTCCACCGAAAACAGCGACTTTTCAGCTCAGAAACACGCCCCTTTCCTTCCACATCATTCTTACATTCGATCCGCTTTTCACAACTACCAAGTTCGGGTGTTAAGAGAGCATAGCCATCAACAAAAATCGAATAGACACTCAAATTAAACTTGTAATTAGTTAGTCAAAAACACGTTATTTCGAAAACTTTATATGCTAAACGGACTCGTGAAATTTGCGTTTGGAAATCTATACATACCGACAGAAATAGAAATAGACATACATACATACAAGTATACGAGAGACTAAATGTTACACATGAGACGTGTTTGAACAAGTACGCGCGCGTGATAATCAATTTCGCGACGGTTTCCGAGGTCAGGCGACCGTGTATTGTATAGACCTACAGAAGGAAGTTTCCAAGATGGAAAAGGCCGGAGGGAGGAGAGTATATATGAGGGAGAGGTGGAAACGTAAATGGGCGCAGCGATATCGAGCCTTCGCTTTACTCGTCGGACAATGAACGATCTCGTAATTGCGCGAGTAGCGTGACTTGTGCGCTACTTTCGGAGCGTCGAGACGTGATTGGCACGCCGCGCCGAGCTGAGCCGAGCCGAGACGAGCTGAGCCGAGCCGTGCCGCCGCGATAACACCTCGAATGTGTTCCGTTACGAAGATTACACTTCCTTTTGGGTTTGGGGGAAGAGGCGAATGTGAAACCTGCAACGTCGACGAGAACTCTCCGAGGCCCTCGGCTCGGCGTACTGCCCTGAGGTAAATAATGCTACGCGAGACTCGTCAAATTCTGACAGCCAATTCGAAGCAACGTCTGCTCCAGAAGATCGTGATACGAAAAGACAACGTCGTTTAAAATAATTCCACGACTGCGGAGAAACGTTGCAAATAATAATAATGATGATATTTCATGTACTGAACGATGGAAATGCATTTGAAGATACGGTTGGATTCATCCAATGCAGCTTTCATAGTAATGAAATTTTGAATCGTACGGGGTACGAGAAACAAAATGGATAACAAAGCTTATACAATACCGAGAATAACTTTTGTCCATGGGTTCATAATATTTCTGAACCGTGTTACATATCGAGAAAGACTCGACGCAGGCTCCGTTTTCGTTTCGTTTCGTTTCTCCTCGAAGTGAAACAGTAGAAATGCTCGATCCGCCGCTTTATGTCGGCCATTGTTGCCCGACGTTAATTCATCTTCCGCCGATTGGCTCGTCCCTGGGACCCAATCTCTTTTCCCTCACGCTAGAAATAGGGGGAAAAAGTACAAAGCAGATGCTTTCTTGCTTTCTTCGGGCAATAAACTAATCGTAAAAGCGGGTTAAGTGATTGCTGCCACGCAGGGGCAGCCTAGCTTTGTTCTCTATCTCCTATCTCTCCTCCTTGTGCCTCCAATAATATGTCGTTCCACTCACTCGAACGCCGTTTCCTTCTACGTCCCTGCCTTTTAGTTCGTTCTCTCCCACGGTCGTAACATTTTCCAATTTTTTTTTCTCACCGTCTACATACATTTCCTTGCCCGACTGAACGCTTGAAATTACCACGCACGATTTAGGTGAAATCTGAACGATTCAAGTATTTTCTTCTCCACGTCTGTAGGGAACGATGAATTTTCTAACGGGTCATTTGTGTCTGTGTACCGTTGCTATTTTCTTTGTCTAAGTTCAGTAAGTCAGGCGGTTTTTATTCAACGTTTCCATGTAGCTGTCGCGGATGGGTCGACTTATCGATTCACAGTAAAGCCGCGAAAGGTGTTGCCGCCGCAACGTTTTACACGTTATCCTCCCGTTCGGCCTCACTTTGGCCTCTCGCTGCTATTTAAGGCGCAATAGAGGAATTTTCTCTGCCCGTCGACGTAGAAACGAGCGACACAGTCTTCCCAGAAGGATAATTCAACTTTGGTTTTCTATTTCTTGCCATTTTCATTCGACACCGTTCCCGTTTCTTTCAAATATGAATTACACAATGAGTGGGTCTGTTCTATATATACCACGGCCGTGCCCCCCAATCAACACTATCGACGAAAATCGAAGTGTTAATTCAAAGAGTCCAGCGCCGTATACAGATTGAGTGAGGAGTGACGATACTCCGGCAAGAATCTCTCTTGTCTATCCATATCAGAGATTACACACTCACACACTCACGGCTACACTTACTCCTTATGCTTATGCAAATTTAACGCGTGCGAAAACAATCAAGGAGTCGGTTGGAAGGGGAAAATGACGGCGTGTCGGGGATGAGAGCGATAAAAAACAGTGCACTGCATTAATTCGAGCGACGCGACGGCGACGGCGACAGCGACGGTGACGGCGACGGCAACATCAACGACGACGACGACGGTAGCATAGGAGGACGGGACGTGTGCGAACGGAGAAGGAAGTAGAAGGAGAACGAGACTACGGTG
Source organism: Priocnemis perturbator (assembly GCA_963942575.1). NCBI lineage: Eukaryota > Metazoa > Arthropoda > Insecta > Hymenoptera > Pompilidae > Priocnemis > Priocnemis perturbator. The sequence continues at coordinate 3,066,881 of OZ012654.1, forward strand.
GGGCGAGCAAAGAGCGGTGCGTCAGGAACGCGTCTGTTTGCCACACAGTCGCTGGTAAGTTTGTTGAACTCTGGCGTGTCGGCCCATTCGACCTGGCAGTTTTGCCCACGACAAAATCGCCTGTTTATCGCTGGGCCTTGGTCCTTTATAACTTATTCAATGCACGAGCTGCCGTACGACGCATAGGAGAGGCCTATGCCATACATAAGCCCCTGACCCCTTTCCTTTTCTTCTCTAGAGCGTCCTTCTCGCGGATGAGATACGAGAAACGATCATTTTCTTCGCGAAAATAATGTCCTAGTCTTCACTTGCCACTGCACTCTCGACGTTTCTTTGCGCAAAGTCAAAGTCGCAAAAACGCTATTTTTGTTTCAACCGTTTACCCTCGTTCGATATCGCGCGCAAAGTCGTGTCCCGTTTTTCTGCTTCAGGCCGTACAGAAGATTGGCAAAACCGCGGTGGTGAATGATAAAGGCTTACACACAGAAGGTATGGGGCGGAAAAGCGATGGAAGAGCAGTAGAAAAAGGCCGAGTGCGTTTCGGCGTTAACCTTTGGACCCGATGAATTTCACAAACGTTCGTTCACTCGAGCCAACGAGTGAGCGAGCGAGCGAGCGAGCAAACAAACGTGCGAGAACCGCTCTTCGGTTCACTTTCACCTGCGCAATTCGAGTTCGATGCACCCGATGCAACCGCCAGAGAGCCACGGCCAGGTTGCAACGGCACGGCGTACAAGCAAAAGGTGTTGTACGGAGGTATACGAATGTATTAATGACCCGAAGCTTAACGCTGCACTATGATAAACGTAACTATCCCCATGCCCTCATGTGCAGACTCATTATATCTAATACTGATTGCATTAGAGTTGTTCTGCAGTGTGTTTGATCTGTGTACCTGACAGACGATAACAATAACGTCTTGCTACGTGAACAAAATTAAGAAAAAAGTGCCTATTTGAACTGACTTTAAATAAATAAAAGAAACGTCAATGTTCTTTAGGATAAATTGCTACAAATTCTAATAAGACGGTCATGTGAATTGAATAATTTGAATCTTTCGCTTCATAATTTGCTGCAACTTTTGTCGTATATCATCAGTTGGGAAAGGAAAAGTTGTCATATTGATGTTCGAGTTCCGAATTGGAGGGAAAGCGCTCTGACCCTGACCCGATATCAGCGTGTATACCTGTGTGAATGTGCGCAACACACCGGGCCAGTGTCACCTGCGACCTGTTTGCTCTGCCGACCTGTTATCACCTCTCCTTCACCAAACTACTGCCTTACTGTTGGCACGGGCTCAGGGCTCGATTACTCGCGACACTCCCTTTTCCCCAACCTCACCTGATACCGCGAGTCGAGAGCTCACCCGGTATCTAAATGTGCCAAGCGATTTTTAATTACTGCATATATTCTCAGACTAATAATTGGTCTCGACTCTTCCAAAAGCTCCGCGTTGCAAATTAACTGGACATAAAACCGGACGCAAGCAGGTAACGGTTTTGTAATAACGGGTTCCCCTGTTTTGCGCCGCGGTTTCGTCAATTTTCAATCCTCCGACTCGTTCCCGCAGCGTGGTCTCAGTTTGCGCAACGTTCTAACAGCGCACAGTATGTACATATATGAAAAACGACACGCGGCGCACAGGGGCGCACATCGCGCGTGCGTGTCCTTTTGATATTCGCGACTGATGAAAATTCTCGTTGCGACCAACCTGAGGGTAAGAATGAGGGAAAGGGACTTGAAAACACAGTGTGGATATTTTCATTGTCCAGGGAACCGGTTTCCTGGATTCTCGACTGTTTGCACGGAAGCAGAGTCGGTGTTCCAGAAAGAATTGCCGACGTAGGAGAAGGTGGAACAGAATGAGAGCGAGGGGCAGAGGAGGAGATGATCACGTTTATTGGACCACAAAACTCACCCTATCTTTTACGAGAACACCTCCCCTTCCCTCCTTCTTCCGACCGAACACGACAAACTTGCCGACCGTGATTCATATCGAGTAACAATCCAACTTCAATGTTTTATTAAGAACAATCCGAATGATAAGCGAAAACGTATCTTGTTCGGGAAACAAATGTTTTTCACCAACTATTGTCTCCCACGTTTTCCACTATGTCACGAGTGCAGAGGCAATGGAACAGAAAACGCGACGCTTCTCAGCGAGACTCAATTCGTGTCAGACGATGTTAAGTCATAATTACGTCTGGGACGCTAATAAAACTTTGCCTCGCCAGAAAATTCCCGAGTTACGTATAAAGGTGCACGTGTATGTACCGAATTGTAGATGTATGTATACATGGGTATATGTCTGGGCATATTTATAAGCGGGAACGTATCTGCGGATAGTATTGTGCGCCGCGAGCATCGTTCGAGCGAAATTCTTTATGTGGCATCGCGTATCGCGTGCAAACGAACAGTCGCTGAACTGCGAACTTCCGCTTTTCCTCACGTTTCGGCGAATTGAATCGGCGCGAGAGGCTTCCGGCAAGTATATTCCTATTATTCCGGCATGCATTACTATTACACGGAGCGCACGTTAGTACGCCGTTCTCGATTCGAATTCCACCACACACGTTGGTGTAACTTTGCAAAATTTCCTAAGGACGCATTATACGAACAATTAGCTGTAATCGAGTTCCAGGTCGCTTTGATGAAATGGGTAATATAACATTCTCGAGCTGTTGAAATGCACAAAATAATTTATTTTCCATTTATCCGTGTGTCAATGGTGGTGAGGTTGGTGCGACTGAACGATTAGTCAATTAACTAGGTTTCAGAGTATCCACGGTCGTCGCGGAAGCCAGAAATGCGTGGGATAAGGCGTGCGTTGTAGGTGTGTCCACTGGACTAACGTGTGTCGGCAGCTCGATTCGCGGCAAGACGTGTTAATGCGAACACCCTGCGGGGTTTCTATCAGTGTATCGAGTGACGCTCCTATGGTTTCGCCAAATTATGTTTAGTTAATTCAGATTTGCCGACTACACTCCTCCTCACTTCTGCGTTGTACGGAATGTAGAAAAATGATCATCACACATTATATACTGTTCCATAGAGTACCGTCTCCAATGTAAGTTATAAATTAGTATTATAAATTGATATTATGATATTATTATTATATTATAAATACCTTATATAAGTAGTACGGCTTATAAAAAATATTACTATATCTCAGCAATATATTTCTCATATTCCATCCCTTCCATAATTTACACTAAATATTCAGGAAACATGAGGATAACCCAGACGGCTGTGCAAAACTCTCGTGTAAGGATAAAGCAGGCCTTCGCGCGTCGGCGTCGGCGTCGGCGTCGGGGAGGAAAAGGACGCGGCGAGGGCGGATGACACGGCCACTCGAGCATTTTTCTCAGGAAAGACGAAAAAAGAGGAACGGCGGAATACAATGTCGGAGTCGGTGGCCCGAGGCGTCGTCGCTGATTGTCGACAGAAGGCAAGGAAAAAACGACGGGAAAGGACGAAAAAGATGGCAGACGCTCGTCTACCACCCTGCAGGGGTCGCTGCCTGCAAAGGGCAACGGGGCATAAGAGTGAGAAGTCTTCTCGAGAAAAGAGATCCCGCGCACATGTAAGTATATAGGTCGACGGAGGATCGGAGAATAGAAAAATTGAGAAGATAGGGGGAGTGAGATTGAGATTGGAGTGAGTCCGGCGTGTCAGTCGTCGAACAAAATCAAGAGCAGCAATAAAGCGGGGGCCACCGTTCCCCTCTCAGTTTGCAACGCGAAAGAATAAAGTGTAAAGCGTGCATAGTGTCTCACCATAACCAACCACCGTGATACTATTCGTATGAAGCAAGAAGATCTGCGTAACATCCTACTCCAGTACGAACACAAGAATAAGTGTGAATAAACACGTAGCGCAAGGCCGTATGAAAGGAAACGTCTACGCGTCTTGGCTCGTGTTCATCCGACCATTTCAACGAGACATCCCACCTCTCCTAAGTGTATCGCCATTTGAAAAGGGAGTGAAGAAGGACTCTAACGTCTAGCGCCGAATTCTGTCAAAAGAACGCCAGTGTGGCGTCACCAATTCATTTGCTCGACTTTTTGTTTGCCCCCCACCCACACACACACACACACACACTGAAGTCCGCCCAGACCTGTTCCAGAAATCTGAGAATCCTGAAAGCCTGGCACGCGATCATCCCTCGCATAAACGGGACGTCGAGTTTATGTTACTTCAGGGTTGTTAAGCGATTTCGCCAAAAAAGCGTTGCGCCCGTTGGGGAGACGGAACGGGAGAAATAGGGAAGGGATGGAGGACGAAAAAGCGTTCAATTCGGTCGGCGAATGGCAGCGGAAAAGGTGGAAGAACGAGCTGGCCGCAGTTCCGAGGGATTTCCTATGTCTCGCTGGCGAGGTGAATACCAGAGGGGCGTTGAGAAAATGTGAAGATATTGGAGGGGAGGAAAGGGTGGAGAGGAAAGAAGGCGCGGATCGAGGGTTTCGAAAATTCCAATATCTGCGCGCACGAACATCGTCGTTTCCCAGAAGAAATCTAGCGGGATTTGCGGATCGAGAACGTAAGGCGACCGCGTCCGTTTCCTCGAAGCAATCGTCGTTTCGAGAAACAGAGGAAACGAGAGAGAGAGAAACTCTGATACAATGTCGAAAGCGTTGAACAATAAACGTAACTACATAAACCTTGCGTCAAAAATTCGCGTACGTATCTTAAAAATGACATTACGAAAGCGCTTCTTACCGACGATAACGATTAATCCTGACACATTTGTGCCAAAAATCGCGTCGCCCCGAGCGCGCGGCGAAGCGAATTTCCGGCAAAAGATAACATGGATTTTTCCAGCTCGTCGGCATGTCAATGGGCCGTGCGCATCCGTAAACGCGACTTTAAAGCGCGATCAAAGTTTTATCGCAAGGAGTATGTACATGTCTAGCTCGCATGTGACGGACGAAGGATAAAGAGTAGCGAGACGAGGACTGTTCCTTCAGGACTCGAAATTTTACGACGACCGTCGGTTTACCTCTCGCAAAACGACGCGGCTACCAATGGCGGTGCCTCTCAATTTCGAAAGTTCGAAAGTGGACTTAAACGAAGATATATGCGCGGAAATTCGCCACGATCGCGAATACATGCGACGCTTATTTGTCGTGCATACGATAGCGTCGCGGCGCAAAACATTTATGTGATGGGAGAACAACGAATTTGTTTATATTAACTCAACTTCGTTACTTTGCTTCAAAAACGTACTTCCTCTCGTGCCGTAATATAAATGTTAAGTAGCTGAAATTCTTTCTGTGACACGTTCAATGGAATCATTTTTCACAAGCACCGCTGGTGCGATAATTAATATTACTTCGACTTTGTCAGACGTAAAGAGAATTGGTGTTGCGAAGGAAATACATTTGTTTTACGATTTTTTCCATCATCTAGTACACATGTTAACTGGCTTCAAATTGCGCGGGAGGCCTTCCTACGCGGGGAGACGTAGCATGAATAATGCCGAACGCCTACCGAGATGATTTCGACCAGTTATCCAATTACGACGATGGAAAATTGTGGTTCCGTTGAATTGGAGCCCCTATAGTCCTATAGCATCAAACAACTCGATCCCTGCGTGTATCTCTTCTCCAACCATCAGCCGTCACAATCAGCACATCCCCAAAAATGACCGAGACCTAGAGAATATCTCCACTCCCGACAAAAAACACGAAATCCAAACGTACTAACATCCAGTGACTACCGATAATCATTTAACCCATTCGCTACAACGATGAACAATCCGACAAACGCACAATACGTATTCGATATCGAATAGTGTACCCAACATCCCGACGACGAACTTCGTTCAAAATAGAATCGCAGCGAATCGGTTAAATAAGGGAAATAAATGTCCTCGCCGGGGGTTGTGGACAGAAAAAACCAAGTAACTGGGCATTCGAAGTGACTCCGAACGAAAGAAAACGCAGTCAATAAGAAGGAAACTGGTGCGACGGAGCGGTGGGCGTCGAGGAATCTCCGCGAAAATCGCCAATCGCCGGCGGTGCACACGTGCATTGGCAGCGTGCCATCTTATTTTTATACACGCTGGTACGGGAAGCATTCGGAGGGTGCTCCGTGTTCCCCGCCTCCCAGAGGCTTCTGTATAATCTTCTTTTCCTGCCTGCTCTCCCCCCCCGCCTCTTGTTCCCTGTATTCGACTCTGCTTGTCCATCCTTCTCGCTGTCCCAGTGCTTACAGATCGCATCTCGAGCCGGCTTGATCTTGACCTTTCGAACCCGCACGATATTGCGCGCCCTGTTTCTTTTGTTATCCCCCCCTCGTTCCCACCGCACAAAGGTTCACATCGACCGAGCATTCGCTCTTTCGCATATTTAGCGGACGTGGAAAACGATTGGTTTAGTTATCTTACAATTCTACTTAAAACTGAATGCACGATATAATCTTGTATCGCATACTCGCATATTGGTAGATGTAGTCTGGTTGTTTTCTGCTGAAAATATTGTTACGGTACTCCCGTCATGCTTGAAGGACGTACAAAATTATGTGTGTTTTGGAAAGTGAATAACGGATGCAGATCGATCGTTTTCCGCTGAAAGTATTTTCCTTCATTTTTCGCTACGCTGAGAAGGAGCGAATGCAACGATGAAGAGTCAGAAACTAAACTACCGCCAACAAACAACCCAAGCAATGTTGTCGACTAACTCGGGTACCAGTTGGCACAAGGCGTGACGTATTCAACCCACCACCAACCCTTTCCACGTACCAGTGACGAGAAACGAAAATAATTATTCTTTCTATCCGCTTCCCATTCCGCGGGGATCGAAGAAGAGCACGCACTCTTTGGTTGACAACAAAGTTTCACAACGTATGAGCAGACCGATTTATAAGGGAGGAACGACGTAGGAAGGTTATTTCAATCGAACCCCCGTATCATTCAAGGCGCCCGGTATCGATCCCCAAATTTTTGTACACATATCCCAGGAGAAAATTTCCTATCCGAAAATGTAGCCCAGTCAGCAAAAGCTAGTGCAATACCTGAGTTATTGTGCTCGTTAGGGACATTCGGCCGTCTGGCTATTGGACAACGTCCGTCCCGTTAACCCCTCCCCCATATTCGCTATTTTCTCTTATCATCGAGATGATGTAGAGGAGAATGACATCCTTCGATCGAGGGAAATTGGACCTTCACCAAAGACCAACCCCCCCTCCCCTTCGTGTCCGACTAGTTGTTGGTAGACCAGCTCCTAATTTGGTGAGGTCGTTCTGCCGGCAGAAACATCCTCCGCTCTTTCCGCTCCTTTATCGAGAAATCGATCAAGAAACAGACGACGCGGTGGTTCAACAAAATTGATTAAATTCTCGCTAGCGCCCGGCTAATAGGGTTCTGGGATGGCAAAAAGCGTGATGGCGAAAAAGACGCTCTCCAGCGTGTGTGTCGCTCGATCATCTCAAAATGGAATCCTGGCAACGTTCGCTGTATCGTGGCAAGAGACCGATAAGAACGGAAGACGAGAAAATCGGCAGATCGAGAGTGGGAAAAAGCGCGCTCGTGTGAGGAAGAGTGAAACTGGCCGAGTATTCGGGGGGAGCTGATAAAAGAGGACGGAAGGGAAAAAAGCGATGATGGCCGTACACTTTTCACGCTTTCCACGCGGGCGTTTACGAATTTATCATCTGCGCACTCGATATCCACCATTTTTCTCGGCGTTCGACTTTTTCATCCCCTTGCCCACCACTCCATGCCTTTCTAGCCTTTGTTCTTACGTCACGTGGAGTCATTCGTTATCGGATACCATCTGCGGCCAGTCTCGCTCGACCTTTCCACTATTTCCCTCACCCGTTTCCACCTGCCCCGCTCTATTATAGCTTCCGCACGCGAATTCGAGCGATTCGAATGCCGCGGAAGGCCCCCTTATCAGATTGAACGCAGTGTTACGAAGAAACAGTCTTTGCCTGGATGTTGGATCTTGTGTCCCCCAAAAAAATGGATGACCCATGAAAGCTTACCTGAGAACCGTAAAGTTAATCTTAGAACTTTCATGTTTTTACAAAAATAGCAAGAGGTATGAGGCAAGTGGGATCAGTCAGTTATGAATACTGTCATCAGGATATGGTATCAAAAATCTTGAAACTTTTCAACTACTTTTCGCCATAAACCCAAGACTATTTCAATTTCCTACGGTTGTGCTTCTCTTAAGATGCGTTACTTCCGATCCCTATTCTCCCAGGTCCCATCAGACTATCTAACCTTGACTAATAAACCAAAAGAGTGCATAATAACGGGAAATCTGCTTACGACTCTTCATAAATGTCAAGAAATTAGACTCCAGAAACTAATAACTCTCGACACGTCTTGCGGTTCATCCACGTAATGCACATACTCGTAACCCGTATGTAGCGTATGTGGTGTGTATCCCGGTATCGAGGCGCACGGAACGTTCGCAGTATGGATTATTTGCCCCTTCAAGCACCCGCGACTGTTCAGATAGATAGATAGATAGATAGATAGATAGATAGATAGATAGATAGATAGATAGATAGATAGATAGATAGATAGATAGATAGATAGATAGATAGATAGATAGATAGATAGATAGACAGATAGATAGATAGATGGAGAGAGAGACAGAGAGACAGACAAAGACAGACAGAGACAGACAGAGAGAGACAGAGAGAGCCGGTGGTGAGGTGACAAGAACAGCTGCAGAATTAACGGCGACGTGGTAACGTCCGCTAAAACACTTTCCAACCCGCCCGGCGTTCCTCGTGTGCATGTCGTAATGCCGCCTCAGAGCTTCGTTTACAGTCTTCCGTAAAGTGCAATTACATTCCAAAAATTAACAATTCTAATTAGCGATTTAATCGGTTGACACTGTGTGGTGATAAGCAACTACAAATATAGAGTGCTGGCTCGCTTATATATTACTAAAGTTTCATTCAATGTTTTATGCGTACTTTTTTTATTACTACAACGCTATTATTTGTAACAATTGTAAAATGAACTGTATTATGCAACCTCGAAGAATGGGTATCCATTCGAGTACGGTGCATTTTCATAGTTCGACTCAGTTAATGTAAGTTTTAGGATTGTAACCGCACTTTCTTCGAATACTACGGTTAACTGCGAGCTTCGCTTCATAAAGAGCTAATAACGCGGCAACTTCCCTTTCTCGAGTTCCAGTTCAGCTTTCTCGCCTTTGTGCACCGTGTCCCTATTGAATTTTTACGCTCGAATTCTTGCACAAGCAGGGTCAACGATATGCATTGTGTCGAAAATTACCCGCGACCACCACCCGCTCTTGTGCGCTTTTCTTTGTGCCACCTTATTTCCATGTCAAAAAAAGTCGCGCACAATGTAATTTTACGATAGTCCATTGGTTTAGGCGGGCGGACGAAGAGGGAAAAAGTTTGTTGATAAGCTCCAAGCAATTTTCTCAGCAGTACCCTCCTCCTCAGCCGGCACATGAATTTTCCGGAATGCGTGATTGGAGGATTTCTTCTGCCTGTGCAAGGATGTGTATATGCACGAGGCTGTCCGTGTATGCAGGTCAGGGGATGCTGGATTGAACGCGGCGGCGTGTGTTAAAACTCGTGCCGTCTGGCGGCATCATCGAGACGGATTAACGAGTTTCCTTCCCCCGGTGCCCTAGTAGGATTAGAGATTGCCTCGGTACTCGACACCGGTTTTACGACGCAACGCCCTCTTTTCTGGTCCGAAACTCCTTTCGCGCCCTTCTGGCCTTTCGGCAAGACGCGAGGACGTAACTGGCAAATTAGCGAGTTATAACCCTTAAGTTGTCTAGGAAATTTCACCAAACTTCTATCAAATCAGGGGAGACATGACGCTTTTTCGGTGGCGAAAAAAAACTTATTTTTGAGCTAGCTTATCGCTCTTGGTCTCATGGCTCATGTGAAAGAGCGTCGCAAAATCTTCAAAAAGGTCTAGTACAATTTATATGCTACGATTGATCGTTCAGACGTGGGAGGCCCAATTAAAAATCGAAAATTTCTTAAGGGGTACCCCTTCTTTTTCCAAGTGTGTTAACGACGAGCGAGGAACCGTCGACGGCGTCGAATCTCTTTCCCTGGATTCTTTTTCATCCCCTTACGCAAAAATCGACAGATGGAAATTCTCCCGCGAGAAGAGATGAGGGGTTAGAGAGACACAGAGAGGGAGGGGGGGAGAGAGAGAGAGAGAGAGAGAGAGAATTTATGTCGCGCCACTGCTAGCTACTACGGAATAACGAACTCCAGGACTGGAATGTTCGATTTCCCTTCATCGCACCCTTGCTTCCGGATGGAAATGGAAGCGAGGTCGATCGAAGAGGGTCCGGAACCAGTCCGGAACCGAGACGGGGAGGCGACCTCTACCTTGAAATCGTGGTCACGTACACGGGACGAACAAATACGAGTCGAGGCTCGTAAACGAAGAAAGAGAGACCAGGAAAAAGGGAAGGATTGAGAGAACGATAGAGATATATGGAGAAAAAGAGTGGGAAATGGGGGAGAGAGGGAAAGACGTCTTCGACCTATACATGTATACATCTGATTGGACTCGATAAATTGCCAGATTACCCACACTTTCGACCCATAAGATCGCGAGAGAAACTTTATTGCTAGGCGCTTCCTTGTGCTCTACACGCCCGCTCTCAAAGCTGACTTAACGTTTGTTTGGTCAAAGATCGAGAGGTTGAATTAGCGGCAGGCAATTTACGCTCGCGGAGGCTGCGGGCAGAACAGCGACAGACAAACATCTGACAAGAGAAGCGATCGAGAATGCAAACAAGTACAGAAATAACGGTATCCGACAAGGCGCGCAGTTTGATACGCTAAATATGGAGCTGACACGTTAAATACGGATAGAACAAACTGTGTAAAGTTTCGCTCTTTCGAGAGCTTCGAACGTTTCACATTGTGCGAGCATTGCGTCAGAGGTGCGTGCTCGCAAGGTTTCGGTGATAAAAAAAATACACCGATAAAATTTCGTTCTTGTGTTATATCGACACAGCGACAAGTGCGAAACAATCGCATAAAACGTCTCTGTAACGTTTAACAGATTCAAATCAACAGTTACGTGTCGAATATCGCTATTGTGGGCCCCCGAGAGAATCCGTTGGAATGGCTGTAACGTTCAAGAAAACGACGTCGGAATTTGCGGCAGGATAACGTTGCTATTTTTTTCCCCGACCGCGGCTCAGAGATTCTCTTAACTTAGAATCGATGCTTTTGCGCATACACGCTCGGCACTGCTGTGCTTGCTGCTCTGCGTAAGTCGTAAAAATAACTTTGCATTGCACAACGGAAACGCGAGCGCGCAACCTACTGTGATTCCTGATCGATCGAGCGTGCTGGACAAAATCGTGTCAGAGCGTTACAACGTAAGCGATATAACGTGACAGATAAGCCAAAACGTATCCCACGAAAGATTCGAAATTATTAAAAGTAAATTTACCGTGAGGGAAGACCGTGATAAATGCGTCAGATCTTCCCCATCCCCACCGACATCATTTCGGTTTACCAGTAACGGATAACAAACGACGTCCTCTGAGCAAGTATCCGAGAACGACAATGCGTATAAATAATTGCGTGCGACGCGATATATAAAGAGGCGCTAGGCCACTTGAAAAATTATCCGCCGCGCCCACGCCGGCGGAAAGCCAGAGAGAGAAAAGATGGAATAGGATATTAATCCCTCTTTCGAGAGGAAGACCGATCCATCAATCTTTATCCTTCCTACCCGTCCACGCCTTTTCTTCTCACCCCTCTCACGATTTATCAACAACTCTCCGAAGCAGAAAACGGGGCTGGTCGAGGATTTGTCGACAATTAAAATTAATCTGCCTCCTTGCACCGATCATAATATTCAATGGCCGAAGAACGGAGTTTGATGAAATGAGAGGAGAAACGGGCGAATCAAACGTGAGAGTACAACGTGGAAATGTGCATACCGCATGCATCATATTGTTACTATTCTTCCACTTTCCTACGCTTACTTCCAATAATATATCTCAATATATTACCGAATAATAATATTTACTTTTTGGTCGTGTACCTTCTAATTATCGATAACCGGGCTTCACCTACAATTAGTCATTGGCATGATTTTAGGGAATAACTGGGAAAATAATGAATAACGAGAAGATTATTCGCTCACAGCCTAACAGTACGACATGAGTTCGGGTTGGAAACGTCGCGTCGGTAAACGAGGAAGAAAGAGATAGAGCTGTACGGGGGAGGGAGAAAAACATGCCCGATGCCATCTCTAATTGGAGGCTGTTAACGCATAATTAACACAGCGTTGTTATCCTCCTATTTCGCCTGTGCAGTACCGTACCCCCTGTTCACAATCCCCTTCTCGACCTATCACCAATCCCCAATCACCCATCGGAATCGATACGACCCCGCCGTTGAAAATAATGGGAAAATTATGGGAAACCGGTCAGGGTAGAAACGGGAGATTTCGAGAGGAGAGAATAGGACATCCATTGTCTTATGAATTTGCAGAACATTACATTCTCAGTCTGTAATCTCTCTCCCTCTCTCTCACCCCCCACCACTCCATTCTGTCTGTTTGGTTCTTGTAAGACCATTACTTGTACGACCGTCCTTTTTTCAGACAAACAGGTAACGAAGCACGTCGGAAACTCAGATTGGACGATGTCGAGACATTTAAAATTAAATTCAGTCCGATGTAGCACAAATGGCAGAGTGCCACGGTGCCAGAGTAGCTGGCTCCTTCCTCCCTTTCAAACCTACGAACGGACGTTCTGCGCGCGTACTATAATAACGCAACACGTTAATATGTAAACAGCGACGGGAATTCAGCTAAGTGAAATAGATCTCGGCGAATTGTAATGAAAACCTATGTAAACTAAACTTATTTCTCCTCTAATTCAGCTCCATTCCGCAGGCCACTATTCTGCGAGTGTTGACTTTCTGTTGGCGTACTCTTGTACTCTCGATTATTTCTGCGCGGAGAGGATAAGTGCAGAAGCCACGAGACGTCGATTTAAAAGTCCGGCACGTGTTTGGCGTAGAACGGGGTTGCCCATACAGTGGTACAAGAAAAGAGAGAAAAGGAGGGAGACGGGCAGAGAGAGAGAGAGAGAGAGAGAGAGAGAGAGAGAGAGAGAGAGGGAGAGAGAAGGGTATGTTGGTATCGTTTTCAGACCGGCTTGAAAGCCGATACGCGAACCGAGGCCTGCCGTGCGCTCTCGTGTTAATTACCATTTTTCTTCCTCTCCAATTTCTTCCCCTCCCCTGTTCGCGCCACGGCCATTTTTCTCAACTGTGGGAATTAAGGATATCGGTTTCCGAAGCAACCGGGCAGTCGACCAGTGTCGCCAGACAAATGCGGAAAAGGGAATTGTTGTCAAAATATTTCTTTGTTCCGGCGTCATATAGATATATGTATATCAAACAATGTATACATATAGTTATGCGTGTGTTACATATTATATATATAATAAGTAACACACGCATAACTCAAGTATAGAAACTTTGATACAATGAAGAATAAAATAATTGTATTATTATCTTCTTATAAATGACAGTGATTATGAAAATTTAAAAAATTCAATATTCAACTTATGTTTTGTTGCATCGAACTGAAACATTTATGCTATTTTTCATACTTTACTTAAACCTCTCTTAGTAGCATCGGCACACATTATCGCTCGATGTCACACAACATTATTCGCTGCTCACATTATCAGTTGAGATTACGTAAAGCGTTATACATGCATTCGTGTTTAATACCTGGATTTCACGTGTTGACGGTATACGTAACACCTACTAATATGTGATCAATGTTACAAATGCGGTGCGCGGTAAAAATAGGGAGATCCGGGACGATATAACGTCGTCGGGGAACGAGTAAAGAAGACGGAGAATTGCATTGAAACGGTGCAACAAGAGTGCAGGCATTAGGGACGATGGACCCTTCGGCTCTCTCTCCCTTGGCCACAGCACACCAATGCCACTTTGAAGCTCGTTCACCTTGAGCTCTCCGCGAGTGAGCAGTGGTTCGCATTCGACACGAATCCTTTGTGTAATTTTGCTGAAATCGGTTAGGTTAAACTGATTCCCATAGAAAAGTTCCTCATCAAACCGTACAAAACAGTCCCGAATAATGAGGATGCTATGAAATGTCACTTCATTCAAGAATCTAGTTTCAATGCAAAGTACGTCATAGTGCTAAAATGTTAATAAATTAACTTCTAATTCTACTTCGAACGTAAATTAACCTACCTCTGCTAAAATTCCAGTAAACCAAAGAATCTTAGTTGTAGATGAGTATAAAAATATCACATCATTCAACTCCCCCGACACCACCGCCGACGAAGTTTTCCGCGGTAAATTCTCGCGACACCTTCAACGTCCTTCCGCCATCATCGTCGCGAACTGGGACGGAAGAAGAGCATTGAAAACTTTCCTGCCCCGTTTCATTTATTCCGCGCCGACATCCGTTTCTTTCGGGGGCGGTCTCTCCGCCCGCTTGTTTGATCATTTCCCACCCTCCGCGCATTACATTTCGTCACCAGGGAAAGGAGGCGATTTGCGCACACGTCGCGAGGTCGTCTTTTGTGTCGTAACGTAAGCTATGCTCCTGTGGCCCCGTGGCCGGGGACAATGAAGTTGAATGCACAACTTCTACCCAGTCCCGAGGAAAACTATTGTCCTCCGAGATTGCCGCTCGTTGGTTAGCGAATTTTATACATACACTCTCTCTCCCTCCCTCTCTTCTTCGTATGCCACCACGAAATATACTCTTGATACGCACGTTTACTGGACCGCTGAACTTGCTTTTCTCCGAATGACATTCGTTGTTTCGCTCCGACCCTGTTTTTACCAGCATTGCATAATATTTACATTCGTATAGCGGCGCCAAATAATTGTTGCACACTGTATCAACGTTTATAAATGTGTCGACGCAAAGACAACGTATGCGCCAACCGTAAAGGGTTAAACTATTTGAAACGTCATCGACACGTGCGCACTCAATCGCGGACGTTCGAAAGATACAAAATGTTCGGCGTATTGTCAGTGGCCAATCGCTACACCGCAGTCAAGATTACCACCTCGTCGACAAACGTCGACCGCCTCGATGGCTCTGGTTAACGCGCAATGTTTTGCAAACATATATTATCCCTACGAGAACAGCAGATCGATAGAAATTTCCGGAAAGCACGGTGAGAAAGAAGTCACAGCTGTCCAGGCTGTCCTTCTGCTGTCGCTGACAAACAATAAGTTTGGACCGCATCGAAGGTGTTTTGTGCAGTGTGCTTGATCTGCTCGCATGCTTTGCTTCACAAGACAAAACAGCGAACGGGCGGGACCGAATTAATCTTTCAATCGAGGAACCCGCAGTTATAGTCGTCTTACGTTACACATACAACTTCGTTACAGTAAAAGAATGCAAGTCCTGTAACAGAATATGCTGACCTCTTTCTATGCTAAACAATGTACATACAACGCGCTTGCCAGTCTAACATTAACCCTAGATGCCTGCAAACGAAAGAATAAATCTTTAAATCGATTCTATGCTAAAGAACATATAACAGGTGTTATATCGAAATCTCTCTTCGAAACAACAAAATTCGTCGCATTAAAAACGTCGCTCTAAGAATGAAACAGATCTGAACTACCTTTGTGCTAAGAGTTATAGACATTGTAAACTAAAATCATAAATTCTTGCGTTCGATTGCAAACGCAGCCGGGAAACACCCTTCAAGGTTTCAGTTGGGGGTGTGCATGTACGACAGAAGCAACGCACTTGCACCTGCGTTGCACCCGCGACTTCTAGTTCGTTTCTACCCCGCTTTTTCGCTGGCGGTGGCCCCCCACCACCACCAACACCACCACCACCGACTCTGCTACTACCAACCACTGTAGCGCTTTTTCCAGTCCTGGAACCGTTCCAGCAACCGTGCCAGGCCGTCGCGATGAGATCTGCAACCTGTAGATGCAAATGATCGTGTGCAACCGGTGCCACTGCGTCCTGGGGGTTCAAATCCACCCCCCTCTTCGCTGATTCGAAATCATTAACTCGAAGTCATTAACGAAATCACAATAGCACGTGTATAGGTGACAGGGCAGAAACTAAAGTATAGGGGCTAATCGGTTCAGTATATACTCATTCTGTCCACCTCGAACTCATAGTAACTGGATGGTAGACTTTGAAGAGAAATAACGCGGCTACAGTTGAAAAAAATAATATTTTTGCGTTTTTAATTACGAAGATTTGTAGAGACTACTACAATATACAGACGTTTTATATCAACTAGTACGTACTTTTTATAGAACTTTATGTATCAGTCTACTTCAATGGGTGTATGTAGAGATCTTAATCATTACATTGTCAGTACTAGGATGACATGGTCGTGTAAATTTAACCTATTGTCGCAACGCGTTACGCATTCGACTCTGGCCCCGCATTACTACTTCTCTATTTCGCTGCGTTTAAAAATTTACGGGCCAGCGTACACGTAGGAGGTTCTCGTCCAGGCTGACACGAGTGCATGAAGTTAGGGGGGTATATTGATCTGTGTAGTGGCTTGCCTCGCGATGAATATAGCCGAGCCTAGATATCTGGGTACACAGTGTTGAACTAATGGCCTCATAGAATCCGATAGAAAGTGGATTTTCGGACAAGCTATTAACACGAATCGTGTACTCCGCGAAGAAATCGAATGAAGAAAATTTGAAATGTACTTCTACAATCATTTCCACCTTTTGTCCAGCATTTCAAACTGTACGGCTGTTGGACAACCTTGTTTCGTCTCTCTCATGACCAATCGAGATCCGATCGAGATTCAGTCTCGAAGATCCGCCAAGAATCATGGACACAAAGGGCAGGTAGATACAGTCAGTCTCAGAAACATTCGGACACTAAAATATTTTGAATTCATCCCTTCGTATCTCGGTCATTTGTCAATGTATTGTGGTTTTTCTTGTTTCACCTGATTCGTCTTTCATTCAAGTTAACAAAAATGTGTATTTTTTATTTAAATTTATGCGTGGTTTATTTTATATTAAATAATGAATTCACTCATGTCACGTTTTCGGGTTGCAAAAAGATTCGGACACTTGTGTTTCTATCATTGTTTAATTTGACGTGCACTATTTTTAAACTTTTGCCGCATGTCCTTGTTGACTTAATACTTTCCTTAACCGATGTAGCGTGTGAAACAATTTTTTTTGTTAATATTTAATCGTATATCACGTTCATTTCTCCTTTGATTTTCATTTCAAACTTATTATTGTTTTTTTCCATTTTTCCGACGACTTTTTCCTAAAATTTTTTTACAGAATTGAAGCGCAAGGGTTGTGAAGACCGATGAAGGACTTTGAGCCAGTGGTGCAACGCAAATTGTTGCTCCCTGTGTGCTTTTTGTTTGGATTTGGTGCCTCGATAGAATGTACGACTTTCGTAGAACGCCATTTTCTCAGCAACCCCTACTAATTTTTTTATTCTTGGACTGAACTAATGAATCTTATGCATGAGAGAACTAATAAATTCCAATTTTGCAACCCTATTGTTTAAATTATAGATTTTACAAGCTAGTAGTATGCTACGGCAGATTGTCCGAATGTTTTTGGAACTTTTCACTAAGGTGTATATGAGCGTCCGAATCATTTTGCAACTTTTCACTACAGGTGTATAGAAGCGTCCGAATGTTTTTGAAACTTTTCACTAAGGTGTATATGAGCGTCCGAATCATTTTGCACCTTTTCACTATAGGTGTATAAAAGCGTCCGAATCTTTTTGAAACTTTTCACTAAGGTGTATATGAGCGTCCGAATCATTTTGCAACTTTTCACTAAGGTGTATATGAGCGTCCGAATCATTTTGCAACTTTTCACTACAGGTGTATAAAAGCGTCCGAATCTTTTTGAAACTTTTCACTAAGGTGTATATGAGCGTCCGAATCATTTTGCAACTTTTCACTAAGGTGTATATGAGCGTCCGAATCATTTTGCAACTTTTCACTACAGGTGTATAAAAGCGTCCGAATCTTTTTGCCACATTTGGAATAGACAATTTTTGACAAGTATTGTCCGAACATTTATGCCACGGTAGGAACAGGATACATTTCGTGAAGTAATGTTCGTATATTTTGTATGTCCAATTATTTGTGCGACTTTTGTAAAATTTATGTTACGTTACAACATAATTTCGTAGTTAATAAATGAATAAGTTACTGGTTCATACATTAAATGGATAAGTGGAGAGTTGTGCTGAATATGGAATGATTAAGGATTTGTCTTTACCAATGCAACACTTTATTTTAAATATAATAACAACGATAATAATAACAATGATAACAATAATAATAATAATAATAATAATAATAACAATAATAATAATAATAATAATAATAATAATAATAACTATACATTGGATTGAAATTTGTTGACAAAACATAAAAGAAGATTACAATAAATGAATAAGTATGTAAGTATGTACATAAGCAACTAAATAAAGAAACAAGTAAACAAAGAATTAAATATGGAAACAGAGAAATAAACATGTAAATAAACAAATAAATAAACAATTAAATTAATGAATAAATAAACAATCAAATAAACAAATAAATAAACAAATAAGCAAAAAAATAAACAAACAAATAAACAATTAAATGAATAAATAAATAAACAAACAAATAAATAAACAAATAAATAAACAATTAAATGAATAAATAAATAAACAATCAAATAAACAAATAAGCAACAAAATAAACAAACAATGAAACAAATAAACAATCAAATGAATAAATAAATGAACAAACAAATAAATAAACAATTAAGTAAAAAAATAAAGAAACAAATAAACAATTATATGAATAAATAAACAAACAAATAAATAAATAAACCAAAAAATAAACAAACAATGAAACAAATAAACAAATAAACGAACAAATAAATAAACAAACAAATAAACAAACAAATAAATTAACAAAATAAAAAAGGACGCCTTCATTAGCAATAGCCGCTCGCTTTTCTATCTGAAAATAAACAATATAATAGATTAAAAATACTCAGTCGCTAAGGTAACATAATCCGTTTGCACATTGAGTGCTTTAGGCAATAAAAGATGCAAAATTAAATTTGCTATTGGATAAATACTTACAGTATTAATATTTTGTAGGGTAGCCTCTTTGTTGCCGCACTTCCGCCAGCCTGTTGGGCATATTTTCAATAATTGTCTTTATATAATTTTTATCCAATTTCGCCCACTCCTCCAGTAATTTGGCTTTCAATTGATTTAGCGATCGAATTGGATTAATCCGGATATTTCGATCCAACTGGTCCCATAAATTTTCTATTGGATTTAAATCCGGGGACTGTGCTGGCGGGTGTAATACTTTTGGGCAGTTGTACAATAAATATTCCTGCACTATTCTGGCTTTATGCTTGGGGTCATTGTCTTGATAAAATTTAAATGTTCCTTCAATGCCCATTTCTACGGCGCTTTGACGTAAATTTTCTTTCAAGATGTTGAGATACTTATTTTTATCCAAAATATCGTCGATAATAATTAATTTTCCGACGCCACGGTGGGATATGCATCCCCACACCATCACCCCACCTCCACCGTGCTTGACGCTTCCTATCAAATTTTTTGGAGCCAAGGCTTCGTTCCTCTTCCTCCAAATTTTGGTGCGTTTATTGTTGCCGAATATGGTAAATTTGCTTTCATCGGCAAAAATGACGTCGTACCACCATTCTCGCGGTTTGCCTGAATGTGCGTCTGCAAACTCTAAGCGTCGTCGGCGATTGGCCTCATTAATGAACGGCTTGCATCTTGGCACTCGTCCGTTATAACCGTTATCATTCAGGACCCTCCGTATTGTGGATGGATGAACTAAAACGCCAGTCTCTTCATGATGCTCTGCGGTCAGTTGTGGAGCGCTCGTACGCGGGTCATTTTTGACTTTGTTTAGTATTTGCCTTCTGTCGCGGCAATTCAATATTTTAGGTCGGCCTGGTGGTGCGTTTAAATCGATGCGGTCCTCGCGTCTGTACCTTTTTATAATGTCCCACACAGTGCTCTTCTTCATATGTAGTAAGCCGGCGATATCGCGGCAACTCCTCCCTTTCTCAAAATGGTAAACTACCAATTGGCGGTTGTCGAAACATGTATTTTTTCCTTTCCTTCCCATTGTCACTAAGCGACTGTAGCAAGAGTACTGAATGGTACTCGGATTCGTATGCCCGTGGTCTCAGCGGTTTGTTTACAAATAACCCGCAAGTTTTGTCGAGCGTTCAGGCTTCCACGAAGTTTTCATTCCAGGAATTAGAAATGTACTGACAGTTTTCCACAGTTTGTACACGTACCACTCAGATCGTCCGCGTGAAAAGAATAATTAATAATGAATGACAAAGATGCACCGCGGAATGCAATACATCCCCAAACCCAATTCACAATTAACATTTCATATTTAATTACTGTTTACGTGTCACTATCATCATTACGTATAAAGTAATGTAATATTTATAAAGTAGTTTAATTACTAATTTAATTATTTTAAATTTACTAATTTAATTATTAATAAAGTAGTATAATTAGTAATTACTAATTATCAAAATTAGTAATTTAATTATGTAATTAAACTACTTTATAAATATTACATTACTTTATACGTAATGATGATAGTGACACGTAAACAGTAATTAAATATGAAATGTTAATTGTGAATTGGGTTTGGGGATGTATTGCATTCCGCGGTGCATCTTTGTCATTCATTATTAATTATTCTTTTCACGCGGACGATCTGAGTGGTACGTGTACAAACTGTGGAAAACTGTCAGTACATTTCTAATTCCTGGAATGAAAACTTCGTGGAAGCCTGAACGCTCGACAAAACTTGCGGGTTATTTGTAAACAAACCGCTGAGACCACGGCCATACGAATCCGAGTACCATTCAGTACTCTTGCTACAGTCGCTTAGTGACAATGGGAAGGAAAGGAAAAAATACATGTTTCGACAACCGCCAATTGGTAGTTTACCATTTTGAGAAAGGGAGGAGTTGCCGCGATATCGCCGGCTTACTACATATGAAGAAGAGCACTGTGTGGGACATTATAAAAAGGTACAGACGCGAGGACCGCATCGATTTAAACGCACCACCAGGCCGACCTAAAATATTGAATTGCCGCGACAGAAGGCAAATACTAAACAAAGTCAAAAATGACCCGCGTACGAGCGCTCCACAACTGACCGCAGAGCATCATGAAGAGACTGGCGTTTTAGTTCATCCATCCACAATACGGAGGGTCCTGAATGATAACGGTTATAACGGACGAGTGCCAAGATGCAAGCCGTTCATTAATGAGGCCAATCGCCGACGACGCTTAGAGTTTGCAGACGCACATTCAGGCAAACCGCGAGAATGGTGGTACGACGTCATTTTTGCCGATGAAAGCAAATTTACCATATTCGGCAACAATAAACGCACCAAAATTTGGAGGAAGAGGAACGAAGCCTTGGCTCCAAAAAATTTGATAGGAAGCGTCAAGCACGGTGGAGGTGGGGTGATGGTGTGGGGATGCATATCCCACCGTGGCGTCGGAAAATTAATTATTATCGACGATATTTTGGATAAAAATAAGTATCTCAACATCTTGAAAGAAAATTTACGTCAAAGCGCCGTAGAAATGGGCATTGAAGGAACATTTAAATTTTATCAAGACAATGACCCCAAGCATAAAGCCAGAATAGTGCAGGAATATTTATTGTACAACTGCCCAAAAGTATTACACCCGCCAGCACAGTCCCCGGATTTAAATCCAATAGAAAATTTATGGGACCAGTTGGATCGAAATATCCGGATTAATCCAATTCGATCGCTAAATCAATTGAAAGCCAAATTACTGGAGGAGTGGGCGAAATTGGATAAAAATTATATAAAGACAATTATTGAAAATATGCCCAACAGGCTGGCGGAAGTGCGGCAACAAAGAGGCTACCCTACAAAATATTAATACTGTAAGTATTTATCCAATAGCAAATTTAATTTTGCATCTTTTATTGCCTAAAGCACTCAATGTGCAAACGGATTATGTTACCTTAGCGACTGAGTATTTTTAATCTATTATATTGTTTATTTTCAGATAGAAAAGCGAGCGGCTATTGCTAATGAAGGCGTCCTTTTTTATTTTGTTAATTTATTTGTTTGTTTATTTGTTTGTTTATTTATTTGTTCGTTTATTTGTTTATTTGTTTCATTGTTTGTTTATTTTTTGGTTTATTTATTTATTTGTTTGTTTATTTATTCATATAATTGTTTATTTGTTTCTTTATTTTTTTACTTAATTGTTTATTTATTTGTTTGTTCATTTATTTATTCATTTGATTGTTTATTTGTTTCATTGTTTGTTTATTTTGTTGCTTATTTGTTTATTTGATTGTTTATTTATTTATTCATTTAATTGTTTATTTATTTGTTTATTTATTTGTTTGTTTATTTATTTATTCATTTAATTGTTTATTTGTTTGTTTATTTTTTTGCTTATTTGTTTATTTATTTGTTTATTTGATTGTTTATTTATTCATTAATTTAATTGTTTATTTATTTGTTTATTTACATGTTTATTTCTCTGTTTCCATATTTAATTCTTTGTTTACTTGTTTCTTTATTTAGTTGCTTATGTACATACTTACATACTTATTCATTTATTGTAATCTTCTTTTATGTTTTGTCAACAAATTTCAATCCAATGTATAGTTATTATTATTATTATTATTATTATTATTATTATTGTTATTATTATTATTATTATTATTATTATTGTTATCATTGTTATTATTATCGTTGTTATTATATTTAAAATAAAGTGTTGCATTGGTAAAGACAAATCCTTAATCATTCCATATTCAGCACAACTCTCCACTTATCCATTTAATGTATGAACCAGTAACTTATTCATTTATTAACTACGAAATTATGTTGTAACGTAACATAAATTTTACAAAAGTCGCACAAATAATTGGACATACAAAATATACGAACATTACTTCACGAAATGTATCCTGTTCCTACCGTGGCATAAATGTTCGGACAATACTTGTCAAAAATTGTCTATTCCAAATGTGGCAAAAAGATTCGGACGCTTTTATACACCTGTAGTGAAAAGTTGCAAAATGATTCGGACGCTCATATACACCTTAGTGAAAAGTTGCAAAATGATTCGGACGCTCATATACACCTTAGTGAAAAGTTTCAAAAAGATTCGGACGCTTTTATACACCTGTAGTGAAAAGTTGCAAAATGATTCGGACGCTCATATACACCTTAGTGAAAAGTTGCAAAATGATTCGGACGCTCATATACACCTTAGTGAAAAGTTTCAAAAAGATTCGGACGCTTTTATACACCTATAGTGAAAAGGTGCAAAATGATTCGGACGCTCATATACACCTTAGTGAAAAGTTTCAAAAACATTCGGACGCTTCTATACACCTGTAGTGAAAAGTTGCAAAATGATTCGGACGCTCATATACACCTTAGTGAAAAGTTCCAAAAACATTCGGACACTCTGCCGTAGCATACTACTAGCTTGTAAAATCTATAATTTAAACAATAGGGTTGCAAAATTGGAATTTATTAGTTCTCTCATGCATAAGGTTCATTAGTTCAGTCCAAGAATAAAAAAATTAGTAGGGGTTGCTGAGAAAATGGCGTTCTACGAAAGTCGTACATTCTATCGAGGCACCAAATCCAAACAAAAAGCACACAGGGAGCAACAATTTGCGTTGCACCACTGGCTCAAAGTCCTTCATCGGTCTTCACAACCCTTGCGCTTCAATTCTGTGAAAAAATTTTAGGAAAAAGTCGTCGGAAAAATGGAAAAAAACAATAATAAGTTTGAAATGAAAATCAAAGGAGAAATGAACGTGATATACGATTAAATATTAACAAAAAAAATTGTTTCACACGCTACATCGGTTAAGGAAAGTATTAAGTCAACAAGGACATGCGGCAAAAGTTTAAAAATAGTGCACGTCGAATTAAACAATGATAGAAACACAAGTGTCCGAATCTTTTTGCAACCCGAAAACGTGACATGAGTGAATTCATTATTTAATATAAAATAAACCACGCAGAAATTTAAATAAAAAATACACATTTTTGTTAACTTGAATGAAAGACGAATCAGGTGAAACAAGAAAAACCACAATACATTGACAAATGACCGAGATACGAAGGGATGAATTCAAAATATTTTAGTGTCCGAATGTTTCTGAGACTGACTGTAGGTAGATAAACACGTGCGATTGTGTACGTGCAAATCCATAAACGCGTGTCTGTGTGTATTGCGATACAAGACAAGAACCCTTCGGAGGGCAGTGCATAAGACGGGAACGAGATGAAAAGGAGGGAGACGGTTCGTTTTACACACATAGCCCCACATTTTCCCATACATATGTTTGTGTACAGCACACTAAACCGTGAGATGCCTACAGGCAGGGGAGGGAAAGAAAATGTGGAAGGGAAAGAAGAGAAGAGATCTAAATTATCACAGAGCAAGAATAGAGTGAAAAAGAGACGGTGGTGAAGGAAAGGGGCTCGTCGTCCTACGCGTACTCTCCTGCATTAGTTATGTGCAAAAGCATACTATCGGCAGAAAAAGACGGGACGCGAGGGAGAAATAGGTATGAAGAACAGGATAGGGGATAGGGTAATTGCGAGTGAGAGAGATAAATGAAGAAGGGGATCGAGGTATACGTACATGAGCAAATTAGTGCATGAGTATATGAGTACGAGCAGATAAGTATATGGCTATATGAGTATATGAGCGTATAAGTATCGAGAGAACGAGAATGAGGAGTGGAGAGATGGATAGTCCCTGCTAGTATTGAAGTGTGAGAGAAGGGATCGGGATCGACGAAGGGGAATAAGAGAACAAGGGAGAGAGCGCAAACGCGAAGTATATCCTTTGCGAAATACACGGGGCAGGATGCAGCTCGGCTTCAAGGTCAAGGACGATTTGAAAGATCACCCCCCTCCCCGCTCTCTCTCTCTCTATCTCTCTCTCAATTCTTTCTTTGACTTCTTGCCTCTCTCCTACGGCTACGTCGTCGATCCTGAGACGAGGGACCAAGACATTCGATACAAGCCATGTCGACCGACCTTGCTCACTTATAAATCGCGTAAACGCGATAAGAAATTCGTAAGCAAGACTCTGACCAATGCAATGCCATTAATGCGCATGTAGTTGGCGATTTATCTGAAAACCGTCTGAGTAATCTTGATACGTCGATTGTCTAGCACGAGTTAAACAGTTTGAACTTGGAGTATTGAAGGGAAATTCAATTTTACCAACTCGCGAACGACGCGGGTTACAAAACAGTTCAATGTCGAATCAAACTGCCCTTTGACACCGTTCGATTATAACTCTTTTATTTAAGTATTGCAATGGTACGAGCTAACTTCTTCGTTGCCCTCTTGATAAAGCCTGGTATTCCACAATTCAACGTAAGTACATACTAAGAATTACGCATGTACATGGATATATGCAAATATGACCGAAAATGTTCCGAATAAATAAACACTACACGTACTTAGGAATGTGCATATTTAACGTTTGACCCTGAATGACTGACCTCTAACGCGAGATCCGACGAAAGTACCGCAACGCATGAATCGACTCGGTAACATAAAGTAAATACCTAGCCCCGGCCATTGGATGCCGGTCGTCTAGTAGTCCACGCAATTCGTCGAAAACAAATTAGGAGACTCACGTTTCCGTGCCAGAAGCACTTGAAGCCACGCTCGAGCTACACCGAGTCGTCTCTTCCTCGACGTCTAATAACTATAATTCCCCCTTTAAAGCCGCGCGACAACTATATCCGCTCAGGATAGAATCGGCTCGACTGTAAGTGTTCCTTTTTAACGACTCAAGGCTTCTCTTCTGTCGATACGGCATCGGCCCTCGTAGACTACTGTTTAGTCGAGGGACCACGGGCATGAACGAACGTTGTTGAGCGTATAAACAGGAGCCGCGGATGAAAGAAACAAACAGGGTTTGTACGCGGTGTGACTCGGTGATAATTAAAAGCCGATTGCCTCGGTACCGGAGAAATCGGTATCGGCTTGCACAAGGATCAGAGTCAAAGGTCCCGTTCGATAACAGTCGCGATTTATTTACGCGACCGAGGATATCGAGAATGCAACATTGATTTCACGCCATCCTCATCACCCTATTGATACTGGATTATACATGTTGTGGATGTTCGTAACAAATTACTCCGTATATGTATGTCATATTTTTGACCAACTTTCATTTTACTTCAGAAGCATGGAAAATGATAAACTGTGATGGCTAAAAAATGTTGTAAAAAATGTGTAAGTTTCATAATCATCGGCACGTATATCTTATGAATGTTCCTAACAAATATCCAGCTACGTTTCGCGCAGAAAAGACGTACTCATTGTTTCTTGATCGTGCTCATAAAAAAGAATGTTACTGATTCGCCAATTTGCGAAGCCGTTTGTTCAGCGGTGCGCTATTTCATCCGGCACACACGCCCATTCGCGAGAGCGTTAAAGATTCAAGTTGAGTTGGCGCTTGAGGAGCGATTAGGTTGTAAATTTTGTCTTGCCATCCTCCTTAAGCGTCGACTTACCCCTACGGGCCTACCCTTACGGTTAGCGCCACGAAGCCTTCTCCACGAAGCTTCCTCCGCGACTCCTGGATAAGCTCCTGGCCAAAATTATGACGAGCTGTGCCTGAGGACTGGCGCGGAGCCGAACCGGAAGTTGGCTATCTCGGCAGGAGCGGCACAAAGTGGGGGCCGCTTAAAAATTCAATGCATTTCAAATGGGCCACGAATCGTGCGCCTCCGACCCCTCTGCCTCTCACCCACTCTCTCTTCCTCACTCTTTTCATTCCCCACGGCCCTGCCCTCTGAAACAGCCGCGGCTCAATTTTTCGCTGGCGCAGCTGCTTTTCGAGGCTTCGTTTTTCGAGCGTAGTCTCGTAGCTGCCTCTTTCGACGATGCCAAACCTCGCGCTGCCTATTAGCTGATCGATGCCACGGGGATGAAAAGAGAGAGAAAGGAGGAGGAGGAGGAGAGAGAGAGAGAGAGAGAGAGAGAGAGAGAGAGAGAGAGAGAGAGAGAGAGGCAGGACGAGAGAAAATCCGTGGAAGGAGAGACGAACAAGTTCGGACCGCGAGTCTGACGGAACTTTTTAATCGAATTTCGATCTCAAAGAGGTGGAAATAATGTTTTCCCCGTGCTATTCTATACGATGGCCGGGCCAATGGGTTCCGTGCAATATTAAGTATCAATCAGTTTTCCGTTTTACCCGTCGATTTCGCGGCAGCCGAACGTTCTCTCCTGTGTTCCCTGAATTTCGATATCGCCGCCGAGAGTGTCGATACCGTGAAAGAGTGATTTCTCGTTTAAGCCTGATGTGCCTTTTATAACCCGCTGTCGCATTAAACGCTCCTTTCGACTTAAGACTTAAGCGAACGCGACGACTCTCTCCCTCTCTGTGACTAGCAACCGATTGCAGTCTGTGAAACGCTGCCGGCAGTTTATTGTTATGCAACTGACGCGCGGTGTCGTCATGCCGGTGGACATTAACGGTATCGTTTTACTGCTATGATTGCCTATTATTCCTGTCGAAGGCTAATGAGCTACGGGGGAAGACGGGAGAAAGAAACGAGGCAGGACGAATTGTCGCCTCGGAAAAGGGGCAAGAGCGTGCCAAGATTTCAAGTATTTCCCGACGAACACGATTCGATTAATACGGACACACGATAAGCGCCCCCCGAACTCGCTGATTTACTTTCGACGTGTTTACGGCCGCAGCCAAATTTAGGGCAGGATGTCGTTGGCCTCCAACGTTTTCTACGCTCTCATCGCACGTGTTGCATACTTATGCACTTGCACCCGGCCCACTTTCGCCGATGTCCTCGACTAACCCGGCGGTGTAAAATCATTCATGCGGACAAAGGAGACCGGCGATCGTGGGGCCCCGCAAAAATTCTGCCCATTCGATGATACACGTCGGGAAGATTGAACGATCAAAGTCGTCGTTAACGTTAGCGTTAGATTAACAGCGCGGAGCGGCTTGCCTGCCGTCCCGCCACGCCGAGCGGAAATCAAGTGTTCAACTTAAGGCAACCTGTTCTTTGAGGCTCCTTGTTTTCCTACGATCGCCACTAATTTCGCTCCATAATACCTTATAATAATGTGGGCTTGTAGAGCCAAACATATTGTGTAACGCGTTCTGATGTTTCGGGAGGGCTTTTGTTGAGACGTTGACTTGCACGTTAAATTCGGCATACGCTTCTCCTGTGAATAGTGACTGAACACTTTAATAAATGGAGCGAAATTTGGCGAGTCTGAAAAGGTGTCGTCATCGAGGTATTTAGATTCAGTAAAATCGCAATTGCGTCATGAGATTCGCTACGTTCAGTGTTCGCCGTTAATTTTCATGGGACAGCAGATGTTTGGATTAGGATGAAAACACGATCTTTTAACTGCAAAGTGTACCTCGCAAATCGCGCGCATTGATATCTCGTTAGCAAGCCCCAGTGCCACTTCCGTCGACAAAGATTTGCTCCGCGCTGATACGTAATAATGAGCGTACGGTGTCTGCATCTGCATGTTAACAGAGGACGACACACGCGGCCCATAAAGTTCCCTATCACGCTCGATTCACGTGGCCATGTGTCGATCGTTAATTCCTTTCCGCCTCTCCATAACGAATCAATCAACGAGCTGGCGGGCCGTGCCAAATTAGACGAATTCCTGTGCCATTCTTGGCATCATTTCGCACGCTCGGTGGTTTTCTGAACATTTGGAAACGCTACGAGCCTCGTTTTTACTTCCGATATCAGTACGAACTTTCTAATTACCGTCGCTATCTCTGAAACGCTTTGCATGTCGCGCACGCCATCATATTATACAAGCTAACGTTTATCGAGGAACCGTCTATCACGAAGCCGTCCTCGTTGAGAATTCAACCCCTATTTTCGGCCGGCAGTTTCTGTGAACAATTATTCCCTATTAACGCACGGGGCACCCACAAGCCACCGGCTGGAACACCCATCTCGGTACGCTGTTTTTGACTACAACCACCATCTGTTATTGAACGTTGACAAATTTCACCCCTGCCTTCGCTCCAAACATATCAGTTGGTGAGTTTTTATTGTTCCATTTTAACCCACAGGGCACCCACTATTCAGAATACGGATCTGGGTACACTGCTCTGATAGCTGCGTGCAAGTTATGTAACGTCGACTACGTGGTGTAACCGGGGCCGTTTGACGGTGGGCTTTTACAACGTCCGTTTTCTGTGTCACGCACATACACACCCCCTCCCCGTTCACCACCCCTCGTCGCGGTTCGCTTGGTCGGGGACAAAAAAAAAAATCAATAGACTCTCCTGGTACTCCTTCCTCCTTTTCTTTCTTTCTCTCCTCTAGCGTCCGAAAGAGAAAGAGCGGAATGAAAGGAGGTGCCTATTTTTTTTTAAGCCCCTCTTAATTGCGCGCTTTTTGTTCTCCGCAACGCCACTTAGACGACGAAAAATGTCCGTTCACTCCCCGGCCTCGTAAGACCCGTCAATCTCTACCGACCAGGGGCGGAGTTGTTTACCGAATCTAACACTTCGTAATATTCAGTCTCTTTTATCAAGATTGAGATGGTTGGACTTAACACCTTCGCACCGATTACACCTCCAAGGTCGTGTCGAGCGATCGACAGAAGGCGAGGGGGGATTATTGCAGTATTAGCAATAATAAAAATCAAGGTCCCTATTCGACGCGAAGCTAGGCGTTTTAGCGTTGGGTCATAGTGATGCTAATTCTTTTCAACGCCCTCTCAGGCTGCATTTCGGCACAAAGGAGAATGGAGAGGCTAGTTTAGCGCGTGTGCACGCCGGCTGTGCAGCGAAGGACGTTAACCCATTTGCGCCCACCGTCCTCACTCAGGGTCGCTCACTCCTCCACGCTACTCTCCTTCCCGCCACTCTCGCATATGCCTCGCTCTTAGTCCGAGAAAAAGGGCCCCGCCGAGCTCGGAGAACTCAAATTGCAATTCCTTTTCTATCCACACGCTTACTTCGCCCTCATGTTTATTGATGTAAGAATTTAATCCGGCTCTCGTTAAGCCTCTTTATAACCGTCGACCTTTTTCGTCTCTAACATTACCTTTCCAGCTTTTTACCTTTGCTGCTCTGTTCGAGCATGCGAACTACTTTTCTATTTCCTTCCTTTCGATCTAACGTAATGTAGTACGTACGGCACGTTGCTTTGCGGTCGGTACCAATGCGAATGTATCGCTGGCGGTGGTTGGTTGCGTGTCAATCAAAGTGCAGATATTTTGCTTTACGGCTCCCGCTCTACTCACTCTTCCCAGAGAGAGATCACAGTTTGTTTATGAGCGTAAATCGCGAAAACACTAAAGGGGGCGGCAACTTATACATAAATCACCTCGACGATCGGGGTTAGTGCGGCCCCCCTGAAATCCTCTGACAAGAGCCGGTTTTACTACACGCTACTCGGTTAATCCTGGCTTGCACATTCTAGTAGCGTAAGACTATTCGAATATGCAATTCTGAGCATTTCTCTCCAATATATATCTTGCCAATCTAGTATGTACCCCTGTTCCCTTTTTATCGCACCCTCTTATACATTTGCTAAAAAGCCTCTAATTTGGTAAAAAGTTGAGCGCTAATCTTGTACTTCAGTAATGCACTTACAGATCTAAAAAAAAAAAAGGCGCGGTTCGTCAGTCTCCCTCAAATATGAAGACTCAGGGATAAGAACAACGGGACGAAAGTTGAACGTGTTATCCACGTTGAAATTTCTCCGAGAAAAGCGCGAGAAATCGCGCTGAGAAGGGAAACTTAAAGAGGAACGCCTTGGAGGGGTTAAGCTGAAGCGCGCATTGTAATAGATTTCCGAACGGGATCCTGTTGCCCCCCTTCAACATTGTCTTCCCCGCGTTTTACGAGACCCTCGCACGCGACGATCGAACGTCGGCAAGAGCAAACCTTGAATTGGATCATACAAGTTACTTCAATGCTCGCCCCACGATCCTTTACTCACCTGTTTTTCTCCAGCTCGTTATGCGTCGTTCTGAAACAGAGAAATATGATCGGTTATTTTAACTCATAGACGCTTCAATTCTTTAAAGATTCGCGTTTATTCATAGAAACGAATCTCTCCTGAATTTCTATAAAAACGCAGGAATGAATGCAATGCTCGGATTTTCTAATTAAACATGCGCACACACATTAAGTGAATCGAGAAGAAAGAATTGTATTTACTCTATATTATATATCAATAAAAAAATAACCGTGAGCTTGATATCTATACGTTCGACAAACAGACACATGGCGAGGATGAAATATGGCGAGTTGAGATATGACAAGTTACTTCTTTCACGATTTCAACGGTACATCTGAAACGGAAAGGATGCAATACTCATGTACAGGGTGATTTTGGCAATTGAGACGGGCTATAACTCTTTCTTAAATGACGATAGAACAAAATGGTAGAGGACAATAAGCCATGCGTACATCTATTTGGATAATTAAGAAGAAACAAATTACTCCACGTATCAATACCCGTTCTATACCGAAATGTTCGAAATATAGATACAAGGCAATGGGTTAAAATGAGAGAAGGGAGATGTAAAAGTCGTAAGTTAATGTACCCACCTGCTGCCTTGGGATTTTTTCGTCTTTGGCCTTTTTGTGACCGTCCGCATATCATCGGGTATCGGCATCGTCGAAGCGTAGCCATGTTCAGCTTCTGCAATGACAAACCAATCGACGGGATCAGTCGAGTGAGATCAAGGGGACCGGGACGATATTCGCATTGCGCGGATTCCGCGGGGCACTTGGTGTCGCGAACAGAACAAGGTGCCGCGTAAAAAGCGAGCACGGGAACGTGACTCGCGAACTCGTACTCGTTAAGCTTGTTACACAGCAAAATTAAGTCACGTTCTGCTTTTCTGACATTGGACTCGCTTGTTTCGGAACTTTCCACATTCCGGTGGCACGAAGATTGGCGACAAAGTCATGAAGATTGTGAACATTTCTTTGCTGCCGCCTGAAGCAGCGGAGTTAGGCAAATGTACGCGATGTTTCCGAAAAAACCACCTATGACGAGAGAAAACTTGCTCAGTACGAGTCCCTTTTACACGATGCAAATTGAGAAGAAAGCTTAAAACAAATTTTACCTCGTTTTCACAGTGCACGAGAAATCATTTTTATTGAACCAAAGACGATGAGTAAGGACCGAATTACGTAATGGGGCGAAAAAAAGGGTGCTCGGGTTTGAGGCCGTGTAATTAGCGGGGCATCGCAATGAGTATTGTAAATCGCAAATGACTCCTTTGAAAGTGCCAGTGCGTGTATCTCGTGTGTGTCCGTACGTATGTCGTTCGCCGTCATCGTGCCCCGGCGCTCGGCTTGATGGCAACGGTGAAAAAGAACACGCGACATCGGCCATCTGCCCTCGTAAAAGAAAGAAAAGCGTCCCCTCACCCCGTTCGCGTTCGCATGCCACGACCATACGGCAGCATTTTGCACGTCTCGCGAAAATAAGAGTAACGTACGGAACACGAGCCTACGCTGAAGGGTTTTGCAAATACAATTATTCCCACACCACTGTAGTAAAAAAACAAAACATGCGTCGCTTATTCTCGCTAAAAATATTTCAACAGCCTTCGACGCGTTTCCGTTTCGAAGACTAAAAGGCAGTGACATCACGGATCGGAGTCTATAAGACGTAACGTATTCAATATTAATCACACATCGATACAGGCAAGATCAAGAGACACTTATATGATTATAGTTTACAGAGAGAGAGAGAGAGAGAGAGAGAGAGAGAGAATAAGATAATGCCGTGGACTTCAATAAAGATAATGTGGTTAGTAAGCAGTTACGGTTAAACGTAAAGAGAAAGGCAGCAGACAATAAAACGCTGAATTTTTAAAGAGGCAGGAAGCAAAAATGTCGGGTGGCGTACTGTTAAATTCCGCAACGTCCTGGGCTGGAATAAATTAAAGTTACTCCGACGGGTGAGTAACTTTTCGCGGGGTCTTTCCACAAAAATATGTTTTACACGGGGGAATCTTCTGTTGAATGTATAATCAATTTAATGCAGCGCAGTGCGTTCGCCACCGCCAAACCACCGCTACCATCTAAAACCATCACCACCAACCACCGACGCATGAAATATTTATGATAAGATTATGCCACCGCGCGGACCGGAACCGTCAAGGAAGACCCGAAGGAGCGAGACCGGATTCAAATATATTATAAAGTCGAACGCGAGACAATCGCGAGGAAACCGTCAAGAAACATGAAAACTATAAGAACCGTAAAACCGGTAAAAAGGTTTGGACGCAAAAAAAAAAACCACACACACACAACGGGCGAACGTGGACGTCAATTAATACTCGACGAATATAAAAATACTACATATTCTTAACCGACTTTAAAAAGAAGGACGAGGTTCTCTATTTATTTTTTTTCTTATTTTTTGTTGTATGTATGTTCGCGCATAAATCTCCACCGCGTTGACCGATTATTATGATTTTGGATAAGTTTGAACGAGGACACTCCTGCGGTGGACCCATGTCGATTTTAAGAAATTCTAATAAAGAATATCGATCTTTTAATCCACTTCTTTATTAGCAAATTACTAGCCGGAGGCTGGTCGGGTTACTGTTTTGTAATTAAAAATTATAAAATCAAACTCTTTCAAAAAACAGTAACACCGACTTCAAAACTGCACTAAAAAGTATGAAATAATTTGGAATTTTTGAGATCGGTGCCGAGATAGAAACAAAAGAACACTTAAATCGATTTCTAAACGGGGGGGGGGGGCGAAATTCAATGAACCTGTAAGCACACTGCGCACTTTGTATTCCAGTCATTCGATAAACGAAACAAATTCTAAACATTTATTTCGTCAATTAATAGGTTCTGTTGTTTCTGTCTCAGCACCGACCTCAAAAAATTGAACATTATTTCATACATTTTAGTGCGGTTTTGAAGTCGGTTTTTTGAAGTTTTTTATTGGTTGCTTAAATCAGTCAGAAATCGACACAAGTTACTAATAGCCGAAGTGACATGATTAATCTGACAGCACGTGACGTTCGACCTGTACACGTATGAATATTCGCAGTTTCTTTGCAGTCGGTTTTCTGGTTTCGTCGAACAGAAAAAAAGTTTACTCGGAGCGAACAACAGAGGTGCCGTGACGCGCTTTTTAATATTAAAAACATGAGAAACGCAGTGGTCGAGTGTGGCATTATTCACAAAAGTGGAGTGATAAAATGAGATCATCGTCACCGGTCTGTCGACTGTCCCTACCACTACCACTGTCATTACCACTAGCGCACCGCCCGCTTCCACTACCATTATTCTTGCCGTCCGCGACCTACGTAGCGTACGAGACGAAACGAAAAAAAACACAGATACGCAATCATGGTAGAGGGAGTGGAGAGAAGAGTTGCGCGACGAGGGAGAGAAGATACTGTTTATCCGCCGAAATGCGGGTGACGCATCGTTGCGTCAAGCGAAAAAAAAACGCCGGCGAAGGTCGTATGTACTCTTAAACTTTCGAGCGATGCGTAAAAAATAAAATTTGCCGGGCGTGCGATTTCTTCGAAGCTTGCCACCAACGCAAGCGGCAAATTTTTGCGACAGACGGCCAAAAACAACCGACAGAGTGTTTGGTCACGGCACGACGTTGCACTGAAGTGTGAACTCTACCTGCCTGTCGTGGCAAAACCGGAAAGTGAAAGGCGTCAAGCTGTGTATTCCGAAATCCTAAGTTCTGATATTGGAGTGCGCGATACCGATGACGCATTCCGAATTATTATGACGATGAGGGAACAAAGAGAGACAGGTCGCGATAAACTTCGGGATTGGGAGTTGAACTACGCTCCGGAATGCTCGACTTCCAATGTTCATGCATGCAGTATAAATGGCAGCATCTGCAAGGCACAACCGCACAAGGTGCCCCAAAACACTTGGACGGTCTTCATTTAGTAACATGTGTCTCCTTCCGATCAGACGTGGCTTTAAACTGCTCGAACAATGTGATACGGTTCGCGGTGTAAAAGTTTTTACAAATTTCCGTAACTTGCATCTGAAATTAGGACACGCTTCATTGCCAGACTTACAATGAAATAGATTAAGATTCTGGTACTTTTAATCTGTTCAATGCTAACTAATATCGTTTCTGTATCATACACGCACGTTATCGTACCGATAAAGCCTTTCAACTGTTTTGGAGTACAAGCTAAAATACGGAATGTGTTGATGGTACAAGATTCACCTCGTTCCCTTCGTTCAATGTACTCGGCGGCCTGCAGTAGGGCAGCAATGCTCATATTTCCCCGGTTTGGTGTAATCCTGGCGGCTTCGCTTCACTGCTCCTCTCCCCCCGCCCCCCCCGCCCCGTACGTTTCTCACGTACAAACACGTAACACACACAACACACGAGCAGCACACCTCGGTCCCTCTACCCACACTGTCTCTGTGTCGTGTTCACGCGGCGAACAAGACACAGACCGACGTCGGGACGCACCGTATGCGTCAGGCGTGTATGCGTCGACACACTCGCATACACACACAGAACACAAGGAACGACGCGACGGATAAAACGGCAGGCAAGGCAACGCGACACAACGCGACAAGACACGACACGACACGACACCAACGACGCGACGTGACCCGACGCGAAGAAGACGACGAGGAGGCACACAACGCGAACGGCTACAAGGTAAAACGACGACGTAAAATGTTCACGAACGACGGCACTGAGAGCGTGGTGGCTGACGCGTTATCGTGGTGGTGATGTGTTATTGTTGTTGTTGGCCACCACTGCCACTCCAACTTCCCTCTTCTTCCTCCACCTCCACCGCCAGCCCCTCCGCCGCCGCCTCCTCCTCCACCGTCTCCACCGTCTCCACCTCGTCCACCTCGTCCACCTCTCCCTCGTTTTCTTTTTCTACGTACGCGCGCCTCGCTGGCTGCGTTTGCTTAATGCACACGAGGAAGGCACACTCTGGGCGCGCGCGCGCGTCTGTGTAATGATGATGATGATGATGATGGTGATGATGATGGTGGTGGTGGTGATGGTGGTGGTGATGGTGGTGATGGTGATGGTGGTGGTGGTGGTGGTGGTGGTGTTGGTGTTGGCGGTGGTGGTGGTGATGCTGCTGGTGGTGGTGGTGGTGATGGGTGGTGATGACGATGCTGATGATGATGCCGATGATGGTGTGCACAGCACACGAGGTGTACCGATTTTGAAACTGGCGGCCCGTGTTATGCGTCTTTCCGCGGAATGCCCTGTGCGGGTCTGTCGACGTGCCCGGGGTTACGTTCCGTATTATACATTAAGTCAGCCGCATTTACCCTTCTTTTTACCTTCCTTTTTCTCTTGTTTCTTCTTGTTCCTGCTTATTTCTTCTTCCACGCTTTACACCCCCTCGTGTGTCACCTGTATGCTGTGCCTGTTTACAATTCGATCGTTACTACCGTCGATGATGACCGCGCGCGGCGCGCACCTACATATATGACTACGTGTACTCGGCTTCTTTCTCTCTTCAGTGCTCTCAACAGTTCCCTTGCACTTCACACACCGTATCCCCGTTATCGTTACCTCGAACTCCGGTCTACACTTCTACTTCTTCTTCTTCTTCTTCTTCTTCTTCTTTTTCTTCTTCTTCTTCTTCTTCTCTCAGCCCTGTCCTCCAGTTTTACGTTCCTCGATGATCTTATTCCGTTTCGTCCCCGTCTTCCTTCCTCGCCCCTCGTCTCGACCACATTCACTGCTACATATCACACTCGATCACATGAAAATAACCTGCCTCTGCTTTCTCCCGTCTTCCTCCTCGCGCCTTTGACACTATTTGGTGTGAGCGAACTATCCGTGCAGTATTATTACTCCCGCTTCCACTGACTTCATGTCAAAAATTTTTAGATCCAGTAGGATGGAATCAAGGGTGGCATAATAATGCAAGAGACTGTCGCTGTATTGAAGTATACATGACAGTGATTGGGTCGGGGTCGGACACGGATACGGATACGGACATGGACACGCACACGGACACGGACACGGACGCGGAGTCGGCCGGTGAAGGAAGAGAGGACAAGGTATCACAGATTCTTCACGTGCAACGGAGCCTCAATCGATCACACTTGAAAATACTTTTATATTCGCGGTATAAAACGTGTATCGTGTGTAGAGCGTAGAGATGTACGTGTAACGAGTACTCCGTTTTCTCTGACGACGACCTTGAAAGCCTCAAGCTCCGATTTTCGCGTACTCGTGGGCAGACACAAGGCACGACCGATTCGGTTACTCCAAACAGAATCGACGTGTTCGGTACGCGATTAGTAGGTGCTTAACGTTACGTCCCCGCGTATTAAGTTTCACCCGCGGCGGAGACTCGAGATTTCGCGAGAACCACGGAACGAGCTACTTCGAACTGGGGTCGACAACACGACGCGGCGATTCTCGGAAGTTCACCGACGAGCCGCTGGCCAATGGCGCTTCGGCGCGAAAATGAGGGTACTTCACGACAGTGTGTTTCTTTTTTCAAACGGTCGAACGTCACGGGGCATCATAACCATAACCAATGAGAGATGGACAGAGAAAGAATGTGCGTGGGGGATCGCGACCTTTGGCTTAGCAAAAACACGTTTGCTGGGTCCTTCTAGGTTGTCTTCGATGGGGTCGATGGCCAGTAGTAGATCACACTCCGTCGTCGTACCCAGAAGACGTATTTTCTTTCTTCTCCTCGGCGAACACCGCTCTCCTCTCCCTGCGGCGTACCAAGTACCCGGGGTCAACGTTTCTCTGCGCGTCGGAAAAGTCGACGCGGCGAATATCGCGGATGCAAAAGCTTTGTGGGCCGCGAGCGAGCAGCAGCGCCGCGTTTTGTTTAATCAGAGAAACGTTCTTTGCCCGCGAACGAGAACGCGGCTGTTACTATCCTCGGAGAGTTTTTGCCTCACACACCTCTTCTACGCTATACGCGTGTATGCACGATTGCACGGTGCTGAATCCACGTATTATTGCATCCACGCGTACATATCTCCACGGTTCCGTTCTCATCTCTTCACTGTCAACTCTCAACTGCAAACAATTCCACACACGCACGTCACCCGAATACACGCCACGCAGTTGCAATTGCTACACGGCGTATTAGGTAGGTACGCGCGCGCCTCTGTGTGTGTGTGTGTATGTGTCCTATACGTGCAAAGCGAGTTACGCATACGTGTTGCCTCGAATAATATGAAAGACTGGAGAGTAGAGAGTGATACCCTGCTGCACCGTATTCACGCGTGTGTACGACGTATGTATGTGTGTGTCAGAGTCCGTCCGTGTACGTTGCCTTTGTGTGTACATTGAGATAGGGGGGAAAAAAAGAAGACAGACAAACAGGACGGTGACAGAATTAGAGAGAGATGGGTAATACAGGCACGGTTATATTCGGGCGTCCGTGTGTGTCGATCGGTGGGGATTGAGTGTGTATTTCGACCCTATCGTCCGCCTAGTGACATTTGGCACGCCGGATACGTTCGCCCACACACGCGAAAGTAGCCGAAGGCGAAAGACGGTCACACTGGGCTTCGGCGATATTCGACACTGTCTCCATTCTCCCTCTCTCTCTCTCTCTCTCTCTCTTTCTCGCTCTCTCTCTCTCTCTCTGACAATGAGCACTACGACTCCTTTTCTCGCCGCGGTTCTTTCTTTCGCGGCTACCAAGCTCTCGGGGACTTGGCAACGCGCGACGACGAAGGAACCGGAAGCTCGAAACCCACCGACTCGGATTCCACGAGCCCCCAACGACGACGACGACGACAAGCCGACGAGCAAGCGACAGCCTGGTACCTCCGCACTTCGCGAGCACTCTCACGCATTTATCGATGTCAAACGTCTCTGCACCGTAGAAGCACCAGGCGTCGTCTCGTACGCTTCTTCTGATTGGCCGAGCGGCGCGCGAGTGCACTTTCCCGACCAATGGGAAGGCACGACACAGGACCGCCACGCGAGCCGCCACCAGCACCGGTCGTGTCACGTGAATCTCATGCCCGAAAACAAAACAAACAGCTGGTCGTATTCCTCCTCGTCTCGTCCGTTTTCGAGCTTACACGCTTTTTCGCTATATCAGGCCGCGTGCGTCTTTCGATTGTGTGCCGATGTGCGAGAGAACGAGAGAAGCCTTTCAAGCAAGCGCCCTTTCTACTTTCCCCTTCACCGTTGCCTTTGCGCTTGCCTTTACCTTCGCCTTATCCTTCTCCTTCGCCTTTGCTTTTCCCTTTCTGTTTACCTTTACCTGTGCCTGTGCTTCTGCCATCCGCCTCCTCTCCGCAGACGCAAAACTCGTCACAGGAATGAAGAACGAGAGGTTGTGGAGAGAAGTTCGAATTATTTCGAATTTATTTAATCCTATTGCTGAGTTTGCACTTCAAATGGAAACCCAACTTTGCTTACGCTTTTTGATTATAATCGATACTGACGATTTGAATTTCGTAAGCGCGTTCGATATAAACGGCACCGCAAACCTTGAGGTGTTTAGAAATCGACGCACGATCGCGCCACCTCCACGCTGCGGTTGGTACGATTTTTGAAACGCTCGAAGTTTCGGCGTCCCTCGACGGTGATCCGTGGTGTCTGCCCTATTTGTTTTACCGTTTCAAGCTGTTTGCTGTGAAGAATCTCGCAAAAGTTCCGCCCGAAATCGAAGCCGCCGATCGTTTTGGATGGAAGGCGATAAGAATTTCAACCAGACCTCTTGCTAATGATTTCCGATCGCGAATTATCGATTTGGAATCTGAACTGACCGTTTAGGTTGGCTTCTCAACGGTGTTGGCGGTTCGGTAAGTGATTCGCAAATTTCCAAATCATTTCTACCATGCTTTATTTTCTGATATATATCATACCGTTGCGTACGCAGTATGTACTACCGCACAATGCGGAAAAGTCACCTCAAATTCACAATGCTGAATCGTGACCGTGATCGTTAGTATTAGGGAGAGAACGGAACAGTGGTAACGGGCAAAAGTCTGCTCACAACGAAAACTCATATTAACCGGTTTTCCTGTTATTCTTCAAGTGCAAGGCTGTTAATCGTAGGTGCATACCGATCTGGGGAAGCGTTTGTTCGTCCAGTTGCGAATTACTCAATAAGTAGTGTTGATCGTAAAATTATTCAAGTGGATGTTCTGTCTGTTGCTATTTGCATGCAATGGATACTGTTCTGCCACATATGCTTTATCTCACGTAATTATACAAAATAATTTAACTCAGTGTTCGAGAAAAATTTGTTGTTTTCCTTCCACAGCGTATGAATGCATTTGTGATCTTACTTTTATCAGCTTTATTTTATCAACTTGGTAGATAACCAGAACAAGATTATGTAATTTTGTCAAAAAGTAATCTGTCTTATTTGTCGCCTTTGCATATCTTTACATTTCAATATTTATCTTACATGTGCGATACAGAATTTATATTCAGAATCAATAATGCATTCTGAAGAATGACTTGTAGTGCCTGCAACAGGTAGAGTCGCACAATAATCTTGGGAAGCAGATGGTTACGTCCTTCCTGAAAGTCAGAAGACAGCATGTTAATGAGTTTTTTATTGTTTGTCATTTCATGAAAGTCCAATCATTGTCCACTTACTGTCAGTATTCTTACTTTCCGATAATAGGCACTAAACTTTTGACATAATTTCAGTAAAAACAAGCATATTAACTGTGGGCAGGCCCGAAAAGTGCCTTCGTGCCTTACACAATCTCTTATCATTTGCGAGTATCCAAAAATAAAGTTGTACACAAGTTCCCATTCCTCCTATAATAATGGAGTAGGTAAATATGCTTGTTATCAGGGTACACGCATTACAAAATTGATATACCTCTTGATTCAACTGGGAGAAATCAACA
Source organism: Priocnemis perturbator (assembly GCA_963942575.1). Classification (NCBI taxonomy): domain Eukaryota; kingdom Metazoa; phylum Arthropoda; class Insecta; order Hymenoptera; family Pompilidae; genus Priocnemis; species Priocnemis perturbator. The sequence continues at coordinate 3,107,805 of OZ012654.1, forward strand.
TCCTCAATTTTTGGAAGACTGGGGTATTCTCCACTTAGTTGTTTTTTCTTGTACCTTGCAAGAATAGTTGCTATCCTCGCAGTATTATATAGAACAAAAGACACTCCTAAAATACCAACAGGTTAGACACTATTTTAAGTGTTACATTTATGCAAACATATTCTGCAAAGAATGACACCTTTTGTATTAGTTGTGCATCTATCAATATTTGCATCTTGCCCGACAAACACTGGTCTATTAGGTTTTATAGATAGCAATTCAAATGTAACAATAGCTGCTGCCAAATTTTGGTAAAAGGAATCTGTACAAGGTTCATATGTATCCAAGAGTTTGCGTTCATTCAATTGTACAACTTCCTCAAATTTGATCTGCACATATTCTTCCCATGCTAGCTTTGTTTCCTTGGTATTGGACTGTATATTTTTGACAACACCGCATAAGTGCGTCTTACACTTATCTTCTACTTGATTCTGTGATTTGGTTATAAAGACGTAAGTACAAGAAGACTCATTGGTTACTCTGTGTCCCTGTATATCCAAAATTCTTTCAGTCGCCTCTTTTATTAATTGTAATCTTGCAGTGGTCAACTCAGACTTTTCATCAGGGCAAAATTTCAGACAGAACGATTTATCCGAGGCAGGATATCTTCCAAATCTGTCCTTCTGCTCAACTGCCAGTCTTATAATATCTTTCATTAGTTGTATTCTATTCAAGTATAAGCATACTCTTTCTTTGTACAAGCTACATTTTTCTATTTTTATAGTCCACTTTCTGCTCTTTGTTACTATCAAGTTGAAAGCCTGCAACATTGACATTTTTCCTACATCTATGAAGTATGTATATAGCTACGGTTCCATTAGGTTAACCATTATTCTGTGTACTGCTGCAAACTCAATTCTACCTCTTTCGTAATTTCGCCATCGGACCTTCCATCTGTGGTAATATTATTCCTGTGCAGCAAGTGATGCAAAATATTTGCACAATTTTTGTTGTATTTCAGTTCGGCTCCAGACAGAGACGACCATGTTTTCAGGCTAGGTAAAAAACACAATTCCCCATTTGTTGAAAGATTTTCACGGTTCACCTTTATAATGGAATGATTTACGTGTTTAGTACCGCTTAAATACAGACTGACATTGTCAATCAATAATCTCGGCGAAAGGTTTGTAGAGTTTTCCATTAGAATGCTCTATATGTAACATGGCATTAGTACGTCTTTGCTTGCTCTTTGAGCATTACTGCGCATCCTGCCCCTGCGCCCTGCGCATCCTCATGTGTATGAATGCATGTATGCATACACTGGTATAGACACACGCATATATAGCCAGTAATGCGCATTCCGCATTGCTTCGAATATGACGCGCGCGCCATCCCATACACAGCCAATCAAAACAGACCTACGCAGAAGGGAACGAAACTCACAAAGTAATGGGGGGGGGGACTTCGAATCGCCCGATCCCGCCCGATCCTGCCCGATCCTGCCCGAGGGCTAATCTGCGCGAACCAACCCTATTCTTATTTGAAATTAGATCAGTGGTTTGAACGGCTAGCTTGGCATAAACTGAACAAAGCAAAATGACCAAATGTAAGTAATAAATGCTTTTTGACAGTATCCATTCACCTAATACTGGCTGGGTAACATAATAAAGTTTTACTTGATATGTAACAAATGTCATTTACGATTATTACGGTTCCTACAAATGTATATAACTATTTTCATTTAAATATGATGTACATACACAAATGTTTTATTCTATTATTAACGTATAATAAACCCGGAAAATATTAAATTTTCCATCTGAAGTAAAATTTTTTCAGGGTTAACAAGGATACACAAACGGAAGAATTGGAGTCGGTGACAGGCTCGATTGCAAGACAAAGTGGAACTGCTCAAAATACAGTTAAAAGTCTTAGAAGAAGGATAACCGCCAAGCACTACAAAAAAACACCTCTTCTAAACAAATAAAAAATTTCCGCAAATTCTGCCAGTGTAGTGGCAGCTGTTCCACACTTAGATCTGGTTGCTTAAGAAAAGAATTTGTATGTTGGGAGTGCTGTAAGTGCGATCGAAAGAAACGTGAGAATAAGGTAACTGTAGCATTTACTCCTCATTAGTAGCTCTAATTTACATTGAGAGAACTTACTTTATCGTCGTGTCGGTGTTAGTCCCCATCTTCAGCCGAAGAAAAAGACGACAACAACAGTCAGGTACATACAGGTAATAAAATGATTGGGAATAAGAGATATTTAGGTATTGCTGTTACTATTGTTTGAGGAAGTGTACTATTCTACTGATATAGTTAGAGCTGTTAGAGCAGTGTTTCTTAACCTTTTTGGGTGATCGGGACCCCCTTGAATCTGAAAATACGGTCTCGCACCCCCTTGAAAAATATGTTCAGATGTTTTTATTTAGGAGATAACAATTATTGCAACATTAAAAACCTCTCTCGCACCCCTGGAAATGCTTTCTCGCACCCCAGGTTAAAAAACACTGTGTTAGGGCATACAGTAAGAAACTCTAAATTCAATATTTCAATTTATGGAAAAAGAAACGTTCACGCAGTGTGGGGTCATAACAGGAGAGAGTCGATGATGTCGATAATTCGTCCACTCTACCGGAGGCATGTTTTGTGACATTCATAGAAGAAATATAGGTTCCTTATGATACAGAAGATACGCAATAGTATGAAAATATTCTTGCAGCCGCATCATTCTTTCAATCCAATGTGGTGGCCATGCGTCATTGGATGAGAACTCCACCCAATAATAGTGAAGCAAACTCATTCATAACAAATTTGGACACTAACACAAGTGGTTATAACACAGGGACCGTTCTCAGGACGTCCTGAGATCCCATTTCTATTTCCACTGTGCGACAGTGGCAGAGTATATCTATAGACAGCCCAATGATCCAACATTCAGCTTTAATCACTTCAAATTAATTCTCCCAATAATTAGGTGGGAAAGATTATTTTATTGCACTTTTGAAAACCGAATTGTGCGCAGTGTTACCAGCGGTCCCAACCTCTAGGGTGGGGTGTTCGCAACGATTAGATTTGTATTGGGTCGCCGCGCATTCCCGCCATCTGCCCATGCTACTAGGTCCTTAAGGGCCCCGTGGGCCTTGGGCAGAGCGTAGCTTTGCTAACCGAAACCTCGGAACGGAAAAATGACCGGGACGCGGGTTAAACGACGACGACGAGGAAAAAGAAAGGGGAGGGTACGCGACGTTTCGTCGTCTTGAATCCGTCTACAAGACTTATCAGTAGGGCTGATGTAGACGGACTGTTTTTTTCTGTCCAGTGGCAGATTTTTTTTTTTTTTCCGAAGTCTTTCAGCGACACTCAGGTTACTTTGACCCGAGGCAAGCTGGAGGACGGAACACGCAGGAAGAAAAGTATGGAAAACGTACGCCGGTGATGTACTCCGTCCGCTGTATTTAACAATTACATTCGTCTATCTTACAAATTCGTCACAAGTACAATTTTCTATCTAACAGTAAGCGTATCTAAAGTTCAGTAAACAATTAGTACCTAAAAACGTTGTCTTACGCTCGCGATGATACATATTAACACCTAGAATGTACAATGCCCGGGCTCATATATTCACTTATCACATAGAATGATGGTACTTAACGTAAGCTATTGCGGCGAGGGCCTTGCAAAATTCTTCGCTGATTATTACACTCTCGAACAGCACGTTTTCCTTTTCACTGTAACAAAAATGGTGCGCACTACCACTTTAGTCGTAACAACTATTACTATTAAAGATATGTAGGTATTTGTTTCAGTGCTCACAAATACTCACTCGTCGTTGCAACAATCGCCTAGTAATCGATCCCTTGTCTCCTTCAAGATATCTTTGTAATTCGCCGTTTTTGGGACTTCGTTCACCAACTGTTTGACGACCTTTTGTAAACAGCCGAACAAACTTTTTGTACCAGGCGCCAGTGGTAAAAGTGGGTTCAATAAAAATTCGTGCAGGTACGGGTGCGGTAAGAGAGCCAACTTCGAGATTACGACCGTTAATTGGAGATTAATCTCAGCCTTCTGCCTGGGCATGTTGCTCACTTTGTCGAAAAGCATCGTTAGGAAGGGGCCCGTGTAAAATCGTTGGGCACAGTGGTCTGCTTCCGGTCTAGAATCTGAACTAGCGGAGTCGTCGATGGTCACGGCTTCCAATGGCCAGGCCAATAGGGAACAATCTACTAGAACCAGTGAATACTGCCGTTCCCAGTCAGCCATGTACCTCTCGTAATTATTTACGTCGACGTCGGTTTGTAGAGAGCGCGGTACCAGTGATAAGAAGCTGAAAATGTAACAGTTTTAGAATATGGTAATTTTATCATTTTGTGCCGTTTGTTTTTTATGAGGGATTAATGTGAAATTGGGATATTTTATAAGAGTACGTGTACCAGTTGACGATTCTGTGAATGTTGCTAGGTGCTAATGTCCTGCTGTGATTTTGTTCGCTAGAAAAGTCCAAAGTTCCCTTTTTCTCTCTTTCTCGTTCATCTTCCTCGTCACTCCATGATGCGATTGCACTGTCAGTGGCTGTATTATCGTAATAACCACGGGAGGATAAGTACACTAGTACAAGACAATGCAATACATGCTCGTTCCTTTTGTCTATCACTTCTTCAAAGAGCTTTAACGTTTCGACCGTTAGATCGGCACTGTCGGTGAAACAGTTTTCTATCAATCGATGGAGAACGGGAGACGTGTAAACATTTGGAATTTCAGGATCTCTGTGTTGGCCAACTAACCAATGGCTGACCTCTGGGAAATAGAAATATATAACATTCTGTAGATACCATGCATTCTATATATCTAAATATTTCAGCAAATACCCTGCTGCCTTATACCTACCGGTAGACAGGGCAGAAGAAGTGAGTTCTTTCAAGCACTTCGTAATTAACGCCGTAATTAGAACGACGTGATGATCCGACAGCGCAGGCGTCAAAATTTTATCAAGAAACATAACTCTAGCACTCCTGGCCAGTGCTTGAGCGACTTGTGGATGCGCCTCTCTTATGAGCTGATTACAGTAATCGAACCACATGAAAAACGCCGCTACTGGCCTGCAGCCGGAGAATTTCTTCTCGTTCGTCCATAAAGGAGAGTCGAGGCCCCAAGTTACGTCGACACCGTCAATTTCACTTGGATCGACGTGCGCGGGAATGGCGTTGAAGAGATTTTCAAGACGACGAGACATGATCGTTGATAAAGTGCTCCTCGCCACTGACTGCGCAAAGGAAGTGTCGTCTAAAGATGCCAGAACCATTATACCTTCGCAGGCTCTTACCCTTACTGTGTTGTCCTAAACAAAATTTTAACTCACACAATGTGTACCAAACCAGTAACTCAGAATGATAAGTAAAAGACATACCAGATTGGGTTCTTTTGCTTCAAACTTACCGCACTATTAACGTAACTAGTCAAAGCATCCAACAAAAGGCACTTCGACTTCTCCGTATCATTACTCGACTTTAGAAGACGTTGCTCATCGTCCACGACCGCATAACTCGCTTCATCGTCCAACTGCAGATCCCTCAAGCATTGCAAATGCACCTCAATAGCATTCACGGAAGATTCTTCATCCTCCCGACACCTGTCACTTGCTTCCCCCGTATCACTGGAGTCCAAATTCTGTCCCACCACCGGATTCCCCGACGGAGAATCGCAAGATGGCTTTCGCGTTAGCGGACTAGAAGATTGTGATGTACTGTCGACTTCCCTCGAAGACACAGACCCGTTCGATCGCGTCACTTCATTCTTCCCGGACTGATTCGAGGAAATCGACCGTCTTCTCTCACCACCAAACAAAGTAGGATTGATGAGAGTGACTGCCTGAGTGTCGAGTGGTTGAAACAGTGGATTCGAGTCATTTCTCTTTCTGGTCGGCACGTAAGTCACCTTCTGCACTTCCATCCTTTCTGCCGCACCCTGAAGGGAAAGATTCTGCCTCTGGTCCTTCGGCGCGTCGTTAATGATATTCGTCACGTGTGGATATTTACACGCGAGGAAGCACAGTGTCAGCAGGAACTGTACTTCCTCAGCTTCGATCGGCGAGGGTGGAGTTCCGCTACACAAGACTGTTAGCCGATGAACAGGGCCGTGTATCGCGGCATGATGCAAGAGGGGATGTTTCGACCGGCCTAACAACTTTCTTAAAAATGACAGGCAAGCGGCTCTCATGCCAGGCGGAGTCTCGGCCGTGGCCAATGTTGCCAGGAGATCCAGTAGTTTGTGCTGCAATAGGTACTCCAGACACGCACCAGGATCATTTTCGTCTCGTTCTTCCTGCAGCAAAATGTCTAGGAGTCTGTCCAAGTGACGTGGGATTCCGGTGGTTTGGATCGGTGACTTGCAATCGTTCAGATGATTAAGGTAGAAGTTCATCAACTGCTTCCAATGGTACGTGAAGTCTTGCAACGGCGTCGCCGGCGGTGCTATCTGCAAATTGCAATGTCAATGGAAATTGGCAAGTGATAAGGTTCTTCCGTGCCGGACCGATAAGGTTTCGAAGGACTGCATAAGTAGGACCGCGATAGTGAATGAAACACGGGTTCTCATATATACGTACGCTGCCGGCAATTATCTAAAATGCGCACCAACGTACGCACAGTCCATCTACCAACAATACGTGTATATACATATATCAAATTGCAGAACAGGGAATGTATAGACGATATACAAAAATGGGTAATAATATATTTGAATGCATGTATACGTCTAACGTCTCGCGGTCAGGAGGAAATAAGACACACCGGATGCCTTATGTAATTTAGAACCTAGGCGACACCTGTGTCGATGAACGCGATCGCCGCTTAATTAAACATGTGTACAAAGCTATAAGAAACGCCATATTTAACTCAACATATTAAACTAGTACACCACTAGTGTACCACTGTTACTATACACACGATTGTAGTAAACACAGTAGTAACCTGCGCATTGTGCTCTTTGGGGAGGATGAAATTCTAAATATACCAGCGAACAATGAAATCAAGCGATAATTACTCGAACACACAGTCGTTTCGCGTTAATTACACTCGGGAGGGGGTGTACACCCCAGATGGCAGTGCAATTGAAAATATGGAAAACAATCTCTCGGCTTAAAATTATCGTGACACTCATCAACCTAACGACTACGAAGTCTCGTGTTTTCTATCAAACTGTATGATTGTAAAACGCGATGAAACGTAAAGTAAATAAACCTAAAAGCACGTGTGCGTGAATGTAGTCGGAACGCGGACTGCAGCCCTTCAGCGGGAGAGGGCCACGACTCGACAAAATATTATAGAAACGCGATGCGGGGCGATCGATGACGGACGAGCCACATCGTCGGACTTTTTACTCTAAAATCCTTCCACATCGCAGTATCATGCCCGCCCAACCAAAAATGTCACTCGACAACACTGCTCAACTGAACACAACTTACCCTCCATTACCACCAATTTATTTCTGTTTTCACGAGCGTCAGACGCATCGTATCTATTCTAATCTAACTAGCGACAAAAAGGACACGTGTGCATGTCTCGCTTTCGGATGAGAAGTATCGGGAATGAAGCAAAGCAGGATATAAATTGGTGCCGATAGCTGCGTGGAAAAGACACGTTTCACAATCCCGGCAGCAGGGACACACATAGGGAAGAATTTCGCTTAGAACGACACTTATCACTCACCACGTCAATGGCATTCTTCAACGCGACTTGTATGCCGCTGATCATCTTAGAATCTGTGCTAGCTCTGGGCCCTAATTCCTTATATCTCGCTGCGTCTGATTTTCGCCGACGATCCGCGTGTCTCTCGCCCGTGCTTTTGCATAATTACTCTCTCTCTCTCTCTCTCCCTCTCGTCGCAGTAAAATATCGTAGTTGCACGCACGTCTGGCCTCCGACTGCGGAGGCATTGCGACTTTGACGTCTGCCAGCTCGAAGTATCGAGACAGAGAGGGCGGCACGGACCGAGCCTCTGTGCACACAGAACGCACCTGCGTACTGAGCACTTCAGATATCACGAGACCATAATTACCGTGTGATAAGGGTATATTTGAAAAAAGAGCGCGAGAAAATAGCAGCGAGTCTTCTCGGTCATTTGCGACGCCGCTTTTAGAGCAAAGTTCAGACCTTTTGAAGTAAGCACTCGAATAGTTGTGAATGTTTCAACGTTCATGTATGAGAATTTGTAGGGCTCCAAAGTTGAGATCTTGTAACGGAGTAGGGATTATGTAAATGTGATGGAGAGTATCGCCTACGGGTCTTTCCAATTGAAGCTTCCTCGTCACGTGTCATGCTCGTTCGACGATTCATTCAGCAGCTTCGACGCGTACATTGTCAACAGCATTAATCGTGAATGTTAAATGTAAAAGAACGTAATGGACACCGAATGCGAGTGCAGGCTTGTCAAGGAAATCGTTGGGATTCGATACTCTTCCATCACACCCGTTCAATTGTGGTTAATCGCGGACACGTGCAGAATTGGGAATATTTCTCGCCTCATTAGTCGTCCCCAGTGTATCAATCGTCTCGAGCGTTCTCTACGTCGCGATCAAAGAGAGAAGCTCGCTGCAATTGCAACAAACACTTTCCGAGACTGATAGAATTGTGTAAAGCCGCGTCTCGACTACACGTCTCGGCCAGACGCAACAATGCCGATCGTCACCAACAGCCAATCGGTGTGTTAAATATGCCGAACGTGTAGTTGAGGTTGAGATGCGGCTTAAGATGATATTCATTTTTCCCCTCCCCCGCGATTGTGTTTTCCCTGTTTTCGCGATAACCCAGGCGTCTGACTATATATACCACGAGAGATAGATTGCGAACCCTCACTCCTCACCCCCACGTTTACGCTTACCTTTTAAAGCGGCTCTTCTCGTGACGATTCTTCGTTACGTCAGAGGCAACCGCTGATTTGCACGAGCAAAAATTATCCGCGATACCAATGATAATAATGTATGTAATAAAAATAATAATAATGACACGCGAATGTCACCATCTTTCATGTCGGTGTCTCGATCGATCGTCCGCCATCTGGAATGCAGACTTCGAAATTCTGTTTTTCAATGTACCAACAGAACCTGCTGAACGTCCCTTGTAGTCTTTACTCACCGACTTGAGCTTCAGCAATCTCCTCAGCATTATCAACCGGCTCGTTCAACGACGTGGCAAAACCATGAGTGAAGTCGCGGACAATCGAGGGAATGTTGGTGAATTCTTTTTTGCCGCCGACGGAAATCGCGAACAAGACGTGTGGTTACGAAGATAATACATTAACACACCGGAGAAATGGTTCAACGTGTATTCGAGTCGTTTTTTTTGTTATCACTGGTGCCATCGTCGCGTCTTATCACAATGACGATAACGACGTTACGTACGGCAAGTACAATGGCTAGATCTTGTCCAGTCCGCGTGCCCCACCTTCCCTTTCTCACTCTCACGCACACATACTCTATAAGAATTTTTTTGTTGCCATATAACTCGCGAGGTAGCATTCCTTCCCGTTCCTCTACTACGTATTTCCTCGATGTGGTATTTCGCGTTTCACGATCTCTATCAATTTCTTCACTCGTCGAGGTTGCTCAAACGCACTTTATCGTTGATAAGATTTCGAATTATAAGCATAAAATCGTAACGTGCATAAAATCTTGTACGCTGATGACAGTTTGTGTTAAGTATAAAGAAACACACTCGCCGTAGGTTTTATCCTCCAGGGATACAGAATCGTTCGCCGGGTATTCATTGGATGATCGCGAAATCTCGAGCAAGACACACGTGTTCGAATTTGCAATCGCAACATTCTTTGCTCTTGCCAATCTACCGATTTGCCAGCCTACGCGTACATGTTTCCGGTCAGGCTCGATTAGTTGTTCTGTAGGATTTTTATTTCGGTAACGATCAATTTATGTGAGGTTTTATTCTGAAGTTCGTCGGCATCGGTCACTTGCGGACCAACTCGGTGGGAGAAACGCACGAGACGAACGTATCGATAATGAGAATAGGTGTATGCGCTACAGAAAAAGCGTGACCATGGCCTATTATTCTAAAAATACTTCAAACATCCTAGAACCCCTTGATACGAAATTACGTCATCTGAATGAACTCTTAATCTCACTATCATTCTCTCCCGCTCTCTCAATGCTTTTTTTCTCGCAATCAAACACGCACCTCTTTCTCTCATGACTCGCACGTGCCCGCCGGCTATTACGATAAACCACTACAATAGGATAAAATGACCATACAAATAATTTACAAATCGTTCTCTACGTGGATCTACCGTGGATCTATGGTGGAGAACGCGTTCGCTATACCTCAAAGAGACAATGTTGCTCTTACGTTTTACACTTCTCCCCCCACATTCCGCTTCTTAAATTTTTCTCTCCTTTATTATCGTCCTTATCGTACCAGGGCCGCGATCTTTATACAACCGCCACGCGTCTATGGAAGCGTTTCCACCAGTGGGATTACAGGAAATTACAGTAGTCGGGCACTTCCTCGCTACTATTCTCTGCTTTTGGTAATAGAAACGCTGCCGATGGCATGAAGGACCTTCGCTGACCTTCACCTTTTAAGTACGCAAACTTTCTCTACCATTATACTTTGTCGTGAAAATCGACTCAGCAATTATGGTCTTCTCTCATCGCCGTTTGCGGCTGGTAATTGTTAACCCAGCTTTCTTTCGTCAACTCGATCGAGCTCGTGGGCATGCTTGCAAGGAGGTTTGCAGGGAGTCGTCAAATCCACGTGTAACGCGTATCGAGTGTCTTCCGGGTCTTAGATGAGGATAATACGTCAGCTAGGTTACCTTTGGGCTAGCTCTCACGAGAGTCGGCCGACGACCTAGGCTACGTTTTGTGCACTATATACAAGAAATGTACGTGTATTTCGATGTTGCGTGTAATGTGTGTACTGTGCGTGTTGACGGTATGACGGGTCTCTCTAGATGTGTACGTGGTCAAGTGTAACGAATGTAAGGGGTATAAGTGTGTGAATCTCTTCGTAAGTACCGATACGACTAGAGGCCGTTATCTTCACCGTTTTTGCGAGGCCACAGCGGCTACCAGCGCTGCTCCGCGACCGCTGCCGTCTTCTGAGAGCATCAGGTCAAACTGAAATAGAACCAATTGATTAGAACTGTGCTGGTCGTCTTGTCCCGTTCAGTCGCCTATCGTGGTCAAGGATATGTCAGCTTTTCACTGTCAGGGTCACGATTACTGGCCGTCTACGATTGGAGTTCATTGATCTCAGTCCGAAAATGATTGCTGACATTTTTCTCACGATTTATCGGACATTTGTTTAATATCAGCAATTTATGTAACGTTGAATATTATTTGAGTACATCTTGGGCAGTTGGTTTGTAACGTTGTCGATACAAGTTCATCTTCAATGTTCGTACTTACTTTGTAGCTCTGAAGCTCGCTGATCTTTGCAGTCATGAGATCGTGGAAGTGTGGATGAAATCTGTAGACGGAGCCGTCGATACCGACCGTAACGTTGTTCTCACCTATTTTATTTAAAAGTGTAGCTATTCCTGCGCTGGCAAGGTGTGCTGCTCGCCTCGAAACAACTGAACAAACGTATCTGACGTTCTCACAATCCTGATCTCCGACGTTCCGTATTCCCAGTTCAGCTAGAGCTTCACGACAGCTATTGTACTTTCCTTTGGGATCGCTGCATAATGACATTTAATTAAATGAAACACCTTTTAAGCTCACCTCATTCAGAAATTAGCATGCGAATCCCATAGCTTACTTTTCAATCTCCGACACATATTTTGTGAAGAACTTTCCACGTTTCTTCAGATCAGTCGAACACTTTCCACCGAACAACAGTCCCGCGTTGACCAATTTTTCCAACACCAACCTCGTCAGCTCTCCCATATACATGCCAGAGATCATTTTCTCGAAGAGTTGCTTCTTCGGGTTAATCGAGTTCTCGTCGATCGCCCTATCGAACTCGGTGAGGATAAAATCCAGTACGCCCCCCTCACCGAAAGCACCCCATTCAGTGTTGATAAGCATGTGGGCCTTATTAGGAGAATGCTCGCCAGGTATCGCGCACTGGACGTTCTTCGTTTTCTCGACGTAACAGGCATTGCTTCCAGTTCCTGGTCAATGTGGATATCAGTAACATATGAAAAATTCGTATGTCATGTTATAGTGAATTGTATAGGTACTATTCGATCAAGGTATCACGTACCGACAATCAATCCAATACGACAATTTCTGTTCTTCCAAGCGCAAGACATCAAAGTTCCGGTCGTGTCGTTCAAAATGGCGCACACGTCGATCTTAACATCTTTTCTCCTGTTAATCGCCTCCTCGAGCAAAGCAACGACGTCTTCATCGATGACACCGCTGCAATTGAATCCTTTAGTCCACCTGACGAGGTGACCCTTAGTCAGGCCATGCTGAGAAAGCGGGAAGCTGAAGGTAAATCCCAGAGGTAGAACGTGATCCTGCAGTTTGAGGTCCTTCACAAATAGCGCCAGACACTGAGCGATGTGATCGAATAGTTGTCTACCGGTGCCCAGCATCAAAGTCTGCGGTATCGCGTAGATTTTCGATTTCATGTCGGAATTCTGACCGTCGAGGGTGATTAAGAGGACACGAAAGTTGGTTCCACCTAAGTCCAGGGCCAGGAAGTTTCCTTTCTCTGTTGCAAGACAAAAGGATTATGTCGTTTATCAATCCGATGACGTCCTGTCAGTGGCTCAACTCATTCTTATCATTATTATTCTATTGTACTTGGTGTATAGTTTCAACTGACCCGTGCCGTTGGGTAAGTCCTGCACATAGGTGGTGAAGCATTTAACGATCGCATTGTTGTGAGTGTCCCTCGAGAGGCCTTTATTGATCTCTTCGGTGAGCTTCTGCATGACCATTTTAAGCTGGTCGTCAGATAAAATGAGGTCTTTACAGGCATCTCGTATCTGCAAACAAGAAGAATCATTGCAATTAATAACCACCAAATTTACAGATGACACACATCGTATACGTTCTCACACATTTCTGATATTTAAGCAATCCCAAATATCAACCCAGATACCCCATAGGTATTGCAAGCATCAACTTAGCCACTGCAGCGGGTCATTTCGGGCGTGCCCTGTTCATTATCGATTCCAATACAGGTTGACCTTCGCGCGACCTTGAACGTAGACCCGATCTTCCGACTGGTAACCTAGACGCGCAAGAAACGCGATACTATTCGTCTTGCAGCTGCACACACACACACACATACACGTGTTGCATAACTGTACTCGACGTACGGAGCGGCGTCGACCGGTCGCGCAAATCCGGGCTCACGTTAGCTCGAAGGAGTCGTTTTTACGCGTCAGCAGGGATAACGCAATGCTCTGGATCGATCGCGTCATTGTCGCGACGCTATTTCAACGTGATAATGATCGGCTTTTACGTGCCGGGAGGCTTTGCTCTTTCCGTAGCGTCAATAATCGAAGACTATCTCGTCAACAGGGTGGCTACCATAAACGTACAATAACGATCAAATAGGAGAACATGTTGTATCTGGTGGAGAATGTTGCAAGTAAAAATCGGATATCGCTCTGAGAGTGAAAGGATGTTTTTCGTTATTGACCATCTGAGCTTGTTCTTTGTTAGAAGTACGCTACGCGTGTCATGAACAATCTATTAGACAAGTTAATGTTGTGTAAAGGGCAAATATCGAAGGGTCAGTGGGATAAACCAAGTCCTTCGATATTTACGACATCGATCGTTAACCGACATGCGTTTACATAACGCAAAACGTCTTCCGGTTTCCGCAATTAGGGTAAGGTTACGTCAGTAGCCGGTCGCACATTCACGTCCCGCAAGCGTACACGGTAAGTACATGTATAGACAAATTCAAAAAGACATTTAGCAACGGCGAATCACGAACCTGAGACAACGCATCTACCATGTTTTCCTATATACATATTAAGCCTGACGCACTCCTTCCTCACGATACATATTTCTCCTGGCAGTAGTTATCCGCTGACACATATAAGTTTGATTATGAATCGACAGTTTCGAAACCTATGGTCTATCGTCATTTGTTCATGCCCTTCTCATCGAGGTTTCGATCAAATTCGGTGCATTTGAAGGGGCGACAATAGTTCGGCGTAACGTTCACAGTGATCGAGAGTTTGAAAGTTACTCGAACGGAAGTTGACGTTCCCATATCGAGAGTTTGTAATTCTCCTGCAACACTCGCCTGTCACAAACGCGCCCGTGTGTATGACGTTAAACGCGGGATTATTGATCCTAGTCTCGTGTCATCGTGCTCTAACCCAAATCGTCCCTGTCCATTACCTGCGCCACGTTGTCCCTTGCATTTCACGCATTTACGCCGTGTTTCATTCATTCGGAGGAAACCATTTTAACGCACCCCATTTGAGACCTCAACTCCTCTCATTAGCGCATCTCATATTTCTCTAACGACAGCTAGTCATTGCAAGGATCGAGTATGCAGGAACGAAGTTAAGAGATGCGACAGATGAAGTAATCGCCTTTTATATCGCTCGAAATACGACCGCGGAACCGCGTTGCAAAACGACGTTTATTGACTAACGAAAGACTATCCGTCCAGATGAGTCCGGAGTGGGGCTAAGAAACTGACCCGCTACGAAAGGGATAATAATTGACGTGATTACATCTGCAACTTGCCCGTCAGCGCGTATATGTCCTGAGAATAAAGTTATATAAAGTCATTAACGTGTCGTTCTCCACTCACCGAATAGTCTCTTGGTCGTTGGACCGATTCCAGATATGCATCGGAAGCTACATGTACGATGTTTCAGAATGAAATTAAAATTAAACATAAAAATCGGATAGCTGATAATCGATGAATTGCAAGTCTATTGCTCAGTGCTGCACAGTGCTCAGTTTTTGGTTTAGCGGCGCAAGTGCATTTTGAACCCGATTATTCGGTTCAGCGTACTCGTCAAACTGGGCGAGACGGGTGAACGTTAAACCCTGACTTGAACTCAGATAGGAATTCCAGCGTGATCGTTTGTTATCTTGCGAGCAGCAATTAGAGATTCGCCGTCAATCGGGAGTGCATGCATTTCTCAACCTAGTGTCGAGTAACGTTTCGTCGAGCAGAGTGTGCAGAATTCGCAGAACGGAATTGTTTTGATCGTTTTAGCGTTTAGCCGATCGTTCTTTACTGCAACGACGCGACATGTCGTTCGTTGAAACGAACCGGGTCGACGTGCCCAAGAGAAACGACGCAATGTCTACACCGGGTTTACACATTGATTCTCTCCCAACACGCGGGACGTTTCATACACTCTAGGAAGTACATCCAAGTACTGTGAAAATTCTATACAACAAAATCGGTCATGAGATATCGGCTACTGCAAGCTATTTTAATGATGGTCCCTTAATTCATCCTAACCTAAGACTTATTTTTAGAACCGCGAAAAATTCACGCAAAATTGTGATTAACACTTGGCATGCGGGAAACGTACTTTTACGTTTTTCGCAGTCTGTCACTAGAGCGCGGGTCACGTAAAAATACGTAATACGTATTTACTTATTTAATATACTTATACGTATACTTTATACTTATACGTATAACTTACGCGTGCAGCGGGTCACGTAAGTTGGCGGCGAAGTATACCCGCATGCCAAGTGTTAAGATATGGTTCAAATGTAGTGCAAAAGTTCTGAACTTCGTTTTGAACATTTTAAAACTAAGTCCGACTCTATTATGGTTTATTTTGTTTAATAATATCGCGAACGATAAGTGTTGGCATATTATCGCGCACACTTCGCTATTGTAGAATTAACATGCACGTTCGTTGAACATTGAAATGCTCATCGCAATCCAACGATCGTGTCAATTTACTTCGAGCGTTAATAAATGAGTTCCGTAGTCTGGCGTTATATAAGCGACAAGTCAAGTGAGAATTACGTGGAATGGAAAAAGTGTCCTTCTCTAAATTGTTCGCGAACGACGAAAAGCGCAAATGCGTGAGGAGAACTGAGTGCAAAACGTGATTTCTATGATTGCTCGTTGAGTTTTTGAAGCGACGGAATTTACGAGGAAACTATTGGGAGAACGATTACACGATGCCGCGGGACGAAAATTGACTTTCGTGCCGATGGTGAGAATGACCAGATGATCGCTGCGAACGTGTCCTTTGTCGAAGCTGGAATTTACAAAATGTTTTCTTTCTTACACGTGTCGAACGTCAACTTCATTCTTTCCACCGACAATACTGATTGACAAATAAATTAACTTTGTGCTTTGCAACAGAAAGAATAATAAGAGAAGTTCCTCGGTTAAATCACGACCAACACAGTAAAATCGTTGTCGACCGCGTGTTCTGTGGATATCGGAATTTCTAACGAAGCGCAAAACTTTTGTTATCACTTAAGCCGCGTTATCGTGACGAACACGCTTCTATTGTACGAACGGCATGAATTAGCATAGGAGGAAACGAAAGGCATTGCGCGCGAATGTGTCGGGATCGACCGTGAAAAATCGTCATTGGACTTGCATATGGATCCGCGCGCCACGTGCATTATTATGCGAATCCGGTGTACACACAACCGTCCTCTCTCCTTCCTCCTGTGTCTCTTCGAATGTTCTTTACGTGCAAACGCGTGCTGTAACATTATGCACGCCACCGTTCTTACACTCTCCCCGTAGTGCCGCCCATTCATGAACAGCCCTATTATTGGCTGGCAGGCGGGTGTGTCGACGACGTCACACAGATCGATGTGTTGTACCCCCTCTGAGTACTGGATATGACGCGACAGGCGCGGGAAATTTGAATTTATCACTTGAACCGGTGATGGACAATTCATTGGTATTGATAACCCGACCTAGACCTCTAGAGAGCCAGATTTCAAAGAGCCACGTCTCTGCGTGTGCGATTTATACATAGTTGACGTAACGGATGAGTCACTTCAGTTCTGCGATATCAGACAAAGTTGCGTCCCTTCTCATGACTTGTTTTATCTTTGATACTATTAGGACAATTAAAGTATTTTCTGCTTCGTACGTAATAGATGGAAATGCAAAAGCGACACGCATGTTAGCCAATAATCATGGCACGTGCATTGCTGCAACACATTATCCTCAATATCATCCATTTGCCAAATTCCAAGCTCTCCGCAGACGTAAATGAAAATAGATACGGCCAATCAATGCGAACGGTCGTCGTACGGGACGATATAACACTCGCGGAAACGGATAACGATGATACGTTAGTGACACTTAGACTCATTAGGAATGTGGCGCAATTAGCGGCTACCAGGAAAGAACGCAGAGGCGTTTTACGTTTGCGTCATGATCAACAATACACATTGCACTATTGAAAACACGTCCAGCACTTAAATGCATGCACTTACGATTTCGAGTGCATGAGAACAATTTTTTCGCGCCATGGCCCCTCGGCAGGTAGAATTTGTCTATCTGCAGGCAGATAGAATTTGTTGCCACGAAACCTACCGGCACGTAGGCTACTGATCACGCAACGCGGGCCGAGGCTGCATAAGATGATGTTCAGCTAAATTGACAATGGAAAATAAAAATCGCGATGGAACCTCCTCTCTAAGCTGGCCTAATGTTTCTTCAACGCGGCCTGCCACGAACTTCCCAGTCGGGACTCGATGGATTAGCATTCGTTGATACGACCCACTGATTTTTTCAACCCAATTTCTTTCCCGAGATAAGTGGAAATCGATGGAATGCGGTTAGTATCTAATATTGTGTTGTTACGTGCCGTCGAGTGTAATTCATTAGCTGGATAACGATATTAGCGCAAATTAACGTTTGGTAGGGTTGTCGATGTCTCGCGCCTTTTTATCTTTTCGACGGTTGTAAGAGGCTGCATTATGTGGTTATCTGGTAGCTTGGGTATTGAGAAAATGTTTATGCCCTCTCTCGTTTCTTCGATTGTTTTTCGCGGGAGGCATTTGATCGCTTTTTTAACCGACTTCAAAAAAGAAGGAGGTTCTCTATTCGAAATGGATCTTTCATTTTAATTGGCAAACTGTTCACAATTCTTATGTATTCGCGCGGGCGACCGAAAAGCAATTCTTGTATTATGCTGAACATTGCTCTTCTTTCATTCACTCCGATGATGGTCGGTAATTAAGTAATGATCACTATTTTCACTATAGAAAGTCGCGCTCTGCAGTAATTCACGTGAAATTAGGATTTTCTCAGACAGCAACAAGGTCGGAGAGGAAAGTCGTAATTACCCCACGAAGATTGCAAAGAAAAAGAGAAATGTCAGTTGTGACATCGGGCGCACATGATTCCCGACCCCTTTCCTCTTTCCTGCTAGTTACACCCCTGTAAACGCGCTCGACACCGAACGAGAGATCGATTTCGGTCAACGTTACGGGTAAGGGCAAAGATCGCATAAGGAAACAGCACACACGCATGCCGTCAGAAAATTCCGAAAATTCCCGTTGATCAAAGTAGTTCTCAACCCCCCTACCTTCTTGCAATCCCCTCATTTCGTTCACTCATAGCCCCTTATTCAGGGCGCGTCTACAAACCCGTCCGTTCTTTCTGTCACCGTAATGCATCTCTGACTATATTTATGTAACTCTCTCTCATTCCGGTTCCGGTACTTCTCTCTTTCGTCCTGCACCTCACCTCATCCTTAATCAGGTCGCTTGTTGATAACGGACACGTCTTCATGGTCCTCCCCTCGTCAAAGCCCGCCGGGCAACCCTCGAGAAGCTTCGTGTTTGACGCCGTGTATGTGACACACCGCTGAAAAGTTCCAACTGGTGGGCCCTCCTATTACTTTCCGGAGTTGCCTTCGATTCCGACGATTGCACGACTCTTCCTTCAAGTCCGACACGTGTATCCTTTACCAAGCGTATACTGTATACTCAATGCTCGAGCACCACACTCCTGCCAATTATCTCCAATGCTGGTTTGTTGCACCCTTAAATCGCGTATCTTCACTCACGAGACGTTTACCTTTGACACGTTTTCGCAGCGCGTAATTTCATCCAGCAGACAAATCGAATTTTTTCGCTCGGCCAGCGCCTCTAATAGACGTCGGAAATGTGAATTGCGTGCGCTGTCTCCGCAGGTTACTCCAAATACGCTCGTACGATTTGCGAGTAAACACCTCTTCGGGGTTCTGCGTTTCATACAGACTACGCGGTGCTTGCGTATGCTAAGGAACTGTATGAAGTTTCGACTCGAGAGATTCTCGTCGAGCGTGACGCAAGATATTTTAGCACGCGCACAATACGTATATATGTATGTCTCCCTCTATCTCACTCCTCCCGTTCTTTCCTGTCGAGGGAACTGCGCTCGATTCTACTTACACGGCCACCGCGTACGAGTTTTATATCGCGACTGCCTTTACGTACTGCCGTCCGTACCACCTACGCCGACAGCCGAGCGTGGAGGGAGAAATTCTGTCTTTTGGTGGGGTAAAAGGAGGCCATGGTAGGAGGGTAGAGAGAAAGAGGGGAGTCTGTCAAAGCGAGACAGCAAGATCAAAGAATACATAGGATGACCGGGGGAGCAGTTGAGGGGGGAGTGGAAGGTCGATCGCGTGCGTGTCGAAGAAATAACGAGAAAGTGGAAAAGAACGTTGACTTTGATCGCCAGCCCGGACCGAGTTTTTAGCGAGGGTTCAATGTCAACTTTGACGAGGCCTCTTAAGGTGCACCACCGACTTGTCGCTTCTCAGGCAACGAAATCAAATACCGGAAACCCCGTAGAAATTTTGGAAATCATTGTTGTCTACGAGGATGGTGGATTGCGAAATGACGTTGAGTATGTGTATGAAAAAAAAAAAAAAAGAAAAAAAAACAACGACACTGTTATCACCCTGTATTCTCCAGTATGACGAAACATAGACGACGGCACTGGATCGCGAATACATTGGAGGGGGAAGTGGAGAATGGCAGTGGCAAGCAGAGAGGGGTGATCCTCTCCGCTATCGGGCCAAGCTAAACGTTATCGGTGAATGCGCCGTAAGCGAGGCGGGGGCTCGTCCTCTCAAGGACAAAAAGGTCATTCGATTACTGTGCCTCACATTCAGTTTCGGCGGAAGGATTGCGTCAAGTGTGTATATATATATATATACGGTGCCGGTACCTGAAACACCAATGCTCACTGTGACATCCAAAATGTCTACCACATGTTTCATCTCGTTATGATCGATCGATCGACAGCAAAGATTCGATGCATTGTCTTCGATCTGTTTCGAAGCGCACGATTAATTCTTAGCTTTTTCAAAAATCGAAATTTGTCCACAGCTTGCCAGAGATACGCATAGATATTATAGAATTCACGCTGTACGCGAGTTAAATTCTTTACCTTGAGAATGTTATTGCGTCATCTACGGTGCATTATCGGAGAGACGTTCACGGTTAAATATGTTGCGTCATGATGACGAAACGCAGGACAGAATGAGCGCAGTTCGAAGGGAAGGATTGGTTAACGTCGGAAGGCTCGTATGGTCGATCCCCTCGCGCTCCATGTGACGTCATGAAATTCTTTCAAAGAACGGACCCGCGCGCGCCTGTGTGTGCGTGTGTGCTGACAGAGGTGGCAATGCTCACCTTCTACCATCAGCAGGCAGACTGACTTGGCAAAGCGACTTTCTAACCGGCCGTTGGTGAGCGAAAGAGAATCGAAGAGTGTACGGAGCAGTACCTGATAATAAGTGTCGTGATCAATCGTTTTCCCCCTATGATAACCTAAACAGTTTTATTGACTCGCATTCAGATCCTTTCAAAATCCGAGTTAATTGTTCACACACGTTTCGTTGAACCGCAAAAATCTTGACTCATGTATTTATGGTATCTGGGACTTTGCGGTGGCGTTCCTTATTGTGGGCAGATTGACTGTCGGTGGATTCGATGACGGCCGAAATTCGAAAGTTGCAAAAGATGCGAAAATCGGAATTTCCAGCAGGCTTTTGCCTCGGCCTGCAAATAGCCACCGATTCGATATTTCCTCGTGCATCGACGTATTCGACTAATCACGTTGGCGTCTTCATGGTCATTGTGCACCATCGATAACGATAGCCGCGATAATGTCGTGCCAAGTGCGGATAAGATAGTGGCAAAATAAAGCATGAATTTTTCGGCGAAATAAATTCGTATGCAACGACGCAACTGTGAAATACATACTGTCCCCATCGTGAAATACAATTGAATTAATGGATTGCAATACTTCAATTGAAACTGACCATACATAGATTATCCGTATGTAATTCCAGTACATATACTTCACTTGCCGTTGCTTGGAAAAACTACAAATAACATTGATTGTTTGCGGTGCTCCAATTTAAACTCACCATACGTGAAGTAAGAGTGATCGATAAATAACAAGTAAAGGTCTGTCAATTGATGAGCTTATTGATGTAACCCAAGCCTCGCCTCATGCAAGTTTCGCGCAAAAATAGAACTGTGCACAGTTCAACGTGCTCCATTCGGGGAACCGATTTCATAGCGGATTTCAGGAGGATGCTTACTCCGGCTCAGAAAACGTGCTCGTGCTCACGTAGAGACGTGTTACGACCTTACTTGCCTGATATACGCACATATACCTATGCGGGGTTCAACTTCAGACGAAGACATCACGCATGGTAGAACCACGCGTTCGCCAGGATAATTGGGCTAAAATAACAGAAATAAGATTGTGCGATGCAACCGAATTTCCACACTGACTTCCTGTATTAAGTCTCGAAGCAATTAAATAAAAGTCACTTTGAAAACCCACCGATCGGTGTCCGTGACCAATTTCTCGCCTGTGAGGGGCTCTTTGTCAATTGAACGCTCTCAACGCAAGTCCGATTGCTGGTTCGAAGTTCAATTTGTCTTATTGTCAGTCAGGGACACAGGGACACGCGAATGGGATGTGAATCTGCGAACGATTAGCAGACAGAAGAGGGTATGGGAAATACTGCATTATTGTACCGACCAACCGACCTTCTTCTTGACTAGAATACGTAAGAAATGACATGATACTCGGCGGAGCATTGTCAAAAGTGCCGAAATCACAGTCGACGGACTTCGGACGTGAATCACTGTGTAGAGCGCGCAGAGCGAATTGACGCGAAACAGTTGGTGGACCTACGGCAATGTCATCGGCACACTTATCGGCAATCGCGAAATCATCGGACTTCGAACAATGATAATAAAACTTAGAAAATAAAAGTAACACCAACTTCAAAACAGCACTAAAAAAGATAAATTAATTTTTCGTTTTTGGGGTCGGGCCGAGCTAGAATCAGAAAACCACTTAAATCGATTTCTAAACCTTCATCACCTATACAACCTACAAACCATACCAAACCAAATCAATACCTCTAGGTAGTCATACGTATTCGTATTGATGGTCAATACAAATACACCGATAGGTACCCGACATCACCTGCCGAGATTAATTTTTGAAAGACGTAATTGTTTTACTTTGTACCTGTTCTTCTGTTTGTCGGTAATATTTCATTTATGTCCAAACAGAACCCCTTATAACTACTCAACAAATAAATACATAATATAGCGAAGCGGACAGTGTACTACCGCCAATTAATAAGCTATTTCTAGACATCTATCTCGTCACCGACCTCAAAAAGGATAAATTATATTATCATTTTTAGTGTTGATTTGAAGTCGGTGTTCCTTTTTTCAAGTGTTTTATTTTTTAATTATTAGTTAAATTCATTTGAATCAACATGGGACCACCGCGGGAGTGTCCTCTTTCAAACAAACAAAGAATCATCAAATTCGGCCAACTCGGTATAAAGTTATAGGTGAACAAGCAGAAATTACGGTCGAAATTTGCGAAAAAGCTGTGTAACCCTTTTATTTCGAGCATCGGATATATACGGCATCTGTGCGACGATCTGTGTGTAGGAACACCGGATATATACGTCAATCTCCGTGTACATACGAGCGTCGCCTATCCTACTTTTTTGAAGTCTGTTAAAACGAAGGGCGAGATCAGCCTGGTCATCGATTGCCCAGACACAACTCGCTCGATGAATCTCGGAGAAAACAGTCAATTTATCTGAAACCGGACACGCATGTCATGTTACACGGGACGACGGGACCAATTATTGTCATGCATTACGACCATTACGTCAATCTCAAAGATTTCGCGTCCTTGATGTCGCGAATGTTTTGCACGAGACGCTTTATTATCGGTACTAAATCACTGCGTAAAATATGAAAGCACACCAGTTCGTTTGATAGTTCGATAGCCTCGTGACTCGTGACTTTCGTACGGAAGAATTAAGGGAAAGAGTAAATGACTTATCTGACAATGACTTAAATACTTATCAGAGAGATCTTGTGAGAAGTCTGAGCAAATGAGAGCTTCTCAGATAGGATCGGTTATTTCTTATCGGCGGGGAGTAACAGAGATAAAATAAAACGCAAATTGCATCTCAAAGGTTGAAATATTTTGGAAGATGAACGTATAATTACAGCTTAAACTGGTCTTCTTAAACGGTTATTTCGCGATTCTTGGGTGACATAGTTGTCGAGAAAACTAGATCGCACTGGTACTGTGGTTCTGCATCAGTCAATGCAACCAGCACACATGGTCTTTCGTTCGTTGTTCCACTCGACCCTTTCAATCGCGCGTTCCAACTTTCCATTTGATTGATGTACGTGCCTTCGAACACGTACGTTTACATTCTCTGCGGACGCATTCCAATGACTTGCCTCGGTCATGTGCGGGAAATATAATACGCCAGAATCAAGTTCAACGTGCATTCACAGCCTTGCACTTGCACTGATATTTACAACGCACCGCCGAGTCGCACGTCGACACTCTTTCTCATAATCAGTAATCATAGGCAAACGCAGTATACGCGACGTCCGTCGTGTACATTGTACCTAACACCGTCAACGGAAAGATACGCAAAATAATTAGAGACTGACACTGGAACACAGAGGAAAATGCATTCGTCGTCGCAATACAGAGAATGTCAGATCGTATCTCCTTCGAGACATCGTGCTAACATTCCGACTGTTAGTTAATTCCCGACGATGTCTTGTGCAAACGGCCAGTCGAAGGCGCCGCAAACTTCAAGGATGCTATTTCAAGTGAGTACCCACGCACTTGGTGAATTTTCGTCGATACAGAAATTTTCAAGCGAACGTGTGCACAAAATGAAATGTAGGCCGATACGTCTACGATCCGTTTAGCGAGGGGAGTTCTCGAAGTGCTATCGCGTAGGAATTTTTACGCATGTGTCGGCCTCCTTATCTTTACGGTCAATTAATATTAGACGAGGAAGTTTATTTTACTGCCAGCAGATAAGCAACGCATACCGTGCGGTCCTCCGCCGAAGAATAATGGCAGACGACAGACCTTTTGGGCCGGTACTTCTTTTTCGAACTCTCGACGGAGCAAAGAATCAGTCGAACGATTTATTTCGAACTTTAACCAAGAGCCGCAGACCGCGAATCGAATTGGAGCCGCCGCACGAACAACCCGTTTTCCGACAAGTTTTTACACAATCTATTGATATATAAATACCCACGTTTTAACACATAGAAATAGTGTATTCTTTCCGGAGAACTCAGAATTACGTGGTCTGTGAGTATTGGCGCACCTGCAAGTCTCATGTAACACTAACAATTTCGCGCTTTCTTACATGTCATTAAAGACCATGGTAAGGACACAAATGGGAGTAAATTGGAGGTGCGAATTTTCGAGAATTCAATAACCCATGATACCTGATACAGGCGCGAATGTCGACGCACCGAAACAACGTTCCGACTTTACGAGCTTCATTGTCAGTCTGAATTTGTTTACATACCGCATCACGATTCTCTCTATACTGGAGATCGAATACAAAAGACAAGCTGAAAGTTACTGTGGGCAAACGTAGCTGCCGCGTCGTGGAAGGATAAGACCAACGATGCTCTCTGTTTATCCGTGAGCACGACATGAGAGACGTGTCCAATAAAGAAGGATCCTACCATTGACGTGGAGGTAGGACCATCACAGGGAACGCCATGGTCGTCCAAAGCAAAATTCCCGCGAGATGCACGGTGCACGTGGTACGCGGCCGTGATCTCTCGTCGAGGGCCCAGAACCCAGAACGCCAGAACCAGTCTCATGTCCCATGCGCACGTGTCGACCTCGGCAAGCCACGGATGCCCCCACGTCGGCAACGCGCACACGTTCATACTCCTTTTCACACACTCTCGGATTTCTCCATCGAACTCACAACTCAGAACTCACCCGTTCCTTCGGCGTCAGGTCCTTCATTCCTACGGACTCTCCTCAAACAAGCCAAAATTTTTCCGATTTCCTCGAGAATCGAACGGCCAGCACACGCTATATACGGCGTATAGTTCTGTTTGGCGGAAACGGACAGAAATAATGACGAACGCGCGACACGTTCGCTGAACGATCGAAACTGTCTGGTGCGGCCGACGATTCGGCCGACGATTCGTTCGACTGGCCCTCGAACGTGTTTCTTGTGGTCGGGAAGGAGCGGCAACGACGAATGGAAGTGAGTTTGTATGGTCGGCGCGGAAGGAACTGGCCAATCGAGCCGGTTCCGTTTCCGCGCTCGAGGATACAGAAGGCTTATGCAGGATAGCGATGGGACGGTTCCAGCGAGAGTGAGCTATTTGGATCGATGTAAAAGGGCCTCGGATCCTCAGCATAGGGTACACTCTCCTAAGAAGCTCAATCTCTGGACTGTTAAGACGAGAACTGTACCCACGGGTCACTTGCTCCACATTGATGAGATATAATATTTACATTTGCAAAGTGTGCAGAAGGTACCAAGTCAGTCAAAGTTTCCGAAAATAAGTGGATATCAACAGAGCCGGATCTGGGGCCTTAAACCCTTGAGGCAAAAGGCCAAATATGCGCCCCCATTTGCTAAATGTTTCCCTATAACTAAGCAAATAGAACAATTTAAAAAAGAATAATATTAAAATTGATTAAATTTCAAAACACAACATTAACTTCATAATTTTTTATTCTAACGGGTCCAATATTTAAAATTGCACTTTCCTTGCTTTAACTGAAGCAAATTCATCAATTACTGACTCATAATTGATAGTTTTACATAGATTGATAATGTTGCTATATTTGTTTCGATTTGTTAAGCGCTCACGCAACTCTTATACTTAACAGAACGACATTTTTGCGCCCCTTGTATTTTAAACTTGAGGCAAGAGCCTCATTCGCCTCGCCCTTAATCCGGCTCTGGATACCAATATGGGCAGTGATTGTAGCGAAATATCAGACAGGTCACCGTGACCCCTCGGTAGTTCTTGAGCATGAGCTTTCTTACATTTCTGCTCGATCGAAATGCACGTGCGTTGAAGATGGGCAAACAAAAAGTACAACAAATATTTACAACTTGCCAGCGGCGTCAGAAAATTGCTCATCGCTGTCTCCGGGCCTATCTATCGATCCCGACAAATACACTATTTCTTCCAATCAACGTTTAAGCCGCGGAATCCGAGCGAACGGGATAGTTTGAGTTTTGAGGAGAATCGGGTTCGTAGCCATATTATACACGTGTGTATATACTTAGATCCGAGAGTGATCGATTGCCTTTTTCGACACGGCAGGCGCGCACATCTCCGTCTTATTATGTCTCTTACAGCATGGTCTCCTGACGATCACCTTAACCGGCTAAAAATAAAGTCAAATATGCCTTAAATATTGACAAGAGCTCACCGAAGAGGTCTGTCTCGGAAGGAGAGCGAGGCAGAACATAGGAATCCGCGCAGAAATTGCCGAAATAGCCGATAAACGAAAATAAAAACCCTTGACATATAACCTCCGACTCTTTTTTTTTCTTTATATGAGCACCCACCACGCGAAACTCCTATCTCGCCTCGACCACCGAATTTTCCATCGCGGAAGAACTGTTGAAAGGAAATTACCAGATTCTCTCCTGGCACATATCCGTGCTCCATTTTCGTAGGAAGGATAATTATACCGTTAAGAAACATGCCACCTGAGAAGTGTGTTCAATATCGTCGGCATTGTCCGATAGCGTACCGTCTGAAACCACGTTCAACTTGGCGTCGATAATTTCAAGGGCGCCTCGCTTCCGCTTCTTCTTCCGCGATTTCCTAATTTCATATAGTGGGTTTGATCGACAAGAAAGTAGGGATAATCAGTGCAAATCCTCCGAAGATATCGATAGCGTGATTCATCCTCAATTTTGCACTACTGGTGGATCGAGTGTCTGTGTCTGTATATACAAGCATTTTATACGCCCATTAGCTCCCTACTGTCTCTGTGTGTATTCGAAGACATGCTTCCCGTCCGAAAGAATAGTTCCACAATCTACCACCGTTTTAAGCACCCACATACACACCCCTGCATACAAATATTGAACGGTAGTAACAGACTTATGAAAACGCCTTTACGTGATGTTAATTAAATAGGCGGTCTGATTGGTAATGAAAAATGTATTTGTATTGTCACGCCTGTTTCGATGTGTGGTCGGTCGGTGCATGTATGTCATGTTGGACACTATGTTACCTCTTGACTGATTGCCAGCACAGATTGCACGTCATCGTCTTCGTTTTCCAACATCTTACTATGCTTCTTTCCGTAACACTTGCATATTCTGCCCAAAAGAGACTTGTTCTTCGTTTTCATCTCTCCGTGGCCTTGACCTGTTGACCCTGTCAGTTGAACTACAACCACGCCTCCCACGTTGATTTCCCGACGTTCGAATCAATTTCCCCGACAATCTCGCGTGTTTGCAAAGCTTTTATCACTTCTCGCACAATTTTGTCATCTGATAATTTGGTGATCAACGGCTTTCAACTGATTTGGCTGGCTGCTAACGGTGGGGTTTCTCGACACGTGTCGCCGCACTATCGACTTCCGGCAGGACGTATACCTGTTCCGCGACTATCTCCGATTCTGATCACGACATCTTCCTGCGCACACGTCTTCTTTATAGGGTTGCACCAGAGTCGCGCAGTGCGCCTGAGCGAAATTTCCACCGTGGATATTATCGTTCGCGTTTTGGCACGAAATTCAAACGGCACCCCGTGATGACAGTGCAAGCACAATACCGGTCATCGTTAAGAGTGAACGTACGAGGATCGCAAACATCATCGACGGCACGATCATTTATTTTGAATCCACATATCTTTGTTCGATTATGCTTTAGTTCCGCGAATCGATTATTCCATTGACATTACGTCACAAAAGAAATCTTATCCCGAAAGCCATATAAATTGCTATTGAACGCGATATTTAAACGCAATTTTTTGTTCTCATCGGTCTCTTTGATGTTCGAACGTAATTCATTAAATGACAGGGCGTAACAATTGTGCCACAATGGCGAGCGATAACCGTCTCATATAACTAGAACCCACTGTTAATTGCAACGTTTATGAGGTCGCATTTCAAGCTAGGCCGACGTACTGCGGAATACGTAAAGCCCGTATTCTTTGCCGGCATGGCGAATGTTGTTCAAGGGCTTAAATGTTTATTGCACTAGTGATATAGAGGGGTGTACCGACGCATGCGAGTGCATTAGTCGAAGGACGGGACCTGGAAGTGATGAATTTATCACCTCGGTCGGTAAATCACCCCGTAAATCATGCGTGTTGCTTCAAGTACGCTCAGATGCCCTCGTTCCGTCCTATCCTTCGTTCTCGGATTTTCCACGACATATCGTCTAATCAGCTCTCGCTACACGCCATCATTCCTGTTTCATCACATCACGCACCTTCTACCATTCACAAAGAACGCGCGTTCGACTATCACCCACTCCATCACTCACGCCAAATTTTCCCTCCACCCACTGCTACTATCTTCCCAAGAACACCTTCGCATGCGTGTCTAATTAGAGAATCTCCTTCGTTCTGTCGTCGTACGGATCACGCGCCTCACGACTTACGCAACCCCTCGTCGTTTTCTAACCAGACAAAGAGCCTGCGGAAGGGTCTCGGAGGAAGTCGATTTACTCACCGCCCCGTCGATGTGCTCCCACTTTTCATTCAAATAGTCCCATGCTGCCTCCGTCATGACGAAGAAACTCTTCTTGAAGGAAGGAAATATGCGAGCACCGTGTGTCCGGTTTACCGATCAGCTTCGCCTCGATTGCGTCTGGCACCGGCTAAGGGTGGTGTGTTGGTAGAGGAAGACAGTGAACTGGTGTCGTAATCGTTCCCGTTCACCAGCGATTATTTACGATCTACGAACGATTGTGATTCGACGATGAATAATCGATCACGGCGCCTCGCGGCTCCTCACTGATCGTGAGGAGACTTACATCACATCTGCATGTCGGCTAGAAATACAGTTCGTCTCCGTAAGTACGTTCGTATACCGTCTCCGTGTATTTTTGGGTGGACGCGCGTTCCTTCGGCAGATCTCGTTGCCACGCGTTGTTCCCTTCCGAGCATATGCACCCGTGTCTGCAGCAGCATCATGCACTTGCACTCCATTGAGCGTTGGTCAGAGCTTGACCCTCGATTAGTGGGCCATAGTCGAGTGCGCGTCTGTCGTTGCATGTCTATGCTATGATGATGGTTCGGTAGAAGAAGATTATGTTACAGTATTATATGGCTATAGTACAAGTATTTCACCACTCTCAAATTCGAGTCACACTATTTGATCCAGATCAAACTGTTACATGCTCCAATAGAATAGAATAGGTTACTCTATCCAGTGCACTCGGTTCAATGGGTTGCTGGATTTTTTCCCGATGCCGATTGTTCCCCGATTCTAATTGAGACGTTAAATAAGACACAGACGCTTCCGCCCTGTCCCTCGGGCTAACTACGTTTCAGTTATTATTGGCATTCGTTTCAGATTGGCGTGACGTTACTGCTTAAACTTAAAACGCGAGACGCAAAAAGCTTCCGCCACTTAAGACATCCTATTGACACGTATTGTATTCATTCTTTCTTATTTACAGCCAGACAACTCTTAACTCACCATTCTCGAGTAATAATTGTAATTTGTTTGGTTAAACGAGGATTTGGCGTTAATTAAATTATTAAAATTCCGCCTCCGATTCTGCAGAAAATTAAGTCATCAATCAGGACGAACATTTTGGATAAACGGTAACTGGATGCAATCTGTGATTCCTCTTCAAAATTATCAACGCTTCCTTGTATAGCCCGTGACAACTTTATTCCGTTTCATTCTAATATATTATATCAGGGCTCGGCACGGTAGGAGAATGGATTCTCGAGGCTTCTCCCACTCCCGCTAAATTTTGCGGCTCAAGCGTCCGCCCCGCGTCACCTCACACCGTCTCATCACACCACCATGTCTTATAAACCGTCACTAGCCGCGAAAAACAAATGATCGTGTAGCGAGAGTGGGGGAAAATAAATTTCTCCAGGGTCGCTTAAGGTATTACTACCGCTGAATCACTTTTCTTAAACTTTTTTTTAAACCAGACTTAAATTGAAGATTTTTAAAAAATAACTATTTTTTTCTTATAAATGAACTTGATCCACCGTCTAGAACTCGAGTTATTAACAATTAAAGTTTAGCGTTTTCTCCATCTAAAGCAATGGTAATGATCACAATAAAACGGTTTTTTGATAATAACTCAAAAACGGCTCTTATTTTTTTTTCAAAAAATTTCAGGTTATAGATTAACATTCGAGGAACATTTTAAAAGAAAAAAAAAGACTTTTCACCGTCTAGTTCAGGAGAAAACAAATGGTGAATATAAAATTGTAAATTGAGTGCTTGTGTTCAGCCTGAACTGCGGTACAAACGCTAGTATGCATTATTGCCAAGTATACTAGTGTGCACATATGTATACGGAATGTCTGCATGGATTGAATCAGGGCCGTAAGACGACCCGTTTCCCGACCACTGTATTATATGAAACATTTTTTTCTACCATCAATCATTTTTGAGAAAAGCAACTAGATCGATCGAAATTTGACCCCCTGCACACAACACACATCTACCTATGTAAATAGTTGTTCTATGCACATGTAATGTTAGGCGGGCAAAAAGTGTACTAAATCGAAGGTATTCGTTTCGAAACGAGCGGTCGTCAACTGTCAGGATGGCCGAGCGGTCTAAGGCGCTGCGTTCAGGTCGCAGTCCACTCTGTGGGCGTGGGTTCGAATCCCACTTCTGACAAATTCTTTTGCCTCCACGTCATTCCTCGATTAACGCCATTCTCTACCCAACAATGCGCACATCCGCGAATTGCCAGTAACTTGCGTCAATGAGTTGCAACTGTAAGTGCATGTAATCGTGTAGAGACGGTGCACAAATAAATACTTTCACCTGAAACGACGGCTACTGTTATGATTGCAAATCTGTTGCAAAGTAAAAGAATTGGTCATTTCGGAAGGGATGGTTTCTGGAGTTTATATCATAGGGCGACCTTGGACTACAATCAAAGGATTTGATGTATTTAATAATAATTTCTCGAATTTCGAGTTGGTAACGTTTACCCTTTCGATCTCTAGGCAAAGGTATGCGACTTACATGAGAGCTTCCAAGTTAATTCGATTGATAAGCACAGTATATAATTTAGTTACATACTCATCGTCAGGGTGAAAAGTTTGTTTCCTCCTGCGTCTTAAGCCTTGCACGTGTGGTTCATTATCCTTTAATAGAATAATAATGTCTCTTTGTGTTATTTACATCTGTATTAGGCATAAAAAGTAATAAATCGCGTTTTCAAATTTTTGATATGAAACATTTTATTATTGACGTGCAAGAATATTGTGTCATATAAATCTATAAATGTGACGGTTGACTATCGTTTTAAGCCTGAAACCTGAAATGCATCTAAATTGATCTAAATATATATATTGGCGAGTGCGTAGCATGTGACAGCATGCAGACAATTATCAACATGGCGGACAGCGGTTTACTGGTAACGGTTTCGGGTGCTGCCCTTTCATTATTGTTTTACGAGAATGTACGCAGTGTAGGAGATCAGGTATTGAATTCATTATCGTTTTCCTACCTTAGTTGTTGCTGTAAAGCGCTATTTCGTATTTTCATTTTCGCAACTCCTCTAACCTCCAAAGTTTCTAACCTATATATGGTACCTAACCCAGACCTATGTATGGCATAAGTAGGTTTTCTTACGAAAGTTATTTTGTGATAATGAGGGGACCATGTTATTGCAGATGGGCTTTCTCCTCGGAGAGACGGTTGAATTCATTGTCAGGAAGTTTACGGACTCGGACAATCAAGTGGAAACTGTTAAAATACATATTAGTAAGGATGGTTAATTTGTGTTGGGTGATAAGACAGTTCAATTGCACAGAATACTGTAAATATATACATACATATGTGTTGTTCTCGTATAAGAGGTGGAATTCTTGGTCCTGTTGTTTGATGTACAAAATTTGATTGTGCTGCAATCGTTGTCAACAACATTGTCACTTTGACAGTTCAAAATTATTTGTAAAAGTGTCATTTGTTATTCTGTTAGATGTTGACACAGTAGTTACATGCCCAACTGCGGATTTGCTGCAAGATTCCACTGGCAGAATTAACAAAGAAAGACTGAAGGATTTTATAAGAGACAAGAGCAAGCAGGTGATAGGATGGTTTAGATTTAGAAGAGGCGCCAGTCTGATCCCCACATTGAGGGACAAAGTTTTTCACAAGGAATTCTCCAGCTACTTTGCTGATGCTGACGGCATGAGAGAGGACTTTTTTGTTATGTGCCTCTTGAATTCCAATGTAACAAATGCCAAAGGAACGCATAAATTTAAGCATGTGTTTCTCAGGCATAAGAGAGGGTGAGTAGTTACAGTGTTTTAAATACAATTGGATTATGCCTTACACTGGCTTGTCATTCATCGTAGAAGCTTTGAACCAATACCATTGAGAATAAACAATTTGGGTGATGATGCATCAAGGCATGATGGTTCAGATTACAAATCCACGCCTACCATGAAATCATCGTACGAACCTGACATTTTCAGCAAATTAATACAATCATTGAAGTAAGTGTGGAGTACTTTGTGCACTGCCATTTATTGAAAGGAGAATATAGCTCAAGTGCACCCTTTGCAGTCTGGACCTGACAAGAACCCCTGCAGTGGAGGCAGTCACGACTATTCAAAAGGCAGCCGAACAATATTTGCACACGTTAATTCCGAAAGTTTGCGAATCAGATCGAGCAGTTACCGAACTCGAGAAACAGGTGCAGGAGTTAAGATCAAAAATCTACACGCATAAAGCGATGAAGAAACTGAAGTTGAACGGTAGTTCTGATAATTCAATTACGTACCACGAAATGGGAGGAGATAATCATCAAGGTTACGATGATAGAGTAACAGAACAAATGGACCAATCTCCACCGAGGGTCGGTGAACATTCGAAAATGAGCGATGACAGTAGATTGTTGGAACGGCCTACCTCAACGGTACGTTTAATTCTTGAAATGCTTTGCTGTAACAGCATATTTATCGTACTAACAATCGAACGCGTTGTACATGATACACGTTATATTTCCGTGTTTGTATAATAATAAGGTTCGACCGTCCATCCAACCCGATCCAAGGTCGTTGTACATATTCCTTTGCCTTCGCTCTTTTCCACGTAGGCTCGAGCGGAAACTGTGCACAAGACTCGAAGTACTGCCGATTCAATTGCGAAAAGCGTCGCTTTGGAGAAGCCGAGAAGATGCAGTGCCGGGATGGATTATCAAAGCAGTCCCAGTCAAGATCCTTTTGCCAATGCTGTTTCAGACTTGAAAATGGAAGTCGGGGAAAGTTACAGTCGATCTCGACGATCCGTCGC
Source organism: Priocnemis perturbator (assembly GCA_963942575.1). Classification (NCBI taxonomy): domain Eukaryota; kingdom Metazoa; phylum Arthropoda; class Insecta; order Hymenoptera; family Pompilidae; genus Priocnemis; species Priocnemis perturbator. The sequence continues at coordinate 3,141,508 of OZ012654.1, forward strand.
CGCGTTTCCGGAAATTGCCAAACAACCCATTTGCAAGGAGGAGCAGAGTGAGGTGGGCGTGGGGAGAGGAGGAGGAGGAAATTTGCAAGAGTTCACACCCGGAATGAGGAAAGCAAGACGTATCGCGGTTCCCGCATCCTCCAGAAGTGTCGCGAAAAATTCGACAAATCAAACATCGAACCAGGACTCGTTATCTGACGTGAACTCTGTACAAAGTTCCTTGCAAAATCGTACGCCAAAACTTTCTTACAGTCAGACGGCAAAGAAGAATACTGGAAACAGTGGACATATGGACCTTTCGGATGGTCGTTAAATATTGGTGAATAAGATGTTCCGTGCTTTTTTCCACTTCTAACTTTCGCATTGTCCAGGAAGCGTCGTACTACTTTAAAATTCTTTCCAATTGGATCCGTGCGCAATCGGGATAAAGCAGATTCGTTATGCGGCTTATACACCGTCGTGAGCGTACGTTGTAAATATTTCTTACACTGAAATATAACCAAATTTCGGAACTTCACGGAGAGGACATTGCAAGGAATGGTTTTAAAATGAAATGTTTGAATTCTCGCTCACACTATATAACTTACAATTATCGTTTATTCACTTTTTTACTCGTTCCCACCTCTGTCCAATTCCTTCGAAAAAATGTTCGAACGGTATAAAATAAATACGTGTCTCGCGTTAGGATTTACGAATACTGGTGGTTAATACGTGGAGTTAAGTGGTTTGACCGTTATGAAATTACTTCTCTTTTTCGAGGGGCAAACAATTCATTGCAGTGGATCGTCGAATTTTACAGAATGTCCGCGGGATTGTTTGGCACGCCCGTCACTTCCCATATCGTGGCGGCTAGTCTTCTGGAATGTTCTAGTACACAGGATGAGGTGGCTAATCCTAGATGCACACAGAATAATTCATAGATTCGGATCTTGCTGGGCGATAGTTTTGGGAAGCAAGTTTCCGCCAGCTGCCTGTAGTAATCTCCGCAGAGTATTCCAGGTACTGGAAAATTCTTCATGATGTGGTTTAAGTATATCTTCGACTTCAGTGGTGATCCCTAAATGAAACATAACATTAAACATATTAGATTTATTCGATTCTCACGAAGTATTTACGTTATTAACGTCACTGTACCGAACTGTCTTCGAACCATAGGAAATATGCATAATTAAACGTAGTGTCCTTCCACATCACTGACAAATGCCCTTCTTGCAGATGCATTCTACTTTGCTTCACCATACCCCATATCTAGACGAAAAAGACAAGTAATTTCCCATCGTTGATTCGTGAATTCGTACGTCGTATCTTACTTTCTTCGTGGTAAGGGACAGTGTCTCGGGATTCGTAAAGTCCAAAGTCGGCGCGGTCAACCTATGAGTCGTTCTATCGATGTATATGAAGTGCACCAGTCCAGGAAATTCTTCCAGATACTTGTTGATTGTTAGGGAAGTTCTCGTAGATTGTGTGGTATTAAGGAGGTATACGTTTTATAATAATAGCATGTTACTCGTATGGACTGCGAGATAAGTGACAACGAAAAATTAGCAAGAAAAATGTGCACTACGAAAGGATATGATCCCAGGGTAAAATTTTTCAGTGCCTTCACTTTCAGGAAATCGCTGAAGTCGTTAAGCTTCTGGCGCACCAATCTGCTTACTGTCGTTAAAACGTCTGTACCCTGTTTCAGGAAACTTTTATTGAAGCAAGTTAGTCTGAACAGTTCCTTCATCGTATCGATGAAACCGGACGTATTCGATTCGATTTGGAGAATCGATTCGGGATCTCTGGACTTTAACAGGTCCATGTACTTTTTTCTGACAAACTCCCACTTTACTTGAAGCCTTCTTTGACACATATCGACGTCGTTACTAACGTTTGCCCTATTCTTCCTTATTCCGTCCAGAGCTTTTTTAATGGAAATGTCAAAACTATCGAAGGCGGGTCTTAACTCGTCGATATCCCTTTGTAGCTGGAGTCCGTTTATGACGTTTAAATAATGAAAGCTATCGTATAAACCTGATGACGTTGTAAGGTTCGTAACTTCGACTATCGTTACCAGATGAATGCCATCGGCTAGTTCGAATATGTGAACAGCGTTTGCTGTGTAATCGTGCTCAGATCCAAGAAGCAGCAATTGGCTGTACAGATCGTCATCCGTCAAGGAATAGAGACCCTCGTTTACCGACGACTCTCTCGAACCTCCTGCGGAGCAATAAAATACAACCTATCTTCTTGTATTTTCAGAATAGTAATAATCCTTTCAGCAGAGAGCACCCAAACGAATGGTAACTTCAAGCAAACGAAATCATACTGAATAAATTGGTGATGTCCTCCAACGTCGGATTCGATAACTTAGCACCAAACGGTTTGGCCTCCTCTTCCTTGGACGAAATACATTCCGGTAACAGAATATTGGTCTCGTCCACGTCGTTCTCCTCAGTACCGGGAACCTCCTCGTCCTTTCGCTTTCCGCTAACCACCCAGCACAACAGTACCATTAACAATATGTCAGACGCGCACAAATCGTGGGCGTTCTTGCTAGAGTACAGCGAGAGAAACTTCTGCTCGACCAATACTAAAACATGTACATTCGAAAATTCCGACTGCGCCTTCAGTTTGTCGCACGCGTCGTGTAATACTTTCAATATCGCGGACGCTAAGTCCGCATTTACTGATAACTGTTCCACAGCTTCTGTTAACATGCTCTGCTCGTAATTTCTTAAATGGACCCAGGCATCCAACAGTGACGAGACTAAGGAGATTTTCTGCCTGCTTGTCTTTAATCTGAAATACAATATTTTAAGTTAAAATTTTCACCAGTTTAATATTGTATTATACATATATGATGTGGTCATACATATATTATGTACATAATTATAATTTTTAATTTCTACTGTCGTTGATCTTATTTCACATTGCTTGTTTCTTTTTGTACATTCAAACTCACATGGCGACATCTGGCCCACAGACGTGTCTGACAATTGAGACACATACCCCCAAAGTTCTTTTCATGAGTTCTACTTCTTCCATAGATACATATACGAATGTGTATCCCATAAATTCATCGAATACCATGTTAGTCCCATTGTGACATCTCATGGAAGTATATGAATTGCCAAACTGGGATGCCATCACATGCTGAGATGTGACAATAGGTGAGAAAAGTTGCATTATGATGTTGGGGCTTGGTTTTGAGTCTGCATCGTCGACAGCCTGTGCATGCAGAAGAAGGTATATAGATAGTGAAGAACAGATGTAATGTCTGGCATTAGAGTCAACTGGATTAACTATACACCAGGCTGTGTTTACCTGCACTCTTATCTATATGTGTAAAGTACATGTGCGGTAGCCGGCAAACGTAAGACGAGATTGAGACTATCGATTGATGAGGCAAATTTCCTTAAATATACTCCAGGACCTAACAGACGATGATACACGCCCCTTACCTTCGTTTCACCGATCAGTCCCTGTATCCTTGCCAGTTTCTGTATGTGATTCGCAAAGCTCGTGTTGCACTTCGTAAAGAGAACGTCATTCAGGTGATCGAAGATCAGTATACCCTTCATTTTGCGTAGGAAAGAAAGAACCGACAAGCGTTTTGTAGCTGACGCAGAAATTGTTATAGGTGTTCGTTGAGCCTTCGAGCTCCAGAATGTGATGTTTATGTAATCGTCATGCTATCAATTGGGTATTAAATGATCGTTCCAGGATCGCGAAGCCAAACCGTCGTCGCACTAAATATTGTTCGAATGATCGTTTGCCACTATTGGCCACTGGCCACTGTCCACTATTGATACCACCAGATACCACTACACTGCACTCAACTGACTGCACTACACTGCGAAAGCAGCTAATCGGCTTTTCGTCGGTCCATCCAGGTCCATCAATCCACCAGATGGCACATAAGAGAAGAGTTGCAACCTGGCGGAAGTTGGAAGTGAATTTATTACTGACACGCGATTTGAGCACAGTGCAATACGTTCATCTAAATGTTTCTGCTGAATCATGTATAGTAATCGAAATATTCGACTTTGATTCCAGACACTCGACAATTGAACACAAAAGAATGACGCTGCTGTGATATAAAATCTCAATTTTCCCAGTTTTGACGACAATTTTGGTGAGTCAGGCAGTAATTGACATTCTAATTAGTTGGTAGGACCGCGTGGGCAAATGATTCATTACGAATATCGGGTTTATTCGATGTATTCTGTGCTACAACATCGATCTATACGTGTGTTATTGTAAACATAGACCGTTTGAATTTTCGTGCGAGAATTCGCCACTGTAGCGCTGCCTCAGTGACTGAGGCACTTCTGGTGTTCTGGTTGCTTCTGGTCACTTCAGTAGTTTGACCGAGGTAGTGTGCAACTGACGCAACGTTAGCAAACGTAAGCTCCTACATTTCAGACAATTATTTGATGAAAATTTGATATTTCATTCAGGAATTTGCCGCAATCTTGTACATTGAGTAGCGGGCAATGTAATTCTGCACATGGTTTATCTTGATATTGTGAATTAATCGAAATATTTGATTCTGATTCCAGACATGTCTTGACAGGTTGGAAAATCAAAGAACGCCGTCGAGCTGAGCCATCGCGTTTTGCAGCTTTCACAACATTATTGGTGAGTTTGACGTTATTCAGTACCTGATTTAGGTGCTAGGGCTGTAGTAGCAACTAATTCGACATAAACTGCGGGTGTATTTAACATATTTTGTGTTAGAAAAGCAATTGTTGCGTTTTTCGATATCGCGGGAAGGGAATGGGTCTGAAGGCAATCTCGTGATTTGAACAGTTTCACAATGGCGCATGCGCAGTTTGTTGTGATTCGCCACTGTACACTTGCTGCATTCACTTCGATAGTTTGTTCAGGCAATGGCAAAAGTGACGTCGGAATAGGTGAGCTCCCACTTTTAACACAGTTATTTGATAAATATTTGTCGTTTCATCCTTAAATTTGTGACAATCTTGAATATTAACAATCGGGCAACGTGGAGGTGTATATATTTTAACTTGATATTATGAATTAATCGAAATATCTGACTGTTATTTTAGGCACTCTGGGCAGCGTGGGAAATCGAAGGACGCCGTGTATTTCAGCCCCAGTTTTTCGCAGTTTTCACATGTTTTTCGGTGAGTTTGACATCGTTCAGTACTTGATTTACGTGCTAGGGCGGTATTAGCAACTAATTCGACACAACGATCGGGTCTATTCAACATATTTTGTGCATGCAAAGCAATTATTGAGTTTGCCAATATCGAGGGTAGGAATTGGTTGCAAAGCACAAGTGCGCAAACGCAACCGTTCGAAAATGACGATGACGTCAGTCGTGGAGGGTACGCCTGAGTAACGTTAGCAATACGTTTTTTTCCTAAGTTATATTTCCGATACACATACACGATATAGGATGTTTAAAATATAAATTTAGTGTGAAAATTTCAGATCGCACGTTCAGTAAAATAAATATTCCGAAATATTTTACAAATGAGCACAGTAAAATTGTATATGTCGTATAGGACAAAATTATTATTCTAAACATAATCACATAATTGTATTTCTCAATTATAATGGGTCACCACTTGCAGCGACCTCCATGAGGGTGTGACCTGGAAACCGGTGTTATCCACGAATCGGATTTCATATCTGAATCGAGGATCAGACCGGGCTAAAGGCTGCAAACCGCGTATTTTGCTCTCCGTAAGGGCTCAATTGTTCTTTCATTTTTCAATCCTTCAGATATTGAAAGAATTCAATTTCAAGAATTCATTTGTTGTTTCATTTTTACATTATTCAGTTATTGAAAGAATTCAATTTTAAGAACTCAATCGTTCCATCAACATTTGCAGCACCTCACTTATTCACTTTACTAATCAATATCTCTTTTCTGTTACAGGAACTCTGGAATGTTGCACCTTGTTGGAGTATAATTCATTTTTTCTTCTAACATAATAACTTGTAATTAATAAGAGGGTATTCCTCAACTTTTCTTACAGGATTGATGACCGCGTGCAATGCGGTTTGAAGTCAGTGCTTGATTACGAAATGTCTATTCCCTTTCTAGCCGAATGGGCTATTTGCTCTAACTTCTTTCCTTTCCAGAGTAATGTAGAATCACGTGAAGTAGAGTCAGTGTTGTTCGATTATTATATAAATAGCTTATAATATTATTAGTATATTGTACATTATTTATTGGAGTCAGTGATTGCAGGGTTTAGTGACCGCGTGCAATGCGGTTTAGAGTCACTCATTGATTACGAAATGTTTATTCCCTATAGAAGCTGTATGAGCTCTTTGCTGTAACTTGATCCCTTTGCAAAGTAATGTAGAGCCACGCGAATTAGAGCCATTATTATAGAAGAGTAGTATCCCACATTCTTCAGTCGCGAATTCGAGTCTGTGTTGTTCGATTATTATATTCTTGGCATATTATATTATCAGTATATTGTAAATTATTAATCGGTATTAGAGTCAGTCATCCCAGAAGAAGTTACTGAGTCACAACAGTTGATTCACAGCTGCCTGCAATGCTGTTGCGTTTGCAGGGTACGTTCAAAATTGATTTGTTAATTTCAATATTCTTGTTTGGTGTTTATCCTCATTTAATATTATACATGTTCACATTGGACTTAATCAAATTTTATTTTACAGAGCACGATTTTATTTAAGATATCATGGTGGATCGATAAAGAAAAAGATGCCAAAGATACCCAAGCCAAGTAGCCAAATCCAGAGTCTGAGGGCCAAGGGTCCATTATTGCAGCGTGTTCCTGTGGTATGCAGACAAGACAACACTGGTGAGTGAAATTTTAAAGTCCCTCCAGTCACTCAATCATGTCGTAGGGCGAATGGTCCGAATCGACACGGGTGATTGGTTGTAATTACTCCTTAGAAAATTTGAATGAAGAGCACAGTGACCATAGATAAACTCTGAGGAGTTTACCTATGAGTGGTATTTTGTTAGGCACATCATTATTGCCATGTTTAAACAGAGCAGGATAGGTCTCCCTTGCTCATAGTATGTTTCATTTCCATTTCGCAATTCGCGTTCGGGGCATTAACTTAAATAAACGTAAAAATTGCAAGCAGATAAGTCCATATTTAATTGCAAATTCATGATTGAACTATAATGTATTGCAAAAATATTATCGCAAATACATCAATGGTAGTTGATGTATTAAATTTGATATTTTTAATTCAAAATTTGATTTAAAGAGCAAGAAGGCGCTTCGCGACGGGTAGTACCTGCTTTCAGAGAGATACACTAATACACTATATACTAGTTTCTTTAGAAAAGTCTCTCTGAAAACAGGTCGCTCGAGGTTAATCACACCTTTCTTTCAGGTCAATTTTATTGAGAAATTATTCAAACATATTTTAATGTTCAATTTGAGAAATCATGAAATAATATTTCAAAGATCACGTAAAGTAGAGTTTCATGCATGCCCAGTCTTTGCTTTTGAAATGGCAAATATTAATATGTTTCCATATTTCAAGTTTATACATTTATCTATTCTTTAAAGAACAGCTTTTGAATAAATTTGAATTATATATAAGATGAAAATGAATCATTAGCCCGCATACGTATAGTGTATATAATATGTTTACTAATCTTAGATCAGGATGTTTTCAGCAAAACGGTTGGTATACACTTTCTTGGCCGTGCTCATTACTTTAGGTCTGAAACCATTCATGCGCCCAGGTGTTGCATGGATGGATCAGACTGGTGAGCACGGATATGGTTATTGAAATTTACTAATTTGTACTAGCGACTGTCGATGTGTTTAGTGACCACCAACATGCTATCCATTGTGTGTTGTGTGAATGGTAGTGTTATGGATTGCATGTTGGGTAAGCAAACATATTTATTGCATTCTCATGACCTTCAAGTAATTCTCTTAATGGTTGATTTGATACGAAATCACCGTGATTGCTACACAATTTTTGTAGTAGTAGATGATCACGTTTAATTTAAATATCACGCAATACGTTTTACAAACTGTACAGCATTTGGTTGTACAGTAAAATGAAGTAGTCAAATTCGCGATCGCGTCTAACTTGCATGGTCACTAGCCTTTGGCAGTCGATTTCAGGAAATGGTACGTAAAGTAGTGAAATGAATGATGATGTGCGCTGAGTTCGGGTGTCGGAGGCGTCCCGGGACGTACTCTCTAGAAATAGGCTTTTGCACCCGGGCGGAATGTGTGAGAATCCGGGAGTGTGTGTGTTGGTGTGACTGCTTTGCACTTTTAATTATAGGAATCAGGCAGGCAGGTAGCATACTTCTGTGTGAATGATTAATTTTAAGTAGGAAGGGCCAGCGGAAGCTATCACTTTTCTCTCGCGAATACTGGTTAGGCGTTCAAGTGATATGTCTTTACCTGGGATTCATTTGACTATTGCAACCACAACATTTTGATCGCGATATCAATTGTCTTAATAACTATAATGTTACAATCATATTATTTCTATTCCTTATCAGTATACTGTATCATTAACGTGCATCACGTTATTGTGATGTGTTTTTCCTTGAATTAACTTATATTTTATACACCTATAACTTATCAATGATACCTCACGTAGCAATATTCTCACTTCATGAAAGTCGTGTTATTAATACCCGCCGTAGAGTTCGGTTGCAACTGTCATTTGCTATACTTAATGTTATTATATATTTTTAAGCAGAAATACGTAATCATTGCACAAACGAAGTGATACCTCATCGTACTGTTGGGTCCGTTGAGTTTTGTACGAAAGTATTTGGTATCGTGCTATGCGTCTAAACAATACTTCTCACAATACGACTGAGGTTCACTTCATTACACATACGAATTATGTATTTCGAACTGATTGGGATTTTCGGTTAAATGTACGTTCGTTTATGAGCAGTTTGTAATTTTATCTTTATAATGACACGCGCAAAAAGTAATTCATTTATATGTATTCCTTTTTACGCAAAATGTTATATTATCACTTTGTACCTCCAAGTTTCTGCATTAAAAATGCCTGCTTGCTAGCTATTGTTCGCACATTTCTCATTCATATTCATACATTGCGATATTGGTACAGTTTTCGAAGGTTAATATATTTCTTTATTGAATCCCAATCAGCGAGGGCTTGCCTACGCATGTCCGAAAAATGAAGAGACTATTTTGACATAGTCGAAGCGGCCCGGAGAAGAGGGCCTTCGTCGTTGGATTAGTATACCACTTTGTCACTGTGCTCGATCATTATTAGGTGTTGCAGATGTAACTTATAGCAGTTACATATGTAACTGAAAAGTATAAAAATACTGCCACGATTAACTCTTCTCTTTTTGTTAGAGTTATCAAATGCAAGTTATTTAAAAGTATAGAGATAATAATTACTGCAGAAAAAATGTTTATTCTTGAATTTGTTTAAGGATTTACAGATCGTAAATAACACATTCGCCATTTTTTTTATACGACTGAACCTCTTCATTAAAAGTTTAATTTGCTATGAGTCATAATATACATCTATCTTGTGTAATGAAGAGTTAATCGTGGGCAATTTACTTATGTATTTTCAGGAGTTGCTGAAAATTTGAGATATGGCATTGGGCCGCCTTGATAAATCGTTATTTGTTACATTGTTTCGTATATTCATTTGCATGAAATATGGAATAATGACCTGATTATTGACGAATTATTATGGCTGGCATCCGGTGTCTGAAAATTTACGGGGGGATATGAAAATCGGGGGGATTTATTTGGGTGGGATATGAAAATTGATAATATTTTCTTTATTAAAAGAACCAGTCTTTCTGGTTGCTTTTTTTTAATGCAAGGAATTATTATTGAAATGTATTTATTTTTACTGTTTGCTTACTTGAAGAATAACTATTTCTGTTTCAGCTTTATTCAAATTGTGGATAATTTCACTTGTTTTTCGGAACGTTTTAATTTTGTTCTGCTTTCTGTTTTAGGCTTCCTGTTGGAAAGAAATTAATTTGGTTTGTTTTCTTCAAACACTTTAATTTTATTCTGCTTTCTGTTCTAGGCATGCCATCATCTAGAAACTGATCAATTTTTTTTAAATAACCTTATCTTGTCATCATACATTGTGGAAATATTTGAATATAAGTTTAATTTATGTCTGCTTTTTGTTCCAGAGTCTCCACCACTGAAAACTATACCCTACATTTTATGTAATAACATTTTCATTCTATTCTAGAACAGTTGTGGTTTTAATTACTTAATTTGATCTGCTTCTATTCGTGGTAATTAATGTTTGCTTTCTGTTTCAGGAGCACCATATTTTCATCACACAATCAAGTCTTCCATGGAATTTAATTCAATTTATTTCATCCAGCATATTTTCCATAGCAGAGGATATTATTTTGTATATTTCTATTTCGTTTAATTTGATGTCTAGAATTGTTTCGTCCCAGGACTTTTATTTTCAGCGTAATTCATCACGAAATTTGTTCTTTCAGCATGTAATCAATGTATATTATATGTGCCTATTAATTGGTTTCTATCATGAGTGCACTCATATTTGATTTCTATATTCCATATGCAATACGTTTCCTCTTCTCTTTGTGTTTTTTTTCCCTTGCAGCTAGGTTTCTTCTCAATCATCGGAACCATCAACTGACATCTTGAAATATCCGCTTGGCAATAAATTCTTTTAGTTAAAATACAATGTAAACCTTAAAATATAAGCAATAGATTCGTATTCCTAGAAACTAGTATAAGTTTTGTAAGAAAGTATGCGTTGTATGAAAGTGATGAGTACGGTTCTTTGTAATCTGCGGTATGATTGCGACGATGAATATGATGTGTGTCAATAGTCGATATAAAACTTTCAATTTTGTAAAAGAGTGGCCGACAGGCTTCTCTTGTCTGTCATTCTCCGCGGCAGGTAAATTTCGATTCCGATTTGCATTGCTTCCCAGATCAATTGTTTTGACAGAACATTTATCTGGGAAATGCCAATGTGGAATCATTTGTTTAATGGCTGGAGGTTGGGCCCGTTTTGCAACGCGGGTGGGTCACCACTTGCAGTAACCTCCCCGATGGTGTGACCTGGGAAATCGGTATTATCCACGATATGGTTTTTAAATCCGAATCGAAGATCATACCGAGCTAAAGGCTGCAAATCGCGTGTTCTGTTCTCGGCAACAGCTCAGTTCATTAATTTTTAAATCATTCACATGTTGAAACATTTTTTAAATTTACCGTTACAATTAGTCGGTAATTCGAATGCAGCACGTTATAGTTTCCATTTTCATCATAGCTAGACACGGAGTGCGCTTGAACTAGCCTCGTTTCGGGCAAAGTCGGTCATTGTTTACGTGAGACAGCGAGCCCCATTTGCGGGCCGCTGTTTAACACAGGTGCTGGCAGTCTTTAGGAATATCTCGTCGGTGTATGTAGTAATTATCTAGAATACCGACTGGTGCCCAATCATAAGTTTGAGCGTTTCTCCGCTAAGGATGTCGGCACGATATGGAAATAATGAGATGTGGCGGGAAATTCAAAAACGACTAAAATCAATAGAGCACGCGGCGGCGTCCAATACATCTAGTTATACGTATTTTAACTGGTCAGCTAACAAGTTATATATATTTCATCGAGCGATTTTACGACGGAGAATGAAGAGTAAGTATTCCGACAAAGCATGCGGGGGCAAGTATGAGGACAGTCTGACAGTTAAACCTTGGGGAGCCTGATTTGTTCTGTGTTACAAACAGCGAAATCAATTATAAATCTTGAGCCCATAGGGAAAATAGAAAAGCTGTTTGACTAAGAAACGGGAACAGACAACAATGACTTTTTACAGTAACACAAATATATTTCATTTTTATTGAAAAACAACATACACATCTAAGTGACCGTAGTTTCGAACGTACGATCGGAAATTTACAGATTTTCATCTCCGGAATCGTGTCTCACCTGTGTAGGAGTGTGTGTATATCGACGCACCTGCATCTCGTGTGTTTGTGCTGAATTATACTTATTATACCGCATTTTCTCGGTTTCTCCGATCACCCACTCAGTCGCTCGTCGACGATTATTTGATTAAATTACGATTGAGATTATACTACAAGTTTACTGCAAGACGGTAGCGTATAACGGACCTCGGAACTGTAATGAGCGATAAAATCCTTTAATAAATTTATTCATTATTTATCAGATCGCTCCAATGGATGCGGCGAAATACTTGTTCGGCCTGTTATTTTGCCAGATTGGATTACATGGAGCAGCCTTCATTAAGTTACTTTTACGCTTATGACTTACAATTATAATATTCTTCGTCTTTGTCAAGATGCAGCCAGATAAGTGCTCGTATAGGCCATTATTCAATGTTGACAAGATAAGGGAGAGCGTCTCTTATCTCGTTTAATTACGTGTGATATCGGCTTAATAGTAATTATGCGTTGATTGTGGGTCTCGATTAATTGCTCCGACACTTCAAAATGAATCCGCCGAAGGCTGTTGACAAATCGCGTCCAACGGGTGCGGACACAGTGGCGCGCAATTCGATTATTATTTGCAATAATTCGAAAGGCATAATATAGAAGAAATTCTATATGCCCCCGTGCACACTGCCTCGCAATTGAAGGATGTGTTAAAAAAAGTCTCGTTAGCAGTGTATATTTGTAATCTGAAGCAGTGCATACATGCACCGGAATGAATGAACACTATAATCTGCAATATTATTCTCACAATATGCAACAAAACTTAACTATAAAACAAATGAGGAAACAATTAAGTACTCAAAGGTAGCGATGCCAAGGCACAGAAATTTACCTAACAATCATAGTGCAAGGGGATTTTTTTTAACACCCTGCACATCATATCGTCAAGGAGAAATACCTAACTGCAATATTCTCTGAGATAAAGTCCCCGAAAACCTTTATAAACGCATTTACGCCGTCATAAATACCTCTCGGCGCAATTTCACAAAAGCAATCGTGTAACGTTAATGGTCCAAGGCCAATATAAATGTAACGTCGAGATTAAAATTCGCCGCGCCCGCTCTCTTAACAACGATAAAATTAGTACAATCTCCATATCAACCAAAAACACACTCGCGATGGCGTTTTTCACCTGAGTTACACTCGCGAATTATGTTTTTCGCCTTGTTTAAATGTTGTGAGTCGAACGAGCGCTCATTTTCAAAATGGATACCTAATTACGGATGATTTAGGAATGATTCGGGCCACGGTACTTCGTCATACACGTTTACAAGTTGACTAGATTAACTAATTTTAACTACACCCTCCTCATCGTTCAATTCATCGGCCATCACTATAATTTCATATTCGCGTCCCAATACTCAATGGCCACATCGATTACACGATTCGAGGTATAATAGTAATGACGGTACGCAATGATAGTGTAATCGTAGTAATCATAATGCTAAAAATTACAATAACGATAATCTCGGTTAAATTTCTCTTCGCTTACGCACTACTAATTTTGAATCTATAAACCCTGCTACAATTTCCGTCGCGACCAGATCACATTCTCTGCGTATTCTTTTTCACATTGATCGACAGTATTGGGTAAGACGAGGACCTAAATTGTGGAAATTGGCACGAAGCTTGCGTGCGTTGAGTTATTGCAAATTAAGTAGGTTGCCGTCTACCCTAAGCTAAAAGTTGTAGCGCATCAAATACAAATATCCATCGTACCCTAATGTATTATAATACTATAGAATTTATGTACCATCATGAAGAAATTGTACATTTCGTTGTTTTCTATATACGCACACGTAGCCGCAATACAGTGTAACACTGGTACGAGGCGTCATTCTATAATATTACATTACATTTGGCCATTTTTAACGTTAGACTTGTGATTTTCTCACAATCAGACCAGGCATCCAATTGGAGTAATTTTGCACGGTTTGTTCGCGTCAATCGTTTCGAAAGACAATACTCGCACTGACCTCCAATGAAACTAATGTAAAAGAGGACAGTACCCGTGTGCGTTGAAAAGAATTGACTAGGTGCCGCGCGTAACGTACGTTTAAGGACATTCGAATTGCGCGTTTAAAAAAATATTACTTTCAATCGTACACCGGGAGGGCGAGAGTAAATTGGGTGCCAGTGCTCTGCTTAGATTCGTTGGCGGTTTATGATGTCCCGGCAATGAAAAGTGTGTCCGCTCTCCGTACGTGGCTTATGGCGGACAAAAGATATATTTCCTTCATACCGAGTTTCGCTTTCTACAAGTCCGTCCAATTTTCTCACCTGGACATTCAATTGATTTTTCAACATTTATTTTGCAAATCTGCAAATTGAATTTGCACTTATACACGCCGGAATATCTAATTTTTCACTGTCCGCATTCAATTTAAATTAAATTTTGACAATTTTCCTTTTGCTAATATTTGGCCACATCAACGGTTCAGTTTGTTTGTTCTTGTACCGCTTACAGGGCACCATGTACGGTAATTCATACATCGACGAACTCGTTCCTTTTCCCGCACTATAAAAAGGACATCTACGCATCTACCCGCTAAGAACTAAAGTCTAGCACATTGAGGCCTGTAAAATTCGGCGTCGACTTCCCGCCACTGTAAATAGCTTCTATGTATAAGTGTGTCGGTGACACACTTCGGCCCTGAACTTCTTTCCGCCCCTTAAGTTCATTAAATCATACCTCCAAAGTCGTCTCTCTCACCTCTCTGTGCACAGATGGTTGTCGCGAAAGACGCAACAGTTTCAAAAGAAATTCAAGTAATAAACACGCCCACTCGTGGTGAAGTAAAATTTGTCTCCGCCAACAGATAGGCAAATTACAAAACAAACGCTCTTTGTCACCGATTCCCTCTTAAAATGTCACCCTCCAAGGTCCAATATAAGTGTCGCGAGAATTCTTTCCCGTGCCGATAGTCATCAGAGTCACCCTTTGCGTCAGTTGCCTTCCTTCCAAAGAACTTGATAACTCCGCATAAACCTTTCTTCGGCACTTGGAACGAATTGAATGGAAAAATGGATTTTCCCGGCAAGACACCGCGCGACTCGTTCGACAACGGTGCCGAACGTCGCGGATCGTGGGATCTCATGTTTGTTCTGAAAATCGGTCAAGAACGATCCCGACGAGTTCGTCGTGTCACGGACTGGTCGTGTCCGTATGATTCGAAGTTTCTTATTCGCTGGACATCAGTTGCACACTGTCGTCCGCCGATCTGTGAAGTCTTCTCACCTCGGAAAGTGAACGGATCGGTGTTGGGTGTAGTAGAGAGAAAGGGTGAGAGTGACGATCTGAAAAGAAACAAAGAAAATGCAACAATTGAGATATCAGTCAGTTAGTAAAAGATCGACACGTGTGTACTGTGTACATAAAGCATTATCGTATCTTACGGTTTACGTCAAGTTCCATACTTCTAACGTTAGATGGTAATATGTACTGTGTTGTGACATACGCCATACGCCGATATGGTATTGATATGCCCTCGCATTGCACTGATATGGGTTCTGATATCGTAATTACTCTCGGTATTGGATATCGGTTTCAATACACCGACTCGATACTAATGTTCATATTGATTTCGTATCAATATTGTCACTCCGATTGAAATTGATATAAGTATTTTTGTGTCAATTCATATTGCACCTGACATTTCTATTCCATCAGCAATAATCTCTATCTTCGAATACGAACAGAAAACTAAGGAAATACGTCTCTTCTCTCGGTCGATACTTATTTATTCGAGTTAAAAATAAGGAGGTCGATCGTTCTGCAAGCTATACCGCGTAAGGAACAAGGTCGCAGTCGTCGCCAATATGTGGCCACTCGGGTCCCGTTTCGGTCACTCCCACCGTGCTCGGCAATCGAAATTTCCGGCGATCACGGAAGGTGCGCAAAGTCTAATCGGCATTTCTGCAAAAGTGGCTTACTTAGTATCGTGACGGGCGGGAAATATCAGAGAAGAGAGTCGTAGATACTTGTGCACGCTCAGCAAGAAGCACCCTCCTGCGAGATGTCTGGCATTAAAAGGGTGTATACCTGGAAATAGGACGATTCCGCGGACAAGAATAAATCGTCGCTATGGTCTCGGCGACTGTCTTTCCAAAATGGAATGTCATTTAATATTGTACAATGTTCCCCGTTATTTGTGACGCGAAAATTCCCCGGCAAAGTCTTTAATTTCGTTCCATTCAACGGTATGCCAATATCGGAAGAATAGGAAATCCGTTCAAATTCTGCATCATTCGAATTCCATTGCTCCGTGTGCCCGGCTTAAACTAGCTCGTCATACGACATAACGCGCCCCACAAAAATGAGCTCTCTCACCTCTGACATCAGTGGAAGGTTCACTCCTGCTTAGTTCATGCTCGTTCCCACGATGTGACGACGAAGACGATGACGAGGACGAAGGGGTAATGGTAGCCGTCGTTTTTGACGGACTCCTGTAGTGCGCCGAGATATCGCACAAGCCCTTGACGTTCGTGCTCTGGCTCTGACTCTGACTCTGACTTTGACTTTGACTCTGACTCTGACTCTGACTCTGACACTGACTCTGACTCTGACTCTGACTCTGACACTGACTCTGACACTGACTCTGACTCTGACTCTGACTCTGATGTGGAAAGTGGAATGCGGGGGTGTGTGGCCAGGAAGCCGGTGGAGGACTTCGTACCAAATGCTCGTGCACCTGGGCCAAGGTCAGAGGGTCGGTGTCGCCCAATTCCTGTTATCGGTTCCAGATTCATCATAAGACACGTTACTTCCTGCCTTTTCCATCCGGGCTCGCCATCGTTATCGAACTATCCTATCGCGATGCACTACGTTACACGCTGCCAGGCGCAAATGAAAAATCGATCGCTAATTAAACGTGGCTACATCTGGCCAGCGCTGCTGGTTGCTCAACGCCCGCCAATTTCCAACCCCTTTACGTGCTTCACGACTCTCCCCCCTCCAATTCAGGTTTACGCGCATCCGTTCGCGCCAATTTGTCTAATCTAGGTCTCGGATAGAGCGTTTCTTCGATTTCGGTTGAAATGCTAGACCCTCACTTATACGCGAGAAAAATGTGCCTCAATACGTATGTATAGCATTGAATGGTGCTAAGTATTATAGTATGGTAGTACTGTGAATGTAAACAATGCGTGCGGATTGCGAGCGACATGTTTTATTCGTGCTGCTATCGCCTTACAATGTTTCCTGCTGCCTATAGATTCTCTCATATGTTTTATCGTGAAAGCTATTGCGTCTTATGCACTTCGCCCCCGCAGGAAAACTAGAAAAAAAAGCTTACCTGCGACATGAGAATGGCGTCATCGGACTCAGACTCCTCCATCGATTCGACGAGACTTTCACGACTTGCCAGTACCTGGAAAAGGTAATTCGGACACTCTTGTATCTCGGTTCGTACGCTCTCCTCGCGATATCGTTGCGGATGTTATCTCGATCGCGAGTTATCAGCAAAGCAACAACGCTCCAAATAGCTGAGTGAGTCGGATGTCGACCGTTTATAAATTCCTATCTCCTTCTACCTTGATTATAATCAGTAGGGCATTCCGACAAACCGACTGATCGATACGTGCACTGTTCATTTTCAATGGAATTGGCGCGTAAAGAGCAATTTTATATAAATAAAATGTGGGAATTCAAGATGCCAGTGCAGTCTATGCGCCTACATATGTCATAGTGAAGTCATGATCTCAATTTGATAACAATTAACATACCTGACATATATATATATATGAATCGATAAACGTTTGATAGTATATTCGAAATCTTTTGTATGTATACGGCACGTGTAGTAGGTGTACTCTTGGCGTACTTTTATCTTTTCTGTTCATACCTGAAGGAATGGATTATCTTGTCGACTTAGCCTGAGTGCCTCCATGTCCTGATCGATGTTCCGCGTCCTGCCCGGTGTCAGGGTCAAAATGGAGTGCGACGGGGATGGTTGGCAGGCTACGATGACATCGACAGCAGCCACACTCAGAGTCGATGGAATTCTTGATACTTGCGAACCGTCGCTTTCGCTCGCAGCACGACGACAGGCATTCGTGATGATTGCTGAAACATTTCCCATCGTCATACTCAAACTATCGATACCTGACACTATTCAAGTTCACCCTCTAATACAAATCTATCTTACTTCACTTGCACCACTTTCGTAATCCCACAAAATGGAATTCTTTGACAACGTCATTTTCACGTGTAACTCAAATCAATTTCAAATAATGTATATATTTCATGTCAAGCCGAATACTGAATCTCTGCTCCTTTTTATAATTATCCATGACAATTGATAGCAATTTTTGACACCTACGCGATAGAGCGCAGCAGAGGAAACCTGGGACTACCCGCTACCGCAGACATTATGTTTAAACCGCGCTGATTCTACGATCAATTAATTGCCCCTCGACCCTCGACCACCGTCCACCTGTTTACGCTCACGGTATTCGCAGGTTAATGTTCGTATTATGTTCGCTGGCGGCATGACTATGGGTCAAGGATCAAAGTAAAGGGTACGTGGCTCGATCGATTAATCGAACGGCCATCTAGCGCATAGGGAAGGAAGAATATAACGCTGTTGTTTTATCTTGGCAATTGCGAAATAATGATTATATGACCTGCAAATTTCGTTCAACAAATTTATCTTGATTACTATTGAAGGGTGGTGGACGAACAATGGAAAATTATCGACGATTCTCCACCACTAACCGAGTGCCAAGTGTCTCTTTGCTCGATGGATTCTTCGTCAACTCTTCCCCATCATTCTAAATAAAACCTGCCTTTTATCGCCAAAGGGCAATGAGCTTCGTCACGCACTCTTCACGTTCTTTGCACTCGTTGCAGGAACGTGAAGGGATGTTGCACGGCCGAATCACAAGCCGTACCGGCTTCGTACCATGTGTAAAAAACACAATATTATAAGTGCCACCTCGTTCTTCAAAATAAGTACATAGTACATATGTATGAAAGAAATATATGTAATCATTCACCCGCATCGTACAGCGTTAAAATACTCCTACTGCAAAAAACACACTTCTGTTTCTACTTCGCCGAAATACTCTTTGTGCCTACTCGACAATGCAGTGCAAAAATAGATAAATGCAGAGAAAGAAAGCTCGTGACGTGCACGTACTTGTAGTTTCTAGCACGGAATACGGATATGTGCAGCGAAATTGTCATGTACGCCTTTACAGTGTACGTCAGTGCAACGTTTTTCGGCCGTTCGTTCAATATTTTTCGAATAGGTATTGCAGCGTGTAAAGTGGAGTTTTTGACAGTTTTCCTTGCTAAATAGTACCTGGCGTCTCGATCCTCGGCGCGCGTTCCATCTCCTCGTCCTCGTTGATCTTCATCCCTAACGTTAACTTGCGCGATTTGAAGAGACTGGAAAGGAAGGCAGCGCCCTTGCGCTTTACCCGGTTGTATCTCTGCGCGTTCTCCGACGACACGTGTATCATAATTCAGCTGAAAATACAAAACATTCGCTCAGCATAAACGTGCGGATATAAATTCGTCACTTTTCATTGCCGCAAATTTCAAAATACACGTTGAATGAAATCGTTGCCGTATCAAGGGTTGCATGAGACTTTCGACTAGTGCGTACGAGTTTCAATATTTTTGAAATCCTATAAGAGCAGCGATTTAAAAAATATATAATTAGTGGAAATAGGTGAAGACGATAGAATTTAATAGTAGGAGGTGCACCCGAACATTGAATAATTTGAAAATAATGGAAACTACGGTGTAACGCTTGTCAGACTTGAGACGCCGCAAATACCTTTGCTCGACGACGCTTCCACAAAGCGACTCAACGAACAAACAGAATTTCGATGAAACGTCAAATCCAAATAATCACATACATTTATATTCTAATCACACTCTTCGTTTTGAAATAGTTCGCCGAATCGATCGCTGATCGAGCGGATCACGAGTTTCGCTCTCGACGTTTCGAATTTGAACCGTTGCTACCGTATCATCTTCCGTCAAATTGCATCAGGAAATTGCACGCGTCCGCCAACTTCAGGCCGCGAATGCGAACTGTTAAACGGCAGCCGCAGCTGCGGAAGGGTGTGCTCCTGCTCCTTCTAGGACCTTGCGCAGTTGCAAGTGACACGAATATCGGACTGATGGGAGGGGTGAGAGGGTGTGTAGGTAGGGGTTGCGTGGGTGTTAAGGCCATCGCCAAGTAGTTTTCAGCCCAGCCAGCTAGAGCAAGTCCTCTCAAAGCTGCTCCTTTTCGGATGTACACCTTCGTGACCTAGATTTTTTTACTGGCCAACCATTGCCGGGAACCGGCAGTCACGCGTGTCGGACGGTGTCGGTACGTCAGACGGAGCTATAATCTCTCAATATGTTCGTGGTGAGGACGTCTTTTGAAAGGACTTCGTTCATTGGCACCGGCAGTCTTAGTTTCTCATTACACCGTGCTTATTTGATCGCTTTCTTGGCACACTGTTTTCCAATTACATGGAATTCGAAGTAGAAAATTCACATGCCTCATCACCTACATCGCGTTATCTTTATCAGCCGTTTATAACATCGTTTTCTTCGCACGCTGTCGTCAAACTTCCCAAATAGACGATTATCAATCCCCGGCACTGAATAAGTACTAAATAAGTAAAGTAGCAAGGATGCGAT
Organism: Priocnemis perturbator; assembly: GCA_963942575.1. Lineage (NCBI taxonomy): Eukaryota > Metazoa > Arthropoda > Insecta > Hymenoptera > Pompilidae > Priocnemis > Priocnemis perturbator. The sequence continues at coordinate 3,162,096 of OZ012654.1, forward strand.
CGTAATTAGTTTGGCATCGCGTTATTCGCGTGGCGTCAGTGCCGCACCAAATATTATCCCTCTGCCGAATATCATTTTTCAGAAAAGCCCTGTCGAAAATGCGCCTTATCGAGTCCGAGTCGGATTGACGAGCGCGTGCCCCGAACGACGTGTGCCTCCTTCACTATGCTTATTCGATCGATCCACGTGCCGACGAGACGACCCACCCCCGCTAACCTTCCATATCGCACGCACACATACCCGCCGTACGGCGCCTACTGCTCACGTCAAGCTGCGTACGTAACAAAGAACTCAATGAAGAGTCGAAGACGAAGGCAATGGCAAAGCCGAAGACGTTCGATTGACAAAACAAGCGTGTCAATGAACATGGAACGTTATAGTAGCGTCGCTCGCTCGGTGTTCGCGTTTCGTCCGTAGGGATGATCGACAGAATCGCAGATAGCGAGTAAAGCGACACATTTTCACGGCAGGATCCGTTGCAATTTACAACGACGGTCAAGCATCGTCAAATTCATTGGCGTGTTCAACAGTGTGTAGCAGCACTCAATAAATATTCACCGCGATCTACAGTTTATTCGAGGGACGACTGAATGCGTCGAATTAGCCTTCTTCGTTGCATCTATTACTGCGGGCCGAGGGCCGAGTGTCGAGTTTCGGGAATATTCTTGCACGCTCCACAACCGACGCCGGCTCGCCTTGGAACGTCGAAAAAATGGGCTGGATGAGTTGCGGATTTTCACATGACACACTTACTTCCAGGGTTCACGCACCTCGCCTGTCTCGCGGCCGGGCCATCATGCTCGGACCGAATCGACTTCCCGGCGTCGGCGTCGGCGTCGCGACGACGATGAGAGCAGAGTAGCGCGACCTTCCGCGCCCACGTCGAGCACGGAAGTTAAATCGGCGGGGGCCGAAATGCCGGACGAGACGGCGCACCACGCCACACAAGAACGGAGTTGCGCCGGCGAAACGTACGTTCTCTCCTCCATCTACCACCCCCTTGCTGGCTACTACCACCTACTACTGTTACCACACATTCTCTCGCGTATGCGCCGGTCATTATGAAAGTGGTCTCATTCTGAAAGTGAAGTTAAATGGAAATAAATTGAAATTAGTGTCCTCTATCGAATTTCCCTTTCATCTTTTGCTTCAATCACGATTCATCCGCACGGACCGCACGTAGTCTACGTTCATGCAAACGCGAAATATGTGAAAAATTACATTCCTGCACTTCCGAAGTCGACAAATTCTGCGCATCAGCCCACTATAACCTCTTTCAAATCGTACCGTCTCTTTTATCCGATTATGAAACATTTTTCAATAGCAAGAAAAATAGCAACTACTTTCACCTATTCTACTGCCACCTCTCCGATGATACTTTTTTTAATTCATCTTTCATTGTCGTCTGGATATTATAAATTATATTTTTAATAGCTCTATGCAGTTGATGTCGTCCAAGTGTTTCAAAGCGATTGACTTTGAATACAGAACGGAGTTGCGCCGGCGAAACGTACGTCCTCTCCTGCATCTACCACCCCCTTGCTGGCTACTACCACCTACTACTGTTACCACACATTCTCTCGCGTATGCGCCGGTCATTATGAAAGTGGTCTCATTCTGAAACTGAAGTTAAATGGAAATAAATTGAAATTAGTGTCCTCTATCAAATTTCCCTTTCATCTTTTGCTTCAATCACGATTCATCCGCACGGATCGCACGTAGTGTACGTTCATGCAAACGCAAAATATGTGAAAAATTACATTCCTGCACTTCCGAAATCGACAAATTCTGCGCATCAGCCCACTATAACCTCTTTTAAATCGTACCGTCTCTTTTATCAGATTGTGAAACATTTTTCAATAGCAAGAAAAATAGCAACTACTTTCACCTATTCTACTGCCACCTCTCCGATGATACTTTGTTTAATTCATATTTCATTGTCGTCTGGATATTATAAATTATATTTTTAATAGCTCTATGCAGTTTGATGTCGTCCAAGTGTTTCAAAGCGATTGACTTTGAATACAGAACGGAGTTGCGCCGGCGAAACGTACGTCCTCTCCTGCATCTACCACCCCCTTGCTGGCTACTACCACCTACTACTGTTACCACACATTCTCTCGCGTATGCGCCGGTCATTATGAAAGTGGTCTCATTCTGAAACTGAAGTTAAATGGAAATAAATTGAAATTAGTGTCCTCTATCAAATTTCCCTTTCATCTTTTACTTCAATCACGATTCATCCGCACGGACCGCACGTAGTCTACGTTCATGCAAACGCGAAATATGTGAAAAATTACATTCCTGCACTTCCGAAGTCGACAAATTCTGCGCATCAGCCCACTATAACCTCTTTTAAATCGTACCGTCTCTTTATCCGATTATGAAACATTTTTCAATAGCAAGAAAAATAGCAACTACTTTCACCTATTCTACTGCCACCTCTCCGATGATACCTTTTTTAATTCATCTTTCATTGTCGTCTGGATATTATAAATTATATTTTAAATAGCTCTATGCAGTTTGATGTCGTCCAAGTGTTTCAAAGCGATTGACTTTGAGTAATTTACGTGAATGAAAGTAGATATAGGCATGGATTAAGTTGGTTTAACGGAGATTGCCTTACAAGGAAAGGGTGGAAAGTGGCCGTATGGCGGAACCGGTTTGCCCTATACATACCTTGATATGTATTCGCAGGGTTGTTTAACCTCTTAGATTACAAAACGGACCGCTATCAAAATATTCTGATCTCTTAGAATTTTGTGTTTGAAAACATTTTGTAAGAACCACCAAATTGCTTGTTTAGCGATACTAGCCATACGTATTTTACACACACACACACACACCAACCCGCGCGCGCGCGCTTGCACACACAACACGAAAAAAAGACAAGAGCAACTTCATACAAATCGTAATGTAAGGCGCACTTTATTTCACATGTTCTTTTTTTCCTCAATTTCTCCAACTGCCCTCTCTGCCGGTGAAGGACGTCGAGAAATATCTTCGTCGTGCTTCGTCCGTTGCACTTTACAATCAATTTTTTTTTCGCATCAAGCTTAAATAACGTTCAGTACAGGGAATGCGCGCTCTTTTTTTCTCCCGCTCCTCCTCCACCTCCTTCTCCACTCCCTCTCTCCCTCTTTCTCATATACTCGCAACACATTCATAGTACACAGCACACATACGTCGCAAAACATCCACAAATTTCTCGCACACAATTATACACACTCTTCCTATATCGAGCGCACAACAACATTACAAAACGAAATTACGGTGCATGTATATTCATACGCACATACATGTACATACATATACGATGCTTACACGACAGGTGTACATATACAATATAATATACATGTAACGCACCATTTTTCCTTCTGTGGTTGTGACAGGTAAGTAGTAAGTCGTAATCGTCGAGCGAAACGGAATTCTCGTGCTAAAGATTGGAAGACTGGTAAAGACTATGTATTTTTTAGCCGTGACTGCGTACAGACGGTATCTGGTTTGGAGCACAATCGGTCGTAAACAGAGTGCCCTACTAACGTCCACAACCCCCGACCCCCTAAAATGATAAATGATATTCCACGATCTAGTCTCACAGAGCCGTACACGGTATCAATTTAAAAAAATACAGACCGTTTCATTTCGAGGCATGCGCTAACCGCGATGAAATTTTGTTCCAGTTTCCTTCTCTCTCTCTCTCTACCACCCCCCCCCCCCCCCCTCCCTCTTCTTATCGGCTCGCGCGTGTTGGTTACCTGTGGCGTATATTAAAAAATGAATACACTTTTTTTCAAGACAGCAACGCACTTTCTCACCGAGCGAAAAGTGCAGCGATAATTATGCGTCATACACGTAGTCAGTGAGCGTGCACGTTATGCACGCTTTTGTTCTTGGCTTCGACTGCATCTCGAAGTGCACGGCGATAAAAGAGAACAACTGTCAGGATAAGATTCTGTTTTATCGTCGAAAGAGAAAACGAAATATGGATGCAAGCTGGTGGGTACTCGAAAAATAGCATCGTTGTCATACGAATGACAGTGTCTCGAATTCCCTCAATCGTCGACACACATTTGCATACTTTACAATGTCCCATAATCACCGACACACATGCCATCGAACTTATATCTCGCCAATTTCCCCCAAACAGTTTTATCCTCCAAAAATGAACGGACACTTATGTAACCGTACTGTTCGCGCGACCAGAAGTGCAGTGTGCAATAGAATAGGAACAGAGATTGACCCGATCGTCGAGAGATGAAAGAATTCGCCCATTATCAGTTTGACATCATATCTTAGAGTTCAAGAATCATTTCAAATTCAATCCTCATCTTTCCCCTAATTTCTCTCCCCGTTGATCAAACCCGCTGAATGATTCGTACGTTTGTTCGGTAAAACGTTTCTATTACCATGCACGTTTTCTTCTTTTTATTTTCGTTTATCACGACAGCGAAAATGGCGGTCGCGAGAGTTCCCAAATTAAAGCAATTCAACAATTGAGCACCGTGTAAAGATTAGGCGGGCGCGCTCGCACGTACAGTAATTAATCCTAATAATTCATTAAATTGATCATATTCGTTTATAATAGCTAATGATGGTAATAAAGTGTGTTCTTTCCTCGCTAACGGCTACGGATATGTTAGTCCAGAGAAGCTGTTCCAGACTACGAATTTTTCTTTTTCCTTTTTCTTACGCCCCCGTAGAAAAGATAGCAACATCGAAAATCTTCGTCTATTCGATTATGCATAGAAATTAATTCATATTCCATATATATATTTATAATACAAAACATTTGAAAAAATCACAGTTACTTAAAGACGCTTCTTTTTGTTTCCTCCCTTTTAACATTTCACGTTCTCGCCATGCATTTTCCCCGTCCTCTGTCTATTTATTTATCTACTTATTTATCTATCTTTTCGCATCGCACAGAAAAGCGGGACTGGGGACGCCTCGGGGACTTACGGAGATTAGTATTTGTTACGTAAATGAAGAATTAGGAGTGAAGATATTCGCTAAGCAAGTTTCGACGCGCGACGATGTTCAACTATGCCGTTGAAAATTCCAAAAATCAATTACCTGAAGACTAGACGGAGAACCTAGTTGGCTCTCATCTTTAAATCCCTTCTGCGTCCGTCATCCAAGCGAAAGTTCAAATCCAAACGTTTGTTTATACGCGATCCGAAAACACACATCGGCTACGTTACAATTATATACACCGACTTTGACTCCACACAGCGTGCCGTCTCTAGTTCCGTAATAAAGTTTCTCGCTTGTCATGACGCATTCGATCTATCAACACATTGCATGATTCTGGATTTCATAGAAACCGTGTGCTACCAAGTCAGTGGATATTGTCTTTCGGAACTCTTTATCGCACAATTTAAGATAACAGGGCATAGATATAGGATACGATACTATTGCATAGCGATGTAATATCAATTACTAGCAACGGTAACAGTTATCCGCAATGTGTTAATATCTGCTAAGAAACTGAAGTGACGGAAATATGAAAATCGTGCACGAGCCTCTTTCTCATGAAATCCAGCGTAGTCGAACGTCGTCGCGTTGCGAGTCGCGCGATAGTACTGACTATTTTTCCCGATAAAAGTCGTGATTACACACGAGATTATGGCCGTTCTCCGTGATCGATAGGACCGACGATAAAGGCTCGCTGGCGCAATCGCGCGTCTCTTCGCAGAAGAAAGCACGCAAGGCAGTGGATGTGTGCACAATTCCGTTGCGTCGTAAAGTGTCCGACATGTCTTAAGTACTTAGAAGTAAATACTTCATTCGTGAAGTTCGGGAGAGCGAGAAACGGGAACGAGAGAGGAGCGAAATAGAAGAAGAGTGAGGACGGACGGGCAGATGAACGAATGAACAAAGATAAGGACCAAGCAAAGGAACGCAATAAATCCCTGGGCTTGAGAGTAAAGTGGGATACCAGGAAAATATGGGATTGATTTCGCCGGCTATTGCATCGTTAACGATAAGTTCGTTATAATTCGGCAGTGTAGTAGATCGTGGACGAAAAAGCGTGTGCGCATGCAGCAACGAGGGGAGAAAGGTGAATAGAAGAAGAATAGAGAACTACGATCGTGGATGTGGGTGCCTTTTTTCCATAAATTCCTGCCGCTATAATGACTTTTGGGAACGGATTTTTTATCTCTACGATACGAACGATAAGCGACACATGTTTGTCTCTCTCTCTCTCTGTCTCTCTCTCTCATTTTCTTTACGCTTTGTGTGCATCTTAGATTGCAGACCGTTGAGAAGTTTGTCCCCGAGCGGCGAGAAATTTTGCACGGCACGTCAAAATGAAGGCGAGAGCGAAAGCACTGCAAATTTCTAGTCTGAAACAATGAATGATATCGCCCTCGTGTCGTCGTGTCCATTGTCTATTTTATACATAGCAACCAATCGCTTGCGCACTTCATTGTGCGCTAAATCGATCCAACAACGAATGCACCTAGCCATAACATTAATAATCATACTGACGATAATTGTAATGATAATGAATACCAATAACGATAATGATACCGACAATTAATGTGTACGCGAGCTGAAGATCCACCGCCCACACTGGAGAGATGTTCGAGAAAAATTATCTAAGTCTAGCGTGCACTTTTAGTGCCGCAATCGTCACCCGTATAAGGCCGAAGGTCGTATTCGGCACGATCCAATTAAATCGCGTCCGGAGGAATGTGGAGGTTTACAATTCAACTCTGACAATAAAAAAGAAGGCGACCACTTCGCCCAACCAAGACCAGAGTTTCATTTTCTAGTAATCAGTCCACAGATTTTAAGAAAATAAGTATAAAAAAAAAGCGAACTGAGGATAAAGACTGCCAGTACGTTATTCGACAGACGATGAACAAAGAACGCATATTTTTACCACGTCAAAACCGTCAAAGCAAGCTCGCCCACGTTGAAATAAAAAACATGCCAGTGTCGACCGTGAACTTCGCGCAAATTCGCCTCTCGTCCACCGTCTTAGGTTCCGAAGGAGGAGAAGAAACAAAGAAAATCGCGCGCGAGACATCGTAGGTCGACGCCTTTTTCGACACCAACTAATCGCCATTTTTTGTTTAGCGCTAAAACGTTGTATATAGTATGTACAAAACTCTTTGTATGTTACATGACAATTCCGCAATCCGCCTGTGCGACGACGGTTGTCCGGCAGTTTGTGGGAGGAATGATGGCCAAGGGGGTCCAGAAGAAGAAGATCCCTGTGATTGTTCTTCTTGTTCTGTTTAGGAGAGAACATTGACCTCGCGGGGAGAGCCGCAGACATTCAAGACGCTGGTGGTTGAATTTGGAGTGATTTGGCTCCGTGCTTCGTTCTGTGCCTGTCGGATTGCCTCCTTGTACGGGCCCCTCTTCTTCTTATTGTACCGGGTCTTCAGGTAAAACGAGAGAATAACACATTTTTCAATTCCTCTTAGCGGCATTGAGTTTGCCAAGGCATAGAATATTTTTGAATGTGTCAAAATGGATCCTAGCCTGATTAATAGACTCTTCTATGCTTCGTATAAAGTAATATTTCGTGCAGTGTCCTTTAATAGAACAAAATTCAATCATTCGCGATAGACTGCTTTACCGTAATATCTTAGCATTATTTATCATCCTCCAATCACCTAATTTGCGCACCTTGAAAGTTTCCAAAAACGGACTCAGCTGATCGCAAGACATGAGTGAACTGGTGGAGGATCCGTACCAAGCGACGTGAGCTTGCGGAACCGACGACGAACCGTCTTCCTTACAGGAAGCCGTGATGCTGAGTACCTGCAACAACGTTAATCAGCGACCATCCTCATCAGAACTCAAGCTCATCAAAGTTAATCTTTTGCACTCCTGCTGACAACTGAGTTGACTCGTTCGGATGAGGAAAAATAAACAAAAAAGAAACAGGTCCATTCACACTATGAAACACCCATGCATGAATAAATTGTATGTTGAGTGGACTGTCGATTTCGCCTGAAAATATGGGGAGTGAAGAGGGTTCATTTCCGCAAGATCCTGCTATTCATTATTCTATTGCATACCTTGCCTGGCCACCATGGGAAGCCATGAATCTTTCCCCAGACAACGTCCCCAACGTCCATCCGCCTTCCATTGGCAGTCAAACAGTGCGCGACAGGCGTGGCAGCTAATCTCATGACCAAAGGATGAGTCTGAGGCGGAAAATCCGGTGCCGTTTCTCCGGCATCGACTTCCGCTTCCTGTTCGCTCAATTCATCACTACTTGCACCAGGACTCTTGCATCCTGAAGATGCATTGCTCACAGGATAATCGCAACGGGCATAAGCGTTCGTGTTTAGCCTCTTCAGAGAAATGGACAACTTTTGCTTTAAACATTGTTCCTTTATCGCCGTATAAGATTCACTGCCTGGATGAACGTTCCAATTTTGTTGCTGGTCTTCCGACGACGGTTCAAGGCAGGCTTGGGGTTGGGGTTCGAGTCGGGGTTGGGGTTGTGGTAGGTGTGGGGGCTGAGGTTCAGGTTGTAGCTGGCTCTTGTGCTTACGGTCCTCCTTGTGCTTCTTCTTGTGCTTCACTTTGTGCTTACGACGGTGATACGATAGTGGGTCGTACGTGGGGTTGTACCTAGGGGTTCACTTATTCTTAGCGACAAACTGCGCGTCTTTAAAGCCTAATTATAACTGGACCGTATGTACATCAACGAAGGAAGATGTTATGGTATAAAATCAGAAAGCAAGCAACGTCGACCAACAGAGGCTCGAAAGTGTACAATGTGAATGTAATTTAGCTAAGTATAATTCGCCGACCATGACTTACCGCGGAGATCTGTTACAAGGCGATCCTGCCGGCGAGACTCCTCCTAACATTTTTCTCCTAGCCTCTTTCTTCGCCTTCTTAAGGGCCCTTTTCGCTGCCTTCGCACTAGCATCCTTTACCCCCTGCTTCTGCGGGTCTACCTGTTCCTGCCCATCATCTTCACCGTCTTCCCTGTACTCATACTCATTTTCGAAGTCGCGCGGCAGCTCCAACGGGTCCCTTTCCACCTGAATGTCCTCTGCGTCTGTGTCCTGCTCGTATTCCGGGTCCTGAATCTTTGACGGGATTTTTAAAACCGTCCCCTCACCCTGAGCTCCGAAAGAAATTTTGATAACCGGCGTGGTCCTTGCCGTTCTGGTCGGATCCTCGAGCACAGACTCGTCCCAAAGGTCCTCCATAGAACCGGCCGAACGCTTTTTGCGAGCAACACGGTTGGTACCACGTGGCCTGATTACTGTCGAGTCCGCCGCGGCGAGAGTCTTCTTGTCGTCCTCGTCTGGTATTTTCGCACTTTCTACCGATGAACTACTGAGACGACGAGGTGTCGCGCAATACGCCATTGACGGATTACTATCGCAGTCTGTGGACTCTACTCTCTCTTCTAAAGGTTCGGATGCGTTTCGCGACGAGTCTTCCTCTTCGCTTCTGCTGCTGCTCCAATACGAGGAATGAGAGCTTGAGGCGATTTTCACCTTACCTGGAATAGGACGCAGCAGTCAGCCTTACGTTTGAAAATTCGGACTTTGACTTGCGATTTCTACAGATCGGCTGCCATATGTGTCGGTGATTATAAAAGTGGCCGTGAAGTAGAGAAATCCCTAATATTTTCTGTCGCATCGCAACTTGCCGCCTTGCAATATAATATAATCTTTTTTCCTCTCTCATTCTCATCTTGAGACGACTTTCCTACTCGTAATCACCGGCACGTGTTATGTCATAGCGATCAACATCGATGTTGTTCGGATTTAATGAGCCATTATTCCCTCGACAGGCTTTATCCAATTAGACCAAATTCCATCAGCGTTTCCCCCAAACGAAATCCCGTGTAATTGATTAGAGCATCAGGCAGGATAAGGCTTAAATATAGATCAGCAGAACGTGAACATCGTATTCTCAGAGAACGACGCGACGCTGTACAATACGATGAATACGTATCATTCTTAGATCGGTTAATAATTTCATTTGAAGCCGTAATTCTTAGTCAAGCCTCTCGTCTGCCAAACTGATTGATTGACTCGAGAAAATGATGATGTGAAAGTCTACTGTGATCGCGTACATCATTCGATGAGAAAACTTGCCGAATTTGAAACAGAAAGTGCAGCTGATCAAGTGATCAGTTTGGCTTTTGAGAAGGTCAGCCGTCGCTGCACCGACAGTTAATCAGCATTGCACCTTACGTCGCACCGCAGAACTAACGACTCACCGGCACTCTGTATGGCGGTCGAGATCTCGTTCGGCTGAAGCCTGGACAGTTTGGGAATGAGAGAGGGGCCAAATTTACTCGAATCGGGACTCGAGGCCGTTGTTCTCGTCCCAGCATTCGGCAGCATCGTCGGCTCCAGCCGAGTACAATCACTGAACAAAGTCCTCTGACTTTTCTGCGGTTGCTGAGCACACCTGCGATCACTTTTCCTCGTCGATCCCTGAACGGCATTCTGCGGCTGTTGACCCTGCTGACTGTTCTGCTCCTGCTCGTCGTGCTTCCGCTTCCGACTGACGTCGACGTTTTCGCTGTTCTCGTTGCAGATCGATCGACACTTGCTGCACAAAACCTGCCGCGGCCGTAACCGAACTGTCGGTCGTGCGTTTTTGTATCGGGCGGGCGGGTTGATACTTCGACGGAGGTCGACTTTCGAAGAGGCGGTGTACCTTCGCTCCTGAAAGTAGCTGAATCGAGCTGCGATCGTCGCTAATTTGTCGCCGTCGGGGTCTGGCACGGGTTCAGGAGGCTGCACGCCGCACGGAAGACCTCTGACAATGAAACGAGTTCCAAATGTTGTTATATTATCGTATCATTTATAGGAAAGCGAACTTATGACAATGAAACAATCTTTATCTTAGAAGAATTCCACGACCGAATTCGAACCTGAAACTAGGTCCTACGAAGTCTTACATACACACCCGCAGAGACAGGCCCTCATTCAAGTCAACTACCCGCTTCTCAATCCAACAATCGCACTCGCCGTCGCAAAAAAAAACTATTCGTGAAACATGCAAAACCGTCGAGCATCGTGAACAAGTACACAGAAGTCTCATTCGCGGCTCGGAAAAAAGGAATTCTTCAATCTGTTCGTTCGAGGAGTGAACCTTGGAACTTACACGCACCTCTAGATTCCGCAACGCGGACAATCAGTGCGGAAAAAGGAGGTTGCAGCTGCCCCCGATTGTCGCGGCCAGAGGCACAATTTTATAAATGCCTTTGTTTATGTCATTTTGATTTCCCACTCGGAGTCGTTAAGCCCGGGCGGCTGGAGCCAAGCTCGGAAGTGAAAGCGAAGCGATAACTTAGTTACGATATAAGGAGCAGGATCCGAGGTGCGACTTCTTGCCGGACTGTCGCGCGGAATTGCGCTGGCATTGCGAGTGGGAGTAAATGTCGCTCGACAACGTGAGCCGGTTACACGGTAACAAAAGTAGCAAAATCTGTGTCGTCCCCTCGCACCTCGGTGCGTCCTGCCGGGCAGCAGAGAAAATGGCCATCAGGAATGATTTTCCTAACCCCCTCCCCACCCTCCCTTCCCCTCTCAAGCGTCGCTGGTCCGATATCGATCGTCCTCAATTCAACGACATCACACTCGTATCTCGATGTCGCGATTGGATGAGACTTATTAAATGTTAACAGCCATGCCTTAAATGCCGCTACGAACGTGCGCATAAATACGTGCCGATACCTATTTGCATACTCTTCGTTATCAGCGCTAAACGCTCGTAAGTCAACCTAATCGCAGAACATTTTGATTGCGTATCTCAAATCTTTTCCGTTGCATGCGCAACGACCGATGAAATTTAAGAATTCTTACACGCATGCGTTAGTTATGATATGTAATACGAAACGTATGAAAGGATGAAAAGAAAATCAAGGAAAATGCGGCGCTAGTACCGAAACAGTAAGCGGCATTAAAGGCAGATTAATAGACGACTCTCCTTGCACGTTGCATATTTCATGCCCCGGGTGCGCGTCACGAGGCGCGTCACGACTCACGAGGCGCGTCACGAGGCGCGTCATCAGACGCACGTGAAGGAACATTGTACTTCGGCGCTGTCAAAATATTATTAACGTTCGCGCCCTCCGTTCCATTAGGCGCGGGGGAGCAAAGGAAGATCATGCATTTCGCAACAGAAAAGATGCAAATGCTAACAAATCTGACGATCACATAGAAATTGATTGGCTCTCCCGGAGATGTACTTTTGCCTCGTACTCCTGGAAATGCGATCAAACGGAAGACAGGAAAGTCGTGCTGCTAAATTGCGAATATCATATGGCCGTTTCACGTACACGGTCGATCGGGACAAAAAAGTCGTTGGAATAACTTCGAACGACGATTGCGATAAGTAAACCGATGACCTGGCATTTCGTAATCGGAAAAGTGAAACTGGCGTTGAAAAAAGGACACAGCCGTCATGCGGTCAAAGTAAAACGAAGATTATCGTAGGAAACTCGTCGATGCGCCTTGGAACTTGAGTTCCGCCTTCTGCGTAATCTGCCGTTAACGATTGCGTCAGGCCTGAGAGCTGAAAAAAGGAGAAGTTCGATAAACGGGCGCACTTTCGTGTAACTTCAGTTGATAAACTACTCAGAGATCCTCGGGCTTCCGTCTCCGTGCACCATTCACTCTTGTACGATCGTCGCGAGCTTAGATATTTTCCGAGTGGCGGCGGAAACCTAGAACTTATGTCCGTCACATCCATGGCTTGACTTCCCACACGAGGTTCAAGGAAACGAATTCGAAATGGCTGACGCAGCGTGACGAGACAGGCTTCGCCTTCTACTGCCCAATCAGCGACTTTCTACGCAACGCAGGAAGTTCTAATTTACATAGGCCAGCACATGTGCAGTCAGGGCACATTGAGTCAAATACGAAGTACATCGGAAATCGAATACAGTGGGATACAAAGAATATTTCACTCCGATCAATCCCGTTGTACGGTGAAAATATCCAAATTGCAAGCGAACACTAACGACGGTCCCTCGAAACTCGTAATGTCCGATATTCGGTCCACAATCGAGACGCTATGAGGCACACGAGACGTCGCGTCGATACGATTGGAAGGCAGGAAGGTCTGAAAGCGTCAGGCGCTCAGGCGTCAAGTCTCAACATTCGACCACACAACCCGCTTGACGACCTACGCTCCTCCTTCTGGTTGTTTAAGCATTCGCGCACGGACAGTCCAGTTAACGGTTGACGGAACGTGGTCATTGTCGCGAATATCGGAGGCGTTTGGTCAGCTTTCAAACCAACCATCCCTTTCTCCCTTTCCAATTTCCCCGGAAAATCCCCACAATTATCAGTGTCGCCGGGACGCTATGTAAAGGTCTATACGAAATTGCAGATTGTAAGTCAAGAATTTTCTTCACTTATATTACAATGGAAATCTACGAAACACCGGCACGTATGACTGAAAGCAGCACTTCATTGAACTCCATCGAATGTCACGGAGTTCCCTTGAATTCGTTGTTTGGTCGTGTTACAGACCAACCTGTCAGCTTTCAGACCAACCATTCCTCTCTCCCTCTCCAATTTCCCCGGAAAATTGCCACAATTATCAGCATCACCGGGACGCTATGTAAAGGTCTATACGAAATTGCAGATTGTAAGTCAAGAATCTTCTTCACTTATATTACAATGGAAATCTACGAAACACCGGCACGTATGACTGAAAGCAGCACTTCATTGAACTCCATCGAATGTCACGGAGTTCCCTTGAAATCGTTGTTTGGTTGTGTTACGTGACAACTTGGCCGTACCCAATTGGTTTACCACCAATATGAAAGAAATTGTTCAATACTTCTTTTTTCCAGAAAGTTCCGTAATCTAACGTAATTGGAGAATGTTGCCAAAATTCTCGGCCCTAGGGCGGAAACCTTTGCTACGATTTTTTCACGCGCGACGTACCTTGCTCGGCTGTCATTTTTAAGCCGGAGAAGAAGTGTCGGCCGGTTACATTTGCCGTATAACTGTACTTATTCCGACCAGCGACTTCTCTAAGCAGGAGAATATACACATGGTGGCAGACAAAAACGACTTAATAATGAAGTCACTACTTTATGCCAATCAGCTGCCGAGCTTCGAAGAGAACGTGTTCGTGGCGTTAAAAATACAGCACGCAACGAGGAAGCAACATGACGAGACCACACCTTTGGCATTCGCTGAATTTTCGCCAGACGGCAGCCGGGCAACGGTTGACAAAGTAAAGAAGAGAAATACGCAGGGACTCGTACTCCAATCTCCGTCGACGGAAGCGTGTTTGCGCGTCAAATGAAAAATCTAGCGTCCCTCATAGGTGACGACGAAAGAAAAGTCCGAGAATCCGCGCGGGGGAGGGGGTTGCCAAGATTTTCACGAAGCTCCTGTAAAGTTACAAGCTCTTCGACAGAGCGTAAAATTTGTTTTGTTTGCAAAACAAAAGCTGATTTGCAGGGGAAGACTTACGCTTACGATATCGGGATCAACGACTACGACTATGAATCAGCCACCCGCGAACTCGCGCCATTGCCAAGCCCAGTTCTTGACGGACCTTCCACACCGTGCGCCATACCACAAAATGAATACCATCAAAGTGGTCTGATAAAGTAAAAAAAAATAAAAATTACTTTATTTTTCATCACTTTCCATTTATCTTAGTCGTTGACATCGTTGACGTCGTTGCTACGATGCGAAACATTCAATTTTTTTCCAATTTCTTATTTGGAAAACTTTCATAGGCATTGGTACAATTGTCGAGAGGCGTCCCGCAGTCCTCGTGGAATTGTCATGCGGGCCCGGACTTAGATAAAGGAATTACGCTCAATGCTGGAAAACGCTTTGAAAGACACGCGATCAATGTCAAAATTTCGTACGGTCGGCCGAATTAGACCATCGATAAGACTGCGATGTAACGTTATGACATTAACGAAGGATATCTGCTGATTGTGGACTGTCGATTACGAGCGGATATATTGATGCGACGGCGACGTCGACGGGAAAGGTGTGCGTGTCAATTGACACGCAGAACAAAGGTCTGGCGGGTGTCAGGTCAAAGATTTTAACTTCTGGTAACCGATACTTTCTATTTAAGGAAGGAGACTGGTGGACCATCGTTCAGAAATTATCCATATTGAAGTCAAGCTGAGAAGCCATACGTATCAGATTATTTCAGAAGCTACTAATGCAATGCAATGGATAAATTCTACTGCTTGGTCCCTTCTTTGTTCAAATAGAAACAGAAAGTCTTCTTCAAGATGCGTCCACTTGTGCGGACAGAACAACTTCGCTTAATCATCAACAGAACTTAATACCGACTCCCTCCCTCGGCCCGTAAATACCCGCTGTTCACATTCTGCACACTGTTCCGTGTGCAGAATAAACATATGTTTACCGAATTTTGTGCAACCTTCAGAAAATCTGACGTTCATTCTTTCCGCTGTCCGACGGCAAACATTACCGCGCCGAATTTTTTCGTCCTAAGAGTCAAATGGAAGCTCATTAAAGTACGATTACTTCCGCGAAATACTCAACACCACGCCCATCATCAAGAAAAAACAAAACTCCCCATTAACCACCTACTTGGTGAGAACAAACGTCCTCTTTGACATACAAACATTATCTCGCTGTCTGTACACGCTGTAATGGTACTTAAAAGTGTGTGGATGACGAGAGGATGCTGAAAATAACACATAAAATTACGGAAGAATATGTTTGCAACGGAGTGCCCAGCTTCCTGGGAACGCCGTTCTCGGCTTCGTTCGTCAAACAATCTTTTTCCGCATTATCGTCAAGGGTTCGCACTAAAAGTCCTACTACATCTCGCGGCCCCGTGCTTGCTAGAACAAAGGAAATAGAGTAGCGGTATAGAATAGAAATGAACAAACTAACGCAATGTCAGAAAGGGAAGAGGGACTCGCAACCGAGCGAAAAAGAAGGAAATTCTCAAAATAAAGCTTCGAAAAAAACGCTTATCGAAACACACCAAAACGCTCGGCTGCAATCAACTCTACCGACCGACTCAGTACGTTTGATACGGCGCAAAACGCGAGGGCCAGCAAGCACACTGAATCGCAGAACCACCAGAAGTCACGGATCTCTGCTCCGAATCGGGGAGTGTGCTCAGAGGGTAGACACCCAGTGACGAAAAAAAACACGCGCCGCACCTCGCCATCGGCAAACTGTCATTCAGCCCTCCCAGCCAGCCAGTTTCTATAAATATGCTTATATTTACCTATCCTAGTACGAAGTACGGGGTAGAGCATGTGCGCTGCCCTATACTGTAGTGCACACTGCACGCACGCACGCACGCACGCACGCACGCACGTCCGCACGCACCGCACGCACGCACGCACGCCCAAACACACATACACAGCCGGAGATTTTCACGCGCTTACCTCTTGGTGGCGTCGAGTAGTGCGCCCTGGAAGCACTTGGCGCCCTGGACGAAGGATACGACGAGGATGTCGGGCAGCGCGGACTGGACGGTCACGAGGATCTTGTCGCCGCTGGCGAGGAGCGTGGACGGGGCCACGGTGTCGGCCGCCATCTTGGCTCGTTAGAATTATTGCCTCCTCGCCTCTTGGCCCGAGCGCCGAGTCGAGCGAGGATGACGTGAGGAGTCGCCTCACTCTCCTCCGAGCCCTGGGAGGCCATAAACGCAGCGGCGATTCATCGCACTGGCTCTCTGGGTGGGGAGAAGAGACTGACTACTACTTCTACTACTACTACTACTACTACGTCTACAACGCTACTACTACCACTAATACTAATACTACAGCTGCTACTACTCCTGCTGCTACTACTAATACTACTACTACTACTACTACGACTACTACTACTACTACTACTACTACACTACTACTACTACAACTACTACTACTACTCGGCTCCGATCACTTCGGGCTCGACTCTCGCTTCGATTCTCGTCTGTTATGCCGTCTCTCGTACGTTCCCGTTGTCTCGTAGCGTTCGGGGCGAGGACGACGCTCTCTCAGACTCTCCAAGATGTTCGTAGCTTTTGGGCTTGCCTTCTTTCAATTTGGAGCCACCGACAGCCACCACCGTCGGTCGCGCCGCGACACGCTCCCAGGCCCGTGCACAGCTGGCCACTGAGACGTCAGTGCGCAGCCGCGAATCGGGCACCCCCACTCCTTCTGGCGCCTAGGGGCGGCGGCCGTGTGCATCAAGCCCTGGGTTAATGGTGGACGTGACAGTCTCGACATTTTTTCTTTCTTACAATTAGATGAAGAAATTTTTATACCGTAACATTTTCATTATTTTCTTTGTAGGTAATGTGAGGGATACTTTTAGGGGGAAAAGATGGACGTGTGGGAAGTTAAACCGTGGAGGAACTGGTTGTTTCTTCAGGTGGAGATTACTGGTTGTCGTTTCTAGGAAACGTTACCTATTACGATCGCAACCGGGCTACTCCAAACTGCTTCTTTCAAAGTATTCTGTATCGTGCAACTAACTATCTTAACATTATGGCCAAAAAAACCTACTCTCCCAACGTCAAAACACCCATAAAGGATAATTTTTAATTGAAAAAATTGATCTGAGCGGAGTGCATCGACATAAACGATTGCGACAGACCATCCCAAATTATTTGCTAGTCTACGCTACTGACTTCCGTACGTCAGGCTCGTAACACGGATGCTCCGTGCCCGATGCTTCACGCTACGAACCCCGAGAAAGGGGATCGCCTGCTGCATAGCATGCCGAGTTGTCCCCGACAGCGTGCCCCTCTGGCCACGCTAACTGCCCATATATGTTTCTTTTAAGGAGAAGTAATCGCTCTCGAACGTAGGGCACCAACCTCTGGCCAGGGGCCACTCGTCAGGCGTTCACACTTTTTCTTATGAGCCAAAGAGATAGAGCGGCATACGTCATACGCGCATGCATGCATGGGTGGGTGAGTGTGTGTGTGTGTGTGTGACGAGGTAGGAGGACAAGTTCAAAGAATTGCCCTAATTCTTTATTCGACAATAATTTTCATATCGGTATATCGGAACATTCGATATCGGTATAACTGAAATCTTTTTCCATATACGTACATAATATATGTGGTCGATGCGTTGGCATCCCATATACTCGACACAGTACAAAAACCTGGCACGCGACAAGAGCCATCTATTAGAAGCAATTTTAAGAAGCTCATTTTAGCGAAGACAATTCCATAGGGTCGAGGAATAAGAAAAACCGACTCTAGAGTACCATATCGTATGGTGCTTACAAGTTTCGTCTTCTGTTCCCTTTCCACGTACCGTACACTTATATACATCGACTGCTATCTGTGACAATTTGCTCTCTGGATATACTGGGTACTGTACATTTTGTATTACGACAGATCCATTTGTTCTCATGCGTACAACAAAGCTCTGGAACGATATTCCGTATTGCGCAACCATGTGGCACAACGTGCAAATGTCGAAACGCATGAACGGAACGTGCCCACGTACGTATGTACATATTATGTAAAAAGCGAGTGTGAGCCTTTGAGCGTTACCCCGTCACCAAGTTCACGGGCAACTGTCCTGGCAAATTCCTCTTAAAATGTAGAATGCATGTCCCGGCTCAAACGACACATGCATTAACAATATCCACTTTTTCCCGCCTAACGAAGGATAAAATCGAAAAGCGACCAATGAACCCTTTAATAAACCGCATGAGAATTGAAGCATTCTGGCCAGGTGGAAATCTGAAACTTTTTTCTTCTCTTCGCGTTTCTTCCGTTTTAACGAACAAAACGGTTTGTTTGAGGGTTCTCCATGCTATAGTTTAGGTTGATGGGGCTTGAAAATTAAAGTCCATCGATGTTTTCGTTGGACGAACGAGGGCCCACGTAGACTGAAAAAAATCACAAGCCACGCTGAGCGACACAATTCTGAATAGATTCGGAGATAAGAGCAAAAATATGTGAGAAAAGTATAAAGTAATAGCACATAAAAGAAGATCAATATAAAGGACACTGCTACAATGAAAGTTCTATGAACATGAAAAAGGGAGAGGAAAAGCCGGAAATTTCGTTATCCTTGAAACCGTGGAGCTGACGCCTATCAATACCGTAGATCCGTAGGCAACAAAAGAAGGGCTCAAATAGTAGGGAAAGACGAAAAGACCATCCCGCTTGTTAGTCCCAATAATTCCACGTACCCTCGATCGTCGTGGGAAGGGATCGGAGATTGACAAGAGAGGTTTGCAGTGTCTGCACTCTGTATGTGTACGTGTACGCCGCGTATACGGCGTACGGTGCAGCGCAGGAACGTGGAAAAGCGGAAGGCAAAGGCGGAAAGGGAGGCGCCCAGGAGCGTATGAACGTCCTGACGAAACTCGAGGGGCCCCCAGTCCTCGGCTCCCATATCGAAAGACACTCGACGTCACCCAGTCGGCGAGAGCAGGCCACACTGCCACACTCCAGCGGCGCGTTTCACGGTAAGCGGACTCGAAATCACGAGTCGCTTTACATAAGCCCGTTGCATAATGAGCTCATAGTTAGCGCGGGTGCGTGTGTGCGAAGAGAAGCACAAGTCGCATGTCGAGCGTGGAAGACGGCTGCTAGAGAAGTCCCTGCGGAGTGTGATAAAAGAACGTCGGCCTAGCTCGCCTTCCTATATTATATGCAATACGTAAAGTTGGTGCGAGGTTTGAGAACGAAAATGCACCTGCCGAAAGGGCGACCCTTGGGAAAGTGGGTCGGCTGTCTTAGCGGGTGGAGGGTCGATAATCGTCGCGAACGGGTATCGTCGATATCGTCGTTGTTAGTCAGGACGGGTGTGACGGTCCTCGTGACACGACCGATTAGAGAGCAAGGCGGGTGATATTCCTCAGGACGGATCTACTCGTACGTACTTAGATACATCGAAGCGGGTAGAACATATTTTGAGACGCCTTGACGTTTGGTGGTTGGTTTCGAGGTTGAGGGCGATACCAAATTCGACGCTGCAGTACGGTGAAAGAGTGATCGTGTTATTGAGTTTGGTGGATATGGTTTTCTGTCATCAGTTTGAGGTGTCAGGTAGCACGGCGAACATCCTTGTGAAACCCTTGGGGAATGGTGGACGTTGGGAGTTTGTGCATTTCTGTGTGACGGCAAGAATTCAGGGCGACGAGGCGTCGTCGCGTAGATTCGATCGATCTATGGATCTTCGGGTTTCGAGCGTTTCGACTTCATTCATGGAAGGCTTGCCCCGCTTACCTTCCACTCCTTGCCAAACGACCCGAATCACAAGCGAGTCCGTCTTCTTCGATCAGAAGACATGACGTCAATTGCTTTCCATTCCTTTCCATTCCTTTCGTATGACAACTTAACCAAACCGTGTGAAAAAACACGCTTCATGATTCCCGCCGTTCACTATTTTTGTACCGTCCTGCCGCGACTGCCTCTATAAATATCGACGTTAACAGTCGCTCGTCTCGCGCATTCTGAGAAACACGTTCCCCAGCCCCATGTATTTCTCAAGCACAAGCCCGTCTTTAATCCAAGATTTTTCTAGCCGGACGTTAAGGCAACCCATTTAAAATGACCACCGACCGACTGGACCTGAATAAACCCTTATGGGATTTGAGCACCTTTAAGGGAAGGTGGCAACATTTCGCCTGGGTCACCGATTTTCGTACCTGCGTCCTACCGGAGTCGCAATTATTGGAGGCCAAGAAGTTATGTGAAGATTACAGGTGGGTAAGATGTAACGATCGACATAAACGGGGAACACGGTCAAATGCGTGCCAGTCATTATGAAAGTGGTCCAAACGACAAATATGACAAAATTCGACAATCATGTGATCAGCGGCACATTGAACGATTTGACGGACCCGAAATCCTCGCCTCACTTAATTAGTCAAGCGACAACATCACTGGCACAACTCATACCTACTGTTGGCAGAGAATGGGTGTGCCAGTACTGGTGATACTAACAGCATTGACCATGATCTAGTTTGAGCAAGCCGAAAGGAATTTGCATCGGAACGCTCTTCCCTTCCGTGGAGCGTTTCAAGTGTGTATCGGCAAAGTACATACTATTTCATCTAAGAGTCACAGCGTTGCATAACCGCGCGTTATCAAGCCGTGCACTTCAGAATATCGAGCTCTACCAACACGCAAATGACGAGAAATTTGATTTCGTGCTGAATTTGAATTCCTAATTAACTATACTACCGCTACTGTCACTGCTCAAAGCAAAAGATGCCAGGAGTTGCGAGACTGCACAAAACCCTTTCCGCGTATTACAATCATAATTCTAAAGCATAGAGTACATGTTTTCAACCACCGGGAAGTGGACTAGCTCGAGATAGTCTCACTGATAACGAGTAACGCACGTCTGTCCACGGAAAAATCACCTTCTAGCCAAATAACAAACTGGTAATGCGGCTCTATGCAATGCACTCGATGCAATTTCCGTCAACAAGTGCTGTACTTTGATAGGAAGAAATGCCGACGTAGTTCCAAGGATAAATAACGCTTATCGATTGTGTGAATACAAAGTTTCTAACGATCACATTATCTCCGATAGAGCTGGAAAGGAGCCAGCCGGCACAACCAGAGATCAAATCGTCTATGCCAAGAAGCTGTACGAGTCGGCCTTCCATCCCGACACAGGTGAATTGCAGAATGTATTCGGGAGAATGTCCTTCCAGGTCCCCGGTGGCATGGCAATCACCGGTGTTATGCTCCAATTCTACAGGTATCCAATTCCTATTAAATGTCCACACCTTACGTAATTATATGTGTCCACGATCATGATGGTAAAAAAAAACAGAAAAAATTGCTTTTCTGACTCATTCTACGATTCACCGATTTACGTTATCATTAGACTATTAGTAACAAATCACCGGTACAAATGTTATTACATTTTTAAACTAATTCATGGCTCATTCGGTTACTATACAATTTACGATTTACGCGACGAATATCAATTATCGACTTGTTCGATAGAACCACCACGGCAGTAGTTTTTTGGCAATGGGTGAATCAATCGTTCAACGCCCTCGTCAACTACACGAACAGGAACGCAAACAGTCCGGTGACGACGAATCAGCTTGGTATTGCGTATCTAACTGCAACCGCAACTGCAATGTTAACGGCCATACAGACAAAGTCTTATTGGTCGAAACGAGCCAGTCCTTTGATGGCAGTAAGTTCAATGAAATAGTATGATGTCCCCTGCTGTCCATCTTTCAATATTGAACCGGGCCATGCTTTTATGTGTTAGAGATACGTGCCGTTTGCCGCAGTTGCAGCTGCTAACTGCGTTAACATCCCGTTCATGAGACAAAACGAAATATTAGGCGGCATCGATGCTTGCGATCAGAATGGAAAGCAGCTAACGAAGTCAAAGGTGAGACTAAGGGAAAAAGAGAGCGAGAGAGAGAGAGAGAGAGAGAGAGAGCGAGAGCGAGCGATTGTATTCTTATACCTAATAGCCACGAGACTGACTGGCAACTAAACATTGCACATTCTTTAAGCTTGCTGCCGTCAAGGGTATCAGCCAAGTGACCGTCTCAAGGATCATCATGTGTGCACCTGGCATGCGTGAGTATGAAAGCTAGCCAAATTAATAAGTCGATATATAAGCATGGGATAATGCATAATAAGACGATGCTGACGTGCCTTTCTCGTAATTTGATAATGCGTAAACTCATATTTTCAGTCATATTGCCGCCTATTATGCAGAGACTAGAGCAGAAAGCATGGATGCAAAGGATCAAAATTTTACACGCTCCTATACAGGTCATGATGATTGGATGTTTGTAAGTATATTCAGATATTTAACATGTTAAATTATATTGGTTTTGTATCGTATATCGTTAATACAATGCTTATAATTGATTGACCGTTTCAGCCTAACGTTTATGGTGCCCACCGCCTGCGCACTGTTTCCTCAACAATGGTATGCTTCTACTGCATAAAAACCTTAAACTGAGTGAGCCTCACTAAAGCAATCAGTATTAAGCATTCTCTTTACTTCTTTCAGCTCAATCAAAGTATCTACCCTACAACAATGGGAACCAGATAGTTACGAGGAACTTAAGCGGAATTGCAGAGATGGCCAACTACCGGAACGTCTCTACTTCAATAAGGGATTGTAAAGCGCACAAAGCTCTAGTCTCAAATGGAAAAGAAAAAAGACTTTGAGCCGAGAGAGTGAAGGTATCCTAAGTAGTCAAGAGAGATATTCTGCTGGTTCGGAATAGACTATGGCACATAACGGAATAGCTAAATCCTCCTTTCCTCATTGTCGCAATAATTTATGTGCATTTGGATGATTTCGTCGTTAGGACTGCCTGAGTCCCTCCCTTTCGTTTAATGATTGGACCTACATTCTGCGCGTCCTTTTTTTCTGAATTTCTTACACACGACGCTATTAGTATTTCCGTTCGGGCGAATGAACAAATCGATGACAAATGTTGACAATACTATAAAAAAATACCTCTTTGTTCGTTCGGAGCGATTGCCTTGTAATCAAGGTCAGACAACATGCCCTCTCTCTCTCCCTCTCACACACACACACACACACATACACACACACACACACACACACACACACACACTTGCGCACACGGGACTGTTGGTAGCAAGAAACACGTAGTTCTCGTAAATTAAGCGCTCAAACGCATATCCAAATTCATCGTCCACCCCGACAACCATGCACGTGGGAATTTTGTCGATTGTACGTTGAGCAACTTGAAGCGACTTCACTACCTCGCCCTGTCGAGTGGTTTTGAAGAATTGAAAATGCTGCCTTGTATATTTTAGTATAAAGTGTCAATAAATGTTGCGAGACAGAGTGAGAGTCGAACGAGTCTTATTGAAGAATTTCCACCCGCTACATGTTAAGCCTCACAGATTCTTGAACTGTCTGAAGGAGAGTGCGTGTTTATGTTTACAGACAAAACATCTGACAATAAGTGCATAATGTATATTGGAGTAGGGCTATATGTTCGGTCTGCTATGCGTGGATGGATTTTGCGGCGGAATATATCCAATGCGGTCCTGAATCTCGCTCTGCGGTACTTTTCCGCCCCACGACGAGGGTTGATTGAACGTCTGTCTCTCAGATTCCTTCTTTGCCTCGTGCGCTTTTCTCATAGGCTCGTATTCCTGCAAATCGTCTAAGCGCAAATCGATTTTCGTCGGACTCCGTCGAATCATTTTTGCCCGCGCGAATACACGGGGGAATTTTTGCTAAAAATAGAAAATAAATCGATCACCCCGTACATAAAACATTCTGTGTGCCGACGCTGACAACCGCGTTGCACAATGGGAGATATTTGTTTTGCCTCCTCAAGGGACACGTCATCGCTCGTAAGATCCTTTTGCATAAAACTAACGTGTTCGTGGATCGACGAACGGAACGGGGAATATTGAAAAATATCAAATATATTCGGCGGTTTTCACGGTCAGGTCTTAAGACTTCGGACCGTCTTAAGTCAAATTTAGAAAGTAGTTATTGGGCAAAACTGTGCTTAAGGTGCTCTTAAGTATTAAGACCACACTATGAATATCATCAATTATGCAGTTTATCTCAAATTGTCGGTCGTGAGTTCATGTTTGGTGAACCGCGAAAAATGTTTGAAACGCGATTTTTTTTTACCATATGTACAGTCAAATTCATCGTGTCATTTCGAACATCTTCGACACCAACACCCCCGCCCTCCCTCCAACCGTATCTCACTCTTTCTTTTAAAAATAACAAAATCATGTAATAAAGAACAAGAAATGGAATACGGAAGAAAAAGACGCATTAAACTCTTGGCTTTCCTAATAAAGCCTGTACAGACTATACATATTACATACCAGTACGTGCACCAGTCTCTTAGAATTTCTAACCTAGACGCGAAAAATATTTCTAGCTTGTCGACATAGAGAATTGCGAAAAACAATGACTGTCAGTCTGTCAGACACTCAACGCACGAACAACACGTCCGTCTGCCCGAGGAAAATTACGAAACCGTTTGTATTTCCCCTGAGGTGCCCCGTAGATGCCTCTCGAAGGCGCCACCGAAAGTCGCACCTGAGCTGCGGCTTAAGATGGCGGCCAATACCAGAATAGAAAACTGGCCAGTAATAATTTGGAAATAAACAAGCGACACCAGAGTATGCACCGATTACCGAGACTTATTAGATCGGGAGAATGATAATGTTCATGCGACGTACCGGGCGAACAGCTCGCAAATGCGCGTTGTTTCTTGTACTGCCTTGAAAATGCGGGTACAACGAGGGATTTGGCCGCCGTAAACACGCTTCCGATCGAGTGCTACGATTTTCGTTAATTCTGCCCAGGCGGCAAGCACTCGACCCTAGTAAATTGTAAATAATCGTAGATCGGGCGACGGGCGACCAGACGCCAGCGCGAGAGGATGCTTTACTTGGAAGATTATGTCGAAAGTACGTAAAAACGAGGCGTGCTTCGCTTGCCCAGCTTCGCGAAAGAGTTACTAACCTTGTTGCAACTAAGCTCTCTCGTGGCCGCTTTGTATACTTAATGTTGAGACGCTCTTTGCTCACCTCGTTACAATTTCACGCGAGATCATTCCCGTTTCACTTACGTTCTGTATGGTTCGGCGATCGCGTAGGAAACGCGATGTCGCTTGACACTAGCTATTTCCTCGCCGCTTAGGTTAAGCGTATGTTTTTCAACCGGTCAGTAGCTCTTGACCATCCTTAATAATCTACTTTCGAATAGCTGCAGCCTCGCGATCAATTTCCGAACGATGTAGTAGCGTTTTCTCAACAGCTTCGAACGATTCTTCCTTCCTTTAATACAAACACTGATTTCTGGGGAGGCACGATTTATGGTTATGTTCACTCTCTTCTCTGATTTCAGTGATCGAACATCTTCCACAAGAACTAAGGGACCGATTTACGGAAATGAGAGAAATGGACTTAGGTGTACAGAGTACGTAGTCTGGGAGCGATAAGGACTGCTGTGCCATTCACCCATCTCCCCAATCTGCACAAACGTTATGAATGACCCGATCCCTCTTTTTCAGATTCAATGGATAGTTTAGAAAAGAAAGTAAAAACGTTCTTCTCGAATGCTAAGAAAATGAAGCCCACAGAGAAGGCAGCAGAGTATGAGGCGATTAGAAAAGAATATTACGAAACTTTAGTGGACGCAGATGAGAAGGTCCATTTAGCCAATCAGATGTACGACTTAGTAGATAGGTACCTGAGAAGGTTAGATCAAGAATTACATAAATTCAAAATGGAATTGGAGGCTGACAATAAGGGGATCACGGAGATATTGGAAAAGAGATCCCTGGAACTAGATCAGCCACCTACGAATAGTAGTCAGAAGGAGAACCGTTACAGTTTTGCGTCCAGTAGGTCGAGAGACAATCACAGTCATTGTAAGCGCTGTCCACCTGACCAAGTTTGTCGAACCTCCATACCTCTGGCAAGTTAAATTAACCATTGTATGCATTACTTCCAGCTCGAGCAGAGAAAAGGAGAGATTCCAATGCGTCTTCTGCGTCTATAGAGAAGCGTTTAGCGATAGAAAAACTCCCGTCAAGTCTTCCCGAGCCCCGGCCAGCGTCAGCGAATTCTGGACCAATAGTAGCCGCAACGAGCGTGCCGCCGACGCCGACGGCGATCGCAAATTCCGTTGGCCCCGTGAGTTATAATCTCGGTCACATAGGCGCGGGCGGCAACGCGATTGCGGCCGCTGCTTCACAAGCGATCGCGGCGACGCAACACATGCAGCACGGTAGGCGAACGGCTAGCCTCAAGGCTAGCTACGAGGCCATCAACACAGGCGGAGTGCACGCTGCCGAATTTAGTAGGGAATTGGCTGGCGCCGCTCAAACTGCTATTGCAGCCATACAAGAAACAACAAAAAAACACAAAAAGTGAGTATGACTTTGCAAAGTATTCAAGAATGTAGAACTGCACGGCACTTCCATGGCTGAATTAAGAACCAAGACGATAGGAAGAAGAAAAATGTTGCAATTTCGAATAACCAAAATTGCTGCGTCCATTCTTAAACAGGAAAGTAACGACAACTGTTCCGAGCTCAAGCGTCATTGCCGCCACGGTTCAACCACCTGTCTCACCTCCAGTTGTCACCACGACCACGTCGACGGTTGTGGACTCGGATAACCCGGACTGGACGTACGACCCGAATGAACCGAGATATTGCATATGCAACCAAGTATCTTACGGAGATATGGTTGCCTGCGATAATTCAGACGTAGGTGACATACGACTTTCTACGCCTAATTCCATTGCACGGGGTCTGACCTTTGCGATTCTGTCTGTCTACAGTGCCCTTTCGAATGGTTCCACTATCCGTGCGTGGGTATCACCGCACCGCCGAAAGGGAAGTGGTACTGTCCTCAATGTACATCTTCTATGAAGAGACGAGGAGGTCGAAAGAACTGATTACGCTCTAATAATCGGTCGACGAATCGCAAGAATGAATTGCTACTACCTCTTAGGCACTGTCCGTCGAGTACCACCTTAGTTAGAAAGCTGTTAATTCTTATTTTATATGACTTTTTAAATGTGTTTAAAGTTTAAGTCACGATTTTATCTGGTCTTGGTCTTTGTCTGTCGACTAGCTTGAGTTTCCGTTTCGCGATGCGAAGAGTGAACGAAACCGACGACTTAATCAATCTTTGCCATCGGGCCATTTTTTTACCGCGTTTTGTAGAAGGCAATGAAGTAAAGCAGGAGGGGGAGGGGGGGGGGGGACGTAAGAGAAATCGGATCGGCGTGAGATGGTGCAAAAAGTGAGCCTCGATAAAATGTGGAACTCCGACGATCGAGTTCCACGCCTAACAGTCTTTCCCCTGCCCCCCGTTGCTCCCCTTTTTCAGTCACATCTCCGTACTTTTTGCACCATCGTACACCCTCGGTCACATTTAGTTAGTCTCTACGAGTTCACGATTGGAAGACAACTCTCTGGATTCGAAAATATACAAAGCGACTGAATGAGAGATAAAAAGAAACCCGAGGAGCTAATCTTCGCTCTGAATCTTTCACGCGAGAATCCTTCGACGACTTTTCTCTAGTTTACGCTGATTAACTTTGAAATGTGTTTCAAGTGGTACGCCCACTGTTAGTTCGGGTGCGCTTAAATGAATTGACACGGATTGACGAATGTGCGCGCGATTAAAATTCTAAGTGTTCTACGCTTTCAAACGAAATAAAAAGAAAAGATAAAAAAAAAACGTATGACAAAAAAAGAGCCTGAGACGGGAACGGATAAATTTAACGCCGAAACGACGTATCGGCGACCAAAAAAATAAAAATATTAATTTCGGATCGAAGAAATGTAGCGACTACCTGTATAAAATAAAGTGAACGATACGGAGATACTCGTTAATCGTACCTAAGTACAATGAATCGCGAACAATGTGTTGCACGTATCGAATAGGCGCGAGTCATTTTTCCAATTACTCAAAACACGCGACGACGTCATCAATTTATGACTGACCCCATTCAATAAATTCGTGTATAATATTGAAATTCAACGAAAAATCACGATGACCGTCTGTACCGAGAGACGATTCCTACAACTTGATCGCAGGGTGGATCATTATCAAACGTCCTATGAACGATCGCATCGCTTCCAAAATCCGTTCGCGATTTTGCAAGATATTCGCGCTCAAAGAAAGTTACCGACGGACCTGACAAAGCGAGCTTCACTGTCGGACAACTATGTATCAGTGTATAATAAAGTGTACGCTGCCAAATATGTGGACTATCTGGCAGAGCGATACGGGAGGTCCCACAAATCTTTGGCTCCTAACCTGAAGGCATTGCATGAAAAGTATATCGCGCATCCGGTGCAGCCAATGAAATTTGGTTTAACGACTACCGGTTAGATATATTGAAAATCAGAATTCATCGTTGCGCCGTGTGGTATCATTTCCGGCCAATTAATCGCATTGATAATGAACCAACGCAAGACGTTGCAATTTTTTCATTCCATATTGCCACCCAACGGCCTGCTTCTTGGGACGGTTATTGCGACAAATATATTTATCGACATGAAACATCAATGAAATTTTGACAGAAAAATATATACGTACACGGTATCGTTCGTGATATGTCAAAAATGTCCTTCAATAATCTTCCAACGATTGCTCCCACTTAGCACGACAGTGTATCGAACAATCTCTCCTTTGTACGTGTAGCACGATGAGAAATATAACACAGGCAATGTACATTCTCAACCGTAGGCTTGACTTACCGTCTGTCGAGTAGAGTGTCGGAGCCAGTGCCCTTGCATCAGAAATGTCCTGTGGCTGAGGCAATCGGTGGTGGGACGAGCGCTTCCACCAGTAAGGGTGAATTGTCGATTTCTCCGAACGAGCCGGGCTTCAGCAAGCACGGGGATCCGTACGTCAGTAGCACGCGAATGGTGCACACGGAGTTCAGCGGGAAGCAATTGACTGGTGTCGCGAAGAAGGACATCGTCACGCATTACGATACCATCGCCATTCCGAAGTGTCGCGGTTTCGGTCCGAAAATCGTCCCTCAAATAGGCGCATACTTCCCGCGGTGCAGGACCGAACCGCACTCGGTTTTCGTGCCAAAACATCGCGCGCCGCTCGTCGGAAGCCGTACGTCTACATACCGAAACGATTATGACGACCGTGCAACGAGTTTGCTGTCCCGGAAGGAGACGATTCGCTTTCCGGCACTTTTCAAATTGTCGCGCAACGAAATCTTCACGACGCCGGCGATGTACTGCACGGAACAGTGTCATGTCGGCACTGGCTGGCCAATCAGAGCGGTGGTCGAGATGTCGGCCCAGTCGGTCCAATGCCGACTGTAGTCCAGGCGATTGACCCTTCTTTCAGAATACTTCGCCTTCTGCACTCTGTTCGTCATTGCAGATCGATGTAACGTAAGCTAACGATTAGAACAATTAGAACGATAAAGAACATGTAAATGTATTGAAACGTTGCTGCTCCTTCTTCGTCGCCGTGTCGACTTCCCCACGGCAAATTCTGTTCAAATATTTGAATAATCCGATGTATCGAAGAGAGCGGCTGAATCGACCTATCGATGCATCGATGGGGCGCTATAATTTGAACATGCTTAAGGGCGGACAATAGTGGGTCAGTAGCTGTCAAGTGTCAAACGGAAACAGCTATTGGCGATCACCTAAATACGCTCCAAACGTCCTTGAAATTATTGCAACAAATTTCAAATAACTTTATGCATTTGCCAAACGAACGGAGTAAGTAACGTATGAATAACAACCATTCAGCCTGGAGACGTTCGGCCGCGTAATGGACAGTGCACGATTCATTGCACAACTGATCGCTAATGACAAGAAAGTAATGCAGATAACTCGTACGGGGTCCAGTGATTCGCAGGACGGTCGAATCGACGTCGACAATCCTCTATGGGATCAAAGCACTTACATCGGACGATGGAAAAACTATGCCTTCATCACGGACTGTCGCACCATTTTTGCGTCCAGGGAGCAACTGGAAAACGCGAGGAATCTATGCGAGGAATATAAGTGAGACAACATAATTTCATCAACGAAAGAAACAGGCACGCGCATGCATAGTAGGAAGATGATCGTCAACACAATTGTCTCTACTATAGGGCAGGTAAAGAACCGAGTGACGTGACGAGGGAGGACATTATCTACGCGAAAAAATTGAAGGACAGTGCTTTCCACCCTGACAATGGCGAGCTGATGCACGTCCTCGGAAGAATGTCCTGCCAATTGCCTACTTCCCTTGCTCTCACGACTGCCATGCTAACATTTTACAAGTACAAAAAACAGTCGAAGACGCTAAGACATGTTCTTATCTTAACAGAGATTTTATTATTATTGAATCAGATCTACCATTTCGATTATCGGCTGCCAGTTGATAAATCAGGCATTCAACGCATTCGTCAATTACACTAATAGAAACGCGATGTCGGAGGATCCGGAGGGTCAGGATTCCATTAGGGAAGCGTTTATTTGTGCAACCGCAGCAAGTTGCGCCGCTGCCGTTGGCTTCAAGAAGTTACTCACAAAAAAGGGACCAATGTTTGCGGTATATATATATATATATATATATATGTCACGCACAAAGAATGTAATTAATGTGAGTTGTACATTTGTAGAGATGGGTGCCGTTCTGTGCCGTGGCGGCTGGAAATATGGTGAACCTGCCGATAATGCGGCAAATGGAAATAAGAAAGGGAAATCCTATCTCCGCTGAAAACTCTGACGGTATCATCATGAAGTCCAAAGTTGCTGCTGTAAAGGGAATCAGCGAATGTGTCGTGACCAGAATCGTGATGGCTGCCCCAGGAATGATGCTTGTTCCGTTGATAACGGAAAAAATTAAGCCTTACTGTTTTTACCAAATTCGACCGTGGATAGCTGTTCCCATAGAACTTGGCTTGTGTATATTGACGTGAGTGACATGATTAGTATTTCTTATGGTAAATGGTACATATCTTGCTATATTACTTTTTCGACTACTATATGAATAATGCCGTTCATGTGTATAGGTTGTTAGTGATCATTCCGTCGGCTTTGGCTATATACCCGCAATGCAAGTATGTCGAACCACCTCCTTATAGATTATCATTTATAACGCTCAAATATATACGGGTATTTATGTTGCAGCTCGATGAGGCCGCCACTGATGAAATTATATGCCAATGAGTATTGTGAATTCCGAGAAAAAGTGGGAAAGGATTCAATGCCAGACAGAGTGTACTATAATAAGGGCCTCTGATATATCAATCCTACTTACTTGTTTTGAAAAAAATATTTATCTACGTATGGTACAAAGCCTAGGAATCTTAATGTACAATGTCCACGTTCTTCTTCTTCTTCTTCATTTTTATTGGTATAGGTCCAGGCATCTTGAATACTGTGCTGTAATAAATTTGAAATGATTGTGCCACATGCGCCTCCTTCCAATTTTAATAATAATACAATTCTCAACCTAGTGCAATACTTACTGACAAGTTGTGCAAATTGGACTAAATTTGCAGAAAACTGTAAAGAATCAATACAAATATTCATTAAACATAGACTCCATGTTCTTCTTAGATGACTTTACATTCTGGTAACATTGCTTACTTGATAGACAGACGGAGCACACATAACCAATGTCAACCAATTCCTGGTGGCAAAAACATGCTGCACGATAATCCACTTTAACAGGTGGTGGTAAAACTAACTTTGACCTAACACTAGGATCAGGTAGAAAAACCCACTGAAACAAAACACATAGCTTATATTACATACCACAAAAACAAATACTGCCACTTCCTCGACTAATGACTGAAACCTACCAATAAATATTGCAGTAAACCAGACAGCTGAGGAACCTTCAAATAATTACCGCCTGTTATGTCACAGCCTTGTTGCAGCAAAGATAACTCCTGATCCAAGCTGCATACATCGATTATAATACCCTAAACAGACACACACAATAAATGTCAGCCAACATGCTTCTTTCATCGATTTACATACGTACACATCATTTACAAACCATTTTCTGTGCAGTAAAAAATATATTCATATAATTCATATATTGGGTAGCAGAATCACTGCTTGCAGTGATCACCAAAATTCTAGGTGACAATTTTTCTCCAGGCATTTTCTCTTTCTCTAGTCTTGTAATATAGCATAATGCCATGGTAAGAGCCCCGGATATCAAACTTTCATTGTTTAATGGTGCGTTCATTGATATCGCATTTATAACTTGCTGCAACTCATGTCTGACAGCACGCTCGACAATGGTGAACTTTTCATATTGTCCATCTATCTGCCTAATCTCTGTTGCCTTTACCGAGGGATAGAGAAACTTTGCACCATGCCCATGGGAAGCCATCACTGCCAGTTGATTTGTGGACGCCTGCATAAGGTGAGCATTGGAGAATACTATCGTCGAGTCGAGGCATTGAGTCAGAATTCTCGTTTCCTGCTTGACGATCCTTTGGGCGGGGTTGACGTCCAATATGATTACCAACAGGCTCGTTTCGATCTCTGTATTACACAATACAAAGCATATACCGGTCAGGAAACAGTTAAATGTATTGTTTCGAACAGTTCTACATAACCTATAGTAAATACCGACCGGTCGTCATTGTGACTTCTGTTGAATATTAGCACTACCTCGTGTAACAACAGCCGCAGGAACCATTTTCGATAACTTACACGGTCTCTGGCCGGTTTGGCCGACGCGGCGGCGCAATGGCAAATGTCACTGCAGGAAGAGGGTGCTCCCACGTGTGATTTATTTGATAAATATTTACTGTTACATCCTCAAATTTGTGAAAATCTTGTAAATTGAGTAGCGGGCAACATGTTTGTGCAAATGTTTTTGCACACTTTGACTTGATGTAGTGAATTAATCGAAGTATCCGATTCTGATTCCAGGCACCTTTGGCCGCGAGGAAAATTAAAGTTTGCCGTGGATTTTAACCTCGTTTTTGCAGCTTTCGCATGATTTTCGGTGAGTTTTACACAATGAAGTCTCATAGAACGCCGTTTTATCAATACCCCCCACTAATTTTGTTGTTGTTGGACTGAACTCATGAATCTTGTATATCAGACAACTAATAAATTCTAATTTTATAACTCCTTTGTTTAAATTACGAACTTTACAAGCTAGTAGAATGCTGTGGCACAGTGTCCGAATCTTTTTGGAACTTTTCACTACAGGTGTAAACAAACGTCCGTGTATATTTTGATCTGTTCGGGAAGTTTGGTCAAATGTGCACGTTGTTCGCGAAATTCTCACTCGAATGTTCATTGTAGAAAGTGAAACCTCAATTAGATGTATTATTTTCAGCATCTAAACTTAAATCCAATATAGTTTGTGGCACCTGTCCGAAAAAATAGAATGCAATCTTACGAAGAACGCAGTCTCAAAATGTTGGAAATAATACATATATTTGAATTATTCGAAATGACGAGGTGCGAGGGTTAAAAATTGAAGCATAATTTGAACGGTATGGTCCCTTGTGCTTAGTCTTCTCTTGAGGAGGCTTCACAGTGGCTCAGTTTGGCCGAGACGCTGGCAAGACTGACATCGAAACTCGTTAGTTCCAATATTTTAGACAAATAGTTCAAAAATTTGCAAGACAATTATGCAAAGGTTTAAACTTAGTACTGTTGAGTAATAAAAATATTTTATATTGATTTCAGGCATTCTTGACATTTCGGGATGTAAAAGTACGCCGTCAGTTTTCAACGTGATTTTTTCGCATATTTCGCGTCAATCTTGTGAGTTTGGCACAATTCAGTACATGATTTTTAAGTATTAGAGCCATATTAGCATCTGATAGATCTCGGAAAAAATGTAGCTTATTTAGAGCTAGAGCAGCAAAAATTACCTTTTCCAATATCGTGAGTAGGTACGTGTAACCCCCATGTACCACAGGGCATTGGGGTTCAAGTACGCAACTTGAACGGTTCAAATATCTATTATCAATTAGAATTTCAGTCCAGTTACACAGATATAGGATGTTATTAATATGAATTTATCATCCATAAAAAGATTTAGGACACAATATACATTCGAAGTAAAATTTCATAAATGCTTTACAGTATCAAAATATTCTTCAGACTTATTACACATTAAACTTACAGTGTATATAAGTTAGTAAGAATTTCACACCAACAGCTTGACCTCGTACAAATATACTCTTTTCTGCTATTTGAATGCTTTGTTTTAGTAGTTTTTATTGGTAGAATTTGTTAACTCTTGTATACTTTTCCATTGAGCCAACACAGCCAGCGAGTTCCGCCACGATGAAACCTATAAACGAAGAATTATTCCTACCAATTTCACTCTGCCTGAGCGCTTTGTGATCGAGAGACTTTGAAAATCTTATTTTGAGGTCCAAGGATCCATCGATGCTGCGTGTTCCAGTGTTATGCATCCAAGCCAACACCTGTGAGTAAAATTTTCCAGTCTTTCCAATCACACAATTATCGTCGCTGGACGGACGACGGTCCAAACCAACAGGGCTGGTTGGTTATCATTATTCCTTAGGTATCGTATGAAGAGCATAATTAACCTGTTACACGAGATGATGCGATGCCTTGCGCGAATCTTGTACGCATATAACTCTACTTATGGATGCGACTGCTCGTGAAGTATTCAACGGCAATGTATCGTAATTCCATTGGTAGAACGTTCGAAAAAAAACTTATTCTCGTCGCGAGTGAACGAGAGACGTACGTATATATGTGAGGCGAAACTTTAGGAGCGATTAAAATGGATGCAAAAAGTTAATTTTCGGGAAAGCCGAACTCAGATTCAGATAGAGCGAATGAGAGGCAAGAGCGTTTTATAAAAGGGGAGTTGAGAGGAAATCTTGTGGTGGCCGTAGAAACAGACGGCCGGAGTGGCGATATACTAATTTGCGGTGCTAATCTGCCACGTAAACCACCTGTTATTTTCTGCTTCTATCCCTTCGAATAGATACGCCCGTAAGATACGAAAATGGAAGATGAAAGAAACAGAAAGTACCGCTTACTCAAGAAATGTGCTTTACTCACAGGAGAAACGGGTTTCTCGTCTATCTTATCGCGATTGACGGCTGAAGAGTTTGATGAACGACGTAAAACACAAATGAGAGTACTTTACGCTCGATCGATCTATCGACTTTTAAATACCTGCTGCAAGAATCGCTATTACTTAATCCGGGAATTCTGTATCTTGATGTGGAAGGGAAGTAGAAGAGGGAAGCATTTACAATTTTCGTTTAGCGTTTTACAAATAAATGGCGCTGACAAAATTACAAGAATGGGGGACAAGGCAAAAGGACCGTCATTAAAAGGAATCATCCTTTGTTCGCTTTTAGAGAACTACTCACGAACGAGGTCAACCGACGGGAATGAATAATTCATGGAGATTCTCATGCGACGTTAGCATTATGAGTGCGGGGTATCCCGTTTTGTATCTCGTAATTTAATAGCCCCTTTGTACGTCGTAATTTAATTACGTTCGCCCGGGATGAGCGTCTACGCTTGCGCGTCATTTTATTTTCTTCAACTGTTTACTCGAGAATGGGAACAGGGAACAGCAACTTCGTGCACTGCGTAGCAATTGATCGACAATGACGACGGCGCGGGCGGGGCCAAAAACAAATGAAACAAAAAATCATGCGTATTACGGTCCATAATGAATGCCGTAGTTTGGTCATGAGGGGTCTTTGAAAAAATGGGAAAAATCTTGCTCGTAAGATTGAATCCGAAAACTACTACATATTCGGAAGTGTTGCTCTCATTGTCGTAGCGCTGCGATGGATAATGCAGTGCGCTCAAAACTTCAGAGGATTGTCGCGATGAAAATTTAAGTAGGTACATACCGCGCCCAGGAGACTTTTAGCCGGTGCAACAATTCTACACGTTGACGCGTTACTGCTAGTGCACTTTTTATCTTACTTATTACGAATTCAATGCCCTTATCCGTTTTTCGCGCCTGCGGTCTTGTCGTTGACGAAACGAATCAATTTGCAGGCACGACGATGACGGGAGTAGTAGTAGCAGTACTAGTTTGAAGCAGCACTCGCCGCTCACTCATTAATCATCGCACGCCTTCCGACACTTAGCCGCATTTTCCCAACATTATCGCTGCATTACGATACCTCGCAGACGGACTTATTGTCTCAAGGATTATCTCATTTTCTCATGGACCGCACACGTGCCTACGACGTTCCATCGAGTGATCGATCATTTTACATCCGGGAGCAGAATGATTGAGGGACGTGAGTTGGATCGCAGTTGACGTTCACCCACGCTCACGCTTCTTCACGGAAAAGGGCTAAGAGTCGTTATGACGACGATGGTCGCGCGATTATGGGTCACGAAGCAGCTCGGTTACACGACCTTGGCTCGACAACGCGGATTCCCCACTGTCGACCACCCTCGCGCGTCACGGTCGGGTCGATGTCGAACGGCTCCAGACATTCTGGCACCGGGGGGTACCGGCGAATACCAGCCAGCCAGCTACCCCACTCTTTTTTACTCGTCATACAGACGGTATGTGAAAAACACGCGATATGCTTCTCTAAGTATGCCCCCGCGGCTATTTCGAAAGGTTCATTTTTGCCCATACAACTAGACCTTGCAAATTCTACCCTCTGTCGAATTGTATGTGTATTGGATGCGCTCTGTCGCTCATCCAACCTACCTTCCGCAAAAGCCCAATAATTGGGTCGTTAGAATAATTGGGAGACGGAGGATTGTCTTGAGGTGACATCTTCTTCCCGGTACTGTCAATGCTCAATGCGAGCACGTGCTGCCGATATGGAGAGTTGTCGGGAAGATTTCAAAATATTTATTTCGCCGTGAATACGTACACCCCTACTCTGACGGGTACCGATAGTTAGACGTTCTAACGCAAGCGTTATTGCAAGTTCACTTGACGAAAATGAATCCCGATCCCGGAATTTGTTTTATTGTTTAACGGCTGTCGTGATCGCCTTCTTCGTAAATGGTATCGCGTTCATCCGTCGTCTGTAGCCGCTGACGCTCTACAGGCTGAAGCTGATGCACTGTGACGCGAATACCTCTTGCTTTGAGACTCGTTACAAACACCCAACTTTCAAACTGTTATTACGTAACACTGATATGTCGGTCTGTATTGGCTGTCGCCCAGTCGGATGTCAACCGTTCTCGTCCAAAGCCTTGCAGTGCGTCGATCTCTTCATCGTCGTATCAAACATCCAGATTCGTCCGAACGTTAATTCTTCTTCTTCTTCTTCGACAATCGATTTCCTTTGATCTATCGTTCAATCGTCAGAAGAACACCTTAGACCGGATCTGGCGCAGGTGCAAGTAGCTGCATGCTACTACTCGACTTGGCGATCTGCAACAAGTTAAACGGCATCGATTCTACTTCCCCTTTCACCGCTAGTCTCTTTGGCGCATTAGAATTTACCTGCTGTTGGGGTTGATTGTGCGACTTTCTGGCGTAAATCTTTAAGACCCTACAATTGCAGGCGACAGACAGTGCCACAGCCAATCCCTGTAAAATACGCCGCGGCGTTGTTAGAAGAGCTGAAGACGATTGTTCTCTGTTGATGACATTGACGACAACGATAGAGGTCGAGACATGGGGAAGATCGCTTTGAAAGGACAAATTTTGCTGAGACACGTGCGGTAGACGAGTCGACTCTTCGCAACACTCGACCCGTTTTCTCATTTCAACTCATCGCGACTCGAGTCAACATCGCGAAGACACCCGCTGCGTCGCGCGCCGGTGTCAAGTTGGTGACAAAAAGTGCAGAAATTCTGCGCGGCAAGGTGGCGTCGGGACAACTTTCTTTAAAAGTCTTTCACGAAATGACGCGAAATTCCAAGTCGGCAGGGGCAAACACAATTTAACAGCCACCGGATGAAAGATTTCATTCGACCGAGCATCATTTTTCATCCTCTTCCGGTACGTTTCGACTATGGCCGGATTCGAAATGCGAATCTCGTACATACATGAATCTACATCTACAACATCGATGGCGAAGAAAATGGAGGGAACAGAAGCTACATCGGAGCTCATGAGTATTCAAGGCGACACATCACGAGTCATCGCTGTCATCTGGCGCTCTTCTGAAGACGCGCAGGAGGAACGAGGGGAAAGTACAGAATGAGGGATGCATATTCTCATTTTTAACCACACACCCACCCATCCTAAGCATTCACTGTTAACCATCCAGCTTACCTGAAGGGAATGACCCGTGCAAAAGATGGCCCATAGAGCCGGAACCTTCCAAACCCTCGAGGCAACTCCGCAGCCCGCAACCAGTCCTATGATTAGACACACCTTCAGGAAGAGCGTCAACTGAAGCGTTCGTCGTCTCTTCATCTTTTCGCGTTGCTTCACGTCAAGCTGCATGCTGCAGGTGTACCTGCGCGTTCAGCCAGACCAAAAACGATCAGATGGAAATATGTGGGAAGAAGGAATGAAATGCGAGAAACTCAACAAAAGCGTACCGTGACACTATCGCAGCCTTTGTCAGATAGTAGGCGGACGCGAGCAGCAACAGAACTATTGGCAGTCCGTAAGCGTAGACGGAGGCCCTTGTGCCGAGAAACCTACGAAATTGCTTCGCTCAAAATTGTCGCGGTGTTTCGGCTTTTGAATTTCGAGTTTCGAGTGGGCAACAGCATCGGTAGTACATGCAATGCACTCGTGGAGCATGTTAACCTTTCAGGGATCAGCCATAATTTCGATCATATGACTTTTACACTCATGATACAGGCACGTCGTTTATACGTTGCAACGATATCCTATGGGCTCATTTTCGCATAAAAAAAGTTTGGAAACCCTTGATTGCAAACTTATTGCCTGGAACCTGGAAGTGTATAATCTGACCACTTCCAGGGAACATGCATTCGACTTGAATTCACAAAAGCTCAGCTATTATGTCCCTGAAGAGTTAATAAGCGACACCGACACCGACACTCACCAACAATTGAACGGCGTAAGATCGACGACGTTCCAAAAATCGCTGTCGCCCTCACGACTTTGCACAAGGATTGCCACGCCGAGTGTGACGAGGGGTGCTCCCCAGGCGAAAATACTGTACCTCAGATAGGTCGGCGGATCATCGCGACATGGTATCGATGCTACCGTTGCATACAAATGATGACACATAGCTGCCAGCCAACAAACCACCGACACCCTCAAATATTGAAGGCTAAGACCAAGCGAGATGCACAATTCCGAGTCCTGAGAACAAACGAGAAGGCATAAATACACATTGCGCTCTGATTTTTCGCACAGCCATAATTCGCAACCCCCGATCACGTTGCTTCAGGGAAATTTTAGGTCTGATCGAGTCCTGGAGTCTTGTAGACGTGTTTCGAAGAAAGTCTCGCAATGCGAAAGATTCTCGACAACAAAATAAGACCAGTCAATTAAAATTCCGCAAACGTTCCGATAAACAGAGCGTCTATTCCGGACTATTCTCGTATTTCGTACTTCGCATTTCGTGGATGGAAAATTTCAGCGAGGCAAAACGAGTCGCGATCCCTTTTAGCTCAACTCCAACAATTCGAGCTCCGTTCGAGAAAAATTGTTGAATTTTTAGGGGAATCCACGTGCCCGAAGAAGCGACAAAAATGCGTCAGATTTCTCTAGTGAAACGTGACGAGATCTTGGGATCCTTTAGGGCTGGAGGAAACCTTTGATGAAAGACTTTTCAATGAAGGATAATCCGACGACGAGCGAGATATCGGCTATCGATCCACCGACGACCGATACCCTGGTCGCGAAATTACAGTTAAGGTAATATCGCCGGCATAAAGGTGGATCATTACATATATATATTACATATATACATGCACACATAATATTTCGACGATTCCACCCATTTCCGTCAATTTCGTGTATATGCGCGGACTCGACGAAACCATTGATATCCGTTTTTGCGTTTGCCTTTCTGTTTGTCTTCCTCCTTCAACTTCATTACCGTCTAACGCTTCTGATTGTGAGTAACACGTTTGTCGTCGCTATATGTGCAGTCTGCATTCCGATCAGTGATGCTGAAAAAGCATCGATATGCTGTACCCCTATACCCTGTAATATGTCAGACAGACACTTTTTCTGGACTACTATTGCGAAGCACCGAAAGCACCGTCAGACTCATACCATGACAGATACGAATGATTGCATGAACGATTTTAGTCGTGCATTAGTAGAAAGTTGGAAGACAGCAATTTTCTTTGTACCGAAGAAATTGCTTTCTCTCCCTCTCTGACTTACTTATTTTCTTTCTGTCGATCGACCACCGCAAGCATTGCTTTTGTCCGTACATCGAAAAGGCACACGGAGTCAACGGTTTCCGTTATGTACCTCGCGTATTAGGGAAATGCATCGTATCATGGCAGAAAGTTCACTTGAAACGTTTCTCGTAAATAATGTATGTTTCGCGGGAAATAAAGTTTCCGGGAAGGCCAACTTTACGAACTTATATTCTCATTAAGGTAGCATGCGGTTTGGAAAAACTTTCAGCGTATACTTGGCCAAGTGCCGAGGTACCGACCGTGCCAGTGAAACTCAGCTTTGCGCGGCTTCATCATACTACATCCTCATTTTCATTCGATGCACCGAAAGTGCTACGGCACCTGCACTCTGACTATTTTTTTTCCAATATAACATCGACGAGTCAACTAGATTGAAAAACCCTGCGACTCTTGATAATAATTACTCGATAATACAGATTAATTGACGTGCTATCAACGGATATTCATCTTCCTTTCGTCTCCTCTGCTCTTTGTCTGCGACACTTGGCTCGTCGCAATGGATGGAGTGACTTTAATGAGCAGGTTAACAACTTCGTCAGATACCTCTTCCATGATAACAGTTTATCAGCCCGAAATTAAACTTTTTATCGCACGTCGTTATCGCCGGCCGCGACGTAACAAGTATCAACTCGTTCATCCGTCCATCCGTCCGTCTGACATTTAACCCTTTGTTTGTCCTTGTGCGCTTGTCCTGCCAAGAGACAAAAGCGAAGAGCGATGAGCGTTGCTCGATGGAAGTCGGCAGCGCAATTCCACTATTATGTCTTAGTTTCATTATTTTTTGTTAACCGTTTCGGACGCAGTAAAGATCCAACCATCGGATGATTGTACGATAACTTCTGACCGTCAACGTCAGTGCGTCAGTTTTATGAACATAAGTATAAGATAACGTTCAATTAATGAAAACCATGAGAGTTTATTAAAAAGCAAGTTACGTGAGACAGCCAGAACAACGAATGAAAATCTAGCTGCAGACCACCGCTATTTCCTTCAGATACTTTCTGCTGAATGCCAGTGGCGTTCTTCAGGGCGTTTCTGCGTTTACTAAGAACGACATACCGGAAGCAGCCGGTGACAGGAAAAAAGCGCCGCTAGTGGTAACCTCGAAAAATCGTGTGTCCCTCTAACACTCTAACATAATTTCCGCTCACGGAAAACGATCGTGTCAGTTAGTCGACGCACACTGTACAGCGGACAGTGAGGCCTAGAATAAAATGAGGCAGCGAGGTTCACAAGATCCCACGTTTCAAAGCTGATTGCACGGTCCAATTTCAATTACAACCATGTACCTATCGCATTTACGCGTCGTTAACCGTACGCTGCAGCGGGAGCGCAAAGATTGGGAACATCAGTTCTGTCGCGTGCCTATCGCAAATAAAGGAAGGTTTGCGTATTTTCTATCCAATCGCGGTGCGCGTCTGCACGATCGTTCTCGACCCCAATATCACGCATACTTTCACGCGTTTGTTCACGCTTATTTCCGCGCGCACGCATACTGATACGTTCGCACGTCAGGTCGTTAGTTCACGCCTACGCTACGTATCAAACATCATCGAGCGGACACACTCACCCATACATGTACCTTTCACGTACGAGGAAGAACGGTTTGACCAATCGTTAAATTGCAGGCAGACACGCGACGAGTCCTTATTGTTAAAAATTTCTAGCAACAAAGCGCAATGTAATCGATAACGAACGTGGTTCGGATAACAAGGCTGCATACGTTATCCATCTCTATTCCTCCCTCTCTTTCTCTCTCTCTCTCTCTCTCTCTCTCTCTCTCACTCACTCACTCACTCACTCACTCACTCACTCACTCTCTCTTTATCTCTCTCTCTCTCTCTCTCTTTCTTTCTGTCTCTATCTCTCGTTCTCTATTTTCTCCTGTCTGTTGAGCTAGTGAGAAAATGCACTCACGTTACGTATATCGTACGGTTCTATGTAGAATGGTTGCACGCGCGCTTGGGCGTACATCGATCTCGCTTCAGTTCCGCCAATGAAAATTGATAGGCTGTGCCACCGCCGAGGATCGTGTTAATAATTGCGTCGAAGTAGTACAAAATACCTTTGTCAGCAGTTTGTCAACGTTGCTGCCGTGTTATCTCCATTGTCGCAACTATCAAATGTCATTTACTACTGCGAAAAACCAATTGTGGCCGTAGAAAATAAGTCTCCATAGTAAAAAGGTTTAAACCATATTTAACCCTTTACCGCATATTTTCGTAATCTTGTGATTCCTCGTATTCATTTATTTTCTCTAACTCTACCAGCTTACCCCTGCGATAGCGACGGAACGGAAGCTAACGGTAAATCTCGTACCTGGAGTCTGAAAAGCTCCGCGAGAGTTGTTGACTCTCACTTCCTGGTCGAATGATCGAGATGAGAATACGAAGGTATGGCTGTTTCTATCGACGAGAAAGTCAGTAAAATGGAGTGTGAAAGAGGCTGTACGCTCACGTGCTAGATCGCGCGCGTGCACTGGCGAAAGAAAGAGAGAGAGAGAGAGAGAGAGAATAAATTTAACATATAAAACTTTGGCTACTTTCTCAGTCTCAATTCGGAAATTCCCAGGCAGATTAGTTGTGCACTGTTCTCACGCCGCGGCATAGATATTCAGCTCCTTTGTGGATTCATTCGCGGACGTACCCAACTAAAATTGCGCGAAAAGCAAATGGAAACGGTGGAAGTGAGTTTACCTGTGCCGTTAAGAGCTGACGATGTGCTCGTTGATAGGCTGCTTGTCATCAAGCACGCAGCGCGAAATCATTAAATTCCTCGCGGACGCGGTAAGTGCTTCTTGAAACGTCACCGTGTACATAAGAGTGGAAGCTTACCTACACGTCCAGGACAGCGATGTAATTATGGTCATAAAGGCTTTCCAAGAAATTCGAGGCTAGACGATGCGAAGGTTAATGATGCGCTGTCTCTTTGCGCTTCGGACACAGCACTTTTACTTATCATTATTTCCTTCTTATCCTTCTTCTCAATCATTCATTCCAGCTGCATCCCCTCTGTTTGCTCTCTCCTTCAATTAACTGTTTTCTTCCACAGAATTACATGACATCCAGTTCTCCAACTGGGGCAAGAATCTGATGAACGATGGTCGAGCGAGTTTCGATATTGCCACTTCTGAGGTGTCCATCATTTCGTCTAATTTTATCTTGTCTTTCTTTCCCTCTCTCTCTCTCTCTCTCTCTCTTTCTCTCTCTTAATTCGTTCTGTCATGCTTGGGCGCGAATCGCGAGTGGAGGAAGTCGGGCAAGCGCTATCATCATCGATATGAAAGCAAAAATTAATCTTACCTGAACACCACCGACTCCGACGATGAAGAGAAGCTGAACCATGAAGAGGGCAGCCAAAAGATTCATGAGCGTCGTCCCGGCGAGACTTCTGAGATCCGAGAAGAGGCTGAAACACAGCGCGGAAATAACTGAATGACTCTCATGATATTTAACGAGACCACTCTAGGTGTGGTTCAGCAAGGGTAGCTGCTGCACTCTCATTCCTATCTCTGCCTCTGCCTATTAAGCTTTCAACCCTTGCAAGTTCGGGGTTAACCATTCAAGGATATCTGCGACGGCACTAGAGATGTTCTAGGGACCCACTCGAATTAACTGTTGCACGACACATGCGCAGTTTCCGTGACTAATTATTAGAAACGTGGCAAACTTTTTGAAAA
Source organism: Priocnemis perturbator (assembly GCA_963942575.1). Classification (NCBI taxonomy): domain Eukaryota; kingdom Metazoa; phylum Arthropoda; class Insecta; order Hymenoptera; family Pompilidae; genus Priocnemis; species Priocnemis perturbator. The sequence continues at coordinate 3,206,498 of OZ012654.1, forward strand.
GTAAACCAGAAAACACTTTGTGCTGTATTATGCTTCGCGAAACATCGAACAGCTTCAGTTTCAACTTCTGAAGGAAAAGGAAGATGGAAGGAAAAAATTGTGCGAAAATGTGCAAAGTCGCAGTACCGCAATCCGTCCTTTCCTTTTTATTACAATTCTTGGTTTGTTATTGTGAATTTCACGCAACAATCAATGTGTTAAAAAGCCAATCGAAAAAATCTTCACTCTAACAAGAACTTCATTATATTTGAAACATCGTTTCCACGAGTATCATTATTGCGATAATTAGAGACTCACTTTCATCTAATCATGAATTTGTCGAGGATGCTTAATCGTTTTTCGCACGCTATTTCCGTGACGCAGGAAGGTACATAACGAAGAAACGTGGGAACAACACCGAGAAAAAAAGATAGGAAACGTTAGACGCGGCAACAGAGGCGGAAAATTTAGCAAGCCAAGAAAGTGTTGATTGCCATGTCGAACTTTGATGAATGACAAAAAGTAGAAAATAGATTATGTCACCGACGTACGCAAGAAAACAGCTTATCGGAAAATGTATGTGTTGCTTCTCCATTCTTTCTTAAGCGTACATCGTGCGCATTAACACTTGCTCAAACCTTTCCGACTTAAACTTACATTGAAATCATAATGAAACTTCTCTCTGCCCTCCTGTCCACCCCCCCCCCCCCCGTCCTCCCCCACCGTTGATCGTCTTGCGTCGTCGTTTCCATTGGAAGTTTTTACCCAATGAATTATTCACAGGATTGAAGCGAGGGCGAGAAGTCAAGAGATAAACTTCCCAGGTAGCGTCAATCTCTCAGCTACCCTAAGGAGGCAACAGCTAGGGCGCTAGGGGAACACTTCGTACACGCCGGATGAGTGGGAAGACTCTGTGTTACGTTAACACATTGACAACCATTTTAACCACATAAGGCGTCTCAAGGATATATATTCATTCTAAAATATGATCATAGTGCAATTAACCCCTTGGCCTACACGGTATCTGCCAATTCCGCGTGCCATAGTAAACAAGAAAGTCGATCGCGCGCCGTGCCATTCAGCTGTTCAGACTTTCAGACTCGTGGTTTTCGTTTATGACACAAATGCTTTCCCAGGAGTCAGATTCGTGATTTTCGTTTATGACACAAATTCTTTACCACTGTCCATTACGTCCATCTACAGCCTATAGTAGTTCTGTCTTAAAATTAGTCTGACGTTCGTATTTTTAACCCTTCATCGGACTTGTTATCAGGCCGTTAAGAAACTGTTGTTTCACGTGGCAGTCATTGTGTTAGATTTGCTTGTTAGGTGTCGTTTCCTCCGGCCTTGCGATCGTCTTCATCATGTTATTACATAGGTGCGAGGGATAGCGTTCGATTGGAATCGGTCAAAGCACACAGCTCGCGGTTGATTCTAGCAGAAGCAAAGAGGGTGATGAACCGCGAGTAAATTGACATGGGATTTACTCCGCGATGTTGCGAAACAGCCGCTTCAACGTAGTCGTCGGGTTAAGAAGTATAAATTGCACCGAGCTTTCCCGCATCATCCAGGCCATAAAGCAGGATAGCCAGATATTCCTAGAAGCTTCGGAAAGACGCGGACATCTCATCTCGTTTTCAGTCTGTATATAAATATTTGAATAAGTTTTGAAGTTTCTCTAGTGCATATTAGTAAATTCATAATTGAAAACCGCCCTCTTATTCCTCTTATCAGTGAAAAAAGAAAACAATTGAAAACAATAGTATTTTCTTATAGTCAGTTTATAATCTAGTAGAGGGCTATTTTCATTCCCACTCGCCTTTTTATCCCTTTTTGACCATCAGCAATCAGTGACAATGCGAACCTAACGCCCATGACGATGCAGACGCTAACGATGAGCTCAATCGGCCTGTATGTAACATCACGTCGATGCGCTACGAGTGCAGGTAGTTAACACGATGAATATGAAAAAGAGGGAAGCACGATAGTTATCCTTCGGTCTCGACTGCGAAAGTTGATTTGCGGCCTGCGCAATTGAAAGCTCAAACTGCCGCCTCGTTTCCATTGCAGATTCGGCAATGCCAATAGACCCAGTTTTCTCTGTGCGCCAGGATTGTGAATACAGTCGAGGCCCAAAATCGTACCGACGCATCCGGCTTCGCAAGTGGGCGCCACATTGCGTTCGTTTCGTGTCCGTGCGTTCGTGCGGCCCGCAGCGCATCTGTGCACCAAAATATGCACGACCGAGCGCGCAAGTAGTAATTTTCCGCGAACAGCGTGACACGAAAGTGCAATTAACGAAAATACGACTGGAAACCACTTCATTTCCGTAAATGAGACCGACCCCCGATAACACAGCGTCCACCGTGCACTGGCCTGTATGTAGCGTAGATAAACATTTGTTTATGTACATGTAGATATAGAATGGTTCATTTTCAGAGCGCATCTCAACAGTTGACGTCGTATGAATATGCACTGGTCATCCGAATACCAGTTCAAGTGTGAAATTGCTCCAATTTCTCGATACAATTCGCTCTTCTCACCTATAATCATTTCATGCATAATCCGTCATTTTTCCCGACGAAACGAACTTGCGAAAAATCTCCAGGCAAATCCGATGCTGAAAATGGAATTTTTACGCGCACCGATGATTTTCGCGAACAGACCCTACGCGTTTGCGGCCGATGTCACCGTAACGAAAAAGAGAAAAATGTGACCGCCCACGTCGACAAAGAGGAGAGAGGAGAGGATTGAGGTGACAACGAGAGAGCCGCTAACGAGACGGATGATTAATTTCACCGGAACTCTTCCGAAATTCGAGACAGTGAAAAATGGGAGCTTGATTCGAATAGTCGGAACCGCTCGTTACCACCCTCCGCAGTCCAATCCTATCCGATCCTATCCGATCCTATCCGATCCTATCTGATTCTTCCAATTAACCCCCCGCGAAAGACGAGATAGTTATCGCGTCGATACTAAAGATCAATACTGAGGCATAGTCGCTTGCTTGCATCATTTTCAAACTTCCCGCTTACTTTTCTCATCTACGTAGACGCCATCGATATTTCTCCAATTCGGGCAAGGTGTGAAAAAATAAGTGGATTTAAGAATAAGGAATCATTGCGAAATGTCAGTCATTTTGACCCGTTGTCAGCTCTCATCTGGAGCACGTGATGATTCCTGCTTAATCACAGGCTTATAACACATTAATCAGGAAACTGCTCTCTCCTTTCTTGCCGCCAGTTAACCGCTCTCGCGATGTCATCGCACCACCCGGCACCCAAAAATATTATGTACAAGGGAACGTTTCACAACGGAGCGCATACTCAAAGTGGCCTGGACCGCAAGTATATTAACAGCTTCGGTCGTCGCGGCTTTCCTCACTTTTGCTCCCGCTCTTCTGTCCATCGTGATCAGCAGTTTCGTTTCACTTCTAACTCCGTCATTGGCACGTTCAAAGTTCCGTACGAACGATTCTAACGGACTGCGCCCTTGGACGTGAGTATGTTATACTCGACTGTCCGTCGTCGTAGTAGTCGTATTCACGTGCTTACGGCTCTGTGCGAAACCGGTAATTGAGTTCTCCTTTGACGGGAATACTCACTTCCGGCAATAATTACTGTAGCATCGTCTGGCCATCATCTAGGGAAACCCTAATCAACGAGACTTTGCGTGCAATCGAGAATGAAGTCGCCAACTACATATATGCCGCTCGTCGCTTCCGTTTGGTCGTGGAATCGTTTTGTTCCATTCGTTCCCTCGATTGGGAGTAATCTGCAAGCCAATGATAACGATAGACGTTCATGGCAGACTGATGGATCTATGACTAATTGGGTCAGGAGCAGGTCGGCTTAACAATTCGCTCGGATAGCGGCAGAGATATCGAGTGCTTTCGAGAGCGTGCGGCTGAAATCTTGTCGGAACTTTCGACCAATCAAAGACAGTCGCTTTACCGGATCATCGCGTCAACGTATCAGCCGTCAAAACTAGCCGATCGTACCGGAATCTTCGCAGCGACGTCGTGTGCAGTCGGCTTTTCTATTCTCAATTTATAATACATTCAATAATATTCAATTATTATTGTCCATTATCAATTAGTCACAGGTAATATGAACGTGTTGTAAGCGCTGACCTACATTCGACATGGCATGGTAACATTCTTAACACGTACCTCAGTGCCGTGCTTCGTGTGTGGTCTAGAGTCGATGGGATATAACGTATACACGTGAAGGGGAGCAACTGACGACTACGCAGTTGTGTAAATATTCATCAGCGCCCATGTCGTATGCTTTCTTCGCTAAATCTAACTAGTTTAATCGAACGTTACCACAGTCAACGAGAGGACGATCGATATCAGCGTCCGTTTATCACCATTGCGTGCCGCCGCGCCGCGAAGATATACCACTCACCCACTCATTGTCAGCCTTATCCGATCGTCATCTACAAACGACGAGATCGATACAAGGTCAAGGGTGGGCTACTAACACCTTTCTTGCCTTACCATTCCTCGCTAGGTACGTAGATTCTGGATCAGCAGCATTTTTCAGCTCAGTTTCTCTGATCCATATTTTATGCATGAGAAAGATCAACCGATCCTCCGACCCTCGACTTTTGATCGGCTCACGTTTTATTTCTAATCAGCTACAATGCAAGATGCAAGAGTGTCTGGCATATTCTTCCGCATGTCGTCGTTCCAACCGTTAAGTACTCTTTTCTGTTTTCTACACATTTTGGTACACACCGCACACCGCCCTACGTTCGTCTCTCACCTGCAATTTCCATAATGTTCTTGCTGGCATCATGCCGCATTTGGCCATATCCCCGGTAGCCCGCTATTCGGCACACGTCCTCAATCGTTTCGTGCCGCATTCCTTCTGCTGCACCTGCTCCAGGCAGGTACATTTGAGGGGAAAGAAATCGTCTCACTGAACAGCCGAGGATGGATTTTCATACCCTTTGTGTCAGTCGTCATAAATAATATGAAACACTCTCGACGGCCTGCCGGCTGCTCAATAGGATCTAGTTTCCAATGATGCTTGTTTCACATTTTCCTATCATTGCTCGTTTACGAATAATCTTATTCTCTGCAATCTCATACAGATGAATATGATGGTTTAAAAATGATCGCAATCATTGCAGCAAAATAAGCCATTCTGACACCTGAGGAGTTCTAGTGTCAAGGTAGCACATGTGCTTATTCTGGAATCTATTTTAGCAAAGAACACGCAACGACCGCATTGCATATGGCACCTTCTGGGAGTATAAAGTTCTGTATTGCGTCAAACACCAAGCAGCCGGTAAAGGTATGTGCGAACGAAAGAGCACTATTCCTAGATTTAAACGAAGCCAAAGGAGAACTCGATTAAAGCCCTTTCAAGTTCATTTTCGTCTTGCTCAACAGTCTACCATCGACGAGAAATATTTCATTGATTGGGATGCGCATTTCCCGGCTCGGTGCCAATAAAGCCATCTCATCTCATGACGTCTCGAGCATCGACTGTATACGCTCCGCAATCTCTGCACACGCACGGCATTTGCCGGTGTGAAACTTTCTATATCATACATCGTGTTATGTAGAACCTAACCCAGTCACGGGCTTTGTCAGACGATGTCAGCCCTGCCATCCTCACAATCGTTGCTCGGTTACGTTCCGTTGGGCGATGAAAGACACAATACAATAACGTATTAAAGGTAACGTATTTACATTCGAACTATGTTGATTTCTTTCAATTTTCAATCGGGAAAGTCAATTAGCCTGTAAGTACACTGTGCACTTTGTATTCTAATCATTCGATAAACGAAACAAATTATAAACAATTCTTTGGACAATTGATAGGTTCTTTTCTTTCTATCTCGGCACGGACCTCACAAAGAAAAAATTATTTTATCGTTTTTAGTGGTGTTTTGAAGTAGGCATAAGGCCACAGTCTGACACACGGATTAAGTTTCGTCACATACATGGGGTTGCGGTCGACTGGTTGAGACACTATTAACATAATTCATGCTCTTCTTACTCAGACACGCGTTACATATGTCGGTGGCGCCTATAGGGAACATTGCCATTAGATGTGTCGGTTTACTCTATGACATCGCCCACGCGCATTTCTTTTCTGATGAAGCAGATCAGAGAAAGAGGTATTTCATAGTGACATAGTCGTCGGGTCATCGCACGCTTCATCTCGAATAGAGGCTGACTTGACGGTAAGAAGCTTACGTTCCTTTCTACTAAAAATCTCTCCTTCGATTTAGTCGCTCCATCTCGAAAAAGCGTCCATCGTGACCTTCCCCCGTGGGATTTTTAAAGCCAATATACTCTTCTTTGCTCCTTCGTGGCTTCATTCGCAACCAAGTTAACTGCGTGGCGAAGAGAGAAGGGAGTTAAAGGATCTTGCCCAACGGCTAATGCCCGTCGGCAAACGAGCAAGTTACGACCGATCGAATGACGTCTACTCTGCATGCAGATATTTCCATCTATTTTTGCCCGAGAACCCATACACGCTTCCCCCGAAGCCAATGGAAGATTCACGAAAACGCGAATCTGAATGTTCTGGTCGGTGCAAGAGTCGTATTGAGAGATATTTGCGCGAATGCCGAGACGCACTTGCTTCCTATTCTGTCCGTCACGCAATTAATCCGACCAGAGCACAATGCATATTTGCCGGTGATCGACAAGGACGAGGAGAACGCGGTCGCTTCGCAAGACGGACAAACACGATGATATGACGACGATGGTCTGCAGGGAACTGAGAAAGGGGAACGGAAACGGAAACGGAAACGGAAGCGCACGGTCGGTTTACGGCTCATAGGCCAGGTAGGATACCACCGATTAATTTCACCGTGACAGATCGAACTGCATAACTACGGTTGCGGGCACGCAGGCTTCCCACTAATTTGAGGCAGTGCGTCGAACCGTCAATCGAATGGAACTCGAAAGGCGCGGAATCGGTGCTCCTTAAGGTATTACTGGCGCTGAATCACTTTTCTTAAATTGTTTTTTAAACCTGACTTAAATTGAAGATTTTTTAAAAATAACAATTTTTTTCTTATAAATGAACTTGATCCACCGTGTAGAACTCGAGTTATTAACAATTAAAGTTTACCGTTTTCTCCATCTAAAGCAATGGTAATGATCACAATAAAACGGTTTTTTGATAATAACTCAAAAACGGCTCTTAAACATTTTTTGAAAAAATTCCAGGTTATAGATTAACATTCGAGGAACATTTTAAAAGAAAAAAAAAAGACTTTTCACCGTCTAGTTCAGGAGAAAAAAAAATTGTGAATATAAAATTGTAAATTGAGTGCTTGTGTTCAGCCTGAACTGCGGTACAAACGCTAGTATGCATTATTGCCAAGTATACTAGTGTGCACATATGTATACGGAATGTCTGCATGGAAAGAAATTTCTGACGCAATTGAAAACAAATAATGAAGCCCCTTCTTGATACGGCACCCAGCGCTAGTAATACCTTAAAAGAGGCGATATTGACGAATCTCGCTCCCTATCTTGCCCCCATCTCGCTTCCATGCCATACTGCATTGCGCGTATAACGGCACCCTAACGACATTGGCCCGACGATAGGATGTCACAGCAATTTTAACCTCGTTAACGATAACGCGAAAACGAAGTTAGGGCTTCTCTTCTCTTAGCCTATCCCCCATTCGCTCTGCCGCGGCGGTTAATTGGTTCTGCAAAACGCATATGCCAGTCGCCGAAGAAATACCGTCACTTACCGGAAGATAGTGTCACTTTCATTCCTCTTGTTCCGCATTTCTCGTCATTATTATTGAATCAGAAGCAAGTAGTAATATTGTAGATGTTGTGATTAACGAAGAAAAGGATCAGCTTGAAAAGTACAATTGAAATGTGTGTCTGTACGCGATCGTTGTGTTACGTCAACCCTCCGTCTGAGGTTCTCGAAACTGTAAATGAACTCTTTGAATCCTGCGACAACCTCAAGTTTGGCAGTTCTCTCGGATGCGGACGGCGGACGGGTACTCAGAAACGCGGGAAGTGCAGTGATGAACATATCTACTGGCACTGCCGCATAATTGCTTTCGGCCAACTGCCGCGCTGTCGCATGGCAATGCGAAAAACGTAAGGCGTCCTCCGATAGCTGCTGATTAGTGACGGCGCGAAATGTCGAGAAAACGATCGACCACAACGAATCCGGTTGCATGGAGTGTAGCGTAATAACGGCTGAAACGGCTCGCTAAATCGACTGGCGAGGCGACGGCTGGCCAGGCCAGGACATGTCCACGTTGAGCTAGAACAGTGTTTCCCAAACTTCCGACAACTCTGTACCCCCTTCTATAATTTTCGTAAAACACAGAATATGCCGTGTAAACAAAAAATATTGCATATACTATAAAAAAAAATCAAAATATATTTATTTTTTCCTTTTTAATACAACAAAATAATAATAATAAAATATAAATAAAACGAATAAAAATTATATTATAAATATACATTCATTATAATCAATGAGAAGACGACAGATCACCATAATTTGGTTCCCTGGTTGTCAATTTTGATCTGAGCGGTTCCACATCCAATAGCCTGTTCCTTTTTTCTAACTTAAACTTTTTTTGACTTTTAACCCGGTGCAGCGCGTACCCCCACCAAACTCTTCCCGTCCCCCAGGGGGTACGCATATCACACTTTGGGAAACACTGAGCTAGAACGATGCGCAGTGCGCGGTCCTCATTAACGAGGATCCCTTCTGCAGGAGAAAATTGTTTGCCGAACGCGCTTGTACATTCTCAGCGGCTCCTCTTTCAGTGGGGTGGTTTGAACGCCTTCGAAGCGTATTTGCGCTCCGCATTAACAAATTAGCGTGATTTCAGAATTGTCAGCCTGCGCGAATGGAGGTAGCGAGTGCGAAAGTCAACCTTCTACAGTCCGCCACAGTCTCACGTTCTAACGGCAACTAGGACAGGGAATAGGACAGAAAACGGGGGGTGAGAGACCGTAACGGATAACGAGCGCGCTCTGCTGATTGTGAGAGACGTTGAATTTCGGCGCAACATCGTCGTCGATTCTCATTCGAGACGAATTTCACTCATGTGACACGCTCGAAAATGAAAAACGACTTGTGAGATGGTAGGAATGATTGAACGCTATAAAATAGCATCATGCTATCTGGATGAAAAGAATGTGTCAAAGAAATACTTTGCAACTTTGAATATTTGAGAACATGTATTCACGACAAACAGCGCGTATCGTTAGAGAAGCGCAGCACAAAGAACCTGTTGAGGAGTCGCGTGATAATGACAAGCGGCAAGCGACCGGAAAAATTTGTTGAATTTACGTAATGAGAGTGAAAACGAGAGAAAATCTGACTCCTGGTTCGCACCATCGGAAGATGTCGTCGATAACGGGACAAGAGTAAAACTTCCCGACAGCCTTCGAAAGATCGAAAGTACGGATCGCAGGACGCCGGCGCATCCGCTTCCGTTGCTGCCTCAACTAAATTTCCCATCGATTCCACAAATCGCCTTCGTCCGAACTGATTCCCTCACGGATCGGAATTCGTATCCGGCCGACGATGACTTCTAGCTGAAAACTTTCTCCATCGTGCGATGTAAGAGCAAAAACCCGGGAAGAAGAAAGCTTGCTCGTCAAGTCAAAAAGCAAATATTCGAATGGCTAGAAAAACTGAAATACTATGTGTGAATCGAGCCGCGGAGATCGGCAAAGTAGTAACGAGTGCTGGGCAGACAAAAAAAATCAACTCTTCTTTTGTCACGTAAAGTAAAAAGAAAATCGATATTTCGTCGAGACCTGATGCATCCAAAATCTGAATCCCTTTAGTCAGCCTCGTAATTAATAAGTTCTCATTACGTACCCTGAGGCGAAAGATAAATAAATGGGCCGGATCCGTGACATCGTGGGGGGAAAAAATTAATGGGTAAATAAATCTGGGCAAGTCTGGACAGCGCGCTTTTGTTCTGACCGACGCGGACGCGGCGGAACTTCATTATCCGAAGCGGGCTTCATTGCGAGAACCAGCGAACGAGCGGGCAAACAATCGCGGTAGAGAAAATTTGAAAGCCGATTAAATAAGTTGACCGCGCCGAGCACTTTGCTCACGAAATGAAATTCTTGCGAATGACGACGAAAGCGGATAAGCTGTCGTGCCAGAGAACGTCGCCGGCTCTAGTGTTGCTCAAAGCGCGCACTCGATCAACACTTTCCCGGACTATCTTACAGAAGCGTAAACTCACCTGTAAGTGATGAAAGCAAAAACCAACGCTACCAAGGATAGACTTCCGCCGAGGACTACGATGAGGCTCAAGACACCGTCTTGGTCAAAACTGCTGGCAATTCCGGTGGAAATGCCATTAGCGATTCCGGCACCCGGCTGATGAAACCCACGGATCGCGCCCGTGTAAAGTGTCTCCATTTCTCCTTTACTTTACTGACATCTGCGGATGGAGATTTAGTATAAAAGCCGGTGCCCGAAAGGACCTTAGCCTATGCGCGCGGCAATTACGAGATTCATATCGTAAACAGCAGGTAAAACCGGCAGTGGAGAAACTCTTCGTCTTCCGCTGGCGTGATTGGTGGTGAAACGGTTTCGGTACGGTGTGGCCTGAAACCGCGTTTTGCCTAACAATACCGACCAGGCCACTTTCGTACGTGTACAACACGGTACAACACACGTTACCGACATCAGCACCCGGGAACGCAAGCCCGGACTCAATAGGACGATTGGGGAGAAAAACAAGTAAGGATGGCTAAGTAGAGCCTCGGCTCTATGGAGCAGTCACTTTCCGAAGGTTTGCGCGCACCGGAAGTGAATCTCCGGTCCTCCCCATCTACCCCTCCCTCACCGAAATCTCCGGATAACCCCTTGACGAGTGACTGATGATTACTTCGTAAATAGTTATATATACCAATGTCAATTATCAGCTACATTCGATTAAACTTCTCCGCGGACTGCACTCGTCGCACAATCATGCAAGAGACAAACAAATCCTCTTTGTATCCATCGTAACCATCGCCGAAGCACGAGCGGAAGACGAAAGGTCGTAAAAAAGAACAAGTTATTTCCGTCGATCTTTCGGTCATTCGTAAATCATTGGTAAGTTGAAATAACGCAGACGCGCTCGTCTCTTCTCAGTTTGGCAATAGCACGGAAATCGGGGGCGACCGTGCGCGCGGTTTGTCGCGGCTTTTCAATATCGGCGTATGTATTCACCAATCATACTCAGTGTTTCTCTTTGTTTTTTGTTTTCGCGCAAACTTGTCGGGCAAACTCGACCTTATCGGTATTGTTTCAATTCCGGTTCAATTGAGGAGAATGCACGCCAGCGAAAAGCTCACATAAATGCAACGGGATTTAAGCCCGACTACTTGTGAGCGGCGATTGCTTTAAATCCGACTTAAGAAGAAGCGTGCCGCCACGATCTATCTCGCCGTCGTCGCTTCACGTCGTGCGAGGCACTACGTAATGACGACTTGCCTTTCAATAATGTAGTCCCTCTTCTCCGCTATGCACCGCTGGACGGTTTTTCTGCAGGAATATAGAGAACGTATTTTGCCCTTAATCGTTCCTTCGATCGCCCTCGCGTATCTTCGCATCGGCGTGTGTCCACGTGTCTACTACCGAGGGCTGCTCGTCACGTGTCGCAAGCGTATCCGAGCTACACCACCTGCTTCAATGACAAAAGACGGTAGATAGCCCCCCCGAAGTGCCATAATCGTTGATAGTAGCCCGCCGCTTCACCGACGCGCCAAACTTGTCGTTCCGGAACCAGAGCAGGGTCCTCGTCTTTCCATCATAATCGTCTCATCCGCAAGACTTGGCTCAAAACACCACCGAGTTACACTCAGCGCATTCAGATCGTCTCTCCCTCTCTCAAGCCCAGTCGCCAACCCCCCGCCCCGGGGTTATCCGATCTTTGTTCTATCGTTCGTAACGCGATCGCCTCTGCGCAAGTGGAACCACTACCCTTGCTGGAAGGAATAAACGATGGCGCAGGGTAGCCACGTTTACGACCCACGCAGCCCTCACCACTGTACGTTCCTGTCACTCGACTTTCACCTAACGAACGAGTGGAAGCCAGAACGGTAACTCGCTTGCCAAGAAAGCGACAGCGCGTGTCGACTCACCGACCCGCGATCCACAACTGCGAGAATCGAGAAACTCGCTCGGAAGCTATTCGACCGCTGCGCGCATGTTCCCGCCAATCTGCGGACAAGCGGGGTTGCATGAGGGGCTGCGGCTACGTGCTCAGAGTCCACGTGAGGGGGGTTGTGTAGAATTACGCCTACCGTCAATGGTTGCGCGCGCCCGCCATCAGAAGCATCCCTTTTCACGGATCGCTCTCCGACTCCATTATTGTTCGAAATCCTCGACGACCTCGACCATTGCGAAGGAAAACTGCGAAAGAAGAAACCAACCGAAACGCCAACTACTTCTCATTTGAGGGAAGCCCATCCGAACAGTTGATTCGATTCAATTTGAAATATCCCACAAGTACTATCCTATATCTAATGTATTTCTGCGAGTAAAAATGCTGTCACGATGAGAAACTTGTTCCGTTCCTGGACGAGCCATGAATTCGCACAATGAATATTCTACCGTGTGTTTCGGAATCGCGGGTGTGGAATCGCATGTATGACCCAATTTCAAAAGGACCAAAGAGCCGGCCTCGCCATACCCGCGACATCGCAAGCACGCGAATTTCAATGAAACCAATCTGCCCGCGCGGACTTGCGTGCGCACGTAAATGAGTGTGTATATCCTAAAACTCATAGTAATACTTGTTGAACCTACTATAATATGTTACGGATGACCAATTGAAAAATGACGGGATGTAACAGACGTATTTTCCTCAGTTCGGTATAAAATATACCTGTAGCGATACAAAGAGAGGGAGAGAGAAGCTGCGAAAAAGAAATTACGTAGCGTTTATTCCATATTTCTTAAATTAGAAACTGATGCTTAACTAATAATTTTGACACCGAAAGCACGCAATGACTCACGTTTAAAAAGTACATTCAGTCGTATTTAGAAAGATACACCGATCAAGCCCTATGTCCGTTGCTAGAAGAATATGAAGTGTGTATAATTGGAGAGTACGCGGATACAAGTGCAGCATTGAACGATGATTCGCGCCGACTTCCTTGGACCACCCGTACATTTACGGCCTGTACAGGATTGATTCAACGTTGTTAGTTTCCAACTTCTGAATCGTCATATGTCTCCAATTCGTGATAAGTTTCCGCGATCCAACCAAGCAGATCCTTAACCTTCTCCGCCTCCTCCCCTGACGCATCGTAATCTTCGATGGCTTCACGCAAGCATTTCGACAAAAACCTCAGGATTGGCTGTAATACGAGGAGAAGGTTAGTGGATAGTAGAAGGCATATTCGGCACTAGATATTCGATCTATTACCATGGGCCAACATTGTCTAAACAAGGCTACGCATTGATCACCGAGCACATCGATATCGAGAATGTTTCTTATCAACAACTTCCGGATAAATCTGCCGAATGTCACCCAAATGTCCAGATGACCCGACTGTGCCAGTAACATAACGTTTCTCGGACTCAATAATCTCAACATTGGAGAGTCACGGTCCTGTGCATTCGAGTGCTTTGTGCTCCACACTTGGATTAACTTATCTTGAATTTGGTCCGTGCAGAGATCCAATCGATAAGAAACTACATGTCGAAGAAAGCGAATAACAATGGAGGGACGTTAACGAGCTTCGTTCTACCTACCAGTGGTACAATGTCAGAGGCACCATTGATTGTCTTACCTAAAAACAAGGCAAAATCAACGCTGAGAGAGATTAATATTTTCTCTGGGCACGGCAACAGGTCGCCCCGTTTGTGCAGTGTTTCGTGTAAACTATCTGACGCAGACAGAATAATCGCTTCAGTCAAACATTGACCACCGTTCTCGATCATTTCCCATATCAGTGACTGCGGAGAGAGAAAATTTGTCAATTACTCGCGATGACTCCAACGATAACTCAATACTTACTCGAAATAGATGCATCACGTTAACAGGGCTAGGGGCGTTTGGATTGTGCTGTCTTGGATGTGCCGAGTACAAGGGACTACTGTTTCTCAGAAATCTGTTCATTTCAACTTCCATGTCCTTAATGAATAACGATCCACCGACGATATGCGATTGCACCCATTCGTTGATTCTCCCCATCGCTAATCTAACTGCTATTTTAACGCACGTTTCCTTAACGGCCGGTAAAGAATCTTCCGCCAGTAAAGATTCGATAGCTTTTCCAACTCTCGCTTCACAGATTGCCAAAACGGTCCTTTCACACTCGTCTTTCAAATGTTTCGATTGATTCAGAGCTAACATGTTCATATCCCGAACGAGATGGAACTGCAAACGTGCGACGACGGACGTAGACTAACTAACACGCACGACGGCGATGACTTTGAAGAAAAGTAAATTGAATCGAGAGGTACCTTAAAATCCTCCACGTCATTCGATGAATTCACCAAGCTCGATGTATTCGATACTTTCGGTAAGTCGTCGCTCTCGTCTGCGCTGTTTCTACGTTCCTCCTCCCGCTGCTGCTGCTGCCGGAGTTGCCTTTCATTCTGTTGTTCCATCATTATTTTTTTGAACGTGGTCAAGTTGTTTTCCCTTGCGGACGACAACACGGTGTTACAAATGTGTTTTACGCAGGTCGATGCCACGCGTTCCGCGATAAAATCAACAGTCTTGCGAGTAGAGGCAGGTTGACCGTGAAAGAAGGCATCCTCGAGCTTTGCCTGATATCAAAGAGAGCAGCAATTGCAGCAACCGGGTTCAAATTGTTCATTCAGCGAGGCGACCAAATTGGTTAACGCTATGTACCTGCAGATGTTTTGCACCGGCACTGTCGCTTGTCTTCTTACAAAGCTGACTAGATACCAGAGTAATGTGTTTACTCGAAGGGCCTCTATTTAAATGAACGTTTTGTGTCGTCGTCGGTACAGCGGCTTGCGTTGCCGTTGTCATTACCGCTGCCGTTGCAACTTTTAGTTCGAGCGTAGGACAACAGGCGCGCAGAATTCTATCATTGATTATGTCTAATTTGTCCAGATTGCCCTTAGCAGGCGGTACCGCGGAGGTAATAGACTCTACTAACATGGGCGATAGCAGATTCGTTTCTACACAATGCTTATCCAATTGACGCAAACTCTTTAAATCCAATGAGGCACAATTGACTGCCCACGGCGCGTACTGATCCTTAGGAAAATTCGAGAGTTCGAATAACCATTCAAGGATGGTCTTTAGCAAAAGTGCCGTTCTTTTCGACATCATACTGTCAATCTCGGTGGAGTTGGTGTTGGTGTTAGCATTGACATTAGCCACTGCGGTAGACAGATCGGAATGCTTTATAATCCAATGGATGTAGTACAGCACCTCCAAGATCCGCTTGTAGTAAGGCAGACGAAGTGTCACCACATCCATCATTGCCAAATATTCCACCATCCATGGTACTGCCAACGATAAGTTCCGTTGCAACAAAGCGTTACGAAGGCAAGCTTCCAAGTTCAACGCCGGCGACACCTGTCGTGCATAATGATCCAAACAAATGTTGATACCGAATAGAATCAAGTCGCAATCAAAACAGTAAGAGACAGATTACAGACAGGCTTACCCTGCTTCTCATGTCCACTTGACTCGCAATCGTCGCCTCCGTACTGTGCGATGTCAACTTGTACGGCAACGATACAAGAAGGCCAAGCACTTTCGCGAGAAGTCTCAAGCTGGAAAGGCAAGCGGTGAAATTTTGTTGTGTTCGCTCGTCGACCATCGTATCTAAAATGTACATGGACACATGGAAGTCAGAACTCATACTGTATGTCCACAGAATATAGTTTGCTACTGACACATACTCCGTACGATATAAGTACCTGAATCCTCTATCTCACTACTAGCAAACTGAGTATCGTTTAATTCCATAATTTCACGTACTAAGCAATTTTCCAAATGTACGTAAAAAATTGGATTGAACGCGTGTATAATAAAATCTTTGAAAAATTCTTGTACCCCCGGGAAGGATGGTTCTCCGACATGATCCTTGGGAGGCAACGGTGTAACTAATCTTTTCCTAAGTTGCGTCAACTTCTCCGGATTCACATGTTTCAGCGTTCTTAAGAAGCTTAAACTTTCATCATCTGCCACGTCTTTCTGCGAAACGATTATATGTACAATTGTGGAATTATGTCAATCAAGATTTCCACTGACCTCATGTGTATTTTGTATGCATGATATCAAGAGTTGGGACTTGAATAACCTTGCAAAGTGACAATAATTTGCAGCGTCGTTGTGCATTCTGAGCATTGACTGAATCTTTCCAGCTAAAGTCATCTGAAAGGACCATTGTTGTGTCAAATGATTCTCTTGCCACGTTCTGAATATTTCATAGAATAAATCTCGCTGCTTCCTAAACGCATCAAACGCACTGCGTGAAGGAAAATTCTCAATATTGTCCGTATCACTTTGAAAGGATACATTTAATTCCCCCATTGTAGGGATATTGAGTCTAGCCAAGAAGACCAACAACTGCAACGGATAAATACATATTAAAGTTCCACGTTAATCGTCGCAAATATCTAGGCAACGTAATCAGATCTGATTAAATGTTCTCTTTCTCTTATTCTCTGTTTCTACTACGTACTGCGATAGTTGTTAAAGATGGTCATGTATCCGCTACTATATTCTATGAAGCGGCATTCTATACAGGTTACCTTGAAACATGTCAGTGGAAAGTCATGAAACTAGCGGAACCTGGTTGCTTTAAAATTTAAATAAGTAGCCCGTCAGTAAAACTTATTGCCCGTAGCGAGTCACGTCACTCACCAATTCTCTTTGCATAATACAAACACTCTTAAAAGTTTAACAACATTCTTCAAAACCAATAATATATATGTTCCTTCGAGAACCAGAACGCTTGCTCCATCTATCGATACGATGTGCAAAAAGTGTTTATCGTTAAAAAGCGGGAAACTCTTAAATCAGGTCTTCTCTATCAGATGTCAATACGTGTTGCGTCGGTCTTTACTTGAAAAGACATGTCATAGGTTGAACTTGTATTAGCCGCATTATGGCAACAGATAAAAATAACTTGCGAGCTGATCTGAAAGCCATCGTGGACGAAGTTGTCGCTTTACGAGACGTAAGTATATCCTAAACGACAGTTGTCGCGATAGCAAAACGATTCTCTCACAGATTGCTGACAATCGTAATCCCGCGCTGATCCTCTCTCCTGCCGCAGGCCTACGTCCATTTACAAAGCTACGCTGTCATTCAAGAACAATCGTTGGCGCGCGAAAAGGATAAATCTTTGAAACTACGGGGTCGCTTAAAGACGGCAATAAACACATTCTCCACCCTAAAGGAGCGCTCTAAGACGGCTTGGGATAAAGCGCAAAAGGAAAACGAAAGCTCTGCGGCGAAAGTAAACGAATTGACGCGGGAGTGCAATCAGTTGCGTTCTCTCGTTACGGATCGGAATAGCGACGATCATAGCGAATACGGTGTGCGCCGATTTGAAAGAATGAATCGGTTATAAAACTGAAGGCATTTGCGGGGAGAGCGATTCGATGACAATGACAATGTGATTAGTTTCCAGATTGGAAGGAGAACTGGCAGCTCTACGCACACAATTGGAATTTCAAGAAGGAAATCGTACTAACAAACTGACCGTGCACCATGAACAGATTGTCGACGAGAAGCTACCAAACCGTACAGAGGGCACTCCGATTCACTTGGCCAGAGGCAATTTATTGGTGAGTTAGCCAGAGGATCTTCGTCGCCGGTCGCCAATGCATACATACATATTTCGCAGGTTTCCCAACCGAAACGGCGTCGGACAAGGAATCCATCGCTGACCGATCCATCCATTGTCAGCGCGCCACGAGTAGACGATACTAAAGCGCGTAAAAACGTCTCTTGGTTCAGGTGATGCGAATTAGTATCACTTGGAAGCATAGCAGCAGGTATTATTGTACGATCTATATTAATAGTTTAAAAATTACGACTTTTAAGATGGCCAAGCTTGAACGTGACCATAACCAGTGTCAATGAGGGCCGCGGTACTCGCGACGATGGCGACCAAGTCAATAAAGTTGATGCTAACGCAAGCACAGCCATGGAAAGAAAATCTGACGTGGGGATGAAATCATTGAACAAGAAGAGGAAGTTGTATTCAGACGATAAACAGGACACTGTCGATGTTTGGTGAATACCTTCAATTAATTCACATGTTCACGTTCTTATAACCAATACGACCATGCCTAACATGATGCATTTTTATTTGAGCATGCCGCTTCAGCCTTACCCTCCACTATTCGCTTTCTAAGCTATATAAAACACTCATACGGACCAAGCTGATTGAGCATCGGCAACTTCATATTTTTCTACCTCACTTATTGATCTTCCAGTTAAGATAGTTCCAACTATTGGCATAGTCAATTTTCAGATGACCGTAAGTATTCAGATCGGTGTTGCGTGGTTGATTCAAAAGCGACGTATTCATTTCCATTACGTAAACGTTCGTCGTATCATCCTCCGGATCGATTGTGTTTGAAGAACACAGTATCTGCAAATCGTTCGATGTTTTTGAACGGCGATACTCTTCCCTAGAACCGAGGTATTAAAATATCTCTCTGTCCGGCCCTCCCTCCCACTCTCCTTACATTTCACTTCAGATTGCATGATCCTAAAAGTTGTATATACCTGCATAGCATACTCGTCGCCGTGTCGTATCCTATCGCACACCTTGAATCGCATTTCATTGGATATTGTCCTTGTGCGCCGGCAAACCCTTTCTTATTTATTCGACTTTTCTCAATCGCTCTGTCATATCGTGAATCTGAAAAGCCAGTTAACAGTGGATAACTGCCGGTTACAGCTGAGTGTCTTTTGGAGGTGGTACGGAGTACAGAGGCAATGAACCTAACGATCTATTTAGTAAACCGGCAAACAATCTGACGAAGCAGTTATCGCGCATGCAACATGTTATGTATGTGCGTGCATGCGCACGAAGCTGTTCTTCGCGATTTCTCTTGGCACCTGATATCACCTGAGATTCCTTCTTTCTCAGCAGCAATGCGGCTACTAGCCGCGCTAACTGACGGCTAGTCGCGAACGCTTACGCGTTAACAATATATTTTCGGCATTCAGCGAACCGTTGAAAGCCACTCAACTGATTTGTTAGCTTACGAACCGGGAAACGGTAGATAGCAGACCGCCAACGGTTCAGAATTGTATTCAACCGTTTGATCATGATAGATGGACGGATGATGCCGATGGGCGTGACAGCGATGGCGACAGTTCAGTTGGTAGAGGCAGACGTCGTTGCTCTCCTCTCTTCCGTTTACCCCGTTTGCCGCCGCTGTCCGGTGGTCACCTACGTTGTCGTAGCAATCCTGTAATCCCTCAACGAGAGGAAAAGCGTTGTCGCACGGTTCTCTCGGTGACGGGATACACCTACGAATTTAGGCATGGTCTTTGCAAATCTTTTAACGCCCTTGCCATATTATCTTTCAGGTGCACCACAAATTGACCGCACTGTCCTTTTCAATATGTGATCAATTAAATGACATCTACTCAAAGGTGATAGTATAAAAAAGACTATAAGCGCATGAGGCTGAGCAAGTAGAACTTCTCGGAAAAACCTGGCGTTGCGCCCGCTTGATCACTCGGCGACGTACCTCCCACACTCTCGCGAAAAAAGGATTGCGCATATTTACGCTTTGAATCCCATCGTGAGAGAGTAAACTACGTCTGCACTCGTTAAGAAGAAAAAGCAAATTAAGACAAACTTCTTCGTCACGCCGTTACCCACGGTGCTCAAAGATCACTTTGGACGATTTCGTGTGATTCTTTTTAATATCGCAGCGCTTAGAAATGCAATTTGGTATTGTTCACTAGGCTGGCGGTCGGCGTCCAATTTCCAGTTGGCACACGAGTACATTATTAGTTGGTAAGCGTTCAGATGTGCTAGTTTCATCAGTCGATTTCATCATATCATCGTTAAAAAGCAGGGATAAAAGAGTTAGAAAAGATATTATCCCGCTGTGGCCTATCTCACGCACTACCCTCCTGCACTATTTTTCAGTGCCAAGAAATACATCTATCAATCAATACAGATATTTTAGTTTGCACCGATTGAGATCATCAAACAACCCCCCTTCCCGCTGTCTCGAAAGAATTTACTTCTTGCCCTGGTTTGAACTTCTAACGCCGAAATTGCGCATTACAAAAAGTGCAGCTATGATCGAGCTTCGCAGGAATGGCATTGGTCAGCCCAACCTTCACGTTCCTAGCAGATCGTGTCCTATGCATACCGCGCTTATCGTAAGATACTTTGCATGAAAATATCTAGCACTTCAGTGAGGCCAAAGACTCACCTATAATCAATTTGAGCCTGCCGTGGCTGCAAATGGTAAGATTTGGTTATGCGAGCGTAGGAACCCGCGCGTCGATGTTGCGATTGCAACTGCCTTGGGAACTGATGAAATGCGTACTGCTCAGACGTCGCTAGCGCAACGCTGCGTCGCCGAAGGTAAGCGTCATTTTCCAAGTCCCAAGGATCGATGTAGTGTCTTGCTTCACCGGAGGAACTTCTGGAATTGCATCTTCCACCGGGTGTTGATAGCTGAGAGTCACAGCTGTGGCCATAAGAGGCCGATTGCGCCGGCATAACGGGAGGCTAATTTGATCGTACGTCGTCGCTGCTTTTGAATATATCCCTATATCTTCTCACGCGTCTTCCAGCGGCCGACAAGACTTCGTTCTTATGTTGTATAAACGATTGGCCGTAATGCGGGCGAGTTGTGTCTCGACAAAAGGCGTGATGATGATTGAAGGCACGTTGAAGAAACGGCACCGTCCTGCCGTTCCCGTCGCGCACGTTCGACTCACGAATTTCTCGAGCGAGAGTTCGTTTCTAGTCTCATCGCGACAACTTCTCTTCCACACATTACTACACTACCGATTCTCCTTCTCTTTCATCGCAGGCGAACTGTTTCCGACTCTTGCCCTCCCTCTCCATCTTACTCATGCAATATCGGTCGAGACCGTGAAAGGCGAGCAAACGAGCGAACCACGCAATTGATCGTTTATACGCTTTATTCGTGAGTATCGAACCGTGGATAAATATACAGTTCTCGTTTCGGACGCAGGAATAACAACGTACAACTCCCATCGCTTCTTTCACGGTTTTAAACGGCCTAAAGGGGTTGGACGCTCGAGTTTGACAACAAAATAAATTAAGGCTAAAATTAAAGAGAGCTAATGTTTCATTTTCTTCGGTAGCATTAATTTGCCAGCTTGCAAATTAGAAAACTGGCTCGCTCCGTTCGGTACAATTTATCGATCGTACAACCGTGGACGATTCGGCAACGATAACGTGAATCGAAAAATGTACGTTCCTCTTCCCGACTACCCGCCTGTCTCCTCTTCCGACGTCTAATACGTCTCTAATGCGTGGCATACATAAAACGACTGATGCATCGCATCGACTCATCGCAAGAACTTAATTCGATGATCGCTCCGTCCTTATGTACATTTACTATTTCGACGGGCCTAACAAAGTAATCGTGTCGGTACTACACACAACGATGTGGGAGCGGGGGTGAAGGAAAATGTATACCCTCCTTTATTTTTCTTGTTGGCGTTGATACGGTCTAGAACCTTTAGCAACGTATATCACAGTGTCAGATTCACGCCCTCACAATGCACTTTTCTCACCAAAAAATCATCTTAATCTCACATTTGATCGATAGGGAGGAAGATCTTGTACGATTCTGTCTTGGCAAATTGCGCCCAGGACAGTTTTCGCGAACAAAACAGAACGTTTGTCACGTATCATTACTGTATCTTTCCATCACAACACAGAAATAATATCACTGAAGCAACCCTCCATGAGGGGCGGGAAGGATGTGGAAGAGAGTTATTACGATGAAGTGTGCGCAGAAACAACAGAAACAGAATGGAATCCTGCTTGCGAGTGACGTGTGGAAAACCATCTACGTCGTTCGACGATATTCCATTTTGTTTGATACAAGCCATGGAACAGTTTATACGTAATCATACGGGCCACACAACTTAGCGGCTGAAATCTCACTTTCGCAAACAGGAATGCAGCGTTATTCTAACCAATCATCCAGGAGTTACGAGTATTTCTAGTCATGATGTGCGGCAGTCACGGTCTTATGCGCTTTCATCTGATTTGATCCAATAACAGGGAGGCAGCTAAATCGACGTCATATTCCGTCCGTTTGAGAGCATCTTCGCATTGCTGCCGCTCGGCCAAGCCCAAACTGTAATAAACACACTCGGATTCATTTTACTCCATTTTTTATTTTTACCTCTCTGGAAGAATCTGTTCGATCTTACCGAACAAGAGATTCGACCTTAGCCTGTCTGTCTTTTGTAACCTGCTTGGCTGCCTGACCCGTATCCCAACCAGTGGCTTGCAGAGCAGTTAGAATTTCTTGCTGCGAGGCATCTCCGGCTTCCCTCTGCACCTTCAGCACCTTATTAGCGCGAAACTCGT
This sequence comes from Priocnemis perturbator, assembly GCA_963942575.1. Lineage (NCBI taxonomy): Eukaryota > Metazoa > Arthropoda > Insecta > Hymenoptera > Pompilidae > Priocnemis > Priocnemis perturbator. The sequence goes on from OZ012654.1 coordinate 3,229,020, forward strand.
CGTCGAGGGACATGACTAGTCGCTGTGAGACTCCTGTTAATGGAGGGCTCACGCCGGACGGATACGCCGACGCGGTAGGTGCTAACTGAGTGTTTATTGCTGTATCGCTTATTCGTAGAAGCAGCGAGTCAACGACGGACGGTGCAGTCCCTTGTGGAGGAGGCTGAGGTGGGGGCGGTGGCGGGGGCGGAGGTGGCGGCGGTGGCGGAGGTTCCAGCAACGCGGATGCTTCAGCGGAGAAATTCGATTTCACAGAGATTCGTTCACCTGACGTATGACCATTCTGTACAGATTTTAACGGACTACTCCAAATTGGCGGCGGTGCATTATAGACAGGCGGTTGTTTCAAATGCGGACTAAAGTCGCACGGATTTCTTTGTGACGTGTAACCACGAATTGTGTGAACATTGGCTACCTCGTGCTGTTGTCGTTGCTGCTGCTGCTGCTGTTGCTGTTGCTGTTGGTGATGATGCTGATACGCACTCGTGGTCGATGTTGCGTTAGAGGCATAGTAATTTCTAAGTATATTTTGTTGGACAGTCTTATTGTAGAGGGTGTTAAACTCGTTTTGCGACAGCTGCTCTAAATTCGGTACCGTTTGTTTTAGCTCAGCATAGACCTGCTCCGAGAGTATAGCGCCTGTTGGCAAGACGGGTCTTGAAATTTGCTGTTGACACAGCTGATGATGCGGGTGGGGCTGGTGGTGGTAGTGTTGTTGTTGCTGCTGGTGCTGATGATGTTGTAGGTCGTTTTGAATTTGAGTAACACCAGGGGCACCACCATGAGTTGAACCTATCACAGAGGTATAATTTTGCTGCTGCTGCACACTCTGTGACACGTGATTCGTTACTGACTTTGGAAAATTACTCGCCACATACGGCAAGTCGTCGCACGAATTGGCCGTTGTAGATGACGAATTACTAGGAACCACTTGCAAAAGATTGAAACCGGCCGGGGCATGACTGAATTGGTGCCATCCTTGCCCTGCCATCGTGCCTATACCAGTGGCATCCACAATGTCTATGCGATGCTGTTCCGACTGTAGGCGAGGACGTTGAACATTGGTACTCTTCGTTTGCCACATGTTTTGAACTTTACTTGGAAGGGTGTTACTATGAACGGTGGTACGCTGATCGATTTGAGGAGATTTCGGTTTAGCAGCTTGAGGCGGCGGTCGAAGCGCAGGAATCATTGTGTTATCCTGCAATTTATTCACGCTCGCGTACGGATCCGAACTGACACATTGCTGTTGCAGCTGTTGCTGTTGTAAGCTGGCGTTTGTATTTCTGTTCGCTTCTTTTTCGCCTAGATGCTTCTCCAGTTCGGCTAGGAATGCGGCATCAAGTTTCTTCGAAGAAGCCACATCATGAACACCAATGCTCAGTTCGCAAAGGCTCTGCGCGAGATCGTGATTGGATTTTGGTTTCGGTGGACTTTCATTCGGCCCGACTGGCGGAGGTGGTGGAGGTGGCGGAGCACCGGACGCGGGAGGCAGACAAGGACTGGGGGACACATTGGCATACGTTAGCTGACCTTCCGCATTCCGCAGATCTTCCGGCCAACTAAGCCAATTCGGGACAGTAAGCGGCGGTGTCAACTTGTCGATTTCACTGTAATGACTGTCCGCATAAACATCACTAGCCCGCCGCTCATTCTCGTCGACGTGGACGTTTACATTGAAATTCACTTTTTCGCTTTGTGTCTCTTTATTCAAATTAACGGAGTATCGATCAAGAAGAGCTGCACTGCTTTCCGGGGTAAAATAGTTTGCGCTGGAATTTTGACTATCAACGACGGTTGACGGGCTGTCTTGATTTTGAACGTTTCCGTAAGGTTGCGCTTTCGCATATCGACCGGTGAAATCGGTTGGCACGTGACTGTAATACCGCGAATGGGGCGGTTTAGTGAAAACAGTCGACGTGTCGAACGGGTCGGAGTAAGGGGAATCGCCATTACCGGGAAAGTTGGCGTACGTACGAGGATCCTCCTCTTGCCATGTGTTATTTTGTGGCTGTATGTGTGACGACGGTGAGGGCGGAGCCGCTGCCGTTCTCTCGGTCAAATCGATCGGTTCATCGAGGATATTGACCACTCGCCGACAAACTGCTTCGGACTGAACGACACCCGCTGCATTACTAGAAAATTCCTCTGGAGACAAATCTATAAGACTGTCCTCCTGATTAGCGCTCGAAATTGAAGCACCACTGTTGCCAATTGACTTTACCGGGCTGGTCCGTACGTCATTCTGGAGCTTTGTATAGTTGAATTGTTTTCTCGAACGTGGCGTGGTAGAGGAAAACTTTTTTTTTAACTGGCTGTCGACGACAGTGGTCATCATCATGGTCGTTATCGTTGTCGTCATCGTTGCCGTTATCGTCGTAGTCGTCGTCGCCGTCGTCATGCTCCCCGTCGTTGTTGCGGCGGCTTTGGCAGCAGCAGCAGCAGTGGCCGCCGCTACTCCAACGATATCCGGTGGCTCCATTGGATTACGAAGATAAACATCGTCTATATAAATGGGACTACCCCAGCTCTTGCCGAACGGTGCACCGTGACCGGTATGTATGAAGGAATTCTCGAGAGGCTTACTAATGTCCTCTGGTTGCTTTCGTCTCATAGGATTGACGAGACAACGCGGAAAGAATCCTACCTGAAAGGTCCTCTGATTCTGTCCCTTCCACCAGTAATTTTCGGGTCGACCGTCAATAATGACGATTTGATCGCCCTGCTCGATAATCATCTTATCGGGCATCTCAAAACGACTGATTGCCTTCATCACTGACGGTACCATACCGGTAAGAGATTCCTTCAATGAGGCGAAGCTCGGTCTGTCCGGCGGTTCCCGTGCCCAGCATCGTAACATCAGGTCATACATAACCGGTGGCGCTGCCTCGGGTTCGTGCAGTCTTTCGCCCTCTCGATCGATTTTTCGAAGGATTTCCGAACCGTTTAGACCGACCCAGGGCTCCTCCCCAAACGTCAGCATCTCCCAAAGCGTTACGCCAAACATCCATACGTCCGAGGCGTGACTAAACTGACGAGCCTTCAGGGATTCCGGTGCACACCATGGAAACGGCACTTTCTTGTGCTCCGTCATGACATAACAATCTTCCTGCTGCGGCAGCGCCCTCATTAACCCGAAATCGCCAATTTTTATTTTATCAACCGTGCTCAGAAGGACGTTTCTGCACGCTAGATCGCGATGAAGAAACCGCTTGGCCTCCAAGTACGCCATTCCTGTGGCCACTTGGAGAGCGTAGTTACAGAGCGTCAACAGTGAAACACGAGCGCATTGCTTCCGCAGATAATCCAGCAGAGCACCGAGCGGTGCAAGTTCGGTCACCATCATCATCGGCTGAGAGAGTACTACACCGTACAATCTACGAACGTAGAACGATCCCGATGTAAACAAGGCGGGGAAAAAAGACTGACAGAGAAGAGCTGTTTCGCAGGAACAGAATATTTACGCACCTAATGAGATTGCGATGGTCCAATGCGTGCATGGCCTGAACCTCTGAAACAAAATCCTCTATGACACTCGGTTGCGTCAAAGCGTCCGCCTTCAAAACTTTCACTGCAACGGACAGTACACGTCCAGAGGGTGATGTCCACTCGCCGCGTCTGACCACGCCAAAACTACCGTCGCCCAGTTTAATCGACAATGACACATCCTTATCTTGTATTAGACAAGTCAACACTGAGGAGCCTTCCGCTGGCTGTGACAAACGTTTATTACTCTTTGTACTACTGCCAGGCTTGATTTTCGTCATCAAACTCTTCTTCCATTGAGCGTTGCGTCTCTTTTTTACAGCGTCCAAAAGCCTCCTCACACCAGGCTTGCCTAAACCAATTTTTTCTAGATCCTCTGGTTGGACATAATCAAAGTGGTGCAAACGAGTCACCTGCAGATCATCGCGAATTCTTGTGAAGAACTGAGAAAGCTGTACGTCGTGTAGCAACTCCTGCAGCCATTCAGTGCCCTCGTCATCTGCCATGCTTATGGGTTATCCTGTCCTGAAACACGTAATGATGTTGAACAACAATTGAAAAAATCTAAACATTTGGGTGTAAAACTTTTCTTCCGGAAAGAAAAAAGCCAACGTGACAATCTTCTTGTTGCTCGTAATTGACTAAAGTTCTACAAGACAGATATCTGTAACATGTGCTTTAGTATAGAAACAACAATACTAATCGACACTTAAATAGCCAAAAAAGTCATATCCGGTGATGCTGTATAACTACCAGCAGTCCCGTGCCCAATGTACTAACGCAATGGAACACGACGTGGACGATTATCGTGGCGGCTCCCCATGAACAGGAAATTAAATAATGCTTAATCGTGAGAAGTCGTAACGACACGAGTGAGCGAATAAAATCTATACGAGCGGGACGGTCCCGTTACCTCAACGTACCATATAAATTCGCATTCCGCCGCGCGCACGTACAGCGAGGAAGAAGCGCTTTGCGAAATCTTTCCCTCACCTCCCCGTTATCCTCGTTTCGTTCCTTTTGCTATTCTCTCCCGCTCGCACACAACGCAACGAAAACAAACAGTTCTCGGTGTTTCGATACTCTCGTGCGACGCATGCATTCAGCGCAACGATCATACATACTTTGAAATCCTTTGATTCACCTATTGCCTATACAGATGCGTTCGTTACTGCAGCTGTCGTAGGTTCCTTTCTAGACCTCATTTCTCAGTTGTTGCCAACGACCAGCCGATTCCATTCACGCTCGTTTCCCATTAGTAGTAGTAGTACGAGTACTAGTAGTAGTAGTAGTCGTAGTAGTAGTGTAGTAGTAAACGACCGACGGGGGCGGCAACGGTGGCGATGGCGATGGCGATAGCGATGGCGACGACGTTAGCGGCTGTGCAAGTAAAACTGCACCAACAGGGATGATAATTTTAAGACTCAACCCAATGCCTTCTTCTTTGCGTCCATTTCACACTTTGTCGGACAAAAACGCTGCCGCCCTTCGAAGATGCAGATGCTTGTGTACTATGTACTACTGAGAATCTTCGGCAGGCCGTCGATTTCTCCGTCAATAGATTCGATATTCCGTTCGCGCACCGTTTGCAACGAACTTTCACCATCTGACTTTCTCATACGGTGCATTGTTATGCGTGAGTCAAAAGGACAACAATTTAACCTGAAAATCGCACGGGAATACTCGATTACCAAACCCACCCCCCCAACAGTGCATGCCAGAGATGCATTGCTGCGCTGACTGTCGATCCCGAACTCCAGACTTTCTCTCATTCAAGCAAACGCACGATTTGATCAGTGTCGATGTGCAGAACTGTGCAAAACGTAACTCTGAATCTGCCACAGATGCCGTGCCACTCTGATTCGCCCTGTAGCCAACAAAATTCCCGATTCTCCAGATGCAATTGCTGCATCCGCATTGATCCGCATCTATAGACTACTCTATAACTTCTATATATTATGTCAATCGCGTCAACGATATACTTCTGTCACATAACTTATTTATTCGTATATATACCGCCAGTATACCTTGTTAGAAAGAGATAGCACACTTGCGCAATAGATTGCATTTACAATTTATATGTCTAACGGAATCTCCTGCCGCGTCCACCGGTCCACCCTGGCTGGTCAGCATCATGCAATAGCGATTGAGCAAAATCAACACCGCCTTTCAACTTCCGTGCAATTTGGACAGATGGCAGAAAGCGTCTTTTTAATATAATGTAGCGCCACTTTCCCGTCTATGTTCGCCAACTCTAGGTTTCTTCTCTGCTCGATTCTCTTTGGTTTCGCTGACCTCAGGTGCTGTACGAGTCCTCCTTGAAACACCTCGCATCACGATTGTACGCCTTTGAAGGAGTAATTCTACGATCGTACGTGAATTCAAGTAAGCAACGTCGAGTTTCCGTCCAAACTTAATAGTTCGTAATTTTCTTCCTGACCAAAATACTCATTCATCGAATGTTCAACATTTTTGTGGGCTTCGGCCATCGTGGTCCACCGTACGACCTTAACCTCAGAATTAAAAGATTAGACATACGTTTCGCATACCGAGGGGCGAATTATAGAATACATATCACAGCTTTGAAATATGCCACACAACTGTTATCTATGTTAATGAATAAACAAGTCATTTAAACCTTTTATTTCTTCACAAAATGAACAAATACAATGGTGCTATTCGAGGAAGGGGGGGGGGGGGTAGATGATTTTCAGCCGTGATGGGGGGGGGGGGGGGAGAACAGATATGGGGAAAGAACGACAGTGTGACCGACTGAGCGAGAAAAGAGAATGGATGCGCGCGCGCTTCCGCATCTCTTTGCATATGTGTCTGTGGTTAACGGTTTCGAGGTCGTCAGGCGTGCTTGAATACATCACAGCCAGCTCCCTGTTTTTTTTTACGTTTCGTCAATTTTTCTTTTTATTCCAGAAGGGTATTGTATGAGTCAAAAAATAGAAAAACCAATACTATCAGGTCAACGCATAAAGACCAGGAAAAGAGGTATGTACAATGTTTGTCCCATTTTCATTATCGACAAGTCATCATGCATGCTCTATTTTCACCATCCGATGTTATGCAGATGAGAAAGAGAAGTATGATCCAACGGGATTCCGAGATGCAATACTGCTTGGTTTGGAAAAGGCTGGTAGCGACCCAGATGCGATTTACAAATACTTGGATGCCGCAGGGTCAAAATTGGACTACCGTCGGTATGGGGAGGCTCTCTTCGACATTTTGATAGCTGGTGGCCTCTTGGTCCCTGGAGGCTTCATTGCTCAAGATGGAGACAAACCTGTTAAGACCACTGCCTGTGTATTTGAGCAGTCAGAAGATATGGAGTCAATGCGAAACTTTGAACAGGTAGCATGATATACTCATGATCTTGCCACAAATTTCAACTGAGCATGTTCTCAAAGTATCCATATGTGCCTTTCTCAATAGGTTTTTATTAAGCTCATGCGACGTTACAAGTACTTGGAGAAAATGTTCGAGGAGGAAATGAAGAAGGTACTGGTGTTCATGAAAGGTTTCTCACCTAAGGAAAGAATTAAGTTGGCTAGAATGACAGCGCTATGGATATCCAACGGATCGGTTCCGCCGACCGTTCTCTCAGTCTTGATCAACGAACACCTGGTCAAGGACAATTTGGCGTTAGACTTTTTACTTGAAGTCTTCGTCACTTGGAAGTCGGAAAAAGGATTGCCCAGTTTAATGTCTGCTTTGAAACGAGGAGGCATTGAGGGAAGGTAACAGCACCTGCCTTTGTCGTTTTACTCAAGATAGGAAAAATACTGTCTTTACTACTTTTCTTGTTTGTTCATGATTAAAAAATAATATTTCTTTTACCCTGACAGGTTGATGGAATTTGTACCACCGAACAAACGAACCGAGGAAAACTTCAGGCAGGTCTTCGAAGCTGTTGGATTGGCCGATATTGTCAAACTGCACAAGGCTCAAGCGAGTCAGGAAGCAAAACGGGATTTGCAACAACTTCTTTTAGATGATTTGGCGGACAATCGCCCTATGAAAGACATTATATTCGATCTCAAAGAAATGGCACAGAAAAATGGTATTCCGGAACACGAGGTCATCGGACTGGTAAGAGCCACGCTCCTTCTATGCTACTCATTAAACATTCAAAAAGATTTACTTTGATCATACGTTTGCCAATTTTGCTTTCAAGATTTGGACTGTCGTAATGGGTCAAGCGGAATGGAATAAGAAAGAAGAACTCGTTGCCGAGCAAGCGTTAAAACATTTGAAACTTTATAATCCGCTCTTTGGCGCGTTTACTACCACTGCCAGATCTGAGCTTGCGCTCATTCTCAAAGTCCAGGAGTTCTGTTACGAGAACATGAACTTTATGAAAGTCTTCCAGAAGATCGTTCTGCTCTTTTACAAAAGTAGGTGGTTCCAGCACATAGCAGTAGTAGAGGTGGTAGTCTCATATGTTAGTTGCAAACAGTGACAATCCTTTACTTTCGTGATAGCTGACGTGGTGTCGGAAGAACTTATTCTAAAGTGGTACAAAGAGGGCCATTCCGTCAAAGGAAAAATGCTTTTTTTGGACCAAATGAAAAAGTTTGTCGAATGGTTACAAAACGCGGAAGAAGAGTCGGAGTCGGGAGAAGAGGAAGATTAGAGACTGGTACGCGAGAGTAAGTAATACTAGTAATAGTACCGTTACGATGTCGCACCTATAATTTGTCATCGGGAAAATTTCGAAAATCTCTTCCTTTCTACAGATTCTACTTTGAATCATTGACGAGGAAATTGAAGCCAATAATGAGACAAGAGTTAAAAAAAGTCGAAACTCAAGCGGATAAATTGTACATTGTCGGTGTCGTCGGTGTCGCGCATTTCTCACCGTTGTCGTCGTTGGCACCGTTGTCACCATTGCGACAGGTATGAGGAAAAAAGAACACATGTAAATCGTAACCAGCAAGGATGACAATGCTAACTACCCATCATTAGTGTGAAGCAAGAATTGTAAATTTGCAATGTCTCTGAATTGTATTACTTTAAGAAAAAATATTTTGTGTTACATTTTTATAACTCCGCTACTAAATATATACGGAATGACAAACAAATGATAAAAGAAGAATCTTTATCCCCGTGTACGTATAATTTTCGACACATCCTGTCTTTCTTTGTACTATAATATTGTATTAGATGATAGAAAATATACTGTCAAGTGGTGTTGAAAATATGAGACTTTGGTGAATCCTCATTCCTAGGTCCGCAGAACGCACTACAAATGGCAGGTAGGCTGCGCGTTGATCACTTTATTGTGTAACTGTGCGATTATTTCGTAAAAACAATGCGCAAATAAGTCATATTTTCTATACGTGTAAGTTCATTTTCATTCAATTTAATGTTGCTTTATGCTTGTTTGTTCTCGCAGAAGGTATTTGTTGTTTTGATATGAAAGTCTTATTTTTCATGTACGGTACCAAACATTCCGGAATCCTGAGACATTTAGTGGCAGTCTGATGAGTTTCACAGAGGGCAATCAACGTGCGCGGTATAGCACAGGCTGTTCCATTTAACGTATGAACATGCGCTATTCCACCATTTGTCCTTTTGTACGTGATATTGAGCCTTCGTGCCTGATAATCCGTACAGTTGCTACAACTTGATAATTCCCCGTATTTCTTTTTTCCAGGCATCCAGCCCTCTATGTCGATCTTTCTAATTTACGAAATTATACACAAAAACGTAAAATAGGTTGAAAAACTTGAGATTATGACTATAGGTCAGTATACCTGTATGCTGGAGCTCCTAAATCATGTGGAGGCATGTCTACAACCTGATAATGTAGTCCCAGCGAAGAAAACATATCTTCTTGAATTCTAAGGAGGTTTTCAAACTCTTGCATAGACTTTTCTTGCGGGCAGCATACAAACATTTCAACCTTTGTGAACTGATGAACTCTGGTGGGGGAAATCCAAAGATGATACACTCTGTTTTCCTGTCTTCTTATACTGAGTCTTTACCTATAAATGCCTTTTTCTTCTGATATACTGGATGCTTCGGCTCTGTAACATCTACTAACTGCAGCCATTTTCAGTGGTAAATCTTCTTCTGAAAGCTCTGCATTGACCAGTTTTCCAGCTAATGACATTTCTGCTGTCCCCGAGAGGCTCAAGTCATCACCGTAACATGGCTCCAATGAGTACACAAGAGTTCTACCCTGCTCTGTTATTAATCCGCATCTTTCAATAATTTTTGTTGGAATGATGTCAGGTACTGATATAAGTTTGAATCCTTGATGTATTAAATTATTTATTGAATACTGTATCAGTGCCTGTTCCAATTCAGCCAAATCACCTAGTAATATATATCCTCTTTGCCCTGTTAGAGGTCCTAATCCATTGGTCCTTATCAATCGCATTTTTTCAGCTATCTCCCCAAACTCAAGGGGTTCAACATCAAATTTTTTTTTCTGTTTATGTTTTCTCAACACGCACCCTTCATCATTGTAGTTAACAATCAATGGATCCGTACAATTGGGAATCTTACTCAATTCCCTCATAAGAGATAAACTGTACTGTGGCAATTTTGATAGTTCTAAAACCTTATCAATATTTCCAACCCCTTTTCGAATTTTAATATTATTCGAAATCTCATCTCGATTTGCAGGATTGCAGAGATAATTCAAGTTGTACGTTGGCTCCGGTATAGACATCTTATTCACTATTGCCTTCTTGTTGTTAGGCTCCGTCTATAGCGGGCAAAGGTTTCATATACAATTTAAATCCGTAGCAATAGCTCTGCGGAGGTTAGACGAAAATTTGCCTACCTGTTGGAAAACTGAATTCCATCTGCATTGAAGGAATTCTTTTAATCCTCTCAGTTTCATTGTAAGTAATGTAAGGAAAATAGTCTCAAGTATCAAATTATACTAAATGAGATCCTTATTACCAGTGGTTACGTCTATTCCAGCTGATTTTAGGGTATATGATTTCAAACAATGTATACATATATGTATATATATACTGGTATATAATATGAGGAAATGCAGACATTGCAGACTCTTTTCCCTGACGTAGCGCTCCCTCTAGGTTGCTCTAGGTTCAGCCACTTCAGCCACGTTTTGGTTTGTGGCAGTTCGTGGCCACCAGTGCCGGCCACATTCGTTAGATTATCACTACAGCCCTACGGATGAGACTTGTAGACGGATCCAAGACGGAAACGGTTAAACGTTATTACCACACCCTCCCTTTTTATTTTTCCTCATCCTCGTCGTTAACCCGCGTCCGGTCATTTTGCCGTTCCGAGGTTTCGGCTAGCAAAGCTACGCTCTGCCCAACTACCTACTAGGTAGTAGCCGAGGTATATAAATCTGATAATTCTGATATCATTGTCAACCGGTGTCAGCAGACAGTGCTGAACAGTGCTGAACATGGCTGAACACCATTTGTGTCGGCCTAAACATCGCACACAGACGCGCACGCACACTGCGACCTGTTTCCCCCACCCTGCCGACACAAATGGTGTTCAGAGACCGTCAGCTGACACTGTTGTCAACGAACAACAGCTGAGGGCTGAGGGCTTGCGTATTGTACGGTTTAACAAACGGCCGGCTGCGTTTTATATCCATATTACAATAAGGTATTATTTGATTTTTTAGTGCGCCCAATCGATGTATTATGGATTCGTGTAATAGAGCGAATTGTAATTAATAGAAACCACTGTTACCATCACGATCATTACCAAGGTATTAGTCGGCGGTTATCAATTGAAATCTTTCGGAATTTCTAAGATATTAGGTTTGCTTGAATGTTCATGAAGTCTATCATTGAATTTTACTGTTTCAGATTTATTGATAATATTACATCATGGTAACCAGGGGTATCCTAAAGAGTTGGAGAAGCTTAGGCTCATCTTTTTCCTTAGGATATTTGATTAAGAGCAAGCGCAGAACTTTTACATATCTTGGCAGTAGTATCCTATCTGGCGTTGCAGTTTACAATGTATCAAGTTCTACTGTTCGAGCTGCTTCTCAGAATGAAATTAGTGGTCAAAACTTTATGGCAATACCTATTAGCAATGTCGAAGAACTAAAGAAGTATCCTAATGATATGAAATCTAAAATGGAATTGTTGATTTTAAGAATACAAACAGATTTCTGTAAATCTCTCGAAGCACTTGAAACCAATGGATTACGTTTCAAAGTGGATCGTTGGACTAGGGAAGAGGGAGGCGGAGGCATTACCTGTGTTCTACAGGATGGCGATGTATTTGAGAAAGCTGGTGTTAATATATCAGTTGTGTCCGGTATGCTCCCGTCGGGTGCAATGCAGCAGATGAGAGCAAGGGGCAAAAAAATGGATGAAGGTTCATTGCCCTTTTTTGCAGCGGGCGTAAGTGCTGTCATACATCCTCGTAATCCTATGGTTCCTACAATACACTTTAACTACCGTTACTTTGAGATAACAAATCGTGATGGGTCAATTCAATGGTGGTTCGGTGGTGGTACTGACCTTACACCGTATTATCTGAATGAGGCAGATGCGTTACATTTTCATGGTGTTTTAAAAAAAGCTTGTGACCAACATCATCCATCGTATTACGGAAAATTCAAGAAATGGTGTGACGACTACTTTGTCATAAAGCATAGACAGGAATGTCGTGGCATTGGTGGTATTTTCTTTGACGACTTAGACTCACCCAGCCAAGAGGAGGCATTTCAGTTTGTTAAGTCGTGCGCAGAGGCCGTGATACCGTCTTACACCCCCCTAGTGAAAAAACATAAAGATGATGGGTATGGATATGCAGAAAGACAGTGGCAACTGTTGCGCAGAGGAAGATATGTCGAATTCAATCTGATATACGATCGCGGTACCAAGTTCGGATTATATACACCGGGCGCACGCTATGAAAGCATATTAATGTCCTTGCCTTTAAACGCAAAGTGGGAGTACATGCACGAACCAAAGCAAAATTCAAGAGAGGCAAAACTTATGGAAGTGCTGAAGAATCCGAGAGATTGGGTGTCCATTCCAACGGATTAATCCACTTCTTCTACAATCTTCAGGATACAGTTATTAAAAAATAGGCATGGTGCAATCAACGTAAATCTATTTTTGTTCTCGTCAACATTAGAAACTAAAGGTTATATACATTGTGGTGCGTCTGGGATGCTACATGGGTGTGCGTAAAATAGACTTTTGACGTTACACAAGTATACATACAAAACTTTACAAACGTCAATGTCGATACAAATTTTACAAATAGATTTATTCTTGTAAAATATTCAGTCTTCTAATGACGCTCTATGCCACTCCTGCTGCGCAGAAGGGGCACCGACTAAAACTATTTGCTCGTTACTGTGCTCTTAACATAGCGTGTCTTTGTACTTTTGTATCACGCTTGAAGAGCATCGACGTTTACGTAAAAAAAGTAATAACCCGTACAATTTGCAGGAAATATGTATGTTTTTTTTTATACAAATATCCACCTACACTAACAGTACGTATAAACAACGCTACAGAGTTGCTGGTTTCGCTAAAAACAAATACGGCAGGTGACGTGTCACAACAATATTGAAGACACTTGAATATAACTTATTTTAATTATATACATTGCAGCGTAAAAATAAATATATATTGTATTGTATGGCGCTATTGGAACGAGTGCTTTCACGGTACTTTGTTGTAAATACAGTATCATCGCGATAACTGCAGGGTCCGTAGTCGCGTGAGTCTACAAACACTTGGCACATCGGTCGATATTTGACATAAAGTGAAATGAAAAGAGATAAGATGAATCGGAACCTAAAACTGGAGAGTTTGTAAATGTCTGAGAAAGGATTATTTTCTGTTAGAACAACAAACGTGGTGCTTATAAAATGATATTGAAGTTGCGTCGTGTAACGGAGCGCTCTGTATAAGACTACAAGACGACGCGTGTGGAACTGATACAGTGAGAAAAATGTTGTTCCGCTCGGGTCTTGACAATAAACGACGTTTGCTCGTTACAAATGTGAACCCGTGAATGCTAGAAGAGCGTGCACTAAACGCTCGTTTCCTTTTTAATGAGTGATAGATGACATGTTGGATCATCCAGGTATACGTCATCATTGTTCTCAATTGGATTCTTACTTCCAAAGTTTGACTTGTCTTGTACCGTTTTTACGTCAGACTGAGAACACAGATGTTGGCCTACGCTGTTCAGACTTGCAACTGATGCGACATTGACCAAGGAATTGAAATTCTTTGAAAGGAAATCATTAGACTCCGACAACGCGGTTGCTGCTATTGTATGTTTGAAATCGGTGGAACCGAAACCCTCAGGAAGACAAAAGTCATATTCACTCATACTGGAAGCACCTTGCCGCTGGAGGTCTGCCACAGAATTGTTTACGCATGTTGTGCCGGTGCGTGCTAAGCTGTATGCGTTGTTCTCACTTGTTAAGCTATTTATCTCAGAGAGCGATTGATCCGACTGATCGAATGATCTTCGAGATTCAGGAACTTGATCGTACACATTAGAGCTAATGTCGCTCTGCAGGTCCGTCAACGACGGTCTCGAGTACTCACAATTCTTAGAGCTGGTTAGGGATGCTACGTCGTTCAGGGAGTTATGATAATTATTTCTCAATGGCTTAACGCGATCGGACGGTAGACAGTACATGCTGTTAGAATGATACAACCATCCGGCGCTTCCTTTAAATCTCGCTATCTCAGAGCTATTACTCTGGCGAACACACGCCCGCCTTTCTCTTTCATTTTCTTCCTCCAGAGCTTCTGCGATTTCGCAGATTTCCGGTAAGTTCTGATCACTCCTTTCACTACTTGTCATCTGCGCGGTAGAATCCATTTCAGAACTATATTCCAAGCTACACTGTTGTGAAACATTTTTCAGATGTTTCTCCTCTGTGTCGGTTTTCGTATCCACGTCTGATTCGTGAGAGGCAACTATGAAGGCGACACTGGTTGTCGTTGAGGATGACGTAGTAGTCGTCGCCCCTGCCATTCTTGCGACTGTGGCAGTCGTTGTCATTGTCGTTATTGCCGTCAGTACAGTTGTCGAAACTGTCGTCATTGTCATCGTCGCCAGCATCGCGTTTGTCTGCAATTTTCTGGATGGCGTACCACTTTGAGAGCCAGGTAATGCGCTACTATTACAATTATTGGCTCCCAACGAGGATGATTCGTCGTTCGAGATACGGTCATTGTTCACTTTCTTGGTGCTTCGGACGAGAAGATTTTCTTGACCGATCACGAAGCGCATCGGAACGTTTCTGCCATCGGAAATACTGCCCCCGCTATCCGACAAAATATTGATGTTTCTGCCGTCGTGACTTGTTGTCGGATTCATTTCTACATGTATATTCGTATTATTGACCTTAGAGCTGCTGCTCAAGATGCTCCGTTCAATGATGTTACCGGCTTCTATCTTCGCTGCAGGCCGGGGCATGGAAATGCAACTACCACCGTCGCTGGTCGCCCCACCATCCCCTTGCTTTCTCGGTCCTAGATTATTGTTCTTCGTATGGCGACGTTGCTTCTTAAAGAACTTTCTCGCGACACCGCTCTGGTGAGGATTGTAGAACATTTCGACGCAGGCAGGCACTGATTCAGCGTAAGTCGTGACGGAGTTATTGTTTGATCGATATTGCTGTCGATGGAGCACAACCAGATTGACATTGCCCATTTTCGCACTCATAGGCAGCGTGTTCTGATTTCCGACTAGATCGGAGCCAATTTTGGACGAGGCATTCCGAATTTGAGACCTGTTCGTATTCCTAGACGAACTGACAGAATTCGTATCGGATGTTACCTGAGTGGCTTGCGAATTCGATAAGGGGGGCACCAAATGGTTTTGCACCAACGGCTGGGTTGGCATCACGGGTATAGCGTCTGATACGCTTCTAGTTCGGCAACAACGATTTTTTCGTTTCCGAAGCCAGCAGCGCATTTGCAGCCACTGCGTTCGGACGTCGTTGCGGGCAATTCCGTAAAATAACAGGACAAATATACCCAAAGAACTTGTAGAGATGGCATGTAGACAGGCGAAAACAGTCTCCTCGAAAGGAACGTACGAACTGAGTGGCTTCGCGGTGGTGCCAGCAGCCGTCAACCAAGATATTAGGTAAAGTATCAGCATCACGATCTGGCCCTTTAAGCGCGACATCTGAGAGTGTTCGGCGTCCTCGATGTCTGAGGAGAGTGTCTGCGCACTGTGCACGCTATGCACGCTGTTCCTGTCTCCCGAGGGATTTGAATTTGAAGGTTCCAGAAGCTCCAAGTCCATGTTCTCGGTAGCTTGAGTGCCCTCGGAAAGTTGCGCGTTAGCGTCTAAGTTCCGAATGGCACACCTGATGAGCAAGTGGAAGATCATTAAGCAAACGATCAGTATGGCGGCTGGAACGAATAGGGCTGCCAGCGCAGGGCCTGACGTGAGGAAACAATGAGAATATCCGGCATATTCGCGTAGGTTGATAGCACCGGATATACCGCATATTATCAGCGCTATTCCCCATCCGACCAGATAGAGACCTAACAGCGGCTTCGGTATCGGTTGCTCCGTCAGCTCATCGTCCGGCAGAACGTTTCGATCGGGACGTTTAGACAGCTTCTTGTACATGTTACTGCAACCAAGAACGATACTGTACACTGTATGTCGTGATTATTTCCGGTAACAGAAAAACGACATAAGGGTTAACCCGTATTTCGTGTACCTGGCTGACACAGCCATCCAGAATAGGCAGCACAATGATAGGTAGTGCAATGCTAGGCCGACACCCTGACAAATTTGAACGTTTTCCGTCTGTTGAATGCCAACCGTGTAGAGGAATGATAGCAGGGCCATCGCAGACCAGGTATTGATAACGCAATGTTTCGCTTTCTTCGGCATGGCAATCGACGCGTAGCAAACAACGTACGTAACTGATGTAATCACCAAACACGCTATAGTGACAAAGCTCCCGATGTAGATTGCTGGATTCGAAAATCTGAACTTCCCTCTGGTCACGCTGAAACAGAGTACGACGACGACGCCCTTAATATCTCCGGCCAAAACGATGCACAGAGAGCGTCACGTCAAAGCGTGCGCACAAAACCGGAAAGAGACGGGGGTGGACTAGCTCGATGAATGTGTTTATACTGATAATTACCCGTTACCGTTTTGGCCGAGATGCGAAATGTCTTGCAACAGTCCGTAATAGCCCAGTTTGTTGCAATGAAATATTATCAGGTTATTTAGCAAGTTTGACAGGCGGCAACCGTCACTGCTCCAATCTCCAGACTCACCCAACCCCTCGTCCCAGATCACTGGCATCGGTCGCCGGCCAGTGAAATGATGCAATGGTGTCTTAAGCATCACGTATACCGGCTCGGTTAGATTTTCTATCGTCGATCCAACTGCAAGAACAGACTTCAGCCAATAGGAACGACCACAATTATTCGCAACTTCTCGCGACGATTCGCGATACCGGGCCGCTACACTTACTCAATTTACTGCCGACGACACACGTCGACACGTCCATATTGTCGGCCTTAACCGCTTTCGGGAAAAACCTGCTATCGCTGTACATCGAAATCGTCAGCTGATGTGATACAACAGCATCCTGTAGGCGTTGGAGCAGAGTCGCCGGTAATTGAATTGAAGCTTCGATAACCTTATCCTGGGTGCTGAAGGGAACGGTTCTGTTGTTCGTTGTACAATGTAGCGACCTTGCCTCTGAATCGCCACCGGATGTTACCACGTTCACATACCAGGTGCAAGTTAAGCCAGTAAAACTGTCGCGTTTGACGCGAAATTCTTCCAACGCCATGTTCTTCTTATGCGACTGGATCGATGGAGTAAACTCTGTTATAGTCTCGACGGCCTTAATCAATCTACTGCAAGACTTGTAAGTGGCCTCAGCGATTCGTAACACCTCCCGCGACAAGCTCATCATTGAGCTGATAACGTCGATCAGCATCGGTCCCAATTCCTTCTCGTCGAGCAAAAAATTCAAATAATTCTCTATAGTTTGTGTTACAAAGTTCATTTCGACGGGGTCGGTTAATTTTGCACCGTCACCCGTATAGTTCTTAAATCTCTTGGCAGTTTCCAAGAGGCTACCTTTGGTGAGGGACAGATTAACTTTTGAAAATTGTTCCAAAACTTTTGTGGTGTGCGATATGTACGGACACGATTCCGTATTCAAATCTTCCCAATATCCGGTGATATTGCAGCGGTAGGAGGCCCTCAAAGGTACCTGCATTAAACCAGACAAGCGATTGCCCTCGCACGGCAATTCCGCTTTCCATCCTACGACGGTTCTCGGCCAAGTGTATATGCCTTTGTTGTTTCTGGTCACTGAAGAATGCAATGTGCAGTACGTAATATTTGTGCGTAACGCGAGGCCGCCGGCATGACGCGTACGGGGAAAGACGTGATAAATGGGCAAAAGAACTTACCAGCTAAGGGACAGTATCGGGTGTGGTCTGAGATAACAATCACACTAATTGCTTTCGACCTATTCCCACCGGTGGATGCAAGCAAACAATTCCATTGCCCATTGTGTTCTTCTTGCACGGGTAGAATACTAAGGGAACTGCAGGAAAATTTACTTAAACATGGAACTCTTGTACTATGCAGACCATTACATTCTCTCTCATTCTGTCTCTTTAATTCCGCTTACCACCTACCTATCTACGATTCCGCTGTCGGACAGATATCTATTCTCGATCTTGATATTCGATAAACTCGTCTGCGGATCTCTGTATGCGGTTATATCTATCATTTCTGTGGTAGCGTTCGGATACCATAACCAATTCAATTTTGCCTTTCTATCCTCCGTAATACTTGGCGCTCGACACTTCAAAATAATCGAATCCCCAGCAAACACGACTTGGTTCTGAACTGGTCTTATTTCGATAGTCGGCGATTTCCACTGACATTGGAAGTTTTCTGACAGACGCAATTTCCTGATTGGTTGGCCTCTAACACTCTGCGGCGATGTACATTTCGGTGGAGGGCTGTAAAGAAGAGTGTAGAACCGGTTATGAGTTAAACGTGTACGATCAACAACTACTCCAACCGGTGATACGTTACATCAGCTTTATCGAAGAGTTTTGAATCCAATTGCTGAACCAGTATAAGTCGCAGTCGCATTTCCATGGGTTGTTGGATAGATCTCTGGTATAGGAACAATGCTGAATTAAGTTACAAACGTTACGCAATGTTGTCATACAGCGCAATCGCTCAGTTTACGTACAGCTGTTTCAAAGATTTGAGTCCATGGAACAATCCTTCCTTTAACGTCTCCAGATCATTTCCGTTCAGCTTCCTGAAATGAGTTTATCCAAAGTTAATAAGGGAATTGGGGATTTGCAACTTTTCTTTGACAAGATGCCAAAGCCCTGCTGGCTTTATAGAACACAAGCTAATGCATGGCAAGAATTATGGAGTAAAATAAGAATAAGCTTCACTTACAAGCGATCTAAGGCCAGCAAATCATGAAATAAGCATGGCGCCAGTGTGTTTATTTTGTTTCCGGACAAATCACTAGTGAGAAAGCAGTTAATATAGAAGACAAAAAAAAATGTATAAGTTTTGTGCCATTATGATAATTATTGTTTCACTTACAGTCTTTTTAGATTTACCAATTTCCTAAAGGCATAAGCATCTATAATGGAAATTTGATTCTTGCTCAAATCCCTAGAAGTACAATTTTGTATTAATGTATCTGCAAAACGTTATATGTAAATTCAAGATACAGTCAAATATTTGCACTAAAATTAATACACTGACAATCTCTCCAAGTTATCAAGACCAGTGAAGCATCCTTCTTCTATAGTCAAAACTTTGTTTGCTGATACATCTAGACGTCTCAAATTAGTTAGATTTTTGAAAGCATTGGTCTCAATGGCAAAAATTTCATTTTTGCTCAAGTCCCTGGAATAAGTAACGATAACAGAATTAGACGCTATGCTCAAGCAAAATGACTTGTCAAACATCTTTATCAAATGTCAGTTCACAATTGAAGCAGTTCCACGCTAACGGCATCAATGTCTACATCCTTGATTTCCTGCAAACCATCGCTGCACATAACTTTCAACCATTCTGCCTGGGCACCAATAAGTTTGCAGGTACAGCGACGTGGACATGGATTTGCCCCAATTTCCCATATGTATATTAGGAAGAGAATAAACAGGGCAGCTTTCATGATGGTGAAACCTGTCGCCAGTTATCTGCGAAAGAGAAATCGTTACGTTCTGCTTGTTTATTCCGACCTGCGTGGTGTCCTTGGACGAGTAGGACGTAAACAACGCGAGTAAAATACATACGGCGCTTACGGCCGAGGACGCGTTCTTGTCTTTTACATTGTTTCAATGTTGAATATCAGGCATCTCTTCTTCGATGGTCAACATCGTTCAATACTTGCCAATGTCCATTCGAAGGGAGCATCAAAGCCCCATTCGAAATATATCAGATCGCGGACGGGACAATTTCTCCGCTAAAATGTGTGAAGAACTGTCATGAAGAAATTATCAGCAGCAGCAGCAACAGCAACAGCAGTAGTAGCGCTAACGCACAACAGAGGACAATACCAGCAAATCGAATGATTTGTGTGTGTTTCTATGTAACGAATCACTATGGACACTATGGTATAAGCATAAGAAATTCGAAAAATACGATGTTTTTACAATAATAATAATTTATTTAGGGCCGGTTTCACCAACGCCGAATAAGTGGTTATTCGTAGAATAAAGTTATTTGTCGGTTAAAATCGATGTTTTTCGTTTCACCAACTTCAGTTAGCGCTTATTCGACAAAATGATTTGGTCTCGTCGGTCTCGACACTCTCGTTAACTGACAAATAAATTTTATTGGCCGAATAACTAGAGATTTATCAGTCGTTGCTGAAACCGGCCCTTTAGAGAAGAACAAAAAGATCCTTTGGCCTGATATAAATGGAAGATTAGCACTAATAATCGAGTTCGTGGTTCGTGCAACACAATCCGGCATCCGGCGCATCGCACACAGACGCACACGCATGATGGAGTTGGACCCAAATATGCTGACACTGGTCTATGGTGTCGCTTAGTTGTGCGCTGTGCCTATGTATTATGACTATACGCTTCTGCATACATGCGATTCATGCGAGTTCCGTATGTGCTGTCGCGATAAGTGTCATGAACTCATGAGTCATGAGCAGTCATGAGCCCTTGAGGTTGTGCGTGTTCTGTGTTATGGCAAGCATAACCTTTCAACATGCTATATAATTCGTTAACAGTTTTGTAATATTACGATCAAATTCAGCTGAAAAAATTATATCCCATCGAACCTCGTTCAAATTCATTCAATACTTTCCAGTTGCGATATGTCCGCTTATTTCTTTTATACACTCTTTTACTTGCTAATGGCAGGATGTATCGTCTACCCTCCGACGGAATTTGTGTCCGCCGGGCTTACGGTAAAACTTATTTTTGCCAGCTGGTTGGGCAGCGAAAGCGAATATTTCGTTGATTATCACATTAGAAGAAGTATTGCAACGTTATTCGTCCATTCGATACTGCCGCTTGGTAATTGCCAAATCTTATTATCCGTTTGCTTGTTGAATATGATGTGACAGGTTTATTGCATCGTCTAGCTTTCTATTTCAGGCTACGTTTTAGGCTTAATTCTCTTGGGTCACGTTGATGTCGAAAAAATGATGCTCTTGCGGGCAAATACACCATGGCTAATACCCATTACATGCTCGTTGGTAGGCCCTATTTACGTTGTATATAAGATTTACGAATGGTCGCTAAATAATTGGAGCACTCATCCGATAGCACGCAGTCTAACTGTATATAGCCATAACGCAACATGGAAAAGTGTGGCGTCCAATATCAATACAGAATATCGGAGGTTAATATCATTACATTTATATATAATGATAAAATGTGCCAACAAGTCAATTGTAACATTAGATTATGTTCTATTTGGCATAGGATAGATAAAGTTGCGATTGACACAAGTAGTGTCACTCGTGTCATTGCAACAGATAATTGGATTATCAAGGTGACCCCATACAGAATATTAGTAGCTCATCAAAGCGATACGGCTCTTGTCGTCAGCAGAAGTGATACCCACACAATGTCTCCAGCTACTAGGGGCGAAGTACAATTTATAAATATTGCGGTATCTTCATATTTCATTATTATTTTGTTGTATTTTGTGTGTAATATATTATGCTTACTACACAGGACAAATAAATTTATCGCAGGTTAAGCCTACTAGACCAAGATCAGAATCCTTTGATATACGGTTAAACGCCTTAGATTTCAAAGACTTGCAAGATAAGGTTTCCAGGCCTATAGTTGTCTTACAGAATGTGACGTTCCATAAGACATTACTTGACAGGTTTATTGATACTTTCAAAGATCGGGTTGCTGACAACCCTGCATATGAAACGACAGAGGTAAGCTCCAGTAGTGTTGATTCAATGCAAAAAAAAATTGTAAAAATTATATGGCATTAATATGCTTTAACTCAAGAAATTGATTTGCAGGAAATGGATCAATGCATTGGATGCATGCAAACAGTCTCGAATGTGAAACTCAGTAAATGCTGCATAGCAAATGCACAATACGGACGCTCTGACGAATGTACAATGTGCCACTGCAGACCAATGTGGTGTATCGAGTGCATGGCTAAATGGTAGGCACAACTATGTTTCTGTCCGTTCCGCACTATCGTTAAACTTGCTTTTAGCTGTTGTTTCTGAGAGTATTTCTTCTAGGTTCGCTTCTAGGCAAGATGAGAATGCTCCTGAAACTTGGTTATCCTCAAAGTGTTCTTGCCCCGTGTGCAGGGCGAAGTTTTGCCTCTTAGATGTTCATATTGTCAAAGTTACGGAGCAATTTTAAATGGGCGGTAGGACATAACGAATACTGGGGATTATTTGTACAAGACCTTTCGCTGTAGGTTTTCCTTTAAACGAATGCTACTCGAAGTAGCTTCTAGAAGGAAACACGTTTACTGTAATTCTTAATAAATTTTTCACCATGCATGTCACGAAATGTGTCACATCGCAGGGTCACCGTGTAACCACAGCGCCTATAACAATTATGCATTTCTTCCAAAATTGCAGGAAGCAGCGGCAGTGTTTCGGGAGCTGTTTTGCAATTTTAGCAACTCCAAAGCTGTTACGATGAATTTGAAACGATTTGTGTGACATTACAAGCCTTTTTTGTACGATTGATCCATATAATTATACAACTACCGCAAATACATATACTTTCGTAGGCTTTTTACGTCGAAAACGGTCCAGTTGATCCAGTCAGTGTTCCCATATTTGTAACATCTGCTTATATCACACTTTAGTAAAAAACCATTTGGTAGGTGCTTCTAAATTACAGCTGATAGGACTAAGTGGTGTTTATCGTAAATGTCTGTTAATTTGAAAAAAATGTAATTTGTCAACACGCTATATCAAGTACAAAGAAACGTTATAATAGCACGTGCCTACTTGTTAAGAGACCATGAGACGGGGCGCAATGTTCATGGCCATAAGTTCCTGGAAGAGAAGCTTCGCAGCGTACGGTAGTCTCACTTGAGAAATTTGAGTTTTGTTCTTACAACCCTTGCACTCAAACGTATTGTTTCGTAAATTCGCAATCGCGATCAACCCACAGAAATTACAAATATGTATTCGATATGGGTCTGAGACCTCAAATAAACGCTCTCTTAGAAATTGTGCTGCTCCATGAGAAATTTGACAGTCGCGTTCCATCTCGCCAAACCGTAAGCCGCCGTCACTGAAACCAGAATAAAGTAACAATGAATGTAATTTTTACGCATGGACGGTATATAAGAGAAGTTGAACGACGTGTAGGAAAGTATGTTGACGTTCTAATGTTTGACGTACCGTGCTCTGCCTTCCATAGGTTGCCTGACTAAAATTTGCACGGGCCCTCTCGCTCTACTGTGAATTTTGTCATCGACCATATGCTTCAGACGTTGGTAATATGTAGGACCCAAGAACACTTGCGCATTGATCTTACGCCCTGTGTGACCATTGTACATTACCTCGTTACCCCTCAACTGGTAACCGTACTCTTGTAAAAGCGTCGAAATTTTTTGTACATTAACCGCATCGTTAAACGGTGTGGCATCGCCGATTTCGCCTGAAACGACAGTAGAAATAGCAATTTATGTATATTAAAAGTATTCTTGTATGCCTGAACTGTAAAGAGGCGGTGCATGGCACTAATTGGTACACACCTTTATTAGCCGACACCTTACCCTGAATACACTCGATCAAGTGACCAATAGTCATACGAGACGGTATAGCGTGAGGATTTATAATGATGTCGGGTGTGAGTCCTTCGCAGGAAAATGGCATGTCTTCTTGCCTGTACTGAATCCCGCAAGTACCTTTCTGACCGTGCCGCGACGCAAACTTGTCGCCAATTTGCGGTATACGAACACTGCGTACTCTGATTTTACAGAACTTGTACCCCTCGCTGTTCAAAGTGAGCATCACTTGATCGACGATGCCAGTTTCGCTATTACGTAAGAAAGTGGACGCATCTCGTTTCGTGAAACGTTTCGTCGTGCTATCAAGCTACAGGTCGGCGTGTGTCAACGTCCAACAGAGTAGGATAGAAGCATGATGAAACAGCCGATCATCGTTAAGAAATCAGATAAGTAAGACGACAGGGACGCGGACAAAAAAATACGTACCTCGTCGTCCGTTTCGGGAAGAGTAATAGTCTTGCCGATGACTACGTCGTCTCCGGATACACGAATACCTGGAGCGATGATTCCATCATCGTCTAATTTATCGTATATGGCGTTTCGCATTCCTTGACAAGTCTGGCGTGTTGGTTTCTCAAACTGCTCCTCCTGATCACCGATCCTCTTCGATTCGGAATCCTTATAAGATCGATAGAAGACTGATCTAAAGAAGCCTCTTTCAACGGCGCTTGCATTCAGAATAACACTGTCCTCCTGGTTATAGCCGGTGTAACATAATATAGCGACAATACTGTTAATACCAGCAGGAAGCTCTCGGAATCGAAGATATTCCATTGACCTGGTAGTAACTAACGGTTTATGAGGATAGTACAGAACGTGGGCCAACGTGTCCATTCGTACATGGAAGTTGGTGATGTATACCCCCATAGCTTGTTTACCCATAGCGCTCTGTAAAATGTAAGAGAATTGGAGAAAGAAACGAATCGGTCGTATTGTAACGGTTCGCCAAACTTACTTGGTAGGTATTTCTTGGACTCTGATTGTGATCGGGAAATGGAATGATCGAAGCACATACTCCTAGAATCATGGCTGGATGAATTTCGCAATGTGTATACGTGGTACAATAAGCATATTCCTTTTCTTGTCTGAGATCTTCAGGTGACATAGCTATCATGACGGTTTCTTCCTCCAGCGTGTCAATATATTCGACAACTCCGCTGCCAACTAGCTCTTGCCATCTGTGTGACGAGAGTAAACGATGAGGGAAAGCTTATCGCAAAGAAGACGCGCGCGATGGGTCTACGTGCATACCCGTCGTTATTATAGTCCCTCTCTTTCAACATATCAATGTGTCGCTTTTTAAGCAACAGATTTTGCGCTTCAACGATGAGCAGCGGTCTACTAATCCTTCCGGCATCGGTATATATCCTGATCTCCCGATCTCTGATATCCCTAATCATAGAGACTTCGGACACAATAATATCCATCTGTCTTCTGAGCTTACGTAGCGTGGCCATCAGTTGATCTGGATCCCTGTGAATTCCAACCCAACAACCGTTGACGAATATCTTTGTAGCGTCGGCAATGGCGCTTGGTGCTATTTCCTCCAAATTTTCCATAGACCATTCTTCTAAGAACTCAAGAATGGGAGAGGGTTGCGAGCCAACACTGATATACGCCATTAGGGCCAAGTTTTTCACGAGACCAACAGCAGCACCTTCGGGCGTTTCAGCTGGACAAAGCATACCCCACAAGGTGTTGTGCAACTGGCGTGGTTTCGCTAATTTCCCGTCTCTGCCGATTGGAGAATTGACTCTCCTCAGATGTGACAAAGTGGATGCGAAGGTCAATCTGTTCAATACCTGAGAAACGCCTGCTCTAGCCTGATGAGCTTTCTTTTGATCACCCCAATTGCCGGTGGCGAGCGAATATCTAAGTCCGTCGGTAATTATTTTAGTTTTGATGGCTAATTCAAGGTTGAAATCTTTGCCTCTATCTATGAACTTTTGAGCATACAGTCTGACTTCTTTCATAAGATTCTTGAACAAACCCCTAAAGAGAAACGCTAGCAACGGGCCCGCCAAATCTAATCTCTTGTTGCCGTAGTGATCACGATCATCGAGTTCCCTCCTGCCGAGGGAGGCAGAGAGTAGTCTGTGCACCATATAACCGAGGAAGTAAGCTTTCTTCGTTTCACAGAAATCGCTGATACCAACATGCGGAAGCATTTCTTTCTGTAAAATTTCTCTTGCGTATTTTATACGTTTTTCCTTAGTAACGCCAGGCCTAGCACCTCGTGTGCCAATAAAATTGAGTGCGACGTTTTGTTCCTGTATGACGAATGCTTCGTCCAAAGACGGCTTCACCATTTCCATCATTTCCGGATCGTCAAAGTCGTAGATGATGTGCTCGAGAATGTCACGATCGGCAACGAATCCCAATGCACGAAAAACAATCATGATTGGAATCTCTTGTTTCACGTACGGAAGGATTGCTATGATGCGTTGCCCTATGGCGGACTTTTTTATGCTCTAAAATAGTGGTGGTGGTTGAATTAGCCTGTGATGTTTGGGTGTGCGAAAAAATGATGCCTTGTCATGGCTAGAGGGGGGAACTACTTACTGCACCACTTTTGGCCATCATGTTAATCCATAATGTGGAAGTTGGCCGGGAACTATGTTCAAGGCAAGATCTTATCTCAGCTTTATATGCATATTTGCCATCCTTCATGCTGAACACATAGACAGTATTGGTGGCCATCTTTTCCTGCGCTATCAGTACCTAAACCAGAAACGATAGTCACTGGATAATTGAAAAAGAATCGGAGAGGAAAGGCGTCAGTGGTTGAAGGCAATTTACAAGCAACAAAGGTCTTCTGATAATCAATCAATTTTACATACTTTTTCAGATCCGTTTATAATAAAATATCCCCCTGGATCCAAAGGGCACTCATTCAACTCAGTCAAGTCTCGATCGGATAATCCAGCCAATAGGCAATATTTGGATCTCAACATAATAGGAATTTTACCAATGAAGGTTTTTTGATGTTGAGTCTCTAAGAAGAAGAATCAGGTGGAGGAGTATTAAATGCACAAACATTTGCAAGAACATGCACAAGATAGTTCAAGTAAAACGTACCAACTGGATCTTCGCCATCTTTAACAATAGTTTTGGTTATATCAACATACAAGGGTGCTGAATATGTCAAATTCCTTAATCTGGCTTCATTGGGCATCATGGGCGAAGGAGCACCATCTTTCTCCCAATGCGTGGGCTTTGACAGATAAATTTGTTCAAACTTCAACAAATGTCTGACAGGGTTTTCAATTTCACCGGAGGTATGTTGGGCTTCAGCTTGCAAGTCAATTTGCGGGGAGTCCTCGACAATACGTTGAACAGACATTTCAATAAATTCATCGAAGCTATCGAGTTGTTGTCGTACGAGACCCTTCTCGTCAAAGTAAGCATTAATAACAATCCAGCAAGCTTCTTGCCAAAGTTTTGAAGATATTTCCTCGGCATCCTCGTCGTCATATTGGTCTTGAACAGATAGATGCGAGTTAATAGCACCAAGAAAATCTTCGACAAAATCCGAAAATCATGTTAGATATAATTACCGTCTTCCAGAGCGTACATTGCACCGAAATATTACGATCTTCCGGCTATTTTTCACGACTTCTTAATAACCATCAACAGCATACAACCACACAACGCATCAAAAACGCAAAAGCATCGTTTTGAGCAATGACGTGCTTCGAACCAGAGAGTATTAGAACTGATTAGAACCCACGCACGAACCAGCACGGACCCACAATAACCCACATCAACCCAGATGGACCGGTGCCACACGCACGCCTCTTACGGTACATAAGGCATTGTCGTCAGGACCGTTAGGACATTGGATATTACCTTGCGCTTGCGGATACTGTCATTTTGACCGTTATTGCTAATTCAAGTAAGCTCATAGGTGGCTCATATAATCCCCAAATTTGTTAAAATCCTGTAAACTGTACACGGGGCATACGGGGCAACGTGCTTTCGCAAAACATGTTTTCCATATATTATATATTTGTAGCATGTCAGAAATCCAAGGAACGCCACCGACTTTAATCATCTTTTTCCTCATTGTTATATGCCGCAGTAGCAACTATTTAATCAGGAATATTGGGAATAGTCAATATATTTCTGTTAGAAAAGATTATCATTCCGTTTACAATACTGCGGTAAGGAATACCGGTCATATCTAGTCAAATCTCTGTGGAACTTACGTCGAAAGGCGCAAATCGACTGTATGTCCCAAAGATCCAGTGGTAAGAGTGAGACAGAATACCAAAATGTCTTTCTTCTCTCTCTAACGGCGAGACGCGGCTGTTCTGCATCCGTGCGCATTCCAGGATTTCCAGGTTCCAGTTCCAGTTCCAGGTGGTATATAGTTCAATGGTCCGAAGTCCGAACAATCTGAAATTGCGCATTGCAACTCGTTGTGATTGGCCCCTGTAAAATTGCCATACTTCACTTCGGATCGGTAGATGGCCGGCGCGGCGCGGCGTCGCAGTGGCAAAAGTTACCTCAGGAAGAGTGTGCTCCCACATGTAAGTGATATATTCAATCAATATTTATCGTTTCATCCTCAAATTTGTGAAAATCTTGTAAATTGAGTAGCGGGCAACATGCTTGAGCAAATGTTTTAATTTAATGTAGTGAATTAATCGAAGTATCCGATTCTGATTCCAGGCACCTTTGGCCGCGTGGGAAATCAAAGTTTGTCATGGATTTGAACCTTGGTTTTGCAGTTTTTGCATGATTTTCGGTGAGTTTGACACAATGCAGTATTTGATTTAGGTGCTAGAACCAGAGTAGCAACTAATTAGTCATAAATAGCGAAATCTTTTCAACAAATTTTGTGCAAGAAGAGCAATTGGGGATTGTCAATGTCGACAGTAGGAATAAGTTGGAATGCACGTACGCCAAATTAGACATTCAAATACAACGCTTGTGAACTTGATCGCAGTTGGCATTGCTCACAAAGCAGTATAAACAAAATTTTATTGGTTACGTTACTACTAGTATAAGCACAATATGCGCAAGCATAATTATAATATAATTGCAATTATTTATTCCGGTACATCGAAAGAGTCGGAATTGTGATTTTATACCACATGTGTTTGCATTGGAGTAAAGCAAATTAAAATATTTTACTGAGCACCATTTCATAGAGGATACATACATGTGTATGTATATCAGAATAAAAATGGAAAAAATGCCGAAAGTGTCTAGGCCAAGTAACAAAATTCAGAGGTTGTCGGTGAAAGGTTCATTAATGATTAGGATTTATGAAGTGTGGGATAGAGAATTTGTAACGCGATACACATATATCGTTTGCATATTATTGAAACATTTTTATTTGGACCAGAATAAGGTATATTGGCATCAAAAATTATATTAACTATGGCATTTTTAATCACAATATTCAACGACAGTTTGTACGACAAATTACAGAGACTTGTTTCGTAGTTTGGATGACGATAACGTCGACGATATAACGACGTAGACAACGACGGCAACGTTAATGTTAAAGAGAATGATGACCGTCGTGGTATGACTGACGCTTGAATGGCGTGTAAGACGAATGTAGGCGATTATGCCTTCTATTCTATGAATTAAGTTAACATGTATGGTTACGCTGTGTTCTATTGATGGATTATATTTGACACAGCGGATGGCGCAATCGTGTAGAAAAGAACATTCTAAAACTAAATGCTAGTAGCGCGTAATCTAAACTTGTACGATAAACGGTAAGACGTCACTCAAAATGTGTAAAAGATCATTTCGGATATGATCGATTCGTAAAATCCGTGCAAAACGGACATTATATGGCTTTGATGATGTCGTGCCGATCGACGCGAACGATAATTAAAAGTTGCCCTGAGGGATTCAGCTTCTCGTGGATACAAACACAACCGACCGATACTACGAATTGAAATTACGCTTGAGTATTATTCCAGCTTGTTGTCGTTGCCGTATGTGAAAAATGCACGTCTAAAGTTTTCAAGAATAACGATCGCTCTCTTCTATTGTGATATATTCGGCACACGTATTACACGCGTTGTACGTTCGGTATCTCCCAGCTCCTTCAAATCAAACGAAATAATTTAAAAAGAGAACAACTTCGACGTACGATCCTTATACGGTAATTCCACACGCATACATAAATATTATATTTTGTCTACGCGATAGAACGCTACTCCATCGTTCTTCGTTATTTACAATTATTATGGCGCCCACTTTCCTTCTCCTATACCTTTCTACCGATTGAATAAAATTTCAGTCACGTTAGGCCCGCCACGGGAGTCACGTAACGCCAACTATCAACAAATAAAATCAGCTTCTCAGTGAGTAAAGTGAAATTTGTCTGTCATGAGACTCTCTTTTCAAGAGGTAAACGTGCGATGACAAGATGATCGTTTTCAATTTCTTCCTTTACATTCTTTGATCCCCCCTCCCACACACACACAGGCCACTTTGAGAGGCTACTTTGTTTTGCGCCTGAACACAAATCGTCTAAAACGTATAAAAAAATAAACCTCTTACTTTTCGAAAACTGTTGAATCCTTAAGCGACGTCGCGATAACATCAATATTCTTCAGCACGAACGATCAGAGCGGGCCACATGATTGCGAACGCGCGCTATAATGTACAGACTACGATGATGAAGAAACCGAAAGGCTTGCTCGGCAACCTTATACTGGCATAACGGATCTCATTCGATGTAAACGACAAACGTCTTCACATGACTAGAGTTGCGAGCCGTGTTCATTCTACCGACGCTCGTTGCACGACGCTGTTGTTTCGTGCACGTTCAAGAATCATCTCTCATCTCGTTGGTGGTAACTGTCACTCAGAAAGCGACTACTAGTACTACCACTACTATCACTATTACCACTGCTACACGCCCGAGAAAGTCGATCCGTCATCCTCTACTAACAGATGCAGATGTACACAATATACGTGCTCTCGATCCGTCGCGGTAAGATAGGAACTAAGATTAAGTTTACGTAAAAATCAGACTCTCTTAAAAAGACGCGTAATTGCGCAATACGACGACGGCTATAACACGCTCCTCCCCCAACATTCCGTTTTCTATCACCCCTTTCGATATTTCATCGTTTCTTTTGATATTGAGGGTAAACGAGCGCAACGATGGCGCGCCATTTGATCGTCCGCGCAAACGTCTCGCGCTCGCAGCTTTCGCGACATGAAATCAAGTGGAAGCGCACGAGTAAAAGTGTTGTTGCCTGGGTACCGCGTCCGCGCGTGTGTGTGTTTCGCTAGTACGCCGCGATTTAATTCGCTGCCGACTATAATGACTCACTGGTACGATATTTGTCTAAACATGCTACTGATCTCTTCCATAGTCTTGTTCTTCGTTTCGGGGACCTTCTTGTATATAAAGAAGGTGAAGCCCGCCTGGAGGATGGCGAAGATGATGAAGACGTAGGCGCCGAGCGACTCTTGCAACGGCAGGAAGCCGATGCTTACGATGAAGTTGGCTGTCCAGTTGACGGCGATAGCGACGGACGTGGCCGCCGGTCGTGCTGATTGATTGAATAACTCTGACACCAGGAACCAGGGGATACTACCCGGTCCCGTTGCGAACAGCACCACAAACATTATCACCAGAACGATAGAGAAATAAGCGGCTACGCTGGACGTTTCCTGGAAATCGCAAGAAATGCGCATTGTAAAAAGAAAATCGTCGATTCTTTCATGGCACATGACAGTATATACTAGTAGCTATATAGTCGCTGTCACTTACCGCAAAGGCCAGACAAATCGAGAGCAAGGTGGTGTCGATGAACATGCCGGTGAAGCCTATCAACAGTAGCGTTTTTCTTCCCGCTTTTTCGACCAAAATCAGCGAGACCAGTGTCATGAGAACGTTCATAGCGCCGACGCCCATTGTGGCTGATTGAGCAGCATTCTTGTCCAGCTGTGCCATCATGAAGATCTTCGTCGAAAAAAACATGACCGCGTTGATGCCCGACAACTGTTGTGCGAACATTATCATGATGGATATCATAAGCGGGATTCTGAGAGCCGAGTCCATCAGTAAATCCTTCAGAGTGACCCTTGGTACAAGTTTCATCGACTCATACTCTGCTCTCATTTCCTCCATCTCGTCGTGAACCTCGATCGTGCCGCGTAGCCATGACAGAGCTGTAAGCAAGCAGCATGTAACCAACCGCGTCGTCAGTCGTCACACTCGACTCTTTTCTGTTCTCTTACCTCTCTGAGCTTCCATGTCCTTGCCCCTACTGAGTAGAAGATATTTTGGACTCTCCGGACAAAGCGGCAGCGTGCAAATTTGGAATATAGCCGGCACGATGGTCAGACATAGAAGTAGTGGCCACTGGTTCACCGTACCTAGAATCTGTTCGAGGCCTAGAATTTGCGATACCAGAATCGATATGGTGATGACGAGTTGATAAACCGTGCCCACGGCTCCTCGCAAATGAATCGGCGAGATTTCAGCCAAGTACATCGGAGCGAGTCCAGCGTTCAGTCCGGCATTGATGCCGATGATAAAACGGCCAATCACTATCATCTCATAGCTTCGAGCGGCTTTCGCAGAGCCTTCAAAGATTACTGCGGCTAGGACCAAGACGTTGTTAAGCAGCAAGCCACCTTTTCGTCCGAAACGATCAGCGATCGAGCCCACCAACGAGCCACCGATCATTCCACCGACGCAGAATATCGAGACGGCCACGGACCAGATCATCGTCACTTCCGACTGGTTAGGTGGCTCTCCGGTACGATTCATCTTCAGCTGGCTGATCCAGTCCTCGATAAGCTGTGTGCGTTCACGGGCTTAATGAGTATCTTTAGCGCGCGCATAAAACGATCTCGATGTACGAGGACTGGCAATAAAGTTCGTCGAAAATATTTAATACAATTACGGGACAGACTTATTCGTTCCTTGAGACGCGACCCTCCTTCGAAATAGTCCTTTCCTAAAGCAATACACTTGAACTAACACTTTTTCCCATTGGGGGAAGCAGTCTTCAAAATCATTCTGCTTCCAGCTTTTTAGAGCAGTAGTAGAAGTAAGGGGATCCTTATAGAGGGTCACGAGTGGAGTTGAAATTTATTACGACGCGTGTTCTAAATAACATCATGAAGAAAATTTTCGAAAGCCACATCCTGGAATGATGAACGTTGGACCAAGTGCATTGTCCCAGGACGGGACTATTTCGAAGGAGGACCGTGTATAAGGTATCGAATAAGTCTGGTCTGAAATTGTAATAAACTTATCCTCTGCGAACTTCATCGTGAGTCCCCAATTGTACGGTGTACAATTTGAAAGAAGATGCTCACCTGTTGAGGAGCATTGACAACGCCAGTATTGTAACCATGTTGAAAGGATGATCCAAGGGCGGCAGCCGCGATGGCGAAAACAAGTCTACCATTAAGCCCCTATTGAAAAAGATAACGTTTTCACTACTGATTTTCACCAGCGAATCTAACGACAACTAATTCTCTCGTCTTCGCTTCGGTCGCGAAGAGTATCGCGGGAGAGTTTTCGGCAAAATGGTCTGTGTCTCAATTTAGACTCTTTTTTTCCAGCAGATCCACGCGCCATTCTCAAGGGTGCGTGTACCGCCTTATACGGCACAAGCAGTATCACACATATACCAGGGAGACGATAGCCGCGTGGACAGTCTGAACAAGTATGCGCAGACTTTCTCAAATACTGTCGCCTCGTCAGATGGTCCATACAAAACCGATTATTCCTCTGGATTGTTTCGAATTTGGACCTTGAGCCGAACAAACTCGTTCGGTACAAGACTCGGAAAACTTTCCCTCGCGAATGTCGTCACTCTGTTTGCACTTTGCCAGACCGATCGATGATGCTAATGCGAGGTGTTGACGCGTCTTGTTGTGCCGACATTCACGAGACACGGACGATATTAGCCAAGAGGCAGAGGAGTGTGTACGATCGTGGGTAATGACGAGAAATCGGAAACTTTTGGAAGAAAACGCGACCCCTCGATCGTGGCAGAGACAGAAAAGACAGAAACCCTGTGGTGGCCATAGGGACGCGAATAAACGTTTCCAGCAACCCACCAGTGTGCTTACCCCTCTTTTAAGATACGGCATTTCGAAGTGTCAAGACAGAACCTGCTTCCGACGAATATACGAGGAACGGAACCGAAGAAATTACGAAAATTTCTTGCGCGCCGATTGTTTCCGGTTCCAAGCAAACGTTCTCCAGCGACAGACGCGGCCAAGTCGAAACACGTGCCAAAGACTGATGGGTCGGTAGCCCCGCTTCAGTTCTTATACCAGTGTGACGCTGTGACGCGCGACACTGCGAACCATGCAAGAGTGTGTGCGTGCGAGGTGTGTGCAAAGTCACACATACTCGGCCCTATCCGCTTTTATAACGCACCGAGCAAGAATGAAGCCACGCGCACACCACACATATCTTAACCGTCGGCTCCAAAATGTTGGACTGCTCGAAAGAATTTCCTTTTCTTGGGACATGACAATGTGTTGGTTCCCTTGCACGCTCGCAGCTCGCAGGGACAAGGACAGAATCAATTTACGGGAATTTGTGTGGAGCTGTGGCGTCGTCAACGATGCGTAAGCAAAATTTTATGCTCGTCAATGCGGGACATTGCATTGGTAGAAGGTAGGTATTATTGGGACACCGGTAGGCACGCTTGCAGCACCTTTGATCGACCCCGACGTTAGACTCGACGAAGAGACGCATGGTCCGAAGTACAGGCGACTTATCAAATAGACTCTGTAGGTTTAAGTTCACAATGTTGGATCACAGAAAAAAAAGGGGAAATAACGAGAGGTGTTACCTTCGTTTCACCGAATGTTTCGTGAAGTGTAGCGACCTTGATACCTTATCGGAGTCGAGCCTTCTTTTCAAATTCGCGTCATTAATGAGCCCAACGTAGACGTCCTGCGCAAATTTAATGTTGCGCTCGACACCGTTCTCCGCGTAAGCATGTAAATTATACTTACGTAACGAAAGAATTCACACACCCACACACACACACACTGCCGCTCCGTAGGTATTCTCAGGGGCGTGTGCATACGCTATTTTAGCATTCATACTGGTCGCGATATACTACCACGTATCTTCGTTTTTTAAATTATAATATATTGCGGAAATAATAAGGTGCATATATGTAGTGCGCAAGAAAATAAAGAGCAACTTTGTTTTTACGGAGCTGTGTACGTGCAAAATGTCACAACATACAAAATTCATTTGAATCGACAATGAATTTTGTATGCCTGTATAGCGATAGAGGCCCGAGGAAGAGTAAAATAGGTGGCGAAACTGTTTCGAGGAACGACTGGAGGTGTGTTCGGACTGGAGGTGTGTCGACAATGAAGGATGTCGATTGGCCACGTTCCGGGTCGAGCCTCTGCCTTGTGTCAACAGCACTGGGAAAGTGTGTATAAACGAAAGAGAAAGAAGGAGCGCAAAACGTTCCGTACGTGTGGCTAAGAATAGATAAGAGAGGCGCGTGTGCACACTACTGCACGACAGACGTTCGCGATTCTGTTTCCCCATATACAGAACACGTATAATCGTCGACTTGGTGCTGTGTGGGGTGCTTAACACGTCCGATTGCTGAAGCAACTTTGAACTCCTCCGATCGTACATATAAAAAATGTCGGGGATGAAATTTCAGACAATTGCAGCCCCTTTACAATTTGCCTGGCCTTCTGTATGCAAAAGCCTCAGCGATGCGCACCGAACAATACGCTCTTTTGAGAACGGAGAATAAAGCGTCTGGGGCATACAGGGAATCGTTAAGTAGTTCCATTGTACGGAAACGCGTGATTTATATACCGGTAGATCCTTCGACAGGATTGATCGTTCCAAGGTCGACTAGGTGGCACCAAACTCGCATGCATGTTCGAGCCTGACGATGCGAGGGGAACGAAGATGATTGCGATATCAAGTATAAACTGCTATTATGTCAGACGCACCGTTCGCGTACCTGATGTAGAACGAGCGCAATGCTTTTACGTAATTCCAGGGCCATGTCCGGACTGTCCGGTAGGAACAAACGTCACTGCATGTGACATATAGAAGAAGAACGGTACGCTATTGGTTACGGACGCAAAGGTAGAACAGTGACAGACACGCGTCCACGCTTGATGGTATACATATAGGCTATAGGCCGTTACTGTGTCATCGTCGCCTGTGGTACGTAACAAAAGTGAAAGTCGCGTGCGAGGAAAGAAACTAGACGGGGATTAAAGAGCTGGACAGCCAATCAAGTTTGAGGCGTTTAACCCAATAGCAATGTGACATTACAAATAAAAAGGAAATCACTATTTCATCATACCGCATTTCCTTTTTGATATATTTGAAGGCAAACAGTTTTCTCCGAAAAATGACGCAGCTAATCGCGCATTTCTTCGAATGTGACTGACATTCTCGAGGCGAAACGAGACTAGAGTCGCTTGACATCGTGAAAGACCGTCTTTTAAGAGCGGTATGATAATTCATTGTCATTGCGATGGTCCTACTGTGTCATTCTCTACGTTTTGCACGTTTTTGTCCATTTGGTCAGGTTTGTTCATGAAATAATGGTGCTCTCAAGTCTCAAAGCAGTCGGTGACAGTCGAGCATTATCGTAAATATTACACGATAATATAATATATAATAAATTATGATCTGACGATTACGTATAATTGTGGAATGTATAAAATCAATGATGCAATACAGGACCAATTATATGAATGACTTTAGATTAGCAACAATAGTATGAATGACTGAAACATTTGTTTCCGCCAAAATCTTGTCGTAATTTTGCGCCACAGTGAAGATACACCGCGCCTTACCTTAATTGTGCTTTCAGTCGTGTCAATTTCAATCCTGTAGTAAGCAACTAATCAGGAAAATCATTATGGTTTCCCATTAATAATTTTCATTGTTTTTTGTTTATTTTCGAGTTTATTTATAGTCTGTCCCAGGCTTCACGTAACAATGACACGCAACCACGTGTCGAGACGTCGGATTTGAATTATTTTCTTTTACTACTTTCAAATTTATTAAGCAACTGTTTCTCCAATAAGTCATATATTTTTTGTTTTCTAAAAGCTATCCATATAATTGACTGTATACCATGCCATAAATTTGGTACAATGTACAATTATAGAATATATGCGAAAAAATCGAAAACTTAAATGTTTACTCGATACGGCTATTTATGCTGATAAGCGACCTCTATTATCTCGTGCGTCTTTAAATACAAATTTCCGCAATCCGCTACCCTTGACTGGTGTAACTTACTTCCCACACAATGCTTAAGTGCGCGCTTAGAGAATCACATTCAAGCGCACAACTAATCAACCCTATTACGATTGACTCTGAAACTTCTTGCCTTGCAGTCGCGTTTTGAAAATGAAACTTTTCCGATCTATCACGACCCTTTTGTCCTCATAAGTTCTCCGCGACCAAAAAATTGTTTTGGTCGCATCACCGCACAAATAGAATTTAATTGGTAGGGGCGATTAAGGTATCGGTTAACACACAGATATCGGGCGTAGCTCTAGAGTTAACGTAAATCTAGTTAATCCTCCGATTGATCGTGGCGGATCTGTCAATAGGCTAAGTAGGCTGAAGACAATGGCTGGAAATTTTCGACAACTATGAATCTGCAAAGCCACGTCAATTATTACCTCTTATATCGAATTCTAGATGTTATGTGTACTGAGACTAGCCAGCCAAAAATACCAGCCTATCGGCGTCAAAATCGTAAATCCGTCACTGTGGATAACTCGCGTATCGGGCGGCATGACAAAATGCCGGATAGTTTTCTTTCATTTCTTCCACACCAGTGACCACTCCACTTTGTCGTTCGTCTCTTCGCGCGACGATCCTTTGCACCCCCATAAAATCGTCTAATAACACCCACTCGCAGCTACCACGAATCTTTCGAAAAATAATACACAAAGACACCTGAACCCCATTTGCGGTGGTATTTACCTTAAGCCATGCGAAGCCCATTCCGATTTTCCGCACAGGTTGAAAAGAGGTTTAGCCTGAAAATTTCGGCCGATCTGATATACGCTGTGAAATAATGAGCGAGCGCGCGGACGCGTTCTGCGCGTCGGCAGTCAGAACGAGTCAATGTTCGGTAGGTCGTCGAAAAGAGGCGGAAGTCACACGAGACAACCTCGATGTTCCGTGTCACGGTCACGACTGGTGCGCGAACTCGTGCGTACCGGGAGAGAAAGGCGATTTTGAAAACTGGTCGCCCGGCCCCTTCCGTTGGGCATTCGACTGGATCGAGTGGAGTTGAGTCGCGGACAGACGAATGCTATTGGTTGACAGCTGGCCGAGTACTGGTCGAAGACTGTCTGAGCAGGACTAACCACCTTTCACCTGCTGCTCTATGTTAATGCTACCGTTACCACCGCCAGCGTTACAAATGCCGCGCGTCCAGCGAGCAGTCGCAGTCGGTGCGCGATCGCGGCCGGTGCCCTTTGAGAAAAGGTTCAGGGCGCGATATTATTCGCGTGTCATGACGCAGGCGCACGACGGGACGTACGATAAATTTCCTCGACTCGAGCTGTCGTACTAGAACGGATACGGACAGTTAGTGATGTTGGGTCTCACGTCACGTGCACCAATTTTACAATTAAGCACATGTAT
Source organism: Priocnemis perturbator (assembly GCA_963942575.1). Taxonomy (NCBI): domain Eukaryota; kingdom Metazoa; phylum Arthropoda; class Insecta; order Hymenoptera; family Pompilidae; genus Priocnemis; species Priocnemis perturbator. The sequence continues at coordinate 3,267,385 of OZ012654.1, forward strand.
TGAAACGGAGTGTCCACAACAGGATTGTTGTGGCTACCCGTCGTTCGGCGTTGTTCCACGTACGGATCCAAAAGTATGGATATCGCACACTGCGGCATTATTGTGTCTTCGATGTTTGTACTCTCCGGCCGGGGCCCTTCGAACAGACGCAATAGTTCGAATGTGACGGCGAACATGCACGATATTTCGAGAGTGTAACACGCCGAACATACGTGCTAACAATGACAACGTTACATGATAAAGCGTTTCGCTGATAAGCGCGGTACTACGGTTCACTGGGTTCGAAGATTTCGTTATCACCAAACTGTGAAGCGTGTAGTTGCTCAAGTCCAACGAACTCGACCAGACACGACGAACGAGAATTAACGCTGTTGCTTTCACGCAATTCGACGGACTTTTCAATTAAACATTTCCCCTGCTTCGTCGAGATCCAAAGTTATTCATTCGGCTTTATGCTTTTTCATTGTCACCGATTCCGGAGCATCGACGGTGAATCGCTAATTAATGAATGTGCGATTCAAACGGGTCGACTAGCTGCTTCAATAGGACGCACCGTACGATTAAAGGTAATTGTTCGTTGTCACGTTTAATTACCGCCACGGTACAAAGTGGTAGAGACTGGATCACGATTGCGAGGGTAGTAACAAAAACGAAACAAGGACAGTGACAGGAAATTCCTACGTGATTAGAATATATCTGCAGATAAGAGTTTGCATGAACGGTATTTGGCTAAGAGAAGGAAACAATCGAATTTGTGGAGTGCAGAGTATACAAAACGCTGAAGAGCGTGAAAGCGAATACTCACCGATTCCTTATCATCCGCTTTGGTCTGCGTGAAAATATTAAGAAAAGAATGAGAAGCGTCGTTGGAGAGAACGGGCGGTGCGTGGCGGGACAGGGGATTGAAAGAGCAATTAAAAAATATTGACACAAAAAGAACCGTTTCGAGAATTCGAAAAATAGCAGCATGTTTGTCTCATTCGATTACCTTTACAGCCGGCACACTCGAGCCGCTTGACGCGGTTGCTTGAGGCTGCTGTTGCTGTTGTTGTTGCTGCTGCTGAATATCGGCGTTTGACTGGAGTGAAATTGTTAATTAAGCGATCGTATGGCTCGTTTGGGGGCACCGACCGTTAGCACAAAGCAAAAAAGTCATACCTTGTCCGTTTCCACGCTCATTGCGCTCGAAGCTGCGTGTAAAACGTAAATCGCATTCGTGTTATGTCGGGTCTACATATCGCAGAACTACCCGCGAACAGTTCGCGTGCTGGTCGCAAACAATTTTAGAGCGATTCGGTCACCGAATCAGTACAAATATAATAACTACAATTACAGAACGAAGATTGACCTTTGCCTGCCCGCTGCGCTCTCAATAGCTTCAAAGATATGGCCAAAAATAGTCGAAATAAGTCTGCTGATTGACTTGCCCTTTTATAAAATGAAAGGAGGTAAGAAGAGACTCGGAAAAATGACAATTGCGTTGCGAATTTCATAATAACGTAGCGTAGGAGATATGGGAAAAGAAGATACAAGATTTCAACATTCTTTTTTGCTTCGAACCGAGGACTACTCGTTAAAGGGTAGGTATTTTGCGCTGAAATAGATCGCTGGCTGACCGTTAAGCAAACAGTGGTCTATTTCCAGTGCAAATTATTTTCTATCGAATGGTGCAGGTTCGGAGTAAAAAAGCATTTGAATATGTTTTACGACTTTTCAATCTTATGTCGATGACTGTGTTCTCGCTAATCGCTTACGACTTTACAGCAACCTGTTCGCTGCCCGCGAAAGCATCCACAAAGTCGGCGAACGTCGTTCGCTAAAGGACTCGCGAGCTGTGAACTGCCATCACAAGTGTGGACTGGGCATTAAAAAAGCGGAAGAAGCGCGAGTGTAATTGACCGAGTTCATCGGTCAATCGGTGTTGATCAATCGTCAGTTACTGATGAACCGGTTTACTCGATCGACGATTGATTGAGAGCTTTCCGCGAAATATAGACTAAACGAAAATTTTCGGAACAAAACAACAGTAATTCGACAAGAGTTGGAATGTGTTGAAGCGTGTTCAACGAATATGATTTAGCATTTGAAACTGGACTGTGGCAGCGACGGCGATCAAAACAATCCTAACGTACATCTATGTACGAGTATAAATCTCATCAAATCCATCGTTACTGATTTGACGCATAATCTCGTGGATCGGATGGTCAATCAAAAGAAAAACTCGTTTAAGCGTCGATCGCGTACATATATTATAGCGCACGTTCTACGTCAGCCTCTCGCGTTACACGAGGAAACTCAGAGTGGAAGAATGATGTTTCAGAGCTCCGATTTCATTTGTGTTTCAACTCTTGCACCTCGAAGACCAATGTCAATATCAATTTATACATTATTTCTCTCTTTCGAAAACGTAATTTGGCGATGACACCTCTTTTTCCTGCCACTTCTAAAGATGCTCGTAAATATATATACATAAAATACATACGATCGTCATAACTCTTAACACGGTTTTCCGTGCGCTGTGTTCTCCACTGAACCTGATGGGGGGACCTAACGCGTGTTTGAATCGGCGGCGTCCCGAAATTACCAAAGAACTTGCTTCAACAAGCTTCTTAGATTGCTGACACAAGAACGAATCACAATCCATCACGAGTATATTTGAATCGACGAAGAATCATATTTTAGCGGGAGTTCCATAAAATATTTGCCGAAAATCAGTGGGAAGAGCGACGGTGGATCGGTGTAAAATTTGATGAAAAATTGACGAAAAATGACAATACCATACTTGCTGCGCACGTGCGCGTCGCACGGTACATAACTGACAGTACATACTCCATAATCGCCAATTTTTCTCTTTGCTCGTCGATTCAAAGGAAAGAGAAGGGAGTCTGTTTCTTTTATCGGAAGCCGAAACGACGGCACCCACTAATCTATCTGTACTATCTCAAACCGTGGCACGCTAGCGTACATAACTCCTTTCTGACAGCGAGAACGTAGCAGTCAACGCAAAGGCATTCTGCTGTTCCGATCCATCAGCAGAGTTCCCATTAATGCGGTGGTGTGCGATCGATGACTCGCCACAATTTCGTTCGCGCCATTCTCTACCTACACTGTACACGACTATCATCGCATATACGATCCGCACACGGTTTTCGTGGACGGGACGTGACGCACGCACTGAAGAACAGTAATATTCCGCGCTCCGGCGCGCGACACGCAACGATCGCGGCTCGCGTACGTGGAGAGAACATACGGTTAAAATATGTGTGTATACGCGTACGTGTATGTATCTACTCACCCCTCAACGATACAGGTGAGAGGAAACGCGGACTCGTCTATTCTGAGGGTCCGACTTCGATCCTCGTGCGTTTATACCCTTGCCTATGGGGTGCAAGGGCCGAGGGAGGTGGTGGCAGTGATGAGGGAGAGCTGAACGAATCGGGCTTTCAGACGAGCGAGACGGGGCGACTTCGTTCTGGCCAGACGCGGAGGCGCAGGCGCAAAAATTTCACCCTTGTCCGCTGCCCCTTTACCGACTCACTCTCGCCCGACCACTCGCCTTTCTCCCATAGGCGCTTGCGTGGCCCGATTCTGCAGCTCGCTCTGATTGACGTCGAATCGATCTGATCGATACGTCCTTAAGGTGCGATGCAACGTGACACATCTACGTGAAATCCCAATTTTCTCCCGCGACGGTCACCGTTCGCAACACGTTATGTAATCCCAATCTAGACTGCGAGTTCTGCATTATATTGCATTGTGTATTGATGAGGTATCGATGATTGCTAACAGCATTGACCGAATGATGTCTGGAATATGGGGAGAAGATAAGAGAACGCGACACGCCACGATGATTGCGTCATCGGAAAGCGTGTGTGACCGTCGTCGTCGCTCAACACGTGGAGCGACGGCTGTGGTAGAGAAGATTTCGGCGAAAAAGTTCGACCCAACCCGTGTCGTAGGTAGCAGGAATAAGAATCGGCCACGGCAAGTATGGAACGTGCCAGCAGCGTATCGATGTAAGCTGCATGAGTAAGAGTTAAGAGTCCATGGAGAAAAAAGATACGGTCGTGATCGCATGATCTTCCACGAACCACTTGAGAACGCATACTTTCGCGTATGGGTGTCGAATGACGGTCCGACAAGCCGGCAGGCTTCGAGAATCTTAATAAATACTGTCAAATTTGAACTGCTTAGCACTGGTGTGCGTCTTGCAGTGTGGAGCTTAAAGACGGCTCTTCAAAATTTATTCAGCAAGAGAGGAAAAGGGAAAGACTGTCAACCAGGGCGCGTAAAGAGAAAGACAACACATGCATCGTTGTACATCGCACCATAAAGGGTACGCTTAGTAGGGTCTTTCCCTTGCGTCATACCTGAAAACCCGAACTAGAACTGGATTGCGTCATATCTCTCTTAATCATTCACACGGGACATGCGCAATGGTCTTCCCTCACTTCAGAAAAGTACCAAGGCCAGATGATGGGATCTGTTGAAGCAAGGAAGCAATGCTCGAAATACATCCGGGATACAGTGGACTGAGACGTCTTGGCAACACGCCGCCATACTTTTTCGTTTAAAAAGGCAACGAACCAAAGCGTGGGTGAGGAACGCTAACCTCGCTAAAATCTCTCACTCTCGTTCCTCCTTGTAGAAACGTTGTGATTGGTTGCTGAACGACGAGCCCCTTCGCGTTTACAACGGACGATAGGATAACAGCACAGTGTGCCAGCGTGGCGCCGTATTACAAAATTCGCCAACGACTCGAAGCAGCCCTTTGCTTCTTCTATTCTCCAGCGCATCTAAAATGCGTATAAGAAAACGCGAAGCAAGCTTGAGCGTTCCGTGACGAGAGTATATTTCTTCTCGTCAATACGAGTGTGTACAATGTCGAGTACAATGGCACAAGAATTGTAGAAAAATGAGGTGCCAGACGTTCTTAACGCTTCTCCGGATCATGCCAACTTTGACATAAGTAAGAGAAAAAGATTCAGGGCACGACTGATATTATTGCACAGGTAGGTACCTCGAAGAAGGGTCGATGGATCAGGATAAACTTTACTTTACACTTTGCGCGATAAAAATAGAATTGGATTGCCTTTCATGCGAACTGTACGAGAAAGTATTAGGTCTACTTCGCTGTGTATGTGACTAATGATGTAAACTCGCATTCAGGTGACGCGCCTCCAAGCACACCCATCGGACAGACCAATCGCATGAGCTGCGTCAGCAAATTGTGCTTAATTGCCTATCAAGATCGCAATATCGTCGCTGGGAGTATCATCGCTGACAAGCATGGCAACGACAATTGGAAGGCAGTGCACAATGCATACCCATACGTAATAAAAGCGCACACGTCACGACAAACGTTCACCTTTGTGACTCGGTCGTTCTTGTATCGCAAACTGCGAACTACGGCGCGAACGGTCAATACCATTCTGGCTGTAGACCAGTTACGTCATGATGAAACGGACCGGAGGCACGATCAGAAATGAAAATCCACCTGTTGACGATGGTGAGCTCAGTCGTATGCGCTCTTTGTTACTCCGGTACCAAGAAGAAGTTTGTGCGCGCGCGTGCGTGCCTTGTCGGTCAAGTTTCGACGTACAATCTATTTATACGGCACAACGTCGCGAGGAAGGAAGTGTTGCGGGGGGGGGGGGGGGGTTTAGGAGGAAAGCGTTTAAAGTACAGACGTGACATGATCGTAGGTCGTCGTCGTCGTAACGGCGCCTGTCCCTATTTCCCGAACGCGATCCGTATCGCTTGATTATCCGCTATGCAACTGGGGGCATATTAATCGAATGCCTGGAATGCCATTAGTCGGGGTCAAATACGCATCTACGAATATGCGCGTATTCACGTCAGTTTACGTAAGCCGCCTGTACGTGCCCCCGCGCACGTATGCGTGACGATGTGAGCCCATCATCGTTGCGTCAGCTCGTTCAACTTAAATTTTCTCATCTTTGTATCCTTCTGCCTCCGCGCTCGACCAATCTTACGCGGTATCCCGTACGTGGCCTTTATTAATCGGGATAACCTGCTGATTGGCGAGACGAGGAACAAGATCGATTCCGGAAATTGAATCAGGAGTCGCGAATAGGAATCAGATGTCTTCGGCAGACCAGCACAACATCCTTGGACAAAGATTCGTCTTACGAATTCAAACGGCCTATGTACATACGAACGAGATCTATTTCATGAAGTCGACTATGGAACACGCGATTGATACTTGATTCTGTAATGTGGCGCTGTGATACGATGTTGGGCAACTAACAAATAAACAATTATTGTGCGAAAACTCCCACCACTGGGAGACATCAGTGAATGTGGTAGTTTGTTCGGTTCGAAACAGAAGTTGAGAAGACTAATTATTTTATTCTACGTTATTGTTATAGTCACCCACCGATCATCGCAGGTGGATTCGAAAAGAGAATTCTCGTTGTAGCGGTAATCGGCGACATGGTTATAGCGATAAGCGTAGTGAAATGAGTACGAATGCGTGAGTAACACGGATTAGTAGACTGGCACACGTGTCCTGGACACGTGTCGACGCCTAGACGACGACGACAACGGTCACCTGAATACGCTGCTCATCTAACGTCTTCGCTACACACCGACTCCGAATAGCCGAGATTTCGACATTTTTCTAAAAATAGAGTGTTTTCCTGCACGAATATCGTTTCTGGCGCGCAGATATCAGCCGGCTGTCTTTCGTCCATTACTTTTACGCGCTATTACATGGTTCCCCGATTCTATGTTCAATTCATAACCGACTAATACGAAAACAAAAGTCTGCTTCACAGCTGAAACAGAACTTTAATTTTATTAATTTTCGTTTTTAATTCAACTTGCTTTTAAACCCACAGCTTTTCTCAACAGTAAGATTTTTCTTTAAGACATTATAATCCTTCTATTATTGTCGACGGCTGATGAGCAAACCTGTGAGTGGAAACAAGTTCAGTAAAAAGGAAAACCTAATAGCATTTATGTTCTATTTGAACCGTGAAGAACACTTTTAGCTTTACATTAATCTATAACAAACATTCTCATACTCTCCCTTGGCCTTTGCAGGATCCAATCAAAGCGCATTTAAGCACGGAATTTTCGACTGTACGGAATACGAACTACTTCACCCACCTTTCTAGCGGAGAGCGGTACGGTGGTTTCCCTGGTGTATATCGGTACGTCCAAGTCGCTGACGCTACTGCTGATGCTAGGTGCTCTCGAATCCGATCTGCCACCCAGCGGTACAGAGAGATGGGTCGGTCTGAGTGGGTGGGATTCAGCGACGAAACCTTCTCCAAAATCCTCGTCGTCTCGATCCATGGTTCAATCAGCACTGCAAACGATCCACGCATTGCCAAATTAAGCCGCTGTCGTTGTATTTTTTATCTGCGTCGCAACTAATGCTCGTAAAATTAGCGCGGCAACGTGACAGCGATACGCTTTCCCTGACAAGTATTTGGCCAGCGATCAAGGTTAGTAACCTGATGACCCCCCTCCCCCCCTCCCTTCGCCCTTCGCCGCCCCCACGCCCTCCAATGCTCTCGCGATCATTCAGAAATGAACTTGACGGGAAAGTTTATTATCGTTACATGATTTTCGAGTCTGTCGGGAAAGAAATCTTTGCGAGCTGAGCAGGGTACATATTAAAGTATCTGTGCACTGTAAGAGTAGGCGATGCAATCGAATTATCGGATGAAGCGATTTCGGAGTAACATTGACAGTTGTATACGATATATAGGTACCAGCGCCTGATGACCGACGAATGTCTCTTGAGTCCGAAAGTTAGTACGAAAAAGTTACTATATACGCACGTGTCCACGCGTCATTAGTTGTTAATACTTTACGCGACACGCTTCGAGGAGTGTACTTGCACGTCTGACGAAAGTAAATTTGCAGATTGCTATTTCGACGGACGAAGAGGTCGTCGCCGATATCTGTGCGCGAATACGATTGCGATCTACTGTCCGCGAACGACGACAGACTGCCGCGAAAGAGAATAGTCGCGGCTTTTACATTCGCTCGGTGCTCGAATAGCAGAATTTCGCTCGCAATCGTTTCGCATCCAATTCTTTCGTGCACCAAAGCAGTTGAACGAACAGTTTGCTGAAGAATGGGGCACCGGCGGGGCAGGGAGGGGCGCGGCGCGGCACGAAGTGGCGGGTGAGATGGATAACGCGTGTTACCTGTTCCGCGAACGCTGTATGTCACGGCGTGATTGCGATGCAACACCGTCAAGATGCAGCTACCGTTTGACGAGCACATAGTCGGTGACCGTGCAACAGCTTCCTTCTAAATGCTGTTCCCCAAAACTAGCCACGTCTACACCGCGAGTAGTGGGAAGAAAAATGAAAACCCAGAGACATATATTATTCGCGACACCTCTATTGTCGCCCGACAATTAGTCTCCGTGGCGTTGACTGGACACGTAAGATCTTTTAGAAAAAGCACTTGCCTATTATTATATGACCGAGACGTGACGGTAAGGTCGAGCGAACGACAGTGTCTTGTGAATGGATCTTTGGTGGGTGATGAGACTGATGAGTTACAAAATGAGTTAAGACAAATAGGGAGATGCGGTGGTAGGGCAACGGTCTTCACGACGGATACCTTGCACAGGACAAAAGTACCGATGCACCAGTGTCGAATGTAGCCGTCGGCGGTGGAAATGTCGGCGACGACGGTTTCGGCAACGACGTCGGCGACGACGGCAAATATAGCGGCGAGAGTTGATGCACGACGATCAGGAGGAAACGAGAAAAGTAGCAATGCCAAATGGCGAGTATCGTACCGCATCCGCGCAGCCGAGATGTGCTCTTGAGACTGACTTAGAGGACGCGCGCCTCGTCGCGACGTCGCCGTCGGCAAGACGTAGACGTCGGCCTCTGACTAGATTTAATTTTAACGCGCACGTCGCTAGTCGAGCCTCCGCTGTTTTGCTGATGAGCGCGCTAGCATGAACGCGAAGACGGACACAAACGCGGTCGCGATCGCTACATCTTCCTGTAACAGCCTCTCGCCTATTTTGCCTTTGACGTCCCTCACCCTTATTTGCTGCGTCTTTCCACCGTGAACGCGCTGCATTCATCAATTGATTCCTGCAGAAGCTTGCAATTGATTTCACTTGACCCCGCGATGCAATTTGCCCCCTCATCCGTCGTCAGCCCGATGTCAAATCACCGCTGCAGACGTTCGTGGTGTCTACCAGTAGTAAGAAAGTGCGAAAGAGATAGACCTGCATTAACGTTCCACAGACGCAGTCGTCAAACGAAAGAAATTCTAATATGGGTACAGAAAAGCATCGATGTGGGCGAAACTAAAGGTAAAACGGTTTCCTGCTTGCGAGCGCACTAATATGGCTGCTACTCACGTATTGAATCACGAATCTTTTTTCATCTCGGTTAGGTACACGTTTGGCAAACGTTCCATCCAGCGAAATTAAGAAGGTAAACTTTGTCTCTTCTTAATACACACTGTATCTTGTCAATGAATTATAAACATTTCACATGTGCTCATTATTAAGAAAGTTGCACGAGTTAGAGACTCGAAAAAGTTGAATTAATCATCCATTCAAAAGAAATTTTAGACCAGTGTAATTATCGTTCTACATAATGAAATAAATTGTCAACTTGGTTGTTTCATATTTACGATTTACCAACAGGCCTCTTTCATGATCACCAGTTCATATATCAAACTCAGAGATCTTTTCTCTCATTGTTCAATTTGTAACGATTTTCTTCTAACGTCTAAGAACTACTTTTTGGACTTCCGATCCTTCGCGCGTTCGTATTCATGTTTCTTGAGCCTTACAACACGGTCGGTAATATATCGGTCGACTTCGCGATTGGCTTTGTTCTTTGACGTCGATTCCGCGTTGTGCGCTACAGTAGGATTTTTCCATGGTCTCCGTTTCATCCTGAACCATCCTGAACTGAATGGTAGGGATTGATCGTCGCAATATAAATAGTTAGACAATTAAAATTATGAAGTTTAGGGGAAGAATAGTCGATGTTGTTGCCATGCGTGATTTTACAAGTAAGCAGAGTTTCTCCTGTATTCCTAGCTCCTACACATCTCGTAGCAATGTATACAAATGCAATGGAAGGAATTCCGTGTATATATATATATATATATATGTAACAATACTTATTGTATTACAGACGTTGTGTCTGTAATTTCAAAATTAGCCAAAGAGTGTGTCTTACGCATCACACCGAATGAACTTTGTTTTAACCAAGGAGAGGATCGAAATTCGACGGTCTGGGTGGAAATGGCTCAAGAAAATTTTTTCAGCGAATACCTTATGACCGGATTATCTGATGATGAGAATATCATTTATTTAGAATTTCAGTCTTCCATGGTCTCTAGGTGCTTGAACTCGCTTCGAATGGCAGCCAAAAGCGTCAAAATTAAATTAACTAATAAGCGACAGCCATGTCTTACATTTGAAATAGAATTACCATCATTAAGCTTAGAGTCACGTCACTGTGTGCATGACGTGCCTGTCAGAGTTATTCCAAGAAGAGAATGGTCTGAATATAAGAAACCAATAATTAAGGAATTTGATGTAAGTGTATTTGAACATTGGTTGCTAATGTGCATTGTAGTAAACGGTGCAAAGTTTATTTTAGTAAATTTATCAATTTTCCATAGGTGACACTGGATATGCCACAGCTGAAGCAGATACGCAATATTGTTGATAGAATGAAAAACATGAGCCTTCACTTAACATTGACAGCGGACAAAACTGGCATGTTCATATTGAAAATAAATACTGATTCTGCAAGTGTGGAGACCCACTTTCAAGGGAGACAATCCTGGGAAAATAGTCAAGTTAGCGATCGTGATGCTGCATCTGTCACTATAGATATAAAGAAATTTGTAACTTTCTTGGCTTGGGACATAATTCATCCAGATAACGTCAAATGTAATATATTACAAGGCAAAATGGTGAATTTATCCTTAAATAGGGTAGATTATCTTAATATAAATCACTTTGTTCCTGCAGTTACGGTTTGAAAAGGTAAAGGGTCTTAGTCACAAATTCTCATAATGGAATGAAAAATATATGTATTTTTTTTACTTTATCAAAATGTGTGAGGGAAGTTAAAAATTTTCCTTGCGTTTGGCGAAATCTATAATTACGATGAACTAAGTGTATGCAAGACTAAAGCTTCGCTCGTTTTCTTGCCTAAAGTTTTGGTGCATTTGATCGATTTGTTGTATTTTTTGGCTTATCAATGCCGTCCGCTGATCTAACCACTGTAAACTGTTCATGTGAGCGTTCAAAATTTTTCCAATCTGTACAATCGGATCGCTAGAATCTTGAGTACGATTAGCTTCGTTCAAATGTTCAATGATTTCCTTCAAGTCCTCGGACATCTGCTTCAATTGCGTGTCGAGGTTTTCCGCTAAACGATACGTATATTCTCTTTCCGGGTCAGATACGGAAAGAGACACCAATTCCTTCTCCAATGGCTCCAAGCAATCCTGTAACTCCTTTTGTTGTCCAACCTGAGACAAGATTTCACTCTGTTACTTTCATTCTTTGGAAACAAGCAATTACTCTCCTCTTCCTTCATAATCACTATATCATCTTACCACATAATCTAACTCGTGTTCAAGTTGTTGTTGCTCAATCTTAACTCTCTCGACTTCTTGATTCAACGTTACAATCTTCTCTCCATTGGCTATAAGTAATTTGTCCCATGCATTGATCTGTGTTGCCTGGTTGACAAACACCTTCTGTTGTTCCTCTAATTCTAATGTCCATTTATTGATTGACTCCTCAAATTGACAGAAATTAATTGCCCCTAACTGTCCACCGCTTGTAGAAGAGGTAACTCTGTGTGACAAACAGATTAATGTACAGAATCAAATTGCTGAGGGATCAGGTGTAATAGCCGCACAGCAAGCTGTTTTGCTGTGCCAAGCTTACGTGGTCGTGGTTCCTAACGAGGGTGTTGTAGTACTTGCCAAACTCGATGACGGGGCTGTAACTGCAGCGCTCTTGTTCAGGCCAAAGACTGTTGTTGTGGCAGCGGCTGCTCCTGAACCAAAACTGAACCCTAGCATATACCACACATTGTCATTATTAGGTTATGAGAGAACGAGACAGACCCTGTTTACAACAATATCAAGTAGTGCAATTACCGACGTCCATCCCAGGTTGAGTTTTAGTTGTGTCCAAAGTGATCCCTGAACCAGCTGTACTTGTAGCTGTGGTCGTAGTCGTTGCTGTGCTACTTCCAAGACTGTAGGTGGTAACTGGTGTAGCTGTAGCAGTAGTCGCAACTGTTACACCAGGGGTACTACCAAGATGGAAATTAGTTGTCATGCTGCTGGGAGCTCCAAAATTCAATGTCGCTGCTGTCTGTGCCGGTATAGTTTCACCTCCTGCTAAGGAAAATCCTGTACCAGCTATAGATTTTGGTGTTTCAAAGGACCAGCCTGTCGTCGTAGGCACTATAGTGGTCACCGTTGTGCTACCTAAATTGAACCCTGCTGTATTTCCCAAAGGTGCAGTGAATCCTGTGGTAGAAATTGGGGTAGTTGTGCTAAATCCAATTCCTGTACTAGGTGTTGCTGCTGCTCCAAAGCTCAGTCCAGACGTTTGTGCAGGTGTTGCCAAAGTTCCCAGTACCATACCAGTGGACGGTACAGGAGTAGCTGTTGTTCCAAAGCTAAAGCCTGTTGACTGAGTAGTAGTACCACTTGTGCCAGTGCACAAGTTTTGCAAAGGTTGTGTCGGTTTATTATATGGACTATTGACCATTGCAGGAAATGCTGCAGGAATGGATTTTGCTGCAGGAGCGGATTTTGCTGCATCACCAGCACCAGCGCCGCCTCCAAATGTGAATGGCATGCCTACAATACGAATTATAAACGATGATAGAGAAGTGTTCTGCAACCATAACAAAATCACTCTTTTCATAAGAATTCATTACACACCTACAGTTGTAGTAGGTACATTTGACGGCGTAGTAGGCGCACCTTGTGCTTTGGAAGCATCAAATGAAAAACTCATTGCGCTTCTCAAGCAAATAAGCCGAATGTAACCTAATCGTAATTTTCCTTAGGATAGTACGACTATAACTCTTCCTCTTGTCAATAAGTTTATTCTCTTGTTCCTATTTTTCGTACTTAAATATACCGTCAACTTACAATTTGTTGATTATTGCAACGGAGCACGTAATCGAGCTAAAGGTTTTGAAGATTCACTGTAAAACTTCTATAACCTTGTTTGCTCTCTTTTTCATCAGGAAAAGCCAGCTGATGGCGTCATCATCGAGAAATTTTCGAATTAAAAAGACAGGATATCATAATGGCAATGGTTGTTGTGGCGGAAATCGTAACAATGGTGGCGGTGGTGATGATGGCAATGGCGACGGCGGTAGCAATAACAACAGTGTCGACGGTGACAGTGTCGGAGAAACCACGGTAGTTTTTAGCCCCTCCGCTAGGAGCGCTACTAGTTGCGCTACTACCAGCTACTACTGACTTTGGCGACGCGAGTTCGTGTGAGTTGCACTCGCTGCCGGTGGCAAGTTTTTGCGACTCCCGTTCGTCGTTGACGATCGAAACGACAGCAACGACAACGAGGGGGAGTAAGGCGACGTCGACGTCGACGTCGACGACGACGGCAATTGTGACGTCAACGGTTTACCAGGACGACGTTGAACAGATCGCGGAGTGTTGCGCTGAGGAGGCGGGAAGCGAACTGTCGGCCCGAATTGACGACACGCTGCTGCTAACGCGTGCAGCGAATATTGGGATAACGCCGGACGACTACGAGGAAGAGGAAGGGCAAGAGGACCCAGAGAACGAGGTGGAGGAAGAAGACGTTAACGACGACGGCGATAACAATAACAACAATAACGATAACAGAGACGGCAACAACGACGGCCAAAACGAAAACAATGCCGATGATGATGATGATGATGACGACGACGGCGACGACGACGACGACGGCGACGATGGCGACGACGACGACGACGGCGACGACGGCGACGACGACGACGACGACGACGATGATGACGATGACGACGACGACGATGTAGTGGTCGTAGACGAGCAGCAAGAGGATTACGAGGAAAACGAATTGGGAGAGCACGGGGAAAGCTGTGATTTGTTAACGTCGACAAAAAGACCGACAACAGCGTCGCTTGTAGTGATCGCAACTACTGCAGCGGTTGCAACGAGTACGTCGACGACGGTGGCTGCGGCAATAGTAGCCAGCAAGGAGTACGACAACGACAACATGGTTGCGGCGATGAACGAGCACCTGTCTACTTCTTCGGCAACCAGTGGCGCGCGAACAAGCTCCTCGACCGCGGTAAATTCTTCGCCTGCCGGCGGTGCTAACTCGTCATCCACCATTGGCAACAGCAACAACTGCCCGCGCGACTTCCAAGTCGACGAGGATGGCGGCAAAGCCGCCGCCGGAATTCTTAGCTTCCCTTGCGACTTTGATCATATGTACGCCAGCATGACCGACGGAGGTGCACCGACTGCGGCGACAGCAGCGGCGGCAGCAGCAGCGGCTACCTCCGCGCTCGGTGTGAGTCCCCTTCGCGGCAATGAGCCACGTCAAAACGATCTCTCTGAAGTCAAGCACCTTAAGGAACTGCTGCTCCTGCATCTCGACCTTATACAACAGCAGTCCGAGCAAATCGTCACCAAGGACAAACTTCTCGCCGCCTTACGCCAAGAGAACGAAACGGTAATACGCGTGCCCCCCCCCCCCCCATGCCCCCCCTCCCCCTCACGGAATCTTGTTGTTTTACATCCTTGCCGATCGAGGCATCTGTAGTGTACTTCTGCTTATATGTATATGTATATGTGTGTGATGTATATATATATATATATATATATATATATATATATCTATCCCCCTCCCCACCACGCCATCTGCTTCTCTCCCAATCTGTCCATTGATAATCGCAGACTCCTGCTGCACGCGCGCGCATACCTATCTTGATTTCCCGACTTCTTTTTACTCATTCCCACTTACGCGGTACATGCATTATTTCTCATTCCTTAAGATTCGGCGTTTCCGGTCTCGACGTTTTTCGCGCTTTATCACACCGGGGTCACTATTTATAATAAACGCACGCTAAGAATTATTCTCTCCTCTCTGTGTCTGCTGTCGTGTACGTTGTGCGAGCCCTAACTTGTTTCGGGAGGATGTGAAGGTCAGGCGCATGGTGCCGCCACCAATTCTGCGACGACATGCGGTGGCGCTACTTCCGCGTTAGGACAACCTTTCCGTTCATCGTCGTTGTTGTCGTCGTCGTTGTTGTTGTCAGCGTGTTGTCAGCGTTGTTGTCAGCGTTGTTGTCATCGTCACCGTCACGAACATCTCCGTTTGCACCGCGTGCATTTGATTTTGAACGTGTCAGTGAATGCGCGGCAATGACTTCGTAATTCTCTTGTTTCAAACCATACAGGGGCGAGGAAGGTTCGGTTGACAATGGAATCTCGCTGAAGAAGTGGTTTTCTAAAGGAATATAGAAACGGTTTTAAGGTGACGATATAGATCGGAGGGGTGGGATTATTTGCGTATGTCCGTTACATTGTTGTTTAATAGTGTTTGTGCCGCGTGTTTTTTTGTATGGTCAATTCTACGAATAATCGTCCGTCCTGGTGTTGCAGCTCAAGTTGCGTTTGGAGCGCATGGACAGACGAGTGAATCTGCAGAAGTTCCGATCCGAAAATAACGAGAATTCGATTGTTTCGGAACACTTAGTAGGCGCGTGTTCTCCGCCAACCGGCAACTCCGCGAATCAGACACCTTCAACGAGCGAGTTCCAGCGGAGCGTTCATTCGGAGAACAGTAATCTACAGTTCAACGAGACTTTTAAGATACGTCTCAATACAAGTGGCGGAATTACAACGGTGAAGCAAGAATTGAACGATAATCAGGGTAAATACGATATAAAACAAGAGGCCGCCAGCGGTGGTGACTGCGAGAGTACTGTAGTGGATGCAAGTGCAGCTGCCAGTAGTGACTGCGGTATCGGTAACGGCAGCAACACTAGCAGTAGCACCAGTAGCGGTGCCGGTGGTTACGGCGGCGTCAGTAACGTCAGTGTCGCAAGCGCTAATGCAGGAGATAATGTAGCTTGCAGTAACAGCGGTGGAAGTAGCGGCGGCGGCGGTGGTGGTGGTGAAGGTACAAGTGGTACCGGCGAGTCGAGATTCGAGTGGGAAGAAAGAAAGAAGCGGAGGTCGGATCCTTCGCTTTTGATCAACAGCGGTGGTGCTGCTGGTGTTGGTGGTGGTAGTAGTAGTATCAGTTGCGACGGTAGTATCGGCGGCGGTGGAGGCAAGCGGAAGAGAGGCCTCTCTTGTTCGTCTACCGTGAGTAACGACACGTCCTCGACGGTGGGACACGACAAAACCTCGAACCACGAGGTTGGTAGGAAGGCTGAGAGGAAAGGAAAATCCTTAGTAAAGAAAGAATCCTTTCTCACAACGGAGGAACATTATTTTACGGCCGTAGGGGATCCGGCCTACACGTTGAACCTAAAGGAGAGCAGTCCTGTTGAAACTAACGGCGCCCAATTGGAGGTGCCCAATTGGAGAGTAAAAATATACACGAGTTGCTACACTATGGAAGGTACGGAAAATTTGGATGACGAAATTTTCAACAAGCGCCACCTGAAGCTGGAGAACGACGAGAGAAGAAGGAAACGATGGGACGTGCAAAGGATAAGGTTCGTCTCTGATCAATCAAGGTTCCTTTATTAGGCCCAAACGGGCTTCGCGTTTTGATGTGTCCGTTGTCATTCCCTTTTTCTCAGAGAGCAGCGGCACATAGAGAAACTGAAGCAAAGACAGGAACGCCAAAATCATCAAGCAACCTGTTACAATACGAATCATACCGGTCCGTGTCCGTCGGCGACAGAAGAAGAAACTGTGATGTCCCTTTGGCCGGATGTCGACCATATTCAAAGCCTTCAGGTGGACTCCCAGTTGCCGGTAACGGCATTTGGCGCACCCATTCCTAGTTTCACACCGAGGTAAGACGTTGTCGTCCGCGATTGCGCACTTTATGTTTGCGCGGGAAATCTCGATCACGCCGCTTGTCCCCTATCATGTTTTAGCGAATTCTCCTTGCCATGGTCGAGTACCGTGCGGTCCAAGAGTCGTCGTCCCAAAAGGTCCACGGCCAGAAGAAAATCGTCTAGGAGATAAATTTTTAAGAGATTGGACAGGATCCTTTTTATCCTAACAGTCATTTTAAACCTTAACGATACACGCTCCCCGTTAAATTTCTTTTAAACGGATATTTTTTCTACTTTGTAAAATAGGAGCACCAAAGATGTTTTTACGAACTCTTTTCTCCCTTTTTCTTTTTGTATGCGTAACACAGAACCGTGCTGTACACTACCTGCTGTCGTTTTTTATACGTTCGTCAATACGGTCTTTTTCGCTGATGTCCGATAGACGTATTGACTACACGCGATACCTCATAGTTCATCGTCAATTATTCCAATCGTGGAATTGTTGAAAGTTAGATATGCTTTACACGGCACTGTATAACTCCCGAGATCGTCGACCTATTTCGAAGATTGACAGAGAGTGTGTGAGAGAGAGAGAGAGAGAGACAAAGAAAAAGATATACATAGAAACAGACAGATAGACAGAGACAAACACAATTTTGTGCAAGTACAAAGTACAATGGCGTACGAAACTTCAGAAACAATGCTGTCATCGTTATCATCGTTTGGCGCGTTCCAAGTCATACAGTGACGTCAAATCTATTAGCTCAAATGTAATGTAGCTTCTCTAATGACGCCGTATCGCGGATGCATTTTTAAGCAAACGATAACGAGCGCGGGAGTCAAGCAACATGGTGGTGGTGTGAATCAGGAAATTTTGCATAGTCTCTTCCACTTGGTTTCAAAATATTTTTTTACGAGTTATTATGAAAGATGACGTTTCGGGTAACGCTCCATGTCGGCTGGTGGTGCTGTCGATCTACTCACTACTGACGACGCGCGACCGCTTTATCGTTTCATGACATCCGTAGGTAACTATCCGAACAATTTATTTACGTAAAGTACAAACGCATCTGTTGTAAATTGTATATTTGTTAGATTAATATTAAGGCATCGTCGACTGCAAAAATACATAATTTTTAAATAAAAATTCTTACTTCCATGTGTTAGGTCTGCTATCATATCTTTATAATAATCTCTAGCATACCCAGGTTGCGTGAGTCTACCCAATGGCGGTAGAACATTGATGATGCTGTGCGACGCCATGTAGAGAGGTATATAACATTGATTATCTGCATTTTTCCTGAACGAGTTATTAGTCCGAGCTGGAGGGAAAGAAGTAAAAGAAATGATTTGTCTTCAATAATACTTTTCCGTTATTGCTTGATTTTACCGTACGCGGAATAGGCAGAGCGGTACGACTTAAAACGCAGGTATTAGTTTCACTGTTTTCCGTTTTATTAACATAAAGATAGATGCGATGGAAATACGATGATGATATGCTCGAATTTTATTACAACGATTCACGTACTTTCACAGATCGTTATCATAATTCAGTTCTTTCGGGGCAGCTCTCCTGCAAATCATTGCACCGCAGTGAGCTGGGAATATGAATATAGTCCTCTGACAAAGGAAAGCGCTTCTCGCCGCAGAGAGCAGCAGCATTATTAGAAACATTTTCTGTGCACGATGGATGGACCTGATTCATCGTACTCTTGTTTCGAGATCCACATTTGTTGGAATGTACTCAGACTAGCGAGAATAGAGCCACCAATCCAAACGGAATACTTTCTCTCCGGTGGCGCGATAATCTTGATCTTCATGGTAGAAGGCGCAAGCGCGGTTATCTCTTTCTGCATCCTGTCCGCAATCCCGGGATACATCGTTGTCCCACCCGACAGCACGGAATTGGCGTAGAGATCCTTCCGAATATCGACATCGCACTTCATAATAGAATTGTAAGTCGTTTCATGTATGCCGCATGATTCCATTCCGAGAAAACTGGGTTGAAACATTGCCTCGGGACATCGAAAACGCTCGTTACCGATAGTAATGACCTGCGCAAGTCAAATGCTCAATTAGACATTCATCTTTTTTAATAGAGCACAATACGCCGTGCGGTCCACGCAGTTTCCTGCCACTGCCCTCGTGTCATTTATTCGCCTAATGCCTAATTCATCTAATAACAATCTTCTCACGGTGAGTTCCGTTGCTGACATTTGAAAGAACGGCACGCGCAAGCAACCATTTTACGCTCTAAAACCCTCTGGAAAGTAATCTCGTAATAACGTTGTACCTGACCGTCTGGCAACTCGTAACTCTTCTCCAAAGCACTGGAACCGGCGGCCGTTGCCATTTCTTGCTGAAAATCCAGCGCGACGTAACACAATTTTTCCTTGATATCTCGAACGATTTCACGCTCGGCGGTTGTCGTAAAAGAGTAGCCTCTCTCGGTGAGAATTTTCATTAGGTAGTCTGTGAGATCGCGGCCGGCCAAGTCCAAGCGCAAAATCGCATGAGGCAATGCGTATCCTGATGGCAAATCGTGTCACATAGAATGAATAGTCAGATTAACAGTATTGGCAGTAGTAGTAGTAGAGAAGGGGAAGAATAAAGAAGTAGTAGTAGTAGAGTAGCAGTAGTGCTTGTAGTACAAGGCAAGTATTAAACATTAGTCTACTCTACGTATGCGTATGCTTAAGAACGTACCCTCGTAAATCGGAACGGTGTGCGAAACTCCGTCGCCGCTATCGAGAACGATGCCGGTAGTCCGACCGGACGCGTATAGCGAGAGAACCGCCTGTATAGCCACATACATGGCCGGTGAATTAAAGGTCTCAAACATAATCTGTGTCATCTTCTCGCGATTCGCTTTTGGATTAAGCGGAGCCTCTGTCAGGAGAACAGGATGCTCCTCTGGAGCAATTCTTAGCTCGTTGTAAAAAGTATGATGCCAGATTTTCTCCATGTCATCCCAATTCGTGACAATACCGTGTTCGATCGGATACTTTACCGTAAGCACACCCCTCTTACTTTGCGCCTCGTCTCCGACGTAGCTGTCTTTCTGTCCCATGCCCACCATGATTCCCTATATCGCACAGAGCCGCCAAGAATTTCTTCTTTAATCCGGCAAACGTAATAATCTCTGGCGTAAGAACGCATATATCCATATATAACTGACAAAAGAGCCGCCGTTTGCCGCAGTTGACCAAAAGGATTCCTTCAACCGCGTAATCACTGCGGCGACGGCAACAACGGCGGCGAAGGCCTCCTACCTGATATCGAGGCCTTCCAACGATGGAAGGAAAAACAGCCCTTGGAGCATCGTCACCCGCGAATCCGGCTTTGCACATCCCTGAGCCATTATCAACCACGAGGGCAGCCACGTCGTCGTCGCACATCTTCGACTGCGGTAAGCTTAATAAATGAACAGGTTCAGCGAGAAAAGTAAAGTATTATGGGAACGCGTTTGCGTTAAAAATGTAAATCGCAACGGGCGAGTCGCGCGCTTACTTTGACTGACTAGACGTTATGATGCACTAAATTTTCTTAGCAAGACGTTGACGTTCTCTTCGGCATTGTCCCAGGGTGGGTGTGACTGCCACACTTTATACCGATACCCCTTCTCTATCGCATCGCGTGCATCGCGCACCGTCTACACTGGTCTGCACTGCTCTCGTAGTAGGATGTAACACGAGCCCATGGGGTGTAGTAGGAACGCACTACTACGATAGCAAGGACAAACGCGTTAGGATAAAACAACGGATTTCCAGCTATTGCCTGTCGGAATATGGACCTTTGCAGCCGACGACTATCGAAAAGATTTGGCGGCCCTCTCGTACCATCAGCATACACGTCGACATTGCTGGCGCGCTAACAATGCTTATTTTATTAGGACTACTTCGACAATGGGGGAATCATCGACTCTGGATTCTTCTAACGGCCATTAATTGCTGTTCGGTATATTCCAATTAGTTAAACGATCGCGATTATTTCGTTGCTTCTATTCAACTCCGCTGACTCGACGATAAGTAGAGCATACGAAGCGTCTTTTTCTCGTGTTTGTAACATGTACATCCTGATTTCTGAGACCTCACGAGAGAACAGAGCCGATGCACCTATTGCAACAAAGTGCATTTCTCCCCACGCGCGTGGTTTGCATCGCGCGGTTTAATGCCGCCACGCGCCAATACTTGTAGCGATCAACGAAACTATCTTCTCTAAAGTAAGATTTTTTTCTCTCTACATGTCCATTTTCTGAATATACTTTGATTACGGAACATTATATAATAATGCGTTATCCTGAGTCCATTGGGGTTGAAAGAGAGCCGGCTCTTGCATAATTATAGAAATACCGTTCTTCCGAAAATATCCGCAGGATGAAGCTAAATCTTTGCTAAAAGTTTGCTACGCGATCGTTACAGTAAGAAACCTTCAGGATACAATAACTTGATTGATAGACTTCTTAATTGCTTAATTAGACCGGACCCGTTTAATTGCTCTCGATAGGATTTGAGAGATTACGAGGTGTGATCGAGCAGACACCGATCTCACAAGTGGAATTAACGCTGTGCAGAAATGGCGTTTAAAGTCTGAGGATTCTTGAAGACTTTCCAGTTCAGAGAAATCATATTTTTTGCGGGATTGACGATGTCCGTACTCGTCCACGTACTCATGAGAGACACAGTAACCCTTATTCCGGTAAGCATTCTTTTTTTTTTCCGACACTCTTCGGGAAGTCACTGTTCCGTAGAATGATCGCCAAGCAGAGCGTCATTATAATTACCGCATCGCATACTTTAATTAACCGTTCAAACTAATTGTATTAATTAGGCTGTGAAACCAAGTGCCTACTCTAGTTTTAATTTTCTGCATAACCCGTTTTTCGTTCCCAGCGGTGTCAGCGACACTAATGTATTCGTCGGTAAGAATAGATTTTCTTGGCGCCGAGAACATCTATGTAAGGATGAAATCAAAAAAAGCTCACCCCCTATGCGGGGGGGACTCTGTGAAGAACGTCCGATTTATTCCGCTCTTACACATGTGCAGTACTTCCGTACACGGTTTCGCCTGGATTTGTGATTCGCACAGCAATATAGTAATACAGACATAGCCGACCGGGCGCGTCCGCGCACAAACAAACGCGTACCATAATTCACCACACAAGGAACGAGTATGGCGTTTTTTTTTAGGACAAAGGACGAAGTTGGGTGTTCCGGTTTTGTTCGATATTTCCGGTATATTACCAATCGGTAGATACGCAATGTGCGCGACATACATATATATGGTAGGCATGCACTATGCCTATATTCACGCATTCCGACATTGGTTTGATAATTAAATATATTTCGTTACTACGCAGCGAAAAGCAGTGTAAATTTTCCTTTGTCGTTGCTTTTTAACGTCCACGACATAAGAGGTAACAAACCGTTGTCGTGCACCACCTATGAAATAATCGGCACTTACTTATCCCACAAACCAATTTCTTTCATTCTCGTTTGGAAGTACTTTTCCAAAGCGTTGGCACATCTGTAGTATTCCGTATCTGGGCTGTTGTATAAACGGCAGTTGGTGAAAATTCGAGTCATATCGGCTATAAACAATCTTCTCGTTACGTAGTATCTGGCTTTCAATCTATCCGTCATGGTCTTCAAATCTGAAATTGATCATACACATGACTAGTTTTTTCCTTACTCATGTAATGTTAAATGCGCAAGGTAAAGAGGCTTACCCATTGGATATTTGATGTGATCATAATAATCCGGCACGTCATTTTTGTCTACGGGTTTCAAAAACGGCCAAGCCGTGCTGTGATTCTTGACGCTATTTAAAACGTTCTTGAGAGCATTGTAAAGAGAATCGGTAATATCGAGACACGCTTCCATGGGCTCTGGACCTTGGGTTCCTTTGGCCACACCTCTCGTTCTCGTCTGTGCGTAACTTTTCCATCCGGTTTCTCGAATACCCGGAATCGATTCGACCGGAATACCCCTGACACCTTCCTTGAAGCATGTCAAACCGGGATGTACCTTTTGTATTTCTTGCTGTCTCTGATGAATCAATTTCTTTATTATCTCCTTCTGTTTCCTTATAACAGCGGTGAATTCCGTATATATGATCTTCGCATTGAGCTCGCAGTGCATCAGCGTCGCTCCCTCGTAATCCTTTATATATCCTTGATGCATCGATCTCGGTAGTTTGATATCTTTGCTAAACCCCTGCTTTTTGAAATATCCTATGGCGAATTGGTCCGCGAATGTGAGGAAGTGTAGGATATTATTTTTTATATGATAGTCCTTGAGCATATTCATCAAGTGCGTCCCGTAGCCCTTGACTTGCTCTTGACACGTGACCGCACAAAAGACAATCTCCGTGAATCCCTGAGTTGGAAACATGCGAAAGCATATTCCGCCGATGGGTCGACCGTCTTTTATCAGTGCCAACGTCTTGTGTTTTCTGTGCAGCGACATTTTTTTTAAACCTACTCTTGTAACAGAGCGACAAGTCTGAGTACACACGGATACTTACGGATCGAAGGCTAGCTGAGATATGTACTCCTTCGGCATTCTTGGCAATTGATGACTGAATACATTGTGCAGGCCTATTAACCAGAGCATCGTCTGTTTGGAAACCGGTTGAGTCAAGCTATTTCCGACAACATGGAATTCTATTATCTTTCCGCTCTCTTCGATCTTGGCGGTTTCATCGCGCGGAGCGTTAGGTGGCAGGAACACGGCATCGGGTCCGCACATGTATTTCGGATCGTTAATGATTGCAACTATTTCAGCTACCGTTTCGTCTGGCAGATCTTCGAAAGCTTCTTCATTCTTTCTTCTCTTAGAGTCAGATCGATTCTCCGAGTGCGACCGTTTCTCGTGAACTTTCTTCCCGCCCGGACATATATTTATCGTTGTAAAATTATCTTTCTCGTTCGGCGCAACAGTCACTTTCTCAAATTCCCCGACGGTGGTCCTTCTCCCCTGGCTACCCTTTGACTCGAGCCCAACTTGCAGGTGTGACGGAGGAACTTGTTTAAATTCGGGATCCCAGATGGGTGAATTATCCGAATAAATTTCTACCTCCAGCATTGAGAGAAACCTTCAACAGAAATGTACACATCGTATTCGACCGATATTAACCGAACATTCCGAAGAACATGTGTCTTTCTATATACTATGCGTTATTGCCATTTGTCCCCTACGTACTTGGGAAAGTGCGTCAAGACCAAAACACGCTTCTCCGGCGTTATTTTGTCTCTCTCACTGTGACACCTGTCCATCAATTGTCTGCAAACCGGCTTGAAGACTGCTTGTAGTAGCGTTCTACCAAATACCAAGGGAGTATCGTAGTGCGGTAAAGAATCACAGAATGCGGGAACGTGACAAAAGACTAGCCAGCGTGTATAATTGATCTTATAGGCAGGTGCCTCATCAGCACTCACCGTCGCTCGTCTTGCGCTAGGGGCTTCGAAGTTCCAATGATTCAAACAATGTAGAAACATCTTTGCCATATCACACATTGCTTGCCACTCTCTTTGCGATAAGTGACCAAACTTGTAGAGAACAAAATTCATTACAGCTTTTGCGATACTGGGTCTTTCAAATGGTGGCTGCCCCAACGGACCCTCTATCGTAGGTTTTGTCATAGAGAGTATACATTTTCTCAATAGTTTGTAAAGATAATAATAAACTTTTTTGGTATCAGGATCCTCCTCTCTATGAATTCCCATAAAAATATTATCAGCATCTATTACCATGCCTAATAACTTGTTAATTTCCTCGTCTGATTGAGTCGGCAGGTGAGTAATGTGATTCTCTAGAACGTGTGCGCAACTTTTACACGGATCAAAAAAATTTGTAACTGGCTGTTGTGCCTCAGTCTTTGGAGACTTAGTTAATGGCTTTGCATTTTTCCAGCCAGTACATTTACAATCCTCGACTTGACAGGAGCTGTATGTTGCCAATTTTAATAATTTTTTCATTTGGGGCCAATTAAACATTTGTTGCTTGCGCTGTTGAATTCTCTGCAGATTATTCTGACCTCTTGTTGCTTGATCTGGTTGCGGTCTATTAGTAGCCATTGGCGTGTCCCTGCTATTTCCAGGGTGCGGTTGGGACGCACTAGTTACCGATTGTCCAGAATCGTCGGTAGGCATTACTGTCACATTACGATTAGCCTCCTCTACCGCTACTATTGTTGCTGCTGGTGTTCCCGCTATTGTTGACGTTGCCGCTATTGTTGACATTGCCGCTGTTGCTGACGTTCCTGTGGTCGCGGCTCCCATCGACGTTGCGGCAGCTGCCGCTGTTATTGCCATGCTGCAGCAAGGACTTCTCCAGAAGCTCTCCCGTATTATACGAAATACGCCAAATGGCGCAACTTTGACGTTCCACTCTTCTCTTATTCTTTAGACCCGACGAATCATGTCCCCACGTTATGTCGAGTTGAACGTTATTGTGCGAGATAGACCATTAATAATACTGGCAATTATGGAAAGCTGAAGAGTGACTCTTCTTCACCGATTCTTCACCAATTTTTCTGAAACTTTCCAATTAAATGCACTTTAAACTAAAAAATGCGATTGTGAAAATTATAATCGTCGCTCTGAAATAGGAAAGAATTACGAAGTGTTCAGAAGTGACAGGTTCGGGGTTATGAATCTGCCATATCGACAGTCGAGGTGTGTATGTATGTACGCGGATGTGTGCGTTGTGTGTGTGTGTATATATATCAACCTACGCATGAACATGAGCATTGAGCAGCAGTAAAGCTGCGTAAAGCCAGTAAAGACGCATGCACTATCTCTATGCAATGGATGCGAGATCAGGATCTGGGGAATGACGCCTGATATACTGACACTACTGTGGACTCGCGTGGGTGCTGGTGGATGGTGCTGCCCTCGGTCCTATGTTCCCTCCGATTTGGAGAGGGCCGTAACAACAGTATTATCATAATTACCCTGTTCATTTATTTACTGCTCGTACCGCATTCAACCACATCCTACTGTGCTATTTGCTATACGATATACGGCGCTTGTTTATAATCGTTCGATAATAAGCCTTATCCACTCATCCTGTAATATCTATATAAAGGTGACGCGTGACGCCATCTTCCCGTTTCTTAAATCTCGTTCACACTGGATCACACCAAAATGACGTCACAACAAAGCTATCTTACTCGTCATTTTCGCGAAATAATTCTGATAATTTACTTTTGGTCTTCCTGTAGCTTGTAGCACAGAATGTAAAAATCATATTCGAACATTTCGAACTGACGCAAAGCATTTGTCCCTCGGAAAATCCATCGCGTCGTTTCGATACGTGTAAGATCTTACGATTCAACTTCGTTCTGCTTCGTTCTTATCTAGTAGATGGAGCACTACTCAATTTTTACAAATTTTTACTGACTTGTACAGTTCCTGCAAGTTCCTGTTACAACAGTTTGCATCAGTCAGCATAGCATGGCATAGCATCAATTCACATCAGCTTGCACTGGTTGTATTGTCGTCGTAGTGTATTGTAACGACCGTTTGCTGTATATTTCGATTTGATAGAAGCCACACGAGCAGGTAAAAAATTTTTTGTTCTCATTTTTTCACTGTGGCCATTTACATCCTGTCGTATATGTCCTGTACATGCATCGTGCGTTCTCTCGCATAAAATCAACATTTACGACACGAGTTTAATATAACCGCTTGTTCACACACCGCGCACATAGGTGCTTCGACCACGACAGACCACGACGACGGTAATGACGAGGATAGATTCTTGGTTAGAATCGGGAACTGCACGGAATTACCCATATTGTCGCACAAATATTCTGATTACTCCAGGACAGTCGAAAGTGACAAGTTCTATCATATCTGAAACATTATGGCTACATGGGACGGTTCCTATCACAGCGCGGAAGATCCCAGGTTCTTTGTCTACTCCAATGGCAATGTTCTTGGCACTGATAACCGAGACTGGACAGTTTTCCCTGGCAATCGGGAGAACAACTTTTCACAGGGGAGTCAGAACCATTACCAGCAAGCTGAACCTCGGAGATTAGAACAAAGTAGTTCTACATTTTATGACATTGATCCGCATCCGTACTCCCGTCATAACGTTCCCACGGACCTATTAATGGATCATGCCTATAGAGAGCCGTTAATGTCATCCACTGAATCAGGAGACCCTAATTCCATTAATGACAAGCAATACTTCCCAGATAGCTCTGGTGTATCTCAAAGTACATCGTATTTTCATAGAGGTAATACTAATCATCGAAAAAAACAAAAAAGTAGTAAAGAGAACAAGAAATACTCATATATGCAAAGGCCATATAGTTTTGAGCATTTTACTTTACAACCTACAGCTGAGGAGTTTGTACCAAATAGCACCCATATGGTAACACAAGAAGAAATTGTTAAATCTGACAGTAGTCAATGCTTTACAGTAAATGATGCATCAACTTCTCAAGTCCCAAATTTTCCGATTGTTCCATTCTTTCCAAACAACAAAGACAAATATATAAGAAAACAACAGGATGATAGAAGAGCTGCAAATTATAGACAAAGAGACATTCAAAGCACTACCACGTTTCATAAAGGAAATGTTCAAAAAAACTCATATAGGCCTCTAAACACTAAAGCGTATGGAAGATTTCAAAATGATCGATATTCCAATGGTAAACCACGATCAAGTAACTCTCAAGGAGATGCTCCACAGGATAGAAAAAGACAAAGCAATGCACAATCAATTGTTTCTTCGTCGTCAGGTAATAGTAATAGAGCAGAGTTGTTTATGGAGTTGTCTCAGGACAATGAACAATCTGTAACAGAGAATATCGCAGGAGATAAAACAACTCATGGTCTGTGTACTGGCAATGGTGAGGTTGCTTTGGCCCTAAAGAATGGCACGCAATTAGTTGACGATAGATCAAAAAGATTTTATGATCGGGGTAATGATCGTGTACAATATAAGGAAAATGTAACGAGCGGACAGTATCAACTCTCTTCTAGAAACCCAAGAAAACTAATTGGCAATGATAGAAATGACAAATTTGAGATGGACTCAAGGGAGAGAAGGTCGATCAGTCGTCAGGACTATGGAAGTTCCACACTCAACTATAATAAACAGAGCAAAGGTGAAAAAGCAAAGGATAAGGAAAGGAACAGGGATATGATTCAAGAAAGAAAGGAGAAAGAACCAGGAAGTTGGAGGCAAAAGACAGGAAGTGGTGCCAGTGGAAAAACCGAGATGCAGAAACGAGGGCAATATAGAAAGCATGAAAATGGTCCGTACAAGTAACAACATGCTTTCCCCTTATCTCTCGCTTTTAACTTACAACTAAACTAACCGTCTCTGTTTCAGATGACGATGCCAGTCAAAGGGAACGATTAACGGAGCAGTTAAATAAAGGGCAGTTAGAGTGTTTAGTATGTTGTGAGTTTATTAAGCAGGTTGACTACATTTGGTCTTGCACAAATTGTCACCATGTACTTCATTTGAAATGTCTGAAAAAGTGGGCAAAATCGTCGCAAGGGGGTGCGTACAGTGAAAATATTTTCTCCGAACACAATTGCAGGGTACTGACAATGTGATGTATGTAGCGAAAATATTATGTTCCAGAAAAGGGGTGGAGATGTCCCGCATGCCAAAATGTCAGCTCAGCCATTCCGGAGCACTACTTTTGTTTCTGTGGAAAAACGAAATCACCCGAATGGAATCGTAGGGATGTTGCTCATTCGTGTGGCGAAATTTGCGGTCGGTCTAGGTCTAGAAATAATTGTGTACATAAGTGCACGTTGCTTTGCCATCCCGGATCTTGTCCGTCGTGTACTGCCACAGTAACGAAACATTGCGGCTGTGGTAAAACTTCGCAGACAGTTCAATGCAGTACGTTAACAATGTTGCACTGCGACTCAGTGTGCGGTAAGGAATTGGGCTGTGAGAAGCACACCTGTGAAAAAAAGTGCCACCACGATGAATGTGGATCGTGCGAGAGAATGGTAAAACAAGGTGAGCGATAAGAATTTTAACGATTTAAAAACGTCAATAACATATTTGCATTGCAGTTTGTTACTGTGGTAAGAACAATCGAGAGGTAAGTTGTCAGGTTAATTTATCGTTTGCGTACTCTTGCGGTCATATTTGCGGTAAGACTTTGGACTGCGAGAAACACGATTGTACGGAAATTTGTCATCTGGGAAGTTGTGAGCCATGCTTGTTAACACCCGACAAAGTGTCCACCTGTTGCTGTGGACAATCTACCTTGACAGAGAAGAGGGATAGCTGTTTAGATCCAATATCTACGTGCGACAAGATATGTTCAAAACGACTTAAGTGTGGCCAACCAGGTAAGTGCCGTAAAGAGAAGCAAGGTTTCGTTATTTGCAATGTAAGATATTAGTACTTACAGTTTGGGAATAAAAAACCATTGACTTGACAGTTGTTCTCTATATTACAGATAATCCTCACACGTGTCAAGTGTCTTGTCACGTGGGAAATTGTCCCGAGTGCGAGTTAACGACAGATGTTAAATGTCGCTGCGGTAATATGGACAGAGAGATTGCTTGTAAAGAGTTGACGACGAAGGCAGACGATGCCCGGTGTGAAAAGAGATGCACGAAAAAGCGATCGTGCGGCAAACACAAATGCAATCAATTCTGCTGCATTGATATTGAGCATATTTGTCCTTTACCTTGTTCGAAGACGTTGACCTGTGGTCGGCACAAATGCGAACAGGCCTGTCACAAAGGTAACACCAGTACAAACAAAATCTCAGTTTTAAGTAGTAAATGATGGCATAGCCATTGGTTTGAGTTTCACCCAGACACTCTATCTCTCTCTCTCTTTCTCTCTCTTTCTCTGCCGTGACGTAGGTAGGTGTCAACAGTGCTGGCGCAGTAGTTTCGACGAGCTCTATTGTGAATGCGGTACAGCCGTGATATATCCACCCGTGCCTTGCGGTACGCGGAGACCAACGTGCAACAGGCCTTGTTCCAGGGAACATCCCTGCGGTCACGATGTACTACACAACTGCCACAGTGAGACTGTCTGTCCACCGTGCACAGTTTTAACTCAAAAATGGTGCTACGGTAAACACGAATTACGAAAAGCCGTTCCATGTTATGTGAATGAGATATCGTGTGGTATGCCATGTAACAAGCCGTTGTCTTGCGGCAGACATAAATGTATTACACTTTGTCACACTGGGCAGTGTGAAAAACCTGGACAACGTTGTATGCAGCCATGCACTGTTTCAAGAGACGTATGTGGACATATTTGTGCCGCACCTTGTCACGAAGGCAAATGTCCTGATAATCCATGTAGAGAAACGGTTAAGGTATGTACTCTAAATGATAATGTCGTCGTCGACGTGTTGTAGTTGTATCTTAGGATGGAGAAATCACGGTGGATCTTCGATCTAGGTAACCTGTCAATGCGGGCATAGAAGCATGACGCGTGCATGCGCCGAAAATGCGCGCGAATATCAAAGAATAGCAAGCAACATACTGGCTAGTAAAATGGCAGACATGCAGCTTGGTCATTCTGTCGATTTGGAGGAAGTGTTTGGACAAGGTGCAAAGAGGCAAAACCAATTGAAAACTTTGGAATGCAACGATGAGTGTAAATTGATCGAGAGAAACAGAAGATTGGCATTGGGTTTGCAAATAGTAAATCCGGACTTAAGTGGTAAATTAATGCCAAGATATAGTGACTTCATGAAGCAGTGGGCGAAGAAGGATTCACATTTCTGTCAGCTAGTTCACGAAAAATTATCCGAATTGGTTCAACTGGCAAAAACGTCAAAGCAGAAGTCACGAAGTTACTCCTTCGAAAGTATGAATCGGGACAAGCGTCACTTTGTGCACGAGTCCTGTCAACACTTTGGTTGCGAGAGCCAGGCATATGATCAAGAACCAAAAAGAAATGTCGTCGCTACCGCGGTAAAGGATAAGGTATTGACTGCCAATCGTATATCTTTCGTGGTTTCGATAAGTTTCCCGTATATTTCTATTCGATAGCTATATTCTTTCGTTTCAGTGTTGGTTGCCGAGTTACAGTCTCTTGGAGATTGTGCAGAGAGAAAATGGCCGGAGAAAAGTTCCTGGTCCAATGCTAAACACATCCAAGGGTAACAGTTCCGTGAAGTACGTTTAAATCACTACTAATTTTGTATTAAGTTTGCGCGCAAGCTACTGCTATATTCGCGTCAGTGTTCGCATCATTAACTTTACGTATGTCACAGGACGGTTCTATCTCTACCGGTGAAAATGAATCAAAAGTTCATCTACGCACCGACATCCTCAAAGTCTCCCGAACCGGAGATTGACTACTTTGACTATCACAATTAATGAACTGCTGTCTGGTTTGAACGTTCGGGAAGAATGTATACGGCGTGCATCCAGTGGCACTGCATCAGAAATCATGTTAAAGTGTAAACGATTTCTGAACGAAGTAAGTACGCAGGAATCATTTTATGTAATCGTGATTACCGCATGTGTTACCTGTTGCCGGAACTTGTTAATTTCATCTCTATAAATACGATGTGTACGCTGTACCCTGACGATATGCAGGTGTAATGTGTAGGATACAATTAAAGTGATGAAAACAAAAAAAATCTGTCAAAATGTTATGAAATTTCAACCGGCAAAATGTCTGAAGAATAGGTAAGTGAACGATTTAACATCATCATGTTACGAGTTATGACATAGCCTTGACATTATGTAACCGTTAACAGCGACGAGTCGTGTACGAAATAGATAACTATCTGACAATCTGTAGCTTCTAAATATTGTCGTATGATTTACTGGAGAGGTGAGAACACTGGAAAGAGTGTCATATGCGAGAATATATATACATTAACGCTTTGGCCGCCATGTCATAGTCATTAATGTTTGCGAGAGATCACATAGTACCAGTCAACTATTGAAATGTTACTCGACTTATTCTCATCATAAAGTTATGTATAATTTCGATTAATATTTGATAAAAACGTTGATATTGGCACCTCGAATTTAAGTTAAAAACTGGCGAAGAGACGCCGTTTTCGGTATATTGACCAAAATAGGCAAGGAGCTTTAACGCGTTTTTTCATCGCGGATTTGTACCGTTTGATACAGGAGTGTAACTCAGGGCTCGGCACGGTAGGAGAGTGGATTCTCGAGGCTTCTCCCACTCCCGCTATATTTTTCGGCTCAAGCGTCCGCCCCGCGGCACCTCACGCCGTCTCATCACCCCACCATGTCTTATAAAAACCGTCACTAGCCGCGAAAAACACATGGTCGTGTAGCGAGAGTGGCGGAAAAGAAATTTCTGCAGGGTCGCTTAAGCGACCCGTTTGCCGACCACTGGTGTAACTTAAGCAGAACATAAATCATTGTCTGTTGAACTCTCAACAGTTTCGAAAATATTTTTACCGTAGAAACAAAACACTGTCAGTATAACTGATCGCCGTTTATTCGTTCAATTTGACCGTAAACAGCCAATGGAAAAATATAGATTTGAGAGATTTTAACAACTTGCCTTTGGCATTTTTACAAAAATTTGAAAGTGTTGCGGTTGGCTGGCTCTTTTGAGGTACCAAAGAAGGTCTAAGGAAAATTAGAAGCAGAAAACGCGCCTGGAAGTACGCAATAGTTTCCGAGATATAGCAAAAAAGTAAGTGGATAATAGTAACATTTTTCATTATTTTCAACATTTGCTAATTACTGCATGCCTATGTTAATGGGAGCATAACGAGAGCAACCTCGCCGACTTGATATTCCTCATTAACTTTTGGGTGATTTGTGCATTTACTCCACTCTATCTCGTTAATTCTAATAGGTCCTACTTATTCAATTAATGCGTAATTCATATGTATAAAAGAAAGACAAGAAAAAATAAAGAGAGACAGATTTGTTTTGGAATGTTTTGTATATAACCATGAATATTTAACAGCATAGTTTTCTCACTTCGTTTATTTTTCTTGCAGCATATTTCAACAATGCTCATTACATTTAAACTTCATTGTCATGCTCATATTTGACAAGTATAAATTAAAGATCCTAAATGAAACAAATGGTAAATGCGTTATTAATTATGCGCCGACGTAACCTTTACATAGCTAGAAGAAATATTTTCGGCTGAAATGTAGGTTTTGTAATTGAACAGAAATAACATATAGAGAACCGCAACGTATATATAGAGATTATCAGTTTAAGCAACGTTTTTCTTTCTTTTACATGCACGAGGAAGATATTGCTACGTCCATAGTAGTATTAATATTCAACGACTGTTAAGGTATGCTAAAAAGTAACTTGAATAGTATCTTATACCGCGTGATTGATACAACAGCTTAGAATAGCCATGCATCGTAGTTCTGCAAAAACGATATAGTACGCGTTACCACGTATTGCCTCCTGCTTCAATCGCAAGATGAGTGTATTCCTTTTGGCTACCATATTCTATTGAGATTCTTACAAATGTGAAACGTTTTTCAGTTGAATCGGTTCTTCCAGGGTCTTTCTTAATCCATTTTATCAATAAAAATAGTAATGTTCTATTATTTCAGACCTTTTATCGATTCAGTCAAAACTGTTGTTATGTTATTATACACTTAGTAATATATAAATACTTATATATATTTATGATTTTGTAAGATTCCCCGTTTTATTGTTATACGTGTTTAAAACTTTATAAACATTTAAAATATATAACACGTGTATTTGGCACATCGAACACTGATAATATTGGATTGCTAAAAGTCTACTGTAAATTTAAATAACTAATTACTGAGACCTCTTACATTTGATATGCGATATGTTTAGTTTTGACAGGACAGACGATGCGATAAATATAGGAAAAGGAGACTAGAGTGTGAGAATTTTCCAATAAATTTAAATATACACGCTATGACAACACTCTACAATCGTAGGTGTGAAGAAACCGGCAGGGGCGTTGCTTTAAAAAAGGGTAACATGACAAGCGTATCCAACGCTTCTTCCCTGATATCCATGCTATGTGTACGTGAACATGAAAAGGCCTCCTATTCTAGACATATAATCATGTATCACATGTAGGATCACAACACTGTTAAAGTTTCATTTTCGGACAAATCAATTTATACATTGATCGTTAATACTAAGTAACTCCGTTAAACATTTAATAGTAGGGCACTTTGAAATCGGATTATTATTATTATCTTCACTACTAATCATTGGTGCTGTTGACGACGCATCATAAAAATCGTAGTTACCGTATGTGAATGAGCGAGGAGCAGTGGCGGACTGACCAAGTTAACTGGCCCGGGCATGAGTGATCAGTCTGATCACATATATAGTCGCTGGTGGATGTGCGGCTTACGGTCCGGCCCTATTTTGTCAAATGTGCAGCGGCCCACCGGGCAACTGTCCGGTTGCCCGGTGCTCCAGTCCGCCACTGGCGAGGAGTGAGCGTGTTCTCTGCTGTCTGTCCGTCCGTCTGTAAGTGTGTGTGTTTCTCGAGTGGGCGACTCATATCTAAGGCAATCTAATAAATTGGATAATAATTGCACATATACGTGAAAATGCAACCGTCCACACATTCATTCCGCACGCACACT
The DNA here is from genome assembly GCA_963942575.1 of Priocnemis perturbator. Lineage (NCBI taxonomy): Eukaryota > Metazoa > Arthropoda > Insecta > Hymenoptera > Pompilidae > Priocnemis > Priocnemis perturbator. The sequence continues at coordinate 3,301,959 of OZ012654.1, forward strand.
AGCTCCTACACACACGTACTCATCCAACGCGCGCGCATAGTAGTCTATTAGGGTTTTTTTTTATAAACATGTCTCTTTCAAAAACACTTTTAGTGAAAATAAGTTGATGAGAGAGCATAGTCCTTGATGAAACACCGTTTAAGCAGAGTAGAATATTGCTGCCATAATTTAAAATAAAAGTGCTAGGCAACTAAAACGGTTTTGAAAGGATATATTTTTTTTTAGAAAACTAGTCTAATTTGAAAAATATAGATTTAGTTTGTTCAAAATAGACTTTTAGGAAGGGGACTTTACGTATGAAAGTACGTTTTAAAATGTAAGATTAAATATTACACGGTATTGGAACACACTTCCGTCTTTAGAATGTTGCACTGATCTCTATTGCTGCATTTTAATGCGTATATCGCTAGACTGCGAATTTCTATGAGAAAATAGTTACCCATCGATAGGGAAAACAGGATCATCTGAAAATAAAGGTACTGTGACGTTTGCCCGTTATTTTTTGATAGAACGAAACCGGTTTCAGGTATCGTGTGGAATGCAGAAGAAACTGGGAGGCGCGCACCGGCTAGTGATGCGCAACAATTTGGGGGGGGGGGGGGGGGGGGGGTATTGGTATTCATACCGCTCACGCCGCACAAATTTTACGTCGAAATCTTTCGATGCGGGAGAGCCTTCTTCAATCGAAAATAAAACTGTAAAAGTTTCAAAAATTTCAGTTTGGCATCTTGGTTGCTCAGTCTGTGTTATCCGACAGAAACAAATATTGCTTTATATATATAGATTATTTCCTCGCTGAATGCGGGCACTATAATTGGGATAGCTGCTTAGGTATTGATGTGGCGGACTTACAGATGGTTGCTTAGTGATACTTGCCATCGCGTAGCCCATTGCGAGCTCTAATCCTCTGCAGAATGTTTGATAAAGCAACCAAGGCCATAGTCGCGGGAACTGCATCGGTGCTGGACGTGTACCGTACTTGACAGTTTCGGCAAGCAGTCCTGCAAAGAAGTGCACACCGCCCCGTCATTAATATCATCAAACGATTAGAAATGAAATGGATGGAACGGTTGGAACGTATGTGTTACCGTATGATCCAAAGATACGCGCAACGTCAGTCAAGCAAAGGATTATTCCTAAAATCGCCGTAGCGTATGTAACGTTTAACACTCTGCGAATTTGAGACTTTCTAATAGCCGCGGTACTCGCTTCTGGAATGTGCAAAGGCGTATCTGATTTCGTCCTATTCACGTATGCGATATGATTCAGTATCGAATGCAGCGTGAAGTCTGCACCCTAAAACGTTCGGTCCAAAACGTATGATGATTGAACGACAAAGAGAGGAGATACACATGACACACACAGGAGAGGAAACCTTATTTACCGTCACTCCATTTTCGGTAGAAGGATTTTCAGGAAGAAAATTTGCTTCTGCTGTAATATCTTCCACCGGATCCTCCTTCATTTTGTCATTTTTCCAAGACAAACTTTTTATTCTCACTCTTGCTTCATGATCTTTTCCGTTTTCTTTCTCATTCATCAGAGCTGCTTTTTCATTACAATCGGGCTGATCCGAGTCTGATTCAGACTTTTCGACTATTTCCAATTTTTCAGGAACTAGGATGCACTGTTGATAATGAGTGGGACTCTTATCCAACGTTCTAATGCTGATGTCACTGCTGCGACGATTAATGATCAGTGGCTTAACTTGAACGAATTCAGAATTTCGACGGTATGATATGTCCGAGTTTCTTCGCGATTCCGATTTCGGAGGAGGCACGAACCCGCCTATATCAGAGTTGCGTCTAGAACCTGAAATTGATATGATTGCATTTAAACTGTAGCTGGCCCTTCGGTTTATTGCTTCGTTTCCCTAAAATCGACTTACTCGCAGGACTTAGATCTAACACCCTGGGTAACCTGTGCTGTTCCTCTTGCGGCAACATTCTTCGAGGCGTTCTGTTGCCAAAGTCACTGTTTCGTCTCAACTTTGTGGCAAATTGCGACGAACGGTTTTTCTCGTGAGAGAAATCGGAACATCTCCTCAGTTCTTTGGTACTTCCTGACGGTGTTATATTTTCCGAATGCCGGCGGAATATACTCTCCGGTATTTTGTACCTATCAACTTCAGACGATTGTTTCGAAAAGTCTACGATGCTTTGTCGAACTTCTGAAAGGGGAGACATTGGGTCCTCTTCGTTTATAAATCTTACGCTGCATTCGGAATTTCGTCGCGATGTTCGTGAAACGTCGCTTCCTCTTCTACTTGCCAATGAACTTCTTCGACTTGGACTCGAGACAGTTATAATAGGTAGAATAGCAGTTGATGGAGTAGGCGTCGGCGGTCTGACGTAGACCTCCGGCACGGTAGTAGAGATTGGGTGACAATTGACACTGGACGTTGCACTAACTCTTGTCACCGTTGCCACCGTGGTCGCTGTCGTTTTCAGTTCTTGATTTGCCATAGCTCGCTGACACTTTGTTGATGATGATGTCGCTGATGACGACGATGACGCTGATGCAGATGATGACGCCGATGATGATACAGACGACGATGACGATAAAGGTACATTGGCATTATCAGTAGAGGTGTTCTTTTGGCTTGGCACGTGTGCTCTTTTTGTCGTCTTCGCAGTCGGTGAAACTTTTCGGAATCCCATACTCTTCGAAGCGCCGTCCTGAACACCTTGACCATCTTCATCTCTATCGCCGTTGCAATACTCGTGAGTCTTCTTCGAGACTTTTGTTACTTTTTCCGATTCTCCGTCGTCCTTACTTGTTTTCATTCTTGGACCTAAAAGCGTAGGTACAAGGGCGGCCGCAACCGACGTCGCTAGATTGCTGTAGGGGGCTAAGATAGCGAGTTGCATGATACCTGCAACCGAGGCATAACGCGTTAGATGTAATGCGCGTCGGATTAGCGTGGAAGGAAGAAAGAAGCAGTACCTTTCTGATGCACATTAGGGTTGTCTCGCGTTAACATGCTGTTAGGCATTGTGCGCAACAAGTGCATCACCTTGTATCCTGCATGCAGGAATGTCAAGTACAAAATGACGCTCCATACGAGAAAGACAGTTTGTACCACGTATCTCGCCATGTAGCAATTATGAGAAGTGAGGGCGACGTCGCTCGCTATTACAAAGAAAAAGTGGCCCGTTATAACGAGGCTGAGATAGGACTCTTTCTGTATCTTTTCCGGGCCAAACTTGAGCTGTAAGTTCCAACGTTTGAAAATGAAAGGAATTCTGTACATAATTGACGTGTGTTTTCCCTCGCTTTCCCTCGCTATTTCTTACCTGTGTCAATTGCAAAAACGCCAACTGGATGAGACAGAATGCAGAGGTAACGCATGGAAATCCAATATCCCACATTATCGAACTAATTATCTTTGGCATTTTCTCTCCAAGATTGTAGGGATCTATGAAGAGACAGGCGCTCCTTGAAGCTCCGAGCAAGCACAAAAACACATTGATCGTCGACATAAAAGGTCGGCTTGAAATGAGAGACCTGCAAAAACGTACAGCAACGCTAATGCAGAACCTTGCATGTTGCCGGGACTAAATTCGTCATCGGCATTCGTGGACAATCAACAAACGGCACGTGTGACGCAACAGAAGCGTACCTCAGGTTTAGAATAGAGAAGAAGGTATAAAATCCAAGCACAAAGAAGAAGCATGCAAATCCGTAAGTATGTAGAAGAAAGATCCATCTTGTATCTTGACTGACCGAGTCCCATGACGGAGCTGTGACGAGGAATTTGTCGGAGAATGTCGATGAGGAAGAGTTTGATACGCAGTTCTGTCCAGGCGATGGAGTTGGCGTTGTAGCGTTGACACCTGCGGATAAATGAACGCGAGTGAATGAACTTTTACGACTGAAAAAGGCATCCCCCGACGCTTTGTGTAGTGGTGCCTGCTGCTCCCCAATCGATGGATGGACGGTGATCTTGCTCTCGGTGCTGGTGCTGTTGCGCTAATCACTTACAAGCTAACGTACCGATAAACAAGCAAGTTTTTTTCATCGAGATAGGATGCAAGAAGAGATAGCATTTGTTTATGGCATTTACAGTAAAATATAACGTATAAACGAGGGTAACAAAGCGAGAACTAACCGCGTGTCCAGTTAGTCAGCCTATCCATAATCCCCTGATCGATGCCCACCACAGCACATCACTAGCCTCTTTTCAATACACCGCTTGTAAAAGGCAGAAGAAGAAGGTAGTTAATAAAAGGTATTATTTTGATGAGCCACGCACGACTAGGGTAAACTTTCAAGTGCGGCAGCAGCAACAGGCTTTGCCTATAGAGCGGCTTGATTCACACCCCTTCTCCGACAAACAGGAGTCTCCTGTCTCCCTTCGCCCGAGAATATTGATCTCACTTGGAGACATTTGGAGGGGGTTGCTTTCAGACCTCTATCCGCGGTACAGGGCTGTCAATTGTTTATCTTCGGGGTTGAAACAGAGTAGTGCTAAAATTATCAGCGTAGGGTGGCTCTGAGGACGTGTCAAAGACTTTCCACTTTAGATCATGTGAAAGTTAATTGCAAAGAACATACGGATATTTGTAGCCTTTCGCATATTTTGCTTCGCCGAAAACAGTATCCCTATATTCCACTCAACATATTTGAACGCTGTCTAATTGTACTATGTAAGCTAGCGTTTATTTTTGCTCGCCTTTTCCTTGCCCTTTTTTTTCCGAAAAATTACTATTACACGTTCAAATCGTGTTCGATGACTCGCAGCGTAAGAAACGTGTTTGCGACAAATGGTAAGGAACATATTCGTTCAGTAAACTTCGAATAAGTCGGTGCTGACAAAGCCCGACTCTATATTTAGATGGAAATCAATTATGTCGTCCTGACGTAGCATATGATACACTATGCGTTGTCGTAACCAATGAAGATGCCTGAATTCATTCTTAGAATAATGAAAATAAACGTCACGCATGTTACTATACAAGGTATATTCATATTTATTATGTCATGTAGAGCTATGTCGCATAATTGCGGGAGGAATAAGAAATACGGAGGAAAATATGGACGATGAATGACGTTAGATGACAGGTGGATATTTGATGTCGTTACCAATTTATACGACAAAAACGGTATAGCGTCCGTCTCCGGGCAAGGAACTGCCAGATTTAATTACCAATGCATCTTACAGAGAAATTCATTGTCCACATAAGCAAACTGTAGTCATGAAAAATGTAGTGTCCCGACATAGTCATATAGACCTTCAGTGTAACTTTTGTTGGATCAATGTAGCTGACACGCCCGAACTGCTATTAATTGCAAAAGAATGAACACCGGACTCAGTACTTCCGAGTATTCCAGTGTACTTTGCCCAGATAATTTCTTACAGAGCAAATACTTAAAAACGAAGACTAATAGCAATGATATCAAGCTCCATAACGCTCTAAGAACAGCGACTTTCATCATGCCCTCCATATGCATTCTTATAAATATAATTGCACAAAAATAAGTGTTAAGACCGTCTGCGACGAACAAAGGAGAAAAAACAACCCACCATCCTGCATGGCCAAGGAAATAATTATCATCTAACTTTAGTGCCAGTAATATGGTAAAAATAGTCAATGAGACTAAATTTATCCATATTTCAAAAATGGTCAATCCCAGCCAATGTACTAATTCGTTTAAGGAAAATATCATTGTAAAGAAATTGGTTGATAAGAAAAACGATTAACGAACTAATGGAGGCGCGACGGTGCCGGTGACGACGACGGTGACGTGACAGCGACGGTAGCAACGGCAGCAACGGCAATTACAGATCTAGATGTAACTTACTATTTATTATTGGGCATATTTAATCGTGTTTATTACGGCTGTTCGAAAAACGCGAATATGTACGCTAGAATTGTTCCTGCTTCTCGTTTCATAGTCGACTTCGTCGTTTACGGGCTCAAGGTCATCTGTAAACAGTCAAGGAGAAAAACTGTAGTTTACAGACGATAGAATCATTTAATTTTAAAGATACATTAATGATTCCAGTTATACCGATTAGATTTGCGGTTGACGTTCTAATATCGAAATCCACGCTCCCCCAATGGATTTCCTTTAGCTTCAATGCGATGTTACAAGCCCTGTTTATTGCAGCCCCCAGACCATGGATGATCACCTCGGAAGCGCCGGCGTCGAAAAACTTGTCACATTTTAATAACTGAGCCTATACAAAGCGATAAGACATGATGAGCGCAAGTGTGGTTACATGTTTTGCTAAATGAGAAAGGCGGTTGTGGATTAGGCTCGATAATTGAGAAAAGTTGCGGGGCGAATAAGGCAGGTTATGATTTTCCAAATGCTCCTAAACGTTACCTTGAAAGGTGTTTTGTTAGTGACGCAAATGTTAGTACAGTTTCTCTTCTTAATCACTGCAAATGGAAATCTCTTCTTCGTTGAAAAGTTGTAGTGAACGTCCACCGCTGACAGATTACTATTTGGCCAGAGTGTGGAGGCCTCCCTGGTAATCCACTTTCTGCGTTTTCGTTCGTCGCGTCTCTCGGCCATTCCGACTTTCTTGCAAAACACCTTACACGGAAAGTGGCTTAACGTCTCGTCTGGCCTGGTCTCCGTCGCAAAGAGAAACAACGACCACGATGATACGTTGCAAGCGTTTAAAATTCTTCGTCTTGCAGAACGAATATTTTCGTGGTCTCGAATCAGCGGTCACAAGAACGCGACAAGGCGACATAACCTAAGGAAGGTCCATCGACTGACGGCTCCTTCACTCTCGTTTCAAGGTGTAAATCGACATTATTCAGTCGCTCTCTGGAAATTCAAGCGGTCGGGGTACGGGTGCGATGAAAGAACCTGACGTAGATCCGAAGAATGTCATTAAGAGTAGGGAGTTGCTCTACAGGCTAATGATCAGGTTGACAAATTACCTCGTCCCTTATAATCCTTGTCTTCTCATTTCTTTAACTCTGGCAGTTTCCCTAATACTATGTGTGACAACCTACTCATGAGTAATATTATTGTTAAATCAATCAACCCAATTAAAACAAAATTTCAGTCAATTGTTCTATGACGGTCATCAGACGCTCGCTGTGCAACTGTCCAACATGATTCAAGCAGAACCACCGTGTCCTCCGTCTGATCGCCTGCTACATCTAATGCTGATAGGAGCTGCTCATGAGCCGGATCGTGCTAAGAAGGAGACAGGAAATTTATCAACGTTTGCGGCTAGCTTTGATAACACTTTGGGACCCGGTCTGGATTTAGAATTTGAGACAGAGGCGCAGACACAGGCTCCGGAACCGGCGCAGTACGAGACGGCATATGTCACTTCCCATAAAGGAAATTGTAGGGCAGGTGCTTTCTCCGCAGATGGCCAACTAATAGCGACTGGCTCTGTAGATGCTTCCATAAAAATCCTAGATGTCGATAGGATGTTAGCCAAGTCTGCTCCTGATGAAATGGCCCCAGGAGATCAAACAGGTGGTCATCCTGTCATACGAACATTGTACGATCATTTGGAAGAAGTGACTTGTCTGGAGTTTCATCCAAGAGAACCAATTCTCGTGTCAGGCAGCCGTGACTTTTCTGTCAAGCTGTTTGACTTTAGCAAAGCAAGTGTGAAAAAAGCATTTAGGACTATAACAGATGCCGATCAAATAAGGTGTTTGTCGTTTCATCCAACGGGGGATTTCCTCGTCGTAGGAACAAATCATCCGGTTGTGCGATTGTACGATGTAAACACGGCTCAGTGCTTTGTCTGCAGTATACCAGGTCATCAGCACACCGCTGGCATAACAAGCATAAAATATTCGCCGGACGCAAAAACTTTTGCGTCGGCTGGCAAAGATGGAAGCATCAAGCTGTGGGATGGAGTTTCGAACAGATGTGTGAATACCTTTGTAAAGGCGCATGATGGCTACGAAGTGTGCTCGGTGACATTTACAAGAAATGGCAAGGTTGGTGAAGTGAAAGCTGTACAATGCGAGCAAATACACTGTGTGTGTGTGTGCGTGTGTGTTGCACACTATTATTAATAAAATGATCGGATAATTGTAAATTTCAGTATCTACTGTCGTCAGGGAAAGATTCTTTGATAAAGCTATGGGAACTGTCTACGAGCAGATGTCTAATTGCGTATACCGGTGCCGGAACAACAGGTAAAATGATCTGTCAACATATGAAATTAAGTGAATAAGAATAAATGGCTAATGAAGCACATGAAATTAATGGCTGCCTTTTCATAGGAAAACAAGAGCACAAAGCACAAGCGATTTTTAACCACACTGAAGATTACGTCATGTTCCCCGATGAAGCTACGACGTCATTATGCGCCTGGAACTCTCGTAACGCCTCACGGAAACAATTGCTGTCATTGGGTCATAACGGCCCTGTGAGATTAATCGTTCATTCACCTACTGCACCAGCATTCTTAACCTGCAGCGATGATTTCAGAGCAAGATTTTGGTTCAGGAGAATGCCGACACATTAGAGAACGGCAAACTTTCAATTTCACCGAAGTGAGATAGTTGAACGCGGTGTGTTCCAACGGATTTGAAGATTTTTATAGCGTGCTGGTTTTGCACATTTGCATCGTTCACAGATTCCGACCTTTCAATTTGCAAGACAGAGAAGACCGTGTCAACGATACGAACAGTTTTATGGGAAAAAGTTCGCGAGAAAGTGTTGCATTGTACCTCACACAATTTAAGAGAACTGTCTTATACTTTACGTTAAATCGATATAAACCATAGGTATACGACTCAAAGTTTATATGCGCACCTTTTATACAAACGAGCAAAAACGGAATTATAAAGAAGCATTTGTCTGCAGATTATAAGAAATTCATTCGACAACAATAGAGAGTCAGACGGTCGATCGTAAGTTGTGGAAAATATTCGAAGGATACGGAAGGTAAGTGAAAGATAATCACAGAGGAAATGTTAACCAAGTTTTCTCGGTGCTAACTGCGATCAAGGCAGTTTTACGATTCCGATGCGGCGGTAAACGCCAACGTGGAGAACATTATCCGTCGTCAACGAAACCATTCATTTATGCGTTACGTGCTTCTCGTAAACTAACGATGGACCCGCGATATCTCAGCACTCGAGTACTGTAAATCATTTACAACCCCAGAGCGACGGTAGGACTTCATTAAAATTAAATACAACGGATGAACGAACGAAAAATTGAAAATTTTGGTACGCCAGTGCGTCGCTACGCGCGCAGTTCGTCGCGCGAGCGTTTGGCGGCGCCTTGAACTCCCGCTCTGTGTTTGATGAGGTCACGTGACCCACGCTAACCGCCATCTTTGCTTATCGTATAAACAGTGCGACCGGGCACAGCGCGAATTCTCTGCGAGAGATCGTGGTTTAGCAGTGTTTTTGAGTGATTCACGCGCGAAGAAATGTCGGACATTAAGACGGAAACGAAGAACGACAACAGCATCGAGGATGCATCGAAGGTAAGGCGCCAGGACCGCGAGAAACACCTTCGTCAAGCCGAGTTTTCATGCCAAGACGGCGTGCGGTCCCTCAAATACGGGATGACGCTCGATCTCGAGAAAAATCCGAACTTGCTCGTGTACTGTGATTAAGGATCTCCCGTCGGAAGGCCGTCGTAGTGGATGCGAGTGGATATTTGGCCGTTAAGCGTTGCCTTCGTCCTGCATAGCGAAGGATTCGGTGATTTTTCAAAGCTGCGCCGTTTGTCCTTCATTGGCAAAGATGGTGGATGTTTTTTTTATTTGTGACTCGTGCGCGACGAGGTGAGTCGCTGCTGCACGCCCGGCGGCGGCGGGACTGCGTGGAAAAGGCGGGAAAATCAGCGGCTATGGCGCGACGATGAGTTTGATTGCCTCTCATGACCAGTTCGTTGCGCGTCCTCGAACCGCCGCTTCGAGCCACGACGAACTACGATCATCATCAGCCACGATACCCAACAATTCTATACCCTCCTTTCGATGTCGTCGCCGCGTCGCGACCACCGCGCGATTTACGTGCGCGATCAGGAAGAGTAAAATGGCGGGAACCTCAAATGAAACCGTGGAAATGCTACGATGCGGTTCGCTGGTCCTTGATAATCTTATCGCGTTTTGCGCAATTATCGGCACATCGGACACATTTTTTTCCGTCTTGTGAGGAGCGGGCGCGCGCCCGTCCGTCCGTCCGTCTGTCCGCCTGCTGGCCTAGTCGCTTGGTTGCTTGCCCGGCCGCCCGCCCGCACGCACGCCCTGGCATATGTACCTGGTCTCGGTCGTCGTCTGTAGAACGTGGTAGAACGTTGATGCTCTTGTAACATTCCATGGGTGCGCGCTCGTTTTACCCGCTCGCCCGTTCGCTTTCGCGAAATAAGTCGTCACACATAAATAAATGTATCCGTGTAACGCGACCTACTCGCTTTTTCTACGACTTGCGCATTCACATGCGTATCTCGCTTATCGTCTGCATGCGGCGTGCGGCGTGCGGCCTGCGTCTCGTGTGTAAGTGCGTCACTCCACTAACGATTGTTCTGCTCTTGGCTTTCGTGTCATTCGAGTACACAGAAAATATAATTTTTGTCACAGGATCAGTCGTCGGAAGAGAAACCTACGCCAGCAAAAAACAAACGCGGCGGTGCAAAGAGGCTCTCCACTTTAGAGAGGACAGCTCAGGAGGGCGAGGCCATTATAAAGGTAGGATATTGTTCAATTCTCGTCTGGCCAAGTACTATAAGCTCAAGTCACAAGATATATTAGGTAAGTCACGGTAAAGAGTGTTTGGTTAGTAGGAGCTATGCCTTAAACGCTGTTGTGCTCGTAGGGTTTGAATGCAGCTGTGGGTGAGGTCGAAGGCAGGAGACGCACGCGTAGTTCTGCAAGAGGATTGACTTCCACAACACCTGCACCTTCTCCACCCAAGAAGGAGAAGAGAGAGACATCATCTAAGGGTACAGGACGTGGGCGCGGGCGTCCTAAGAGGCAAGACAAAAACAATGAAAATAATACGGATGAAGAAACATCCAACAATAAGAGTGAGAAGCACTCTGAGGAAGAGTCGACAAAGATGGAGGTGGACGAAGAGAAGGAAGGTAAGGAGGCCAAACCAGTAGAGAACAAGGATAAAAGAGCTGCCAAAGAGGCGACAGAGAGTAAGGGCATTGATGACAAAACGCCGGAATTGAATTCCAAAGAGGAAAAGGCTACGGAAGAGTCGGAAAATTTGTCAGATGATAGTAAATGTGCTGTAGCCGCGAGCAGCGACGAGAAGAAGAACGATGACATGAAGGACAGTTCGGATTCGAGTCAAGACGCGACGGACTCGACAACGGAAACACTGCCGCAGTCGGCCTCGTCGGAGTCCCAAAATCCCTCCAATATCGCTACAACCGAAGAAGGCAAGGAATAACCTTTCTCCGCCTGTTCTACCACACTCTGATGTAAGTTTCCATTAATCATACCGCGCTGCTTTGTCGTTTTGTTCATGATTAACGAATAATTCGTAAACCAGAACTCTGTGCCCCATCAATCTCCCATTCGTTCATGCAATTTTCAAAAATCCCCCATAGTTTCCCTGCTGACACGAGAATCACATGACATCGTTTTGTTAGCAGGTACCAAGATGGCGCACACATTGGGGTCCAGAAATCCAGTCCCCCCGTCTATTTTAACTAACTGACACCTTGTCGATCGTGAACTAATCAACGCACACGAGATTTATTTTATGTTTTATTGATGCAAAGTCGAGCACTGGATGTTACTTTCGAGTAACGTAAATCTCATCATCGTCGCTGTGGTCGCTGCCGTCGTTGCCGTCGTCACCAACATTGTCGTCGCCGTCGCTGTCGCCGCCACCGCCACCATCGTTCAAACGGTGTGATCTTTACCTCGAAATTTTCTATGGTATTACGCGTACGTACCATAATCGTTTTAACACGTAATTAATATTAATTCGTTTTAAAGAGCGTTAATATTAACAAAATTGTTTTCAAATTTAATTTTGCTCGGCTCGGAAGAAGTCGTTTGTCGTTGATTAGCCAGCGATAACGGTGCGTGGTGTGGAGCATACGTTGTTCATGTACAATGATAATATTATTGTAAAATATATTTAATATGGACTTATATAGAGAGAAGTTGTTTTCAAATCAGAGCTGAGGTCGGAGCATTAAACGATCAGCTTTCAATTCAGATCTGATATGGAAGTAGCTGAAATTAATTCGTACATAGCAAATTACTGTAATACCTTACTTATATAAATGATGACTGAATGGCATGGAATATATGAGAATTATGGTGAACTGACTTCTCTTTTTCATGGGATGCAGAAATAAAATTTCTGAGAAACGCGTTGCAACGTAATCTCTTATGTCTCCTTCCTTACACGATAAACCGAGTAAAGCTATGGATTCTCCTATTTTACTTTCAACGGTATTTACTTTTTCTCATTTACTCTATTTCTCATTTCGCCACTAGTAACCGCACGCGATAGAAAAAACTTTCCCTTTCGCCGCATGCGTGTTTTAATTTTCTTGGGAGCACTCTTTCGTTTACTTATGTGTGTATTAGCACAATTCTTTACGCAAAGGCAGGCGCAGGAAACTCATTTTAATTGGTCCAATATTAAATATGTTAATATTATTGTGTATTCGAACGGTTGTGAGTGTACAAATAGATTATACGGTCGCGACGCACTCTGTTTCGGAGGTCCACATTTAATGAGACACCGATTGATTCAAGTTTACGGAATGATGCTTAACATGTAAATGTATGTAATGAGAAGATTTTGGTACGGCTGAAGACAACTAGTTTTTATAATGATACGGGTGTCGTGCAATCTGACAATGAGTCTTGACATTGCCTGTGTACGATAGAGATCGCACACCGTTCCCCTACTATCTTGTATCAAATAAGTTTGCCCAGAAAGATTTCAACAGTAGCTTCACACGATCCGTAGACATTTAAGTCGTGCTCTTAAAATTTCTACCGCAGTTTACAAAAGGAGAGAAAATTTCATTCCACGCCCGTCTTCTGTTTCTTCTCTCTCTCTCTTTCTCTCTCTGTCTCTCTTTCTCTCGTTATGCAATGGTGGCGATGCAGCAATATGCCGCGACTACGTAAAAACGAGACCCCGCTGTCAGAAAAGTAGGGGAGGATAAAAAATGTTATGATCAATTACACTGCACATGTAAATAGGTTCTAAATTCAAAATCGTGCAAATTGATTGGAACCACAGGTATGTTTTTGCAAATTCTCGTTTGCAACATAGTGTGTTCCGTCGGGATGCGTATTTAAAAATGTATAAGATTGGTATAAGCTGCCGATGTACCTTGGTAATAATTATTCAATCAAAAGATCAAGCTTTGCAAACGTTTATTAAGGTGCTTTGTACCAAGTTATTCTTTTTAAAAATATGTACGTAGGATTAATGATTTAGCGGTCGTCTGAAAAGGAAAGGTGATTGCCTATGAGGTTCGATATTATATTTCGTATCAAGTATGTACCGCTCAAAGAGTATCTGTTCTTGTTGTTAACTAGCTATTAAATTACATTAATCGGAGGAACTCGCTTTAATCAGTAGGAAAATGGTTTAAAAATTGTGCAAATTTTGTCATCTTTCCAGTATCTTGCCCAATTTCTCTGGTTATATTAAATTCTTTGACCGATCGATTCGTGACGCTGATTTGGGACGGATCTTATGAAGAAGTGTTGTTTAGGCGTATATTAGACTAATGTGCACGTGGACGGTTGAGGATAAAACCAGATTCCTTTTGATAAAAGTACAAGCTCTATTATCAAAAGGAATCTGGTTTTATCCTCAACCGTCCACGTGCACATTAGTCTAATATACGCCTAAACAACAAGAAGTACTCTTTAGCCTAAGCAATAGGTTTTGTAGACGAATATCGCACACGTTAGGAACAGTGTTTTTATGCGTGCGGTTAGTATGTGTACGTGCGCGAGTGTGTGGTGTGTGTGTGTCTGTGCGCGCGCAAAAGTTATTCGCTGGTCAAGAGAAGGCAATGTACGTAAGCGACGTAAGCTATGTAGGGACTGTGTAGATGTTTTAAAAAGAAGGAAAAACATCGGATCGTCACTAATGTGTATTACGTTGTTTAGGGGTAAAAAGTCGTTTCAACATTATATTTGATCAGTGTCTCGTTGAGTGTGGTTTAGGCCTAGCGTATAGAATATATATTAGATGAATAGCTATTACGCGGATGGCGGTGAATTTATAATTTCGCCCTTCACGATTGAAGCCGCCGGAAGAGTGGCGTGATTATCGTCGCGCTTCGTAATACGTACACGGTAACGCTAATCATGAGAAAGTTATTTACCGATTTGACCGAAAAGAGTAAATTCGAAATATAAATCGGGCTAAAACAATATTTTTTATACACTCTGTATCTTAATTCGGGTGCATTCGGTAATATAAAATTTGTCGCATCAAGTGCGTAATAGTTACAAGTCTCGCGACACGGACGGTTGTCCTTTATTCGCCGTAGCCATAGGCATGTATGAATAGTCTTAATTAAGTATATACAGCAATTCTGTTAACGTACTGCCGAATCGTCGGCTGTATCATCGTAAGACTTCAGCACGTCAGTGATGATTTTACAGCTGTGTTGTTGTTGTCGTCGTCGTGGAATGAAACTGCGACTGACTTTTGTACCAAAATTGCTTTGATCAATAAAATAAATAAAATGTCTATTATGCGCACCAGATTCTAATTACCGAAAGTCGGCGTTAATATTATTCCTCTGTTTTGTAATAGCGGTTTTATTATCTTCCCCAAATAATTCGACGTTGCAACTTTACTATCCCCGCTGCAGCCGTAGTGAAGCGACTTCTGAAAAATTATCAAATTTCTTCCAAACAATTCTGCTACTGAACTGCTGTGGACTGAATGGTTGCTGATGATGAGCGAGCGATGCCGGATATATCTGCATGCATATGTATACTTTAATTTCATTGCGCCGCGTGCAGTACAGAGCGAACTAAGCTTCAACAGAAATATCCCACGCAGCACCAAGCCAACTTTCAGTAGGCTGTAAGTCGGCGCAATGAGCCAACAGTTAACTGCAAAGCCGTCCAGAACCAGGCTGGATGCTGACTTCCAGCCGCCTCAGAGTCACAAATGTGTCGACTATAGCCGGCGACAGGTACCGAATAAAGTCGACGTCGACGCCGACTATTGTCTACTTTATGTCAAGTACAAGCCAATTTGGAGCCACCGTTACGGTCTACTTATAGTCAGCACCGACGAGATATTCCTAAAGACTGCCAGCCTTATGGGACTTTGTGTCTCCAGCAAAATTCGCTGTTCTCGGGCGCCCTTTAGAATATATTGCGGCCAGAGTAAGAAACAATCGTGTATCCAGTGTATATATATGTAGATCAGTGCGCAAGCCTTATATCATTTATTTCGCTTATTCCTTATTCATTAGCGGGGCAACTAGGTTGAAACAGAGGAATGTTAAATTATCCTGATCTATAATATTACACACAATCAAATGTTAACTAAATTTATGTATAGTGACATTTATTTGAAATACGCTATCAAACAAAAGGCGAGATGCAGCCTTTAGCCACTGTGATCCTTGATCCAGACAAAAAATTATCCGTTGAAGGATAACAGTGTCCAGATCACACCCCGTGGAGGTAGTTACGTGTGGTGACCCACCAAATTTATTTAGTTTTAATCACGCAAAGTATAATATACAATATTGTCATATATTGACAGTAATGAATGTAAATAAAAGCAATATTAAATTAATGGACATACTTGGTTGAGCAAAGGTTGTAAATATAAACAGAAATAAAGCAAATGTGGATCATATAATATGTTAAATGATGTGTACATAGATTAATAATGGCTTAAACTTGTTCCTGTAATCAAAAGGAAAATGTGTAATATAAACAATTGCAACTTACAAAAGCAACGTAGACATATACAGCGTAAGCATGGCAGTGGGTGGACAAAAACCAGACACCTGTTGCTAAATGTCATATGAAAGCATGGTTCTCACGACAAGTAGTATGCACTTTATGCCACTATATACATGTATACATATATGCATAGTGTCAACGTGTACCGTAAATATTTAAAATGAATAGCATTATGAAAAATTTTAAACAAAAATTGTTAATTGCTATTGTTGGTGTTCACAATCTATGGCACCATTCAAATGTAATAAAATTATATTTATTAAGCACTGTTAAAGTTAAATGTCAATATAGGCAGTGAAAATGAACTCTCAGTGTTTACTATTAACATCCACATCACTAGCACATTGCACTGTAGTAATCCATAAATCCAATGCTGTATTAGCAACAGAATAAGTAATCTCATCTTTGAAGCAAACCTCACACGTTCCAAATTGTCGATGTTGATCTTGCGGTGGTCTGGCATTCATTCTGGCTCATTATGCGCAAAGTGCTGATACTCTTGCGTCTTCATGTCGGTCTCATTATGCGCGAGGTGCTGATATATAATTATTAGCTCTTTCATCTCAAACTTTATTACTGACACGCGATTTGAGCACAGTGCAATACGTTCATCTAAATGTTTCTCCTGAATGATGTATAGTAATCGAAATATTCGACTTTGATTCCAGACACTCGACAATTGAACACAAAAGAATGACGCTGCTGTGATATAAAATCTCAATATTCCCAGTTTTAACGACAATTTTGGTGAGTCAGGCAGTAATTCACATTCTAATTAGTTGGTAGGACCGCGTGGGCAAATAATTCATTACGAATATCGGGTTTATTCGATGTATTCTGTGCTACAAGTGAAAATATTGACTTTTCTAACATCGATCTATACGTGTGTTATTGTAAACATAGACCGTTTGAATTTTCGTGCGAGAATTCGCCACTGTAGCGTTGCCTCAGTGACTGAGGCACTGCTTCTGGTGTTGTGGTTGCTTCTGGTCACTTCAGTCAGGTAGTGTGCAAGTGACGCAACATTAGCAAACGTAAGCTCCTACATTTCAGACAATTATTTGATAAAAATTTGATATTTCATTCTGGAATTTGCCGCAATCTTGTACATTGAGTAGCGGGCAATGTAATTCTGCACATGGTTTATCTTGATATTGTGAATTGATCGAAATATTTGATTCTGATTCCAGACATGTCTTGACAGGTTGGAAAATCAAAGGACGCCGTCGAGCTGAGCCATCGCTTTTTGCAGCTTTCACAACATTATTGGTGAGTTTGACGTTATTCAGTACCTGATTTAGGTGCTAGGGCTGCAGTAGCAACTAATTCGACATAAGCTGTGGGTGTATTTAACATATTTTGTGTTAGAAAAGCAATTGTTGCGTTTTTCGATATCGCGGGAAGGGAATGGGTCTGAAGGCAATATCGTGATTTGAACAGTTTCAAAATGGCGCATGCGCAGTTTGTTGTGATTCGCCACTGTATACTTGCTGCATTCACTTCGATAGTTTGTTCAGGCAATGGCAAAAGTGACGTCGGAATAGGTGAGCTCCCACTTTTAACACAGTTATTTGATAAATATTTGTCGTTTCATCCTTAAATTTGTGACAACCTTGAATATTAACAATCGGGCAACGTGGAGGTGTATATATTTTAACTTGATATTATGAATTAATCGAAATATCTGACTGTTATTTTAGGCACTCTGGGCAGCGTGGGAAATCGAAGGACGCCGTGTATTTCAGCCCCAGTTTTTCGCAGTTTTCACATGTTTTTCGGTGAGTTTGACATCGTTCAGTACTTGATTTACGTGCTAGGGCGGTATTAGCAACTAATTCGACACAAAGATCGGGTCTATTCAACATATTTTGTGCATGCAAAGCAATTATTGAGTTTGCCAATATCGAGGGTAGGAATTGGTTGCAAAGCACAAGTGCGCAAACGCAACCTTTCGAAAATGCCGGTGACGTCAGTCGTGGAGGGGACGCATAAGTAGGGTTAGCAATAAAATTTTTTTCTCAGTTATATTTCCCATATATATACACGATATAAGATGTTTAAAATATAAATTTAGTGTGAAAATTTCAGATTGCACGTTCAGTAAAATAAATATTCCGAAATATTTTACAAATGGGCACAGTAAAATTGTATATGTCGTATAGGACAAAATTATTATTCTAAACATAATCACATAATTGTATTTCTCAATTATAATGGGTCACCACTTGCAGCGACCTCCATGAGGGTGTGACCTGGAAACCGGTGTTATCCACGAATCGGATTTCATATCTGAATCGAGGATCAGACCGGGCTAAAGGCTGCAAACCGCGTATTTTGCTCTCCGTAAGGGCTCAATTGTTCTTTCATTTTTCAATCCTTCAGATATTGAAAGAATTCAATTTCAAGAATTCATTTGTTGTTTCATTTTTACATTATTCAGATATTGAAAGAATTCAATTTTAAGAACTCAATCGTTCCATCAACATTTGCAGCACCTCACTTATTCACTTTACTAATCAATGTCTGTTTTCTGTTATAGGAACTCTGGAATGTGCACCTTGTTGGAGCATAATTCATTTTTTCTTCTAACATAATAACTTGTAATTAATAAGAGGGTATTCCTCAACTTTTCTTACAGGATTGATGACCGCGTGCAATGCGGTTTGAAGTCAGTGCTTGATTACGAAATGTCTATTCCCTTTCTAGCCGAATGGGCTATTTGCTCTAACTTCTTTCCTTTCCAGAGTAATGTAGAATCACGTGAAGTAGAGTCAGTGTTGTTCGATTATTATATAAATAGCTTATAATATTATTAGTATATTGTACATTATTTATTGGAGTCAGTGATTGCAGGGTTTAGTGACCGCGTGCAATGCGGTTTAGAGTCACTCATTGATTACAAAATGTTTATTCCCTATAGAAGCTGTATGAGCTCTTTAATGTAACTTGATCCCTTTGCAAAGTAATGTAGAGCCACGCGAATTAGAGCCATTATTATAGGACAGTAGTATCCCACATTTTTCAGTCGTGAATTCGAGTCAGTGTTGTTCGATTATTATATTCTTGGCATATTATATTATCAGTATATTGTAAATTATTAATCGGTATTAGAGTCAGTCATCCCAGAAGAAGTTACTGAGTCACAACAGTTGATTCACAGCTGCCTGCAATGCTGTTGCGTTTGCAAGGTACGTTCAAAATTGATTTGTTAATTTCAATATTCTTGTTTGGTGTTTATCCTCATTTAATATTATACATGTTCACATTGGACTTAATCAAATTTTATTTTACAGAGCACGATTTTATTTAAGATATCATGGTGGATCGATAAAGAAGAAGATGCCAAAGATACCCAAGCCAAGTAGCCAAATCCAGAGTCTGAGGGCCAAGGGTCCATTATTGCAGCGTGTTCCTGTGGTATGCAGACAAGACAACACTGGTGAGTGAAATTTTAAAGTCCCTCCAGTCACTCAATCATGTCGTAGGGCGAATGGTCCGAATCGACACGGGTGATTGGTTGTAATTACTCCTTAGAAAATTTGAATGAAGAGCACAGTGACCATAGATAAACTCTGAGGAGTTTACCTATGAGTGGTATTTTGTTAGGCCCATCATCATTGCCATGTTTAATCAGAGTAGGATAGGTCTCCCTTGCTCATAGTATGTTCCATTGCCATATCGTGAATCGCGTTCGGGTCATTAACTTAAATAAATGCAGACATTGCAAACAAATAAGTCCATATTTAATTGCAAATTCATGATTGAACTATGAATGTATTGCAAAAATATTATCGCAAATACATCAATGGTAGTTGAAGTATTAAATTTGATATTTTTAATTCAAAATTTGATTTAAAGAGCAAGAAGGCGCTTCGCGACGGGTAGTACCTGCTTTCAGAGAGATACACTAATACACTATATACTAGTTTCTTTAAAAAAGTCTCTCTGAAAACAGGTCGCTCGAGGTTAATCACACCTTTCTTTCAGGTCAATTTTATTGAGAAATTATTCAAACATATTTTAATGTTCAATTTGAGAAATCATGAAATAATATTTCAAAGATCACGTAAAGTAGAGTTTCATGCATGCCCAGTCTTTGCTTTTGAAATGGCAAATATTAATATGTTTCCATAATTCAAGTTTATACATTTATCTATTCTTTAAAGAACAGCTTTTGAATAAATTTGAATTATATATAAGATGAAAATGAATCATTAGCCCGCATACGTATAGTGTATATAATATGTTTACTAATCTTAGATCAGGATGTTTTCAGCAAAACGGTTGGTATACACTTTCTTGGCCGTGCTCATTACTTTAGGTCTGAAACCATTCATGCGCCCAGGTGTTGCATGGATGGATCAGACTGGTGAGCACGGATATGGTTATTGAAATTTACTAATTTGTACTAGCGACTGTCGATGTGTTTAGTGACCACCAACATGCTATCCATTGTGTGTTGTGTGAATGGTAGTGTTATGGATTGCATGTTGGATAAGCAAACATATTTATTGCATTCTCATGACCTTCAAGTAATTCTCTTAATGGTTGATTTGATACGAAATCACCGTGATTGCTACACAATTTTTGTAGTAGTAGATGATCACGTTTAATTTAAATATCACGCAATACGTTTTACAAACTGTACAGCATTTGGTTGTACAGTAAAATGAAGTAGTCAAATTCGCGATCGCGTCTAACTTGCATGGTCACTAGCCTTTGGCAGTCGATTTCAGGAAATGGTACGTAAAGTAGTGAAATGAATGATGATGTGCGCTGAGTTCGGGTGTCGGAGGCGTCCCGGGACGTACTCCCTAGAAATAGGCCTTTGCACCCGGGCGGAATGTGTGAGAATCCGGGAGTGAGTGTGTTGGCGTGATTGCTTTGCATTTTTAATTATAGGAATTAGGAAGGCAGGTAGCATACTTCTGTGTGAATGGTAATATTTAAGTAAGAAGGGCCAGCGGAAGGTATCACTTTTCTCTCGCGAATACTGGTTAGGTGTTCAAGTGATATGTCTTTACCTGGGATTCATTTGACTATTGCAACCACAATATTTTGATCGCGATCTCACTTGTCTTAATAACTATAATGTTACAATCATATTATTTCTATTCCTTATCAGTATACTGTATCAACTTGCATGACGATATATTTTATATACCTATAACTTATCAATGATACCTCACGTAGCAATATTCTCACTTCATGAGAGTCGTGTTATTAATACCGGCCGTAGAATTTGGTTGCAACTGTCATTTGCTATACTTAATGTTATTGTATATTTTTAAGCAGAAATACGTAATCATTGCACAAACGAAGTGATACCTCATCGTACTGTTGGGTCCGTTGAGTTTCGTACGAAAGTATTTGGTATCATGCTATGCGTCTAAACAATACTTCTCATAGTACGACTGAGGGTCACTTCATTACACATACGAATAACGTATTTCGAACTGATTGGGATTTTCGGTTAAATGTGCACGTTTATGAGCAGTTTATAACTTTATCTTTATATTCATACGCACAAAAAGTAATATATTTATATGTATTCCTTTTTACGCAAAATGTTATATTATCACTTTCTACGTTCAAGTTTCTGTATTAAAAATGCCTGCGTGCTAGCTATTGTTCGCACATTTCTCATTCATATTCATACATTGAGATATCGGTATAGTTTTCGAAAGTTTATTATATTTCTTTATTGAATCCCAATCAGCGAGGGCTTGCCTACGCATGTCCGAAAAATGAAGAGACTATTTTGACATAGTCGAAGCGGCCCGGAGAAGAGGGCCTTCGTCGTTGGATTAGTATACCACTTTGTCACTGTGCTCGATCATTATTAGGTGTTGCACATGTAACTTATAGCAGTTACATATGTAACTGAAAAGTGTAAAAATACTGCCACGATTAACTCTTCTCTTTTTGTTAGAGTTATCAAATGCAAGTTATTTAAAAGTATAGAGATAATAATTACTGCAGAAAAAATGTTTATTCTTGAATTTGTTTAAGGATTTACAGATCGTAAATAACACATTCGCCATTTTTTTTATTCGACTGAACCTCTTCATTAAAAGTTTAATTTGCTATGAGTTATAATATACATCTATCTTGTGTAATGAAGAGTTAATCGTGGGCAATTTACTTATGTATTTTCAGGAGTTGCTGAAAATTTGAGATATGGCATTGGGCCACCTTGATAAATCGTTATTTGTTACATTGTTTCGTATATTCATCTGCATGAAATATGGAATAATGAACTGATTATTGACGAATTATTATGGCTGGTATCCGGTGTCTGAAAATTTACGGGGGGATATGAAAATCGGGGGGATTTATTTGGGTGGGATATGAAAATTGACAATATTTTCTTTATTAAAAGAACCAGTCTTTCTGGTTGCTTTTTTTTAATGCAAGGAATTATTATTGAAATGTATTTATTTTTACTGTTTGCTTACTTGAAGAATAACTATTTCTATTTCAGCTTTATTCAAATTGTGGATAATTTCACTTGTTTTTCGGAACGTTTTAATTTTGTTCTGCTTTCTGTTTTAGGCTTCCTGTTGTAGAGAAATTAATTTGGTTTGTTTTCTTCAAACACTTTAATTTTATTCTGCTTTCTGTTCTAGGCATGCCATCATCTAGAAACTGATCAATTTTTTTTAAATAACCTTATCTTGTCATCATACATTGTGGAAATATTTGAATATAATTTTAATTTATGTCTGCTTTTTGTTCCAGAGTCTCCATCACTGAAAACTATACCCTACATTTTATGTAATAACATTTTCATTCTATTCTAGAACAGTTGTGGTTTTAATTACTTAATTTGATCTGCTTCTATTCGTGGTAATTAATGTTTGCTTTCTGTTTCAGGAGCACCATATTTTCATCACACAATCAAGTCTTCCATGGAATTTAATTCAATTTATTTCATACAGCATATTTTCCATAGCAGAGGATATTATTTTGTATATTTCTATTTCGTTTAATTTGATGTCTAGAATTGTTTCGTCCTAGGACTTTTATTTTCAGCTTAATTCATCACGAAATTTGTTCTTTCAGCATGTAATCAATGTATATTATATGTGCCTATTAATTGGTTTCTGTCATGAGTGCACTCATATTTGATTTCTATATTCCATATGCAATACGTTTTCTCTTCTCTTTGTGTTTTTTTTCCCTTGCAGCTAGGTTTCTTCTCAATCATCGAAACCATCAACTGACATCTTGAAATATCCGCTTGGCAATAAATTCTTTTAGTTAAAATACAATGTAAACCTTAAAATATAAGTAATAGATTCGTAATCCTAGAAACTAATATAAGTTTTGTAAGAAAGTATGCGTTGTATGAAAGTGATGAGTACGGTTCTTTGTAATCTGCGGTATGATTGCGACGATGAATATGATGTGTGTCAATAGTCGATATAAAACTTTCAATTTTGTAAAAGAGTGGCCGACAGGCTTCTCTTGTCTGTCATTCTCCGCGGCAGGTAAATTTCGATTCCGATTTGCATTGCTTCCCAGATCAATTTTTTTACAGAACATTTATCTGGGAAATGCCAATGTGGAATCATTTGTTTAATGGCTGGAGGTTGGGCCCGTTTTGCAACGCGGGTGGGTCACCACTTGCAGTAACCTCCCCGATGGTGTGACCTGGGAAATCGGTATTATCCACGATATGGTTTTTAAATCCGAATCGAAGATCATACCGAGCTAAAGGCTGCAAATCGCGTGTTCTGTTCTCGGCAACAGCTCAGTTCATTAATTTTTAAATCATTCACATGTTGAAACATTTTTTAAATTTACCGTTACAGTTAGTCGGTAATTCGAATGCAGCACGTTATAGTTTCCATTTTCATCATAGCTAGACACGGAGTGCGCTTGAACTAGCCTCGTTTCGGGCAAAGTCGGTCATTGTTTACGTGAGACAGCGAGTCCCATAAGATGATCGGTCTATACTATGCCTCATCTGTGATTCCATATTCTTATGTTTTATACCTCATGAATTTTGCGGAATGTATTGATAACGTCCTCTGTACGATAATGTGCTGTTTCACAATATTCTATATGGAAAGTTAAAGAAATCAGTACGCCTGGCTGCGAGATGTTGTTAAAAAGGTTTGCAGAAAATGAGTTTTGATAATGTCAACGTTCTATGTTTGTCTATTACCTACGGTACTAACCCCAATTACCGACGCCAACTGACGCCGCCAAGAGACCTCAGCGCCCCCTGAGACCCCAGTCAGGCCCCATTTGCGGGCCGCTGTTTAACACAGGCGCTGGCAGTCTTTAGGAATATCTTGTCGGTGCGAAATCTCATAATGCCGGCTCTTTTTATGACATTTCGACGGTGTAGTACGTCCTTGGCGCGTAAACCTTGTTCGCGCCAACCTTGAGAAACTTACGCTGAACCGTTGAAGATGTCGCTGCTTTTTAATGGTCGCCATTGACCAACATATATAAGTTGTACTTTTGCTAAATTTGTTCGAATAATTGCGATAAACTTGGTTGATGATAGAGGTTTAATACTGACAATAATTCAAGCTGTATGATCATATTGTTAGTTTAGAATTTCAGTTAATTAATGCCTTGTAAGGTAAAGAAAAACGACGAAATCTGACAGAGACTTCACTTTTCTAATTTTATAAAGATGCCAATTTCAAAATTTATACAGATCATCAAAAGAATTCTGCAAAATTAAAAATCATCAACTTACACGAAATCCAAGAGTACCAAACTGACAATTTAAAAAAGAAAGATTAGAAAAAGAATTAGCACATGTCATTGACTTTGATCTACATACTGAGCGCGTCGTTGGATCGAGGACAAAAGGAAGCAGAAGTAAAACGCAATTTCTGAATCACTGCCATTTTATTCGCCGGCATTACACAGATGAAACAAGCGATACCGTCCAATTTGAGCTCGTCACTTACAATTAGATACCGCGCAACACGGTGTCGTCCTCGGACACCTCGCCCCTCGGCTGGGCGACCTCCTTCTTGCCGACTTTCCGATTAAAATTCGCGGTCGTCTGCCAATCTTCCGTGTAGATCGGCCGCAAGATGCTCGAGTCGTAGGAAACGTCCGGTTGGTGGGTCGAAATAATCGGCGCCGGGACGATGTCCACGACACGTTGACTTCCATTGGCGTCGATCGGTACGATCGTGTTCATCGTATTAAGCGCGCCCGCGTCGTCGGAATCAGCTTTCGACTCGATATTTTGCGCGTACGCGCCCGAGTCGACGCTCGGATATTTTGCGTACACCGCATTGATGGTGTGCACTTTGTACGTAGGCTTCGATTCGGCATTCTGGTTATACGTATTCAGATCCACGGACGGATACTGCGCGTATATGGAAGCTATGTCTGGGTCTGCGTTTTGATATCGAACGTCTTGCAGAGCTTGATAGTTTGTTTGAGGCGCGTTCTGCTGCAGATTCTGGGTCTGATGGATGCGTTGGTTGAGATGTTGGTTCTGTTCAACTGTCTCGAATCCAAGACGCTGATTTTGAGGTTGACTTCGCTGAACATTCTCGATCAACTCTAAATTCTGGTTCAGATTCTGATTTTGGTTGACACCCCCACTCTCTCGAATATTGTTCTCCTGATCATTCTCGCTCCGCTTGAAATTTTCATTCGACTTGGGTCTCCTCAGCAAAGGATACGCCTGATAATCCGGATAATTGTCGTCGGCCACAGCTTCGCCAATGAGCGGCGCCAAAATATTCGACTCGACGTTCACAAGGCCGCCTGAGTACGATCTCTGCTGACTTTCGAAACGCGGCGAGTATCTTCTGCTGAAACTTCGACCCCATCCACTACCACCAAAACCGCCACCCGATGAGGCCCCATAGCCGCTTGATGGCGGTGAGCCATAGCTGTCGGATGGTCCACCTCCACCACCGCCGCCACCACCACCCCCGCAACAGCCGCCTCCCCCGCCGCCAGTTCCTCCCCCTCCATTCCCACCACCCCCGCCTCCACCACCTCCCTTTGTCACAAGAATGATTTCCTTCACGCCACCTGGAAGATCTTAATTCATTATCGTCTTTGCGACGTGTTATTCATGTCGTGTAGTATTGTATGTATGATTGTATGGATATAATTATTGTGGGTGTATTATTGACTAAATCGTAGTTTATTTGATTTTTTTCTGGATATTGTTAACAAGGAGATGGTTCCAGGTAGAATTTTCGGGGTTGAGGAGAGGATTTCATTTGGAAGGGGAATTTATTCTGGATTTTCTGTCTATTCTTGGAGTTGTGAGATTTTTTGAGACAGTTTTGTGTTGATGTCAAATGGATGCTTTACCAACCTCCGCCACCATTTCCTCCACCTCCGCCTCCACCGCCACCACCGCCATTTTTGAATCCACCACCTCCACCTCCACCTCCACCGCCATCACCTTTCATGAATTTCATCATTAGCATTACTGTTGAGAGCATTAGAGACATGCCGGCCATCATCATGCCCTTCATCGCCATGACACCTGTTCAATGGGCACGATTAGGATTTCGAAGTTGATCGATGTAATAGTACATTTAAGTACTGTTTTAGAAAAGATATGCAATATTTTGAAGAATGTACGAACCGAGCAGTTTCATTTTCATCATCATCACCATCGCCATCATCATCATTTTGCACTTTCCGCCCCCACCTCCGCCACCCTTGCCACCGCCTTTTCCACCTCCTCCTCCTCCACCGCCACCACCCTTTTTGCCTCTTCCTGTAATCGAGACATTCTTAAGCTACACAGCATTACATGTATTACGAATTATATTTTACTTCCAAATTTTCCAAAGTTATTAACTATTTAACCCCTACAAAATAGAGATATTTTACTGATTCGCTTGAAGATATGTGTTCGATATAAACTGTACATCAATATATCATGATCAGCTATTAATATCGGAAGCTTTCTGATGAAATATTTGATAAACGCACCTTCCACCACCGCCGTGTCATTTTCATCGAACATCACGTCGATCTGATTCTTCTCCCTCTTCCCATTCCACCTGGGCAACGTGATCCTAAGCACGAAAGCGTCGAAGAAATCATCGACGCTCCTCTGTACACTCTCCGTATCATTCTCCAATCTTCTACCGCTTCTCACCCTCGTCTTCACCAATTTCACGTCGTTCCCCAACAAAGTGATCTCGTTCAAGTCTCCGATCGCCTGCAGAAATCGTCGAAATCGATTTCTCGCGCACGTGAAGCTGAAGTCGACGATGCAACGTCCGATGTCCCTGGCAGGGAAGTCCGGAAAGTGGTCGTCGACTTCCGTACTGTTGGCGTTTAAAGTTGGCATGGACGGCACCACTCTAATGTCAACTCTCACGCCGTTTCGTCGAAAATCGACGATCTGCCGTCCCAGCGATGCGGACAAGGGGTAGGGCTTGGTCAAGGAACGATTCTGATGATTTCCGGCTCCATTTTCAGACGCACTCGCTGTGACCGCGACGGCGAAAAGAAGAAACAACACGAACATGTGGAAACGTTCTGTCTTTCTCGAGCTCAACATCTGTCGATGATGAAAACACACTCTGCTGCACTTGCTTCTGACGAGGCGTTATTTTTCGTCAGTCAAACTGTACGATTTATTATATAATTAAACGATAATATGTTCCGTTCACTTTGTATTATATACTGTCGTATATTACGTACACTTTCAAAGGAAAATGCGAGAATTTGGCAGAAAGTACAGAGTGATCATTTTTAGTAAAGTAGACTCACTAATTTGTACGCAAGAATACGACACAATTAAGTACACGAGTGCACTTCCTCTTTCTTTTTTCTCTCGAAAACGATCGAAGTTTCGCAAACGACGACGGAATGATCGTCGGATCGTGCCTCGAATCGCTTATATAGATGGAGGATTTATGTCATCCCGCGAGATTTTTTCGTCGACTCGTCACGATTGTCATTACCCAGCGCCGCGACGAATACTATAATGATAAGCCTGGCGGTTCTTGCGGCCGATTCCGGCTTCCATTTGACTTCCATTCGACTATCCATTTGACATCGACACTCGCGGTCGCACATGTTACGCCGTGACGGAACTAAGCTGGGAGCAGAATACGGAACCGTCATCAGCAGATTCTGCGGACTCTGCGACGAATAAGTGGTTCGGGAGTGTCGGCATTGTTTATCGTGTTAATGCGAAACGTGTCAGTGTTACAAGTGCCACATTTCGCTGGACAATATTTGATACATCCATTCTTTGCGCGATTTTTGGTACGGTAATCGATTTTACGGTTGATTGTTAAGTTATTATCGATTTTTGTGATTTTTAATTATGCTGTTATGGTGTAGCCTTGTGTAACGTGTCAATGCGAAACGTGTCAGTGTTACGAGTGCCACATTGCTTTCGGGAATTTGTGTTACGTGTACGTTGTTGCGTGATCATTGAGTTTGAATTATTTTCATACCGCAAAAAAGTGTACTGTTCGAAAATCGTGTGGTACTGAATGAACTTGACCAACATGGGTAATTATTTATGTTTTTTTTAATTATTTATGTATAAAAAATTTTCCGGTGTCTTTGAAATCGTTGAAATGCGTACACCCACAAAGTAAGTAAGTCCTCCCACCATGGTATTCCCTCTGAAAGTCTAGAACTTTGGTCTACTTCAGCGGATTATGTCAAATTAGACAACCTGCATGCAGCGTATGACATACTTTCATAATAAACGTATGCCTAATCCGCAAAGTTGTCTGTGCAGGAACAAAAGTAACATTAAACGACGTGACTGTTTCAGCCTATTCGTGCAAAAATTGTATGCGCCTGCCGATCGGCAGCTACTCCTACGTACCAGGTGCCTGCTGTGGAGTTCAATCTACCTACAGGCGACGTGAAAGGAAGCATTCACCGACTTACTACAATTATGTTCAGTGGGAGTGGAAGCGATTTTTTTTCGGGCACAAAAAATCTTGGTAATCTAGAAACCGATGAAATGTCAATTAGGTTCGCACGTCCAATTATCCACGGCGCGTAAATCACTTTTTTTACGTTGTTTTCCGATCGTTGTTCCATATTTGCGACATTAAAGCATTGATGTCTGATGATCGGTTTGACTTTCACGAGTGATATCTTTTAGAAAATGGAATGATTGGCTAACTGACGGTAAATATTGTAACATTATTTTGTATTTTCATTTTTGCAGTCTTCAGTTTGTCGATCCTTGATACTTGATAGTGCTCTCTCGAATTTCACTGCCGTCAATTTTCGATTCCCAAATCTCGAATTTTAATCTTACCCTTTCGACTGCCGCTGTCTATAATCTTGAAATCTTCAATTTTACCATCATTGTATCTCAACTCGAATCCGCAACCAGCATTCACACACACACACACACACACACACACACACACATGACACCAGCTTCATTCCACCGCCAATTTTCTCAACCAACAAAAGCAACACAGAAAAAAGTATCCGCTAAATAAAAGAAGCAGTCATCCTCTTACTACAAACATCGTTTATTAAAAATTTACAAACGTGAAATAAATAAATGAAGACAAAGGGGTCATGTACAAACGATTGAGCGGACGGAACGGCCGCGTCATCAGGGACGCGGAACATATCGTCCCAGCCAATAAATAATCATAAGTGCCTACGAATAATCAGTAACGGTGATGGAAGGTCGCAATGGGGGGAGAAAAAAAATATGAGATGGACGGAGAGATAGGTTGAAACATGTGGAAGTGTGGAATCGAGTCCAGCGCGGGCGACAGACCGTGGAAGAGGCCAGACGGGACGTTGTCGAACGTCCACAATGGGTGCCGGACGAGAAACGAGGAAATTGACGGAGGGAAACGATGAAAGAGTTCAACGGTGACAGTGAAGGAAACGATCGAAACGAAACATCGAATGAGAGAAGTGATGCAAATGATGAGACAGAGAGCGAGAGGCGAGAAGATGAGGATGAAGCTGAAAAGTTGAGCGAGGTTCTGAGGAATTCGAAATTGCTCTGAGTGACGAAGAACGACGAAGAGCCGTCGATAGAATGGAAAGTATGAAAATGTAGAATGACGCGGAGTCATGAATCGAGTGGGAGCGATGAACAATGAAGAGTGACGTCGGGGTACAAATGAACGGGATGAAAACTGAAGAATGAAGCGGAGTCGAGAATTAAATAGAGACATTGAACGACGAGCAGCGACGCCACGTGAAAATCAGACCGAACAGCACGACATCGACAAAATTAAACAAGAGACACGAAAAACAACAATTTTCGTCGTCAAGCTAAAAGATCACTCATAGAAATACAGAACCCGCAAGAAAAACCGAGCAAAAATCTCTCCAAGTAGACGATCACTGCAAGAATCGAAAAACGAAAAAGACTCAGTGCCGAGCTGTGCCTGAGGGCCTCTCTTCGAACGTGCTCGGCATCAACGTCGGCGCATCGTGTCATGAACAAAGGCGTAGAAGTCAGGGGACAGAGAGCAGCGTCTGTGTGTACGTGAGGTAGAGGTGCTTCTAGTTTTGTCTGGTGAAAGAATCATGCGCAGGTACGCGGGGGTAGGCGGGGGCCGATGAATCGACGACGCGAGAATCGTCGTCCGCGGCAAATTTCGTTCCTCGCTCTTCAATTCTGTCGGAGGATCGATCGGCGATCTCTGGCGTTCCCGTACTTGAGCACGGCCTGCTGCACGGCCTCGTGGGCTACGTCCAGCGATCTCCCGTAGCCCGAATGCCCATAGCCGTGGCCGTGATGCTCCTCCGAGCTGTGAGTGTGCGAATTCGAGTACACTGGCTTGCTGACGATCTCGTATGTCGTCTTCTTCTCGCCGCCGCCTGCGAGCGACTTGAGGCCGACGATGGCGGACAGCATGAGCGCCATCAGACCGGTCATTAGGGCCTTGCCGGCTAACATGGCCAGGGCACCGAATCCCATCGCGCCGATCGTACCCTTCATCATCAGCAGACCGGCCATCAGACCGCCGTAGCCGCCTTTGTCCTTCTTACGACCTGCGAATGTGTGGTTTGTTAGTTGCTGCGGACTGTAGATGAGAATTCTTGGGGGAGTAGATATGTTTGGTTGGAATGAGAATTTCAGGGTTAACGGTCGATTTTGTTGCTTACGATCGAGTTCCATTGAAGATTTCGGTATTAATGATCGAAATGAGTTGATATCAAATTATCTGTCAGATAAGAAATTCTCTGCCTAATAATTGTGCGGTGAATTAGAAACTTTTGTACTAGATCGTAGAAATGCTTGAATTAATATGTGGTTTGATATGACCAGGAGCAAAAATTCTGATGCTGAGTGAAGAATGAAAGACGGCAATAAAGCGAACAGTAGTTCAACACGTTACAGAAACGAAAGTGAAATCAGACAACCAGGGAGCATTAATATTTTACTAAATAAAATAGACGACACTAATTCCATTATTAACCTGACAATATTGGCAGCACCTCCATCTACTTTACTATCATAACCCTCCATTATTTCAAGCAGCCCAAAAATCACGCTCCACCTCCAACTTACCAGTCTCCACACTCTGTCCACTGCCCAGTCCAAGTTGCGTGAGCGCCTCCTCATTGAAGCTCCTCGCCGCCTCAAAAGTCTTCGGATCGAACAGCTTGATCGAGATCGAGTGACTGTTCAAGTAACTCCCGACCTTGTGTACCAGATACGCGTCCAGCCTCTTCTCAACGTCGTTCGGGAAGTCCCTCGCCAAATTGGCAACGACCTCCGACGCAGGTGGGTCCGCAGGATTGTCCTCCTTCACCACGGAGACGCCCGGCAAAATTCCGATGTCCTCCTGCTCCGACAGACGATCCAGGAACGACACCATGTCAAGCTTGAGGCACGTGGCACTGTAGGACTTGCCGCAATCTTTGCTCAGCGTCGACGACAAACTCTCCGGCGACTCCTCCACCATCTGCCTCGACGCTCTTCTCTCGATCTCGCCATTGGCGACGCTCGCGACCAGGAGGATGGCCAGCAGGAATCCGCAGGGACGCTTCATGTCTGAGAAGCTGGGGTCTGGCAGGCTGGAAGGGCCTCTTGCGAGCCGAGGGATCCGGAAGGTTCGTTGAGAAATCTTCGACCTGTGCGACGTGCGTTCCGGCCCGATCGTTCCGACTGCTCGAAGGAGAGTCTCGTCTGTCAGTCCAGTCTGACTGCCGTTCGGCGGGTGGACGAAGGATTAGCGAGGCTGACGGACGCGTACCGTGCACTGGAAATACCATGCGATAGTTGCAGTATATATAGAGCGAGTCACCTGCTTGGGCGAAGTCCTTTTTCCTTTTTGCCTTTCTGGCCCGTTCCATACATTCTCCGCGAGACGGCGACGGACTCTCTTCTTTCGCGGCCGTCGAACAGGAGGAGAAGACGGTCCCTCTCTCGAGCGACGAACGCGGCGAGAGGGAGCGTCAAATAGAGCGGAGAATCCGAATCGCAGTCGAATTCCCGGGAAAAAACCAGCCCCGCCAGCCGCCGCGGCTAGGCGAATGAGAGCGAAGGCCGGACGATTTGAGATTTTCAGATCGTCCTTTTTGAGACTCTGATGTTGTGATCGTTTCAGTGCGCTTTGCTGACATTTCGGAAATTCCCGTCGCACTTGTTATTGTACTAATTTCATTGGTGCGTTTTCGGTGCGGGTAGTATGTGTTTTTGTGTAATGAGTATTATGTATTTATTGAACGGACGGATGTACGGGGTGCATGTTATAATTTTTTCAAGTACGCTGTTCAAAGAAATAGAACAGTGACTGTAGTAATTATCATACTATAATAGTAAATGTAGTATATTATTGTAAAAATCTTATTATTGACACACACGGTGTTAATACAGTAATTACAGTACGAAACAAAAATCGACACGTGCGCAAGTATACCATAATACTAATCGATTTCTGCACTCTCTCAACGCATACATATTCAAACAACCCAAGACTCTG
This sequence comes from Priocnemis perturbator, assembly GCA_963942575.1. Taxonomy (NCBI): domain Eukaryota; kingdom Metazoa; phylum Arthropoda; class Insecta; order Hymenoptera; family Pompilidae; genus Priocnemis; species Priocnemis perturbator. Next base: position 3,334,764 of record OZ012654.1, read on the forward strand.
CCTCGTCATCTGAAAACGACAATACGCGTCGTCACCGAATGAAACTTCAAGCGCACCTCAGAGCGAAATCGCATTGGCGGCCGGACAGTCAATTTCTGTCCGTTCGCACGTGTCTGTTTTCACTGGGAAAGTCTAATGGTCCTCAACGAGATCGCTCGTTATCGACGAGAAAATTGGCTCGCGTCCTCTATCGAATATGTACCCGTATTATTTGTCCGCGGCGTTCAATTTTACGTTTCACTCAGATCGGCCAATTCTCGCAAACCGCCCGACGCTTTGTTAGGCCTCCAGGTTCCCTCGGCTAACCGTCGTGTCTCGCTTCATTTCGCACAAAAATTGGCCCACGCCGGCAAGCGGATCTTCCGACAAATCGCGTTTCGTTTAATTCCTCACGTTATCTAGGTCTCTGTCATAGCAGGAATCGGACGGATCGTAGCTTGCTCAAGAAATATATTGGAGGATCACATCAATTTGTATGCATCGATAATAGATTTCGTTTCTAGAGCAAAATAGTGAAGGACTAATGACTGTTTTATGACCTCGCATATTTTATTGCTTTTACTCCTGTCACTTTTGTTCAAAACTCCCTTTCTCAATTTACACTCCATACGCACCAAAAAATGACATAAAAATGCCACTTTGAACCATTGCTCGCGAAAGTAAGCGGACTTTGTTTGGGGGCAAATCGACACGAATAAAATGCCGAAGTTATTCAGGTCGCCCGTTTAGACCGCCTCGCCCTGCGTACGATCGTCTCGACTCGTTACCATCCGCAGCCTCGCGATCGTGCTCATTAAACGCGAAGTTACGCGCTCCGTCGAAGGAACGTTCATTCAATTCGTCGATCCTCCCCTACCCTCTCGGCCCGACGCATCAGGATGTTGCCCTGAGTCCGCGGGTCCGCTCGCAAGAGGAACGAAGACGGCGTGGATAGTTACCAGTAGGATCCGAATTCCATGCCGAGTTTCCTTACCCTCGATCCGCGCACAGCCTTACCGGCAAGGACGTGCGTAAGATGCTCTGAATATTTTCAACGGCACACTTCCGGCATGAAAAACCCTCGGCGAACGATATCTAGAGTTCCGTGCGAAGTGAAGGTGTGATCCCACGCGGATACCTGCGCGAGATATCGCGAAGCGGATCGACTCGTATTACGCTCGTCGGATGTGCTTCAAGAAAATTTGCTGCCTTCGGGAGGGTAAGTGAGTGTGTGGGTAAGAAAATGTTCCGAGTTTTTGGGGGGTGGCTGTGTGTATGGAAGATGCTTTGATTTTGGAGTGTTGTGGGGCGTGAACGAAGACGTTTTCTGTGTTCTCGGTCTGTGTAATCCATGAAAGAACGTTGTCTTGGATTCGGGTGGCACGTATTCGTATGTAACGAAATAATGAATACATCTATAAAAGGTGGTCCTGCAAAAGTTCTGTGATTCTACAACTCTGAACATTCAACCTCCCGACACCTCAGAATGAAGCAACAAACGCTACGTGCACATCTAAATCCACACACAAACACACATCTCCGCACGTATACTTTCATAAGCAATCATCGCCGAGGAAACCTGAACGAAGATGATCCGAAGCATAAAATAGGATTCTAGTAGCACAGTCGAGCAAAGAGCGGCGAGCAGCGGGACCGGACGCCGGGCCGTGAAAATCGACTGCGTACTTTCTCGCGCGCCTCCGGACGATGCGATCCGAGCTGAAACATCCGTCTGAAGTCGCTCGAGCGTGTCGCGCGAAAATCCCGATCTCCGCTTCTAAACTGGGGCCCCGGCAAGAAGTAGGCCTGCCACGTCTCGTTTCACTTAAGGCACTCGCGAAAATTAGCCGACGCCGACGCCGACGCTCGCGAGCGGACGCGTGGCCGGGCCTGTTTTGCGCGATTTTTGGGAACGAGTCACGCCGGAGTCGCAGGCTTCCGGTTTTCTTGCGACGACGACGGAAACGGAGATCGAGAGCGACGGCGAAAGGGAACGCGAGTTGTCGCGGGTCAGGGACGGCGGCCATATTGCGACGACGACGGTCGCTCGGTTTCGTGTATTAACCCTCCGATACCCACGATGGGTCAATTTGACCCGAAGCCTGAAGATCGGCAAGCCATTTTTGGAGCAAAATAAAAATTCTCGCCTACGTACATTTTAGCGACGTTGCAATGTATTTTAAACGTTGACAATTTGTTTAGAAATTGTTTATAACATTTTTTGCAAAATTAAAATATTTGCTTACGTACATTGTAGCGACGTTGCAATGTATTTTACGGTTGTTAATAATTTGTTTATAAATGGTTTACAATTTTTTTCGAGCAAAATTAAAATTTGTTGCGACGTAGTCGTCAGTATTTTATAACACGTTGATTTACTTCGAGACTCTCGTCTCACATAAATCTATACAAATAAAATGTCTATGAATTTAAAATGTCGGGTTGCCGTCCTGCAGGATGGGTCAGAATGACCCATCGTGGGATTGCGTGTCTCATTTTTCAGTCGGATGTCCGAGGGTTAACGCACGTGCGAATTGCGAAATTCTTCCTTCGGGGGTGCTTCGTTTTTCTTCCTAATGAGCTCATGTCGGTGGCTAATAGAAGATGTTTTGTGGCAGACGATTTTGTGCGAATTATGAATGAGAGGAGTAGTAATTGTGTTCAGGGATAAGGTGGTATAGATAAGATTTTGATGAAGCAGTCAATGGAAGTGGGTGAATTTGTTGAGAAATCGTTTAATCTTTTTAAATGAAATTTCTTAGAAAATGTCCCAATAAACTAAAGGACCTCGTTTATACATTGAGGCATACATTATGTATTTATTTTATCTATTTCCCACTAATAAAAATCCGCGCTCGACCTTAATACTCGACCTTAATAAAATGTTTACCGCGTGCAATATCTGCCGCTCGACATTCATGCTGAAAGCACGGCTCGACGCTCGCAACGTGAAATTCCTGAACTCGAATGCACGTGCGCGCATCTCGCGGCGATAAACGGGTGTGTCGTTTATGAACCCAGCCCATCGCACTATCCTCGCGCACTCCTCCCTCTAGCCTGATTCCGGCTCATTTTCATTTTATTTCTAGCCTTATTCCGGGCGTGTGCGACCATTTCCCGACCTGCGCTTCCTTTTGCGCTCGCCGCTTGCCTTCCTTTCGTTCATAATCGCGACATCGCGAACGGCTCGCGGAGTCGGTTCGTTGATTAAATCCCACTGACTGATTTATCAGCCGGACGTGCCGTATTAACGGGACAGGCCGGCAGTCTCTGGTTACTGGACGCTAGGTATGCTGCACGCCGAACTGTGGCTCTTAATGCAGTATTGACGTGGACGAATGTGTTAAAAAATTTGACCATTCTTTTCTGCGTTTATAATCTGCGGTCTGGGTGACATGTTTTTTGATCTTGTTGTACAATTATAAAAGCGTCATTAGCAATGTTAATGGTGATGCGGATTGCAGCACTATGTTTCTGTCTGTGTACAGCCACGCTGACTTCGATGAAACCGTTTCCCTATTTGCGCTTCTTCTCCTTTCGTTTCACTTCTTTGCCCGGCAACTTTCCGAAGTGGATGCCAATCGATCTCTTTCACTTTACGCGGAACAGTAAATTCCTCCTTCTCATCCTCCGACGAGTGAGACGTCCTTCGAACAGCGTTATTCGGCAAATCGCAAGTTCGCGTGACAAACCGCGTTTCAGATCTTCTTGCTGCAAAAGTTTACGATTTCGCGGAAAATCGATTTCCCCCGCGAACGTCCGTGCCAGACTTACTGACAATGAGACTGAGGAATTCGGTAGCATCCCGTTTTTGCATCAAATACACAATGTGTCAACTCACTTGTAATAATAAGTGCAAGTTTTCTAACTACAAAATTAAAAAAAATCTATATATATATAAAATATTACATTCGTTGCGTTGCAAAATAAGTCTCCTACACATAATAATAATGAAATTCTCAACATACAGAAATTAGCCGTACGTACCAGTTCAATGCTCGATCGACGCTCAATTAATTCCATCAGATGAGATCGGAAAATGGAGGAAAAAGTGAAGAAGATGGAAGACAAGCGAGACGGAAATAAGTGGAAAACGGGGAAAAAGAGAAGGTAAAGAGAGACGAAGGAGAACGTAAAGAGGAGAAAAAGAAGAGGATTCAGAGCGTCTATGCGTGCAGTTATCGGCCGGACAAGTGCGTAGATCCCGTTCAATTCCGGAACGCGCCTCCGTTACGCGCTCAAAATGCATCGTGCGCTTTCGTACTTTCGCATTTTTTCACGGTCGCCCACGAGTGAATGTCAAATTCCACGAATCCCGTCTGCGATCGGTTATTTTCCTACTTTCAGAGTTCTTCATTCGTCATCTCACGCTTAACACGGATTTCTTCTCCACGGAGTCGGATACGACATTTATTTTTAGATAGGATTCTTGCATTGGGTAATCGTAAATGTGTTGACACGTTAGTAGTTATTAGAAATTAAATTATTGATGTAAATTGTATAATAGATGCATTATTTAACTGCATTGATTAAGTTAAATGTGTTTATCGAGATGATTGTAATGATGACAGTAATTGAACATTTGCTAGATATATCATGAGTTGAATAAGCACAGTAATTGTCTAATTGAACCTGGCAGCTGATAATCAAAAGTGGCAAAATTCATTCCGATAATCCTAACAAAACCTTGAAGAATCACACATTTGCCCAAATTGTCAGACATCAAAGCTTAAAACCAAAAATCGAATACTTACGAGCAATCCTATAAATTTTACAACGTGATACTCTGTAAGTCATAGGAAACTCCCCTTTCAACATCAACGAAAAACATTACAACAAATTTGCCAAATTAAAAAACCACCAAAACCCTCAAGTCCCCTATAAAATAAGAGCCGAATAAAAATAGGAACACATATCCAATTAACACCGCAAACAATCCCACAGATCCTTACAAATAAATGTCGCATAAATCCTCTAATAATCCATACAAAATTTCGATCTCAAATTCATCAGAGTATATTAACCCAACAATTCACCTATCACCCCACTCAACATTGATTCCAAAGAACGAACAAAACGTCAACTTCGTTACATCCATCCTCCAAAGAATTAAACATTGAAATCAACAAAAAAAATCGAGATTTTTCTATCCTACAAAGAATCGAAAATTGACTTCAAAGAAAGTACAGAGCTTGAAGTGAAACCCTACAATGAATGCAACGCATGAGGACTCGACCGAGTCCTAAAATGTCATATCTCCAATCGGCGTCCTCCTGCAGTCTCACCGACGTTCTCCACGCGACGCCTGCGTATATATAGGCGCTCTGAGGAGAGCAACGACCCCACCACGTTCCCCAGGAAGGCCTCGATCACAACAGATCCCGTTACCGACTCCCCACCCTCATTATTCTCCTTCCGCACCTGCCGTGTAGAGCAGGAGGCCAGCAGTGTTTAGGAAAGGAGGGGAGCGAGTGGAGGCACGTGGAGGCAATGACACACTGACCCTCAAACGCTCTCGGCCAATCGGATTGAAGATTCTTCTACCACGAGAGTGTGCGACGTTATTATGTACGTGGCTACGTGTAGAGCTAGGTATATAAGCAAGCGTGTGCGTGAGCGGATAGGTGTGCAGGTGAATGAGTAAATGAAAAATAGGTGCCACTTATTTGTTTTATTTGAATATATTTTGGATATTAGGATTCTGATGTTTCTCGATGAGTATTCATTTCTTGCGATTAAGTGGAAGTGTTTGAAATTGCATGAGAGTGCATGTCTATAATATATGTTTATATACTTCGAAGAAATATGGGGTTTTGTTAACCCACAAATTCAGCTCAACTAACACTATAAAAAGGGACATAACATCTGACCTCTTCATCAAAGTTTTGCTTAGAAATAATTTCTTCTCATTACAAAAATGATATTAAAAAATGCGACAAGACAGCAACGTTAGGTGAGCCACCCTATATACGATGAACCTGCGTCACACAACAACAACGTGCCCCGTCCCAGCGTTCTCCATGAACTCCGACGTGTAATGACACGGTGACCCACTTTCCAGCGTAAATTCTTTCTCCCACCCGGCTCCACTCTTTTTCTTCCACTTCTTCGGCTTCCTCCACTTCTCCGCTTCCTCTACCACCGCCTATGCCACTCCTTCCGCTCCCACCACCTGGACTGGCATTTAGGTCATTAGCCTTCCCGTCTGACTGAGTAACCTGCTTTATGAAGTAGCCGCTTCTCATTATTCTCTTAATCGGCCCGGTGAGCATTAGCATTTTCGTGCCGGATCACAGTTTTCATTTGCCGTTAGGTGTTTCCACTGATGAGGCTGAGAATCATTGATAGTCAACTCTATGAAATGGACTCATCAAACAAGAACATTTCTCACGCATCGAAAGCGAGATCTGAAATTTCTTCCGAAATAAATTCAGATTTCATCGAAACAGTCTCGAAAAAATACACAACCCGACAAATCTGTACACAAACCTGCCATAACATTAAAGTTAAATAAAACCAGATAAATTCTTACAAAACAAATAACTTTATTAATAAAAAACATCTGCGTCTCAAGGAGACAATAAATAAATAACCACACACGTCGGCCCGATCCTCAGCTGTCCTTCATAAATTAAGGAAGTTCCTGGTAAGGATAGTTGTCGGGTCCGTATTCCGGTGCCCAGCCTCTGTACGGCTGATTGATCTCTTCCTGCGATCTGTGCCAGTGATCGTGATGAATATCGTGAGGCTTGACGACGCCGTAGGTGACTCTTGGTGGCGGCGGCGGCGTGAGAAGGGCTTTAAGGGCGACTGCGCCGGACAAAAGGAGCGCCATCATGCCGGCGCCCAGACCCTTTATTCCTATCAGGCCGATCAGAGTCATGATGATGGGCAGAACGATGATGGCTTTTAGTTTCAAGGCGAGCAGAAGTGGAATGAGCAACCTCTTCAATTTCGTCCGTCCTGAAATCCGGATGCATTTTTTGTTAGGTTGTAACGTTGTCTCTATTGGACGTGGTTTGTCATTAGTAATATAGCAATGTTTTACGGTGTACAACTTATATTTTGTATTTTAATGTCTAACTTATGTCGATGATCATTTTCGTCAAACGGTGTGTCTGTATCTAACAATATGAAGCAGGGAGAATATTATTTCTGCGCCGAGAAAGAACCAAACGAAACGCCAGATGGCGCTCTAAGTAATTAACAAAGCCTTCACCCGATTTTTCTCTAACATCCACAGCACCACCCTCAAGATCCAAATCCCACTCCACACCAAAGTCTCTCCACTGCCACCTCTTTAATCCAACACACCAGACATTCCAAAATTGTCCAAAAACCTGGAACAAACTCCCGAAAAAATAGTCTGTCCTCTCGCCTATAGATTCACGTCTTCCCACGCGAATTCGTTCGAACAAATCGATTTCGATGACGTATCGAACGCTGCAAAAAAAGTCGCAAACTATAGATCGTACGGACAATGTCCGGCAGGAGTGCGAAGGGGGCAATTACATATTTCGCGAGCCCATGCGATCCGTCATTATCAGAAAGTGCCATAGCGGATTTCCGAAGAGGAGACGGACGAGGCAGGAGGGGGGTTGCGGTTTCTAGGAGATCCTAACGGGCATTCGTCACAGCATCGACTTTCTTCGACGTGCCGCACTCTCGTTCAAGGTCCTCCTCGGCGTCCCAGAAACCCGGAATTCCAACATGGCCGCGTCCCAGCCGAACGAGATGGCCCACTTCGACACCTACTCTCCGACGACGTTTTCGCGGATGCGGACGAAGTGGGACGCGTGCCAAAAACGGCCGGGTCGCTTTTCCCTTCTTCGTCGATCGCGGATCAATGACGGACCGACTAATGCGTGCGTGTCGCTCGGATTCGATCGATTTTCCTGGCAATTTTTCTTATTTTTTTTTACTGTTTTCGTTCATTGGACGATGTTGGAATTCGGGTAGTGCGATAGTTGGAATTTGATGCTTGAATCGTGGGTGACCGAGGTAACGTCGATGAATGAGAAAGTAGAGTACGGAACGATCGCGAGGAGCGGAAAAATTGCGTGGGTCGAGTTTCTAATTTTTGGCCGAGTTCGGGTTGATCACGAAATAAGTAATGTGCGTGTGATTAGAAGTAGATCGTGTTTCGAGTAAAGAAATACTAAGTTCGTCCTTAGATGTCTTCATTTTATTCTCAAAATCACCACCCGTCGTATAAAATACGCGTCGCACGAGCAAAATGATATTTTTCAAGTGACCCGCACAATCAGCCATGCGATCAATCAAAAACCGTCCTTGCAGTCGATTCACGAGAAAGATCTCCAAACTTTCTGCCAATTTTCAAATTCACCCGGGCGCAAAAACCACGTCCGAAAAATCAATAGCGGATCTTCTCGCTTTTTTCCTCAACGAGACCAGGATCTTCCTACTTTTTTCTTTCCATCAAGCGTCATTAAGCGCGGCTAGGAAAAAAGAGCGCAGAGTTCCAGTTCGGAAAGAGGCAACGCTGAGATCCGGCGGCGAATCGAGATGAACGGAAGTCCCACTTTCCAGCCAATGGGCCCCGGGGCCCGCGACCAACTTCGAGCCCATTGGAGAGACATTAGAAAGGTGAGATGCTATAAGATTCTGCGCCGTGAACGCCAGAGTCATAAAGCGCACTTGCCGTTCGCGAGAAAGGATCTCGGATTTGCGGGTTTTCGCTACGAAAACGCATGCAAGCCGACGATTCTGCGTCAGATTGTCATCGTCGGCCAATGAATTATGAGAAGCCTGGGCCGATGATGTGGCAATTTGTTTGAGTAGAATTCTTTGCTATCTTTCTATGAAATATCGCGCAACGGAGAACGATTATGTGAAATTGTTATTGCAGGACAATGGTTCATAAGAAATCGGCATTGATAACGCGAAAATTTTGAGCGAAAAATCTTGTAGATATTAAGACATAATAGAGACTTTATTCAGGTGAAAACTACGTTAAATTATTCCTGTAATGCGCTAGAAGTAATTGCTAATGACGTGAAAATATTAGCCAATACATAACATTACAATGGAATATAATTCAATACCCAATAAAACAACGCATAAAACGCGAAAATCAAACTGATAATAAAGCAGAGACTACGGTATATTCGCGATACTAAAGAAAATAGTTAAGAAACTCACCCTCCGACGCTCCCTCAGTGAAGGCCCTGAGTTCGAATTCCAAATTCTTCTGTCCCAGCGCTCTTCCGAACAAATCCGCCGCCGACCCGTCAGTCGGCAAGTTAACCTGCAGCCTCCTGCCCCTGAAGAACCTCTCCACACTGCCAATCAGCTTATCAGTCTCATCCCCAGCGCTTCCGACATCCTCCTCGACCGCAACTTTTTCCAGCATAATGATATCGCCGTAAATTCCGATCGTTTCCATTTCGTTCAACTCGTCGACCGTCCTCGTCAGCCGAACTTCCTCGTCCTCGATTCCATTCTCTCCTTTGCGCAGTTCCGTGGGACTCGCGACGATCAGCGTCGCCAGCTGCAGCGTCAACAACAGAATCTTTCCTCTCATTTTCAGATTCGTCCAGTGAGAATTCTTGCCGGCGGCGATGATTTTTCGTGTATTTTTTTTTGTCAATTTGCTCGCAGCGACAATTGGTTTTTGACTGTCAGTCGCCCGGGGCCATTTTTCTTTTATATCGAGCGCCGATCGAGCTGGTGGGGTCGACGCTGAACCATTTGGCAAGCGTCGTGCAAGGCCCGCTGCGGGCAGAATTTTAATTTGACTTCGTGTCTCTGCCGGCTCAATGGCGGGGGCGACACGTTCTTGTGACGTCGGCTAATCGAGGTTGCGAGCACTTAATTTTCCTTTTACCTGTGATCACTTTCGTGGCTCGGTCGCTCGGTGTTAGATGTTCGGTAGCTAATGTATAGTCGTATTTTGTGACAAATTTGACTGGGCGATATTATGCAGAGTCGTGTATAAAGTAGTGGGTGCAATCATAGGCAGAGGGCAGAGTCATATATAGAGGTATGCATAGTTGTATATGGAAATGTGTATAGAAGTACATACAATCGCACGTGGTATCGTCTATTGAATTATACATTACATTATACCATTATAGAGTGTTATATAGAAACATGTATATATAATCACATGCAATTAAATGTAGTATCCTACATAGATTCACATCGCAACCCACGACAGCCAAAAATCGTATCCAGTTGGCCATTCTTCAGCCAACGAAGCGCCTTCAATTCTTCGGCGCGAACTCATTCGCTGATAGCTTTCAGGTGAAAATTAGATTTCAGTGTCCGGGCGTTGGGAACGCGCGGCATGCAAAAGCTTTGCCCCGAATCTCTTGAGAGAAATGGAACGAGAGCGAAAGAGGGAAGGAGATGGCGAATGAGGCAGGACGCGAGAGAGAACGAGACAGAGTGGGAGTGCAAATGACCCAGAGGCATGTGTACATGTCCGAACGGAATCGCATATGAGGCTCCGTGACGAAGATGTCAATATTTCGTGGTACGCATGCCATTCACGTACGATCTTTTCTAATGCACTCGAACGCTGCACGTGCGAGAGGACACGATTGATATTTTCTCCGCTGTAGAAATCACCTAATTTGGGTAACTTTGGTATGCCGGTTCGGATTAATCGAATGGAAGGAATTGTAATTTTTAACAAGAAAAGGTACTTTGTCTGTAGGATGATTTTTTTAATGTTAAAGTAGTTTGTTTGATGGTGTCCTGGTTTATGTATGTACGGGAATCAAACGTGATATTGCACGTTTGCAAATTATCCACATTTGTCCCCTGTCAACCTCGAAAAACACGTACACCAGATCTACATTTCGCACAAATAATTTATTGATACGTCGAAATCACCGCAATAACTTACATCGTCGGTTACACATAAATACAGTCACGTATAAATATTATTAATCTAGCAGTCGTGATTGGGGCTCCACAAAATTGCAATCTGGAGCCTATGGCTCTGAATTCTCGACAAAGTCAAGTTCAAACCTCATAAAACAAAGTAAGCTAAATAAGATCTGAACACTTGGAACATCATTAAGTTGCAACCAAGCGAAGTTAAATGATGAAATTTGAATACTTAACGCCATCGAGCTCAAACCTCATAATACGGAATAAATTCGGTTAAATCTCATGAATAATTTAATTAGCTTCGTTCGTCGTTGGCACCTGCGCGGAGTATGCGAGCGACTGCGCGTCGACTTTGTCGTTGACGGCGTCGAAGGACCTTCTGTAGTATCCCTGCGACGGCACTCCGCTCGCGGCCGGCCATGTTTGTCCGGCAGACGGTTCGAGCCAATTTCCGGTTGACGGAGACTTGCCGAAGAAGCTGGTCGAGCCACTGCCGCCGAACAATCGCTGGAACGCCATGATGCCGGCAAGTAGGAGGGCGATTTTGCCGACGAAGAGTGCCTTCAAGGTCAGAAGACTGAGACCGCCGAGCAGAATTGGGACCAGCGCGAAGATTTTCAGACCAGCGGCGGCGATCAGTGGGAGGATCATTTTCTTGATCTTAGCACGACCTGAAAACGAGTATTATGTATGCTGTGTATATATGACGGTAGTTGAGATAAATATGTCTATTATCCTACACTACTTGAAATATTCTTTTTGGAAATATTGCACAAGTTGACGAATAATTTCGGTGTCATATGAATACAATTTTTCATGATTGATTTTTTGTGATCACGGACCAACACTGTTGTTTGACTGTTCCATGCTTTTGAGACGTCTCTGACGTTCGACCGCAATCGCGGAAATGGAAAGTAAGCTGCGTTTGACGAAGGAACGAGTTTACTCGGAACGGGTTACTAAGTTCTCGTCAATGAAAGTATACGGAGTCTGCGGTGCAAAGTCAAAGAGAAGCAAAATCGGAAACTTTCGAAATCACGACTTGGGATTATGTATCGTGATTGTGTCTCGAAGATTGTCGAGCGAAGTATCATTCCACTGTGGGCCGTGCGACGTATTACGGGACACTGTGTAGGTATCGCGAAGGTGAAAGGCGCGGTTTATTCGTTCATACTTTCGTGACGTCGCGATTCTCTGACATCAGACGTAGTAATAATCGAAACCGAAAAGCCGGATTGCGTAATCGCGCGCTCCATCACAGCGGAGCAAGAAAAAAATGTCACGATGGACCAAAAAACCATTTGAAAGACGCGAAGAATTATCAACGTAAGGACGTAATGCGTCGATAAAAGTGACGCCAAGATTGATTTTGCACAAATTCGAGATGAACGTGTCTTTCGAGCTGATGCAGAGAAATGACATGAAAAATGCATGGTCGAGTGGACGCATTGAATAATTGAAAAAGTTACCTTCTACCAACGAGCGAGACATAGTTCCATCGGGCATGCTCAACCTCAGACTGTGCGTTTTCATGAAGGACATTGCCGATTCGTAGATCATGCTGGCTAGCTTGAGAGCTCTGTCAGAGGTGTCGCGAGGCAATTCGTTCATTATTTCGACTTCGGTCTTCAGACTCTTTCCGCTGCGTTCCACTAGAACAAAAAGTCCACCACGTTAATAAACATTATCACACAACATTATACCATCTGAACCACTCGAACAGTGTCACACAGAAAACCAAACAATACAAATGAATTAAATACGAACGTTAACAGAATCATACAAAACACCAAAAACCCCCCCAAAAAAAAAATCCCAAATTACACCCGGCACAGATGGCGTCTAGAAACGAGAGTCTGTACTCACTCGGCACTTCCCGTACGAAAGTGACACCGTCGATGAGCTGAATGTCGCTGGAGCGTGCCGCTCTATCCAACGTGTTAACCGTCTTAACGAAGATGCAGCTGAAGATCGTGTTCTCGTCGTCGAGACAGTTCAGGTCCCGCGCACCTTGAGCAGTACTCGCGTCCGGCATCGGCACGGCGACCGCGTACGCGGCAAAGAGCGCAAAAACGACGAACCTCTTCATGGCTGAGCGCGAGTGAGACGCTGGTCGAATGAGACGGAACAAGCGGAAGCGCCGGAAAATTTTCGGAGCAAGTGTGAGTTGGCCCTCGGCGGCTGGTAACTTTATACCGGCGCACCCCCCTAAAAATCCCCACCACACCGGGTGCCGGGACGCAGTCGTCGGCCCGGGACGACAAAAGCGTCGCCGTCGACGACGCAGGTGGACGCCCCCCCTTTTGACTTTCTTCGATAATTTTTTAAACATACCCGCCTTACGCATGGCCTTCTTCGCGGATGCTTCGACGCACGGACCCTATCTACGCCTAGGCTTTCTCCTCTTTCCTCTCCGTTCCCGCGTTCTTCCGTGCACTCTTTCTTGTTCAGGCTTCATTTTTCGATTTTTGCAGAATCGTTCTTTTTACGGCCATTTTACGCTGATGAGAAGTGCGGTTTCAGGTTTCTGTTACTCTTTCTTCGGGTCTCTGTAGTCTTGTTTGCTCCGTGCAGGGTTTGTTGCTTAGTTCTTTTTTTTTATTGTTTTGAGGCATTTTTATTTCAACTTACGTTTGACTTGATTTTTGTATGTTTTAGACTTATCCACTTAGCTTGTCACTGTTCCTCGCTGTTGTGTTCTTCAGCGGATGCTCGTTCTGTTTCATTCCAATCCATCCTGTTTTCATTCATTTTTCATTCAACATTCGATTTTTCTTACCTTGGTCATCTTCGTCACACTTCTCCTTCATTATAGCTATTCTTTGCTCGGCTGATTTGTCCAACCTTTTTCCCCTTATCCTCGGCATATTTTCATTGCTCCCCTCATTTATTCTGCCAATCCGCTTCAGGCGCGATACAATTTCAACAACAATTTAGTCCAGCAATATTAACCTGAATTCTCGAAATCGATCTTTTATTCAAATTCCAAATTCGGCCCCGCGCGCTTACGATTCCGTTTATACAGAGTTCGAATTATGTAGATCCGATCTAATCTCTCGCCTCGTTCCATCGACCATTTTCTTCCTCCTCGTGCAGTATTTAGGTCAGTAGAGGAGTTAGGAGCCATATATTCTTCTTCTCTTTTCAATGCTGGCCCCTGGCCGACGGTCGGTGATCTCCCGAGGTCGTTGCATCCCATCGTTTAGGGATTTAAGATCGGCCGGAATGCCAGGATCGAGTTCTAGCGAGTGAAAGTCTCGAGTTTTTCGTCTCACCCGGCGCCCCTGACATTTTTTCCTACGGTACGTCAATTGGGTTTTGAGATCTTCGGACTAGGAAGTATTTTGCATTCCGACGTGAAAACGTCGCGCTATGTCTGCCAATATACGCGGATATAATCGATATGAATATGATTTTTTTACGCGCAATTTCCGAGAGTGGGCAAACTGAAGAACGCCGAGCGAATGTGTGTAAATCCTTAGAAAACCGCACGAGCGCGTTCCATATTTATTTCTCCGCGCTTACATTGTTGGTACAAGCGGACGTTACACGCTACTTTCATCCTGTAAATACAACCACACCTTTCGAACAATAATCACCGTTCAGCGTAGTCGAAGTAGGTGACGAATTTACATATTGTCATGGTGTGCCATGGCACGCCGTAAAACCCGGCAATATGCCGTGGGTAATGGTGTTTGTTAACGAATTTTCTTCGCCGTTAGTCACGTTCTCTCTTCCGTTCTATTCCCTGAATTGTGTAACAAAAGTTATCTACATTATACCACAGAAGTACAATAACAATTCCATTTTTTTGAAAACAGAGTACATACTGGTTTGAGATTCTTTCACGAATTTTTTGATTGTCAGATATATATCTGAATACATAAGAATTGTCATAAGAACATTGCATGGAGTAGAATAAAATTGTTCGATTTTATAATCTCCAGTAATTACAAGTTCTTCACATCGAAGCGTATGATGAAGGAAAAGATAAAGTTTAAGGAACAGAAGAACATGGTATAAAATGAGCCAACTAAGGAAACAGTATACAGCACAGTAAAATAATGATGCCGAGGAAGGAGAATATGGATGAAGTTAGATTCTAGCGGGGAGTTAGAGTCCGAGATTCTTGGGTGGTTACTCTCGTGCATCGAGGCAGAAGCGCACGTGCATCGAGTAGTTTGCCTTGACCCAAAGACACGGTCAGTGGCAAGGCCTGAACCCAAGGATTACACCCAGACGGGTTCTCTTATATAATCTCGGTCTTAATCAACTTCCACGGTTCCGATTCTTCGTATAATTATTCTAAGTCTTCGGAGACCCTTTTATAAAATCTAATTAATAGTATTGCAACTGACACAAGTACATTTTTTTAGGATGCAATTTTCACCGTACATCTTTCCAACATTCTACTTTACAATTTTTAATCAGCCATACTGTTTTCGATTCATGGACAAATTTACAAAAATCATGTTAAGCTGAAAACAGTATTTCGATTGAAACTTTCGAATTACGACCCATGGCACTAACTTTAGGTTTTTCCCTGAACTCCAAATCAGTTTGTGTTAAATGTCGATGGGATGATCCAAAATGGACACGGAACTTCATGGAATGCATCGTGACCCAATAATGTTTCAATGGGGATACATCATCGGGGTCACTCGTATGATAACAATTACGTAGGTCCATACTTAAATACAATCGTACATTCATGAATACGCCTGTCAATACAGTATCGACAAAAAGTTTTCGAAGAAATTGATCACGATATTAATGCGCAGTCAAAAATCCGTCAGGAATCAATACGATGACTACTTTTGAATAATTAAACACGTCAATCTCATATAGTCTCATATGAACACGTATACAGTGTCGATTGTATTAATACTTCTCATATTGTAGCCTGTGCTTTTATATTGAGGAATCGAATTAAAAATTCCAAACACCGTAACAATTGAATGAGAATGTATCTTGTGTGCACTTATGTACCAATATTGCATATTCTTAGAAAATAATCCGGGGTAAAAACTTTTTGTGGGCAGTGTACGGTCATGTGCGAAAACGACGCGAGATACCTTTTTCGCGGGTGGCAGCCATTGTGCTGGCAGAGGTCTCTTTAAATATTTAACAGCCCAGTCTTCGTCATCTCCGTTAACGGTATCTGCGAGCCAGAGACAATTCCGCGATTAATTATCTAGGTTACGATCACGTTAAACTTCCGACCGTTTGCTATAGACAAAGAGGAAACGAGATAAAAAAGCAATGGAAATTGCAAATACGCGAGAGAAATGATTTACACTCGAGAAATAAGGAAAATCGACCATCAGTAATACGACGTTCAAGAATCAAGAAATTGGATACGTAAAACACTTATAAGCATCATTTTTCAGGATTATACAAGAATTTGAAAAAGAAAACCTTCAATAATATTGAAATGGTACATATTATTGCGCAATCGTCTAATTTCTATTGGTTGCAAATCGAAATTTCTGTCAAGACGAACGTGATAGAGTGAGAAGAAGAGAACGAACGGATGAGTGGGACGTCTTTGAATGATTCACACGACGACTCATCGGCGTGACGAATCTGACCCGAGGATTTCCGGAAATGAAGAGTGTTCCTCGGATCCGGTCCTCGTTTGGCGAAAGAGAAAACGACGAACGAGAATGGGAATAGGAAACGAGCGACGATCATTCGTTGCGTTAGTGACTGCGGTGTTAAATGGAGAAACTTTTTGGTAAGGACCGTTAACCTTACCGGTTTGATTTGCTGTGAAAAATATCATGGATTTTTCTGGTTAGATGACAAATTCGCGGGAGACTAATTTCACTTCTGCACATTTGACGAATCATCACGCTTATTTTCACTATAGATTAATTTTGTAGAATAATGTTGAGCAATAAATAGATGAGAATATAAAAAATGTATTAATATTATGAATTATGGGTGAAATATTTTGAACGTGAATTTTCTTGGATATTTAATACGTTCGGAAAATAACGTGTGGTATTTCGAGTGAGACGACGATCGTGTTGGAAACTTGAGGAGATCTTCGAGGTTTATAGATCGAAGGATCTAGGGTCGACGACCGGACAGGCGCGTCCTATATACAGGCTTTGTACTGGAATCATACAATCTCAGAAGTTCTGTCTAAACAATCTTCATCGTAGCAACGTGAAATGCGATTCAAATAATGAGTAAAGTAGGAAAGGTCGAAATAATTAAAACCACCATTGTACTTCCGACTAACTTTACTTCTTTTTACGCTCTTTATAAAATCGATACGGTTCATTGTCGGCCATTTCCTGCGTAATGTCTAGCACATCCTGCCTTCTGTACTTGCTCGCGGGCGCACTATGATAACTGTGCCCTGATGAACTCTGAGCGACCTTCTTCAGACCGACGATGGCGGCCAGTATCAAACTCATCAGACTCAGGACCACTGCTTTTCCGCTCAAAACGGCCAGAGCCTTCAGGGCGATCGGCAGAAGGATCGATTTGATGAGCAGGAAGCCAACCAGAAGAGGCAGCACGTACTTGTTTAATTTGCTCTTCTTCTTCTTCCGACCTGAAACAAGCATTACGATCGAATTCGAGCTGATTTACTTTTATGCTCATGTTTATACTATATATTTATTCTTGGATCTTCAACTATGAATTCAAATAGCGACTGTAATACTTCGTACGTGTCAATGAGACATTAGTGTTGTTTGTTTTCGTAATGAAGATCCAATTAAAAAAGTTGGAATTGCAAGAAATATTAAAAAAGTACAGACGTAACAAAGACGAAGCGTAGAATAACTGGTTCGCTTCTTAAGTCGAAGTTAATGCACTAAAACGGCGTACGCAACGTTACGCATTCGTGAGCGGCGAGAAAAAATGATGATTCGGTATATAGAACTCGAACTTCGAAATAGCGAGTAAGGTTGTGCAGTCTGATAATTAGCGAGGTACAAATTGAGAATGCAAGCGTGTATTGCTCAATTCACAACGTCGACAACGTGATCATCGACCAGAAACGTGAACTGCATACGTGCGAACATGTCGGTAGATTTATACTACCCATTATAATTCACACACGATAAAAAATATACAAAGTATACAATATTTGTGCATAAAACGTAAAATTCAATTCAAGAATTCGGAATGTGCATAGCACGAGCGTACAAAGTTTTCAGCGTGACTGAAAAAGCGGAACAAAGTTATGCCGAAAATTGTTACCGTAACGACGTCCATGCAGTTACCGAGATGTGATAAAGATATATCATTTTATCATTCGCAGTCGACGTTTTTACACACCGTGCATCTTTACGCACTCTAGTTCGTAATCAGAGGAACGATCTAGCACGCGAGGCGATGGACATGGAATACTCCATTTACAAGTGTTTAGGTTTGCTGTTGTAGATAGTGTTGTGGCATCGTACTATTAAATGTAGCGGCAGATATAAACTTTCGCAGACATCTTTATATATATCTGCTGGGTGAATGTGAATGTGGTGTAAGTAATAAATCTGAAGAATAAACAGACTTATCTTATATTGCCGTGTAAGTCGGTGGAATAGAAAAACGTTGAAAACGATATTTTATTCCAGACTTAGACCAGAATGTGCACATTGTCTACTATACACATATATTACATTACTATGTCATATGTACGTTAAACTGGATTTTTAAACAAAAAATACATAGAACCGTTTGTATTCAATATTGCGTTACATATTACACAATTATATGCATATGCAACATTAAAAAAAGAAAAACCACTACATCCGTACTAACTTTATTCTTCTATATTCTAGGGTTCAAGAGCACGGTGTCTCAAGTAGGAAGACTCGTTAGTCGTGTACTACGCAGGACGATGAAATGGCGCGATCCGGGTAATGAAATGAACTGGAGTAGAAAGCGCTTAGGTGCTTTTTATACCGGGTAAGCCACGCGCCGTAAACTATAATGCCTGCCATCGTAATAGCATTAGGCACCGGTAATTAACGCCGGCAATTACATCCTCCCAACGGCGGGAATACGATCATCGATGAGCAACGACGCACTGGGTTAGGAGTACGGAAAATGTGGGAGTACGGAAAAACGACGAAATGTCGCGCATACAATGCGACAGGATTACGACAGAACGTATCATATAATTTAAAAACTGCTGCTATCTTCGCGAAACGTGATTTTGAAATAGAATTGGAAAAAAATTGTTCGATTGATTTTACGAGATTTTTCTTTTAGATTAATACTTTTAATAAATGTATATTGTGCATCAGACGAAATTCTACTGATGCAATTATTTTACCTTGCGGCCAAATAATTACGTTAGAGAAGAATGTATTTGATTACGTATTACTGTTATAATAGAAAATCTCTACCATTTATTCTTGTAATTCGATTCTGATCGAATCTAATATTTAACAATTGTAATGCGACGTCGATAAATTCTATCACCGTGCAATTTGAGTTAGAAACGATCAAAAAGAAGTGTTAATAGTATACCTTCGACGATCCCGCACGACCTGGAAACCGGAAGCAGAGCGTCAACGACGTTCAAGAACCCATCCGCCACCCTTTCCAGCGTATCCTTGGGCGAAGAAATCGTTTGAAACCCGACGACATCCTGGACGTCCATCTGCACTCGCTCGGTCGTGACAAACAAAGGCAGACACAGAACAACGTACGCAATCAACATCTCCAAGACCTTTCCGAGCAAACTCCACTTCCCCCAAAGAAAAGTATCTCAAAGCCCCGCAACAATATCCTCCTATCTGACCCGTGTCGACATGCAAAGAGTCGTCGTGCGAAGAATCACAGAATAGAAGTCGCCTGATCGAAATTGCTCAAACGTACGAATTTAACGATTCCTCGCCTCGACTTGCCCTCCCGCGATCATTATACAAGAAGCTAAGCTGAGCTCTCTGTTACGAAATTATCCTCCTCGACGAACGCTACTTTTTCATCATTCGCTCGACGAAATCTCGAGCTGACTGCTTTTTTGTCGGGAAATAAAAATGGATGACGCGACGCGCTCGCAAATTGGATGTCAACTGATATCCGCTGGCGGCCGGACCATTAGCTTATATACCGGCCGTGCAAAAAGAGCGGCCGCAGAGCAGAAGAGAAGGAGACTATCTAAGTTGGTACTGACGCGTGACGAAGGATCCGCCGCCGACCATTTGCCGTCCTGTATAATCCAATCGTTGGACACCGTTCCTCATACTGTACCGATACTGTTCTATGACGTTGCTTCTACGGATGATTATTACGGGTGTACCTCGGCGACTGTCAGCGGGTGTCTTATGTGGATTGAGTACATGTTTGTTTCTGCGCGTATGTCAGAACGATTCGCATCGAAAGGATGTATGATTATGGTATTGAGGGTCGTTATTGAAGACAACGTGCTATGGCAGTTGGTGTCATGTTTTGGGTAGATTCATACAAATGGTGGTGCTGGTATCTAGGGTGACTATATTGATTCGAGGGTGCTGATTGGTCTTGGAGTCTGCTGACGATTTTACATTTCTTCGGCGCCTCTCTGTTCATCGAAGCATAATCTTTTACGAGCGACTCCGTGTCAATTTTTATTAGACCCTCATATTAAATTTCTACTTCACTACACACACTCGTTTTCGTCGCGTTGCAACAAGTTTTATAATAGACCCAGCATCCGACGGTGAAGAAGTTAATTAATGTGTCTAGATGCGCACGGATCAATAGCTTTATGGTACAGCTTCCCGAATCGTTCTACATACACTTTCTGCACTTGCAACAGAAAATTGCATGTCGTGTGATAAAAAGCATCTACCCCGTGCCTAGCACACTTGTCCGTTGGACGAAATTAAAGATGCACTTTCACGAATATTCACACCATTCTAAACCTACTTCCACCCTCGTCTACTCTTTCGATTCCATCGTTGCCATGAATCTGGGGGGGCGGCAAAGTGGATCGTCTTGCCATTATCAGCGATCGGCTTCGTTTCACACTCGACTAGACTCCAGGCCAGAAATCGGAATTGGCCTGTTTACGGCGTCGGCAATTGGCACGAACGCGGGGAAAATGGCGGCTGGGAAGCGGGGGAGGGACGGACAACGCCGATTACGCGCACGGAATGGAATTAAACGTGGCCGAGTTAGCCGTCGGTAATCGGTATTTTCTTTGCTGCCGGTCGAGGGTGACGACAGCCGCGTTGACAGAGAGCGTTCGTCTCGTCTCGTTTCGTTGCCTCCGACAGGGTCTCATTTCTCATTGAAATCTCATTTACTTGGGCGAGTCCTATTCGTTTGCCGTGGATGCGTATGCTTCGTGCGAATCATCGACTTCAATTTTAATATATTATTATGAAAATAATAATGAACACTTTGGCGGCCGCACTGTTTGTTAAAATTTCTTCGCTTGGCGCCGGCACCACTAACTCTGTTACTTCGAATGTCACCACTGTGGTGTCGCCGGCCGTCAGGCAATACTTTGCGAAGGTCACCACTGTGGTGTCGCCGGACGGCATAGTGTTAATATGATTGATTGGAATTTTTGTCATGAAATAATATGTACTGTGATTGATAAGAGACCGCATGACAATTTTATTAAACGCGTAACGAATAAAAAGCGTGCGTTAACAGCAGAAAGCGACTGGGAATCTTTGACAGTAGGTGTTCAATATCTCGACACCCGCCAATTCCCAACAAAAGCAATCCTCGTTCGAGCTTCCCTATTTTAATTGCGACTCCCGTCACAGTGAACGAAGCGCCGAAACAAAGAACGCCGACCGCAAGAAAAACCGTAATGATGATAGTGATTTAACGGCCAGCCCCGTCCAGTCGTTCTGGACAATCAATCTGACCATTTCTCTTTCTCATCCCGCGCTCCCCTTTCGTCCTCCTCAATGCTCCTGCTCACTTCACGCCGCAATTGCCTCGAATTGGGCAGCGTGGCATTGTCCTTCACTTCCTCTCGCTGGCATGTGAATGAAACTGCTTTGATATCCGGGTTAGTCTGTTCATACTTGACGGATTCCAGTGACGATACGTTGAAAACGTCGGTTAAAGTACGTAATAAGATTCTTACATGGTATAAGATAATATACTAATAATCATTGAGGGTGGTAGAGTTGGTGTTGGTATGATATATTAAATTACATAGCAATTTTGACATAGGTCACAAAGTGGTGCTGGTATTAGAGTCGGTGACAGAAATATCGTTGAATAAGGTGTTATCATTGTGACAATGAGTCTGGCTGGTCGAAACGATCTCACTCGCTAAGAATGAACGTATCGCCCCAGCACGCAAATGATACATCTTGATGCGGCAATGAGTTACATAGCTTTAGAAAGTAGTCTCCATATTCCATACAAAGTTACGCTCGTCGAGAGTTAATTAATCCTCGTACATCCTTTGTTACAGCATGCATATTACGTCTACTTTCACGACTATCACTCGACTGTTACAACTGTAAGTAGTGACGCCATTTTTTCTATCTCCTTCTCACCAATATCGATCACGATCCCAACTTTGCTCTTATATTTTCTAATTTCACAAATGTGTCTCATACGTTCAACATTTTTTTAGCATTATCAAATCTGCACTGGATGTAGAAATTCACTTGAAACATTTCTAAGATAGTTTTATCGCATAGTAATAATTTCATCCTTGAAACTTTCGCGTATATAAGTTGCCATTTCACTTTATGCTTGCTTTGTACTTACTCCGTACGTAGAGATATATCTGCCATGAGCCGTCAAAACGTCAAAATATGTTAGCACAGAAAATCACTGTACCTTACAGTCTAATTACATGGAACAACTATGTTCCAATAACACATCTGCGACCCGACAAACCGTTAAAATTCCTCCACCCAGGGCGAGTCTGCCAAATCACACGTTTTCACCGAATTTCTCGATTTCGCCCGACTCAGTCACGCGACGCGAATTTTCTCCGTGCTCCTTGCGCAGTGCGATGCTCACTTAAAATCGAGTTTCGCATCCTAAGGGCGATGCGCATGATCGGCTGGCCAGCATGTCCGTTCACTCTTGCATTCAACCCGTTCCTACATCCGTCATTTTACGTGCACAGTGTCACACATTCATCCCTTCACGATTTCAGTTTGATCGGAGCATGCACGTGCTTGTCACTTTTTCGTCAGCTTCCGTTCGAACGTCTTTATTTCTTATAATTTTATAAAACATTGAACGGAGAGTTCTACGAAAATTGGCATGCACGGGATTCGAGGAAAGAACTGGCGAAGTAATAAGACATTAGGTGGCACGGTGGTAGCAGAAACTGGGTAAGAAACGGGATATGAATATAACTTATTGTTAGAGACAACATATCCTATCTACGATTTTATTTTCCACTCCTTCCGTTTCCGTTTAGAATGAAAGAAATAGAAGAGACGCCGGGATGACACTTGAGAATGAGACGGACGCGTGAGACGGCGTGGCAGAAGAAGACTGGAAATAATAAGGTGGAAGACAGCGTAACGACGTCGTCACTGTCAAAGACGGCGTCGACGATAAGATCCGGTCCCATAATCACCGGGCTCGCAGGATTATTGCGAGGGAAACTCTTCCCGAGAGTGATCGGGCAGCGTGATGAGCTAAATCTGGGTTGGACTACTGTCTTTCTTTCAGACCGGGCGACGTCGTGCGAACGATCGATTCGCCTGATCGGCGGCACGCTTGGACCGGAGAACAGGAAAGTGGATCAGCGGGCAGATTTTGCTCGGAAATCCGATGCCAGACCTGCGAATAGAGAAATTTGCATAGGTACGCTCGTTATTTACGTTGCATTTCTTTCAGTCGACAGAACTAGACAGGAGACGAATTTAGTCACCATTAGTTAATTAAATAAAACATCGATCAAAACACTACGCCAATACAACATTAACATACATAAAAAATATCCCATAAACCTTTAAAAATAACCCATATTTCTTCTGAAGAAATCATCAACCCTCATCCTTCCCGCCCCCACCCGCAACCCGGTTCTCAAGACCGCACGCCTCGCGTCTCATCCGGCGGAACTCTTCGTGCTCTCCACACCCCAACGCCTGGCGACACGACAACGCGAGGAACGCGAGGGACACTTCCTCTCCCGCATCGACGGCCTTCCCCGTTCGCAGCAAACGGCAAGATGTACCGTTCGGCCGACGCCTGACACATATATGAGGGCGCACTGACAATTCGGATCATAGTAGTTACCGCGCGCATATATTGCCGGCCGGCCTGTTCATTTTTCACGGACCGTCGATCTTCCCGGCAACTGAAGCGTGGTCCCCGCGGAGACCCCCTCGCGACTCGGAAACAAGAGCGGATCGGTTAGTTCCCGGTCGTTCGTTGCACCGGTTCGTTCGCTTATTCGTCCGTGCTGTCATACGAATACATTCGAGCACCCGGTTTTTCGAGAACGGTGGCGAGTTTTGGTACGAGGGTGCGGGACGGATCGAGAGAGCTGAGGAGTGTTGGGAGGCTATGCGGCCTTGACGGTACTTCATGGTGGACTTGAAGGTATTTGGGACTGAATTGTGGGGAAGGTGGGATTTAATTGGAAATTTCGTGCGGCGTATCGATTGAATAGTATAGAGATTCGAAGGTGTTTGGTACTGAATTGTGTGGCAGGTGGGATGATATTCTTCATCTGGTGCTGTGTACCAATTGAAAAGTATAGAGAATAGGAGTGGAAAATTGTAGAAACTGAAGCCCCTTTGCATCCTCTGTTAAATAGCGAATAATTTGAAAGCTGAAGAGAAAGGAGTTTCGAATCCCACCGGAAAATTAATGTCCAGCTAATGAATGACATATCAGTTTCTACGTGTTGGATAAAATTTCAAAATCTACACCTCGAATGACACACACGCACCCTGCAAGGACGGATACTCCGTCAACAGCAGATCTTGTCACTCGCCGAATTCGAACTCGCTGATTCTCTGAACGAGGAAGAAAACAAGCGAACTCTCCGATCAAATGCTTCGATCTCACTCTTAATGCGCGGGCTAAAAGATGCGGCCAAGGGTGAGTCTGTTGCTCCTGTCGTTCACTTTGAACTGCCTGATCGGTACGTTGGCGACATCGGAGACGTCGTTGAAGGAGAAGAAAATGGAAAGGAGGGATCATATGGTGCTGAAGAGGGTTCTCAAGGACTCCAAAACGGACTCCAATGCTTTGATGCTGCGCGGTAGCGAGAGTCAGAAGAAGTTGAAGGTCAACAGGCTACCGAGCGACACGGCTTTGGCGAAAATCGATGTGGAAGAACGAGGTGATTTTACGATCATGCATTATAAACGACTTTAGAATTTTTATTTTTTTTTATGATTTTCAACATTTTTCTGTATCTGTTTATTTTACCTCTAATTTTTATTTTTCTTAGATGCAGTAAATTATTAATTGTGAAAATATATAGATTATCTGCAGTTATCCGTAATAATCAAATTGTACACTATCACCAATTAATTCCGAGGTCGCTATAGAAAAATTGTTCCATTTCGTGAAATTTTAACTTGCCGTTACCTTATATTTCGCGAACTAAGAGTTCATTAGTATCGAGTAACCGACTTGATAAACTGTAATCAAGACGAACTTTGTTGCGGATGTTTCGTTGTGGTTGGACGCACACCAAACATACGATCGCACATGAACAGTACGGCGCGGAAATATGTAGAGACAGGCAGGGGTTGAATACCGTTACCGAAATTATTTTCGTCGTTGAACCGTGTCGCTCGTTTTGTTATTTTGTGCTTCTTATGTTACATCGCGCATCTTTACGCGGAAAGTGAGTTGGGTTCCGTTTAAATTAAAGTCTGTGCCGTCGTGCGCGTGTGTGTGGGAAGTGCCACCTGTCCGCGGAAACTCGGATACGGTCGCCATGATTTTATTGGGCATTCGTAATTGTACGGATGAACAAGAAATAATTATAGTAATCGATCTGTACTAGCGAAGGTAGGCTAGTAGTTTAGATCGGAATTCTTTGTCAATTGGTGGGAAATTATTGTAGATTATAAGTTGGAGTAAT
The DNA here is from genome assembly GCA_963942575.1 of Priocnemis perturbator. Lineage (NCBI taxonomy): Eukaryota > Metazoa > Arthropoda > Insecta > Hymenoptera > Pompilidae > Priocnemis > Priocnemis perturbator. The sequence continues at coordinate 3,360,598 of OZ012654.1, forward strand.
GATTATTATTAAAGAGAAAATATATTAGGCGTGGGATGTGCTGAAACAATGATGCATGATGAAAAATATTTAACAATATAATATGATTTTCAGATCGACCACGAAAGCGAAAACGAAGAATGGACCGCGGAATGATGGCGCTTCTGATGGCTTACAAGCTGAAATTCATCGCCCTCATACCGACCATGATGGGAGGCATGGTCCTCTTAGTCTCCACGACTCTCCTCGCAGGCTTCTTCTTTTCTCTCTTTGCAGCTGTTTTAGGCTTGAAAACACATTGAGCAAGAACTCTCGGGAACGATTATTACGACAAACCACTGAAAATTAGGTAACAGGAACTCAAATAAATCAAGACGACAGATTGACCAAACCTACAAAAATCGAAATATATCGGAATCGGAACAAACGAAAGCGATCGAAGATACTGCAACGGAAAGAAGACCAAACGTTCCCCAGACTGGCATATCGAATCCGTGCGTTCGAGCTGGTCGGAACGAATTTCGCGACCGTTTAAGCTCTCATTAGACGCATGCGATGGATAATAATTTGCAATCGGCCACTCTTGCGTAAGACGTTTAGTGCGGCCAGCGGGAGTTTATTGCGCGCTGTAGCGCGCGACCGGTCAGGATCACGGCCGAATTTACGTTTTCTTTCCTCGACCGTGAGTCGACCGAGGAACGAGAAGAAATGTTTCGCGTTCGTTTCTGCCCGCTCGAGTTCCCGTTTGCCGAACGCGTTTAACTTTTGAACTGAATGTATGCGTTACTTTCGTGCGCGCAGTCTGCGTTGAGTTCCATGGAATACAGCGTACGGACGTATGTGCGTTGAGCGAGACGATGCATTTTTTTTTTTTCATTTTTAATGTTGATTGCATGTGATTTCGCTAATCGATAGAGTAGGGTATGTTTGTTTCGTATAAGGTTTTGCTTTCGAATTTGGAAGTCAGATTATTCGCAGAAATCGAAACGTCGAAGACTGCGAGACCGGTGGTTGCGGATTTTAGGGAGGAGACTCGATAGCTATACAATCAAAACTTGCGGGACAGCTAAAAATAGGAAACTTGATAATTACTATAAGTGACGGGACTAATTTTCAATGGTGGTTGTGAACGACCTGAGGACTGTTTAGTATCGTAAGTGTTGGAGGTCGATCTATGAACATGAACTTTAATTATTATAAGTGATTGACAGTATAAAGTAAGCTGTAAATATGGTTTCGATCTATAATGATCTATGGATCTCTCTTCTCGACCATGTACTCTCCTTACACAGGGTTTAAGACGTAATTACTTATTAAACACTAAATCATTATGTATCTCAATAATCATCGATTTCGTGCGAAATCGGAAGGAACCGAAGAAGGATGGACTTTGAATAAATAAGTCGATACAGTTACAATAAATAAATAATTTATTCGTAGACAATGGTTAACATATCGGAATTATGTTACAAGTTCGTGTAAGTGACGCGATTCGATTCTGAAACAAAATGTCACACTTAAAAATTCAAGAACCTCCAAACGAAAATTCCCCCCAAAAAAACAATCACTCATACAATTTCCATACTTCAGTCACAAGCATGAATGGAAAGAAAGAATCCAAGCATCGAATCGCGCGATTAACGATGAACAATAATATTACGTGCGATGTGAATAATTTGTGAACATTTTACATCGCAGCGCCGCCAGCTGTCGGAGCAAAAACGAATCAGCCGAATGAACGTTCACAGCCTCTATCTGATCCCGTTACGAGTTCGCGTGCATGAAACTTACTCGTCACTATTATTTCATCGAATCGGCGGAGCAAGTGGAAAAGGAGCAGAAACAGAAGAGATGGAGGAAAAGGACAGAAAGAGAGAGAGAGGCTGGAAATGAGTAACAGCTGTCGTTAATGTCCCTCGAGACACTCTCATTCAACGCTCCTACTGGTTATACCGTTAATGCCGACACCATCTTCGAGTGTACAAAGGATTTTTTCCCCGTCGGAACGGCGAAAAGAGGACGAAGTCATCAAGGTCCAGAATTTTATGGATCTTTGTGTAGGGCATCGTGGGAAGAGGATTGCAGAGTCTCAGAACGGTGCGGTATTTAATGGGGTCAGTAGATGATGGTCCGTTAATTTTAGGGTTGGGACGCATTGTGCAATTCCATGATTTACTCGTGGTAAAATTTGTGAATTTTTGTTGTATCTGAATACCATGAATATTCTCCGAATGTTTCAGCATTCGACTGCTACGAACATTTAAATATTCGAATGCTACGTGTAAATTTCAGCATTTCAGTCTTTCATGCTCGGACGACTGAAGTTTCAAACATTTTGGTATTCAAATACTATTGTCATACTTAGAATATTTCAGTACTCGAAAGCGACGAATCGCTGTGTGTTTCAGTATTCGAATGCTACTCGAATATAATCATATTCGAATCGACTTCACGTATTTCAGTATTCGAACAATGTTACATCGAATCACATTCGACAAACATTCGAATAACCAAAGTACTAAAACCTTCGAACACCGAAACGAAAAATCGGCTCGCACTCCCAGCCCTAATTACCATACAATACATCTAACATACTTCACAAGCCTACTCCGCTCGCGCGTTACATCTCACGACGCACAAACAGAAACAAGTGCATCGCGTGCATTACTCAACCAGACAATCCCACTCTACTCTACCATACTCGACTCGCCCACCCACTCTCCCCAGCGAACACAACCCGCTCCTAAACACTCCACCCAATCCCCATCCCCCGCAGTGCTAACCTCAAAAATCCGCAAAACTTTCGCCAGGTCCCGGAAGAAAAAAAAAAATCAAAAGCACACCCTCCGACTCTCTACGTTAGAAAGCTAATGCTGCTGATGCGCGTTGTACGCCAAATTCTGCGCGTACTCCCTGTCAGCCTCCGAGATGCCGACGACCGTCTCGACGTCTCCCTTCAAGCTACGATCCCATCCGCCACCGCCACCCTGCTGCCAGCCACCATGCGAGTCGTGGCCCTGCTTCTGACTGAGCAGCTTCTTCAGTCCGATGATGAGCGATAGCACCAGCGCGATCTTGCTAATGATCAAGGCCTTCCCAGCCAACAGGAAGAGCACTCCCATGGCGATCGGGACGAGCGCGGCCATCTTCATGGCCATCCCCATCATCATCATGCCCATCATCTTCTTCATCTTTCCCCTGCCCTCCTCCAGACTCCGCTTCAAGTCCGTCGTGCTGGTTTTCGGCAGCCGGATCTGCACGTTGAAGCTGTTCATCAGCGACGAGACTCGGTCGAACAGGATCTCATTCAAGACCTCGTCTTTAGACGACGCCGCCGTTCTGCCCAGCGTCGTCTCGACGTCGATCTTCGAGGCGTCCGTCTCCGCGTGCGCGATCTTTATCAGCTCCAGGTTCTCGGCGATCGGCAGGCTCTGAATACGGCCGAGTCGCTCGAAGAAGGCGATCGCTTTCTTTTTTAAGCACGGAGAGACCGCGATGTTCCGATGCTGGCAGTCCTCGTAGACGCGGTACAAGGCGCGATATCCGCGCTCGAAGAAGCCGTTGTCCTCGCCCGCCGAAGAGACCATCGCCGCGGACGCCGACACGACCAAGAAGATCAGGGCGACCTTGCCGGGAGCCATTTTGGAACTTTTCGAAAGTTCGAGAATAAGACCCTGAGGACTGCGTTCCTCGAAATTCGCCTTCTTCGCCGATTGTTCTGAATTATCCGGGGATTTTGAGCTCGAAGGTTCTTCTTCACTTGCGTTCTTTGATAAAAGCTTCCCTCTGAGTCGCACAGAAACTCGCGCACGCCTTTCCTTATCACTTCGCAAGCGAGTCGCGCTGCACACTCGGCAAGTTGCACTCTCGTTGAGCGACGCTGAACGACCCGGGAGCCCGGAGGATCCTCGACTAGAGAGAACTGGCGTCAGGACGAGGTCTCGGGGCCGATATATACCATCAGCAAGGTGGCATCCTTGGTAAAAGGGGCTGAGCTGGCTCCCACGTCCGGCGAAACGTGCCGAAGCACGTGACGACGTGTGCTCGTCGTTAACTCTCTTTGTATGGGTCGTTCTCTATGAGACGATGTACTCAGTGTTCAATATGTACGTGAAGGCGGCTGCGTGTGTATGGTGGGAGATTCGGTTGGGACTGTGTGAGCGGTTTTATGGAGGTTGATGTTGTGTGTGAGAATGAAACGTTGGAATATGTGTGCGCGTGTGTATGTTGGAGGATTCAAGTGGCATTACCTGGTGTGTTAGTGGATTTTGTGGACTGCAGTTTGTGGGAGTAGGGAATGTTCGGAGGTACATCGGTGTGTGTGTGGGTGGACTTTGGGAGATTCGAGTGGATTCGTGTGTGTGGTTGAAATATTTGCGAGGGTCAATTTTGGGGGACTCAGGTGGAATTATTGGGTGATGTGTATTTGTGGAGGTTGTTATGTGTATTTATGTATGGTAATAGGAATCGAAAGCTTCAGTATGAAATATCGTGCGAGCACATTTATAGTAGCAGCACTATGTATGACATTGAAATATCTGTACATAAATCTATGTAAGTGAAGTATGAGGTTCAGTATAAATCGCTGTATGAGTTTCTATGGTCCATAGAACCAGTGTGAAAAATGAATGAATACGTATGCACGTACCTACAAGGTGTGATCAAAATAACGCAACTCTCCTAAGTACAATATGAAACACACTAGACAATATCGTGTTCCTATTTCAAAAAACAAATACAAATCAAACACTGATCCACATCTAAAACAGTGATCATAAAAGCCCCCATACAAAAATTACAAAAATATTTCCACACACATCTAAATCGATCTTCTTTCCTTCATCTCTTTTATTCACACCTCCTGAAAAAATGTCTTCCTAAAAACGCATCATTCGCAAATTCGCGCAGCATCATCGCTCGCTGATCGCGACTTCCGCGACACTCTGTACGTACCCACACCGTCATTACTCCGTGCCCAGCCTCATGCATACGGGCCTCGCGCGCGTGTTGGTATAAACCGCGGGCTTTTATGTACGAGTATATCACCCTCCTTTCTTGCTCGTCTTCCACCGTTCGCCTTCCCCCCACTCGGCCTCTCTTCCAGCCAAGATTCACATGGCTTGTGACCCTTACTGACACAGAGACCCACTGAGAAGCCGCGAGATCGAGGCATCGACAAACGTCCATGGGTCGTTCATTAAATTTCGCTGCCGCCGCTTCCAGCTTCGCGCCGCCGGCCTGTTCTTCTTCCTTGTCTCTCCCTCATTCGCTTCTGTCGCGGCACTTTGCGCAGCAGAGTATCTGGCGGGTGAGAATTCCGGATAACCTGTTGCTCGTCATCAGCGGGGGAGCATTTTAATGGACGTGAATCTTCGTGCGATTAGCGTGGATGAAAGTTCGGCCGCTGGGGAGGATATTGAAAGTTGGCGGAATTTAGGTGCTTGTTCGAAGAATTCGATAATGATGCAGGTGCTAGTTTGGGAGGGTTTTATGTGGGACGATGGATGGTGGGGAGTGATTGAAAATTAAGTAAGCGCGTCAATATTATTTTAATGAACTAAAATGAGACACATTCGCAAGATTAAGAACAAAGAGAAAAGGTCTGATGAAAGATGAAAAATAGTTTCGAAAGAAGCAGTGGGACTGTACAACAGGCGCAAAGTGGATAGAATGAGAAAGAGATGCAGCTTCATGACGAGTTCTGCGATAGAAGTGGGGAAAGGACGCCATTTCTACTGCTGGCACCGTGACCTTCCTGACCCCGAGTACTATGCGAAGGAACTAGTTTTAGGTCGCGCACTTGCCTTGTCCTTCCTCCTCGCCCCTGTCCGAGGGTGAGGCGACTTCTATTAGCGATCTACTTTCCTTTAACTCAACGACTCCGGCCAACAACAACAGGCCACTCGTAATTTCGCCGGCGTCGATATGCCAATTGGTGCATACTCTCGATCGCGGACGTTCGCGGAAAACAATGTTTTTCCTTCCTCGAAACCTTCCTGAACAATCCTTTATTTCTCTCCAAGTCACGTTCTACTTTCTCGGCCGAAATTTTTCACCCCTACCGATCGGCCGCTAATTAACACTTACTTAATTGCGATTAATTTCGTGTACGCGTGCCGTAACGAGAGATCGCAGTTATGTGGGGGAGCATGGGTTTTTTATTGTGCCGTCGGATTTTCGTGATGGAATGCGGGACGAGACGATTTAAACTGCGTGGCCTATTTTATTTTTGCATTTTTATGAATATTGTTAGCGAATGAGTGAACAGTAAGAAAATGTTGAAGATTAAGAAACGTATCTACTTCGTGAGAGAACGATTCAATAGGTACGATGTTTTTCGTGGGAGAAATAACGGTGGTGGAGGTCGAGAATATATATCAATGAATTGATTTGCGGATAGGACAATGGAGATAATTAACAGGTAATTATTGATAATTTGATGGGTGGTTAAATATATTTTATATAACCCAAATTTTGTTTCGATCTATATTTACTTATGTCGTGTTTAATTGGATCTAACTGTATGCAGCTATACCGAAAATGTATGCAAATTAGTTGAACCACTGGTGAACTCGAGGGAATTAAGTTGTAATTATGTGTAATTTTCGCGGACACTCTCAATCCGGAAGAATGTAATTATCTAACGCGCGTGGCATTGTGTCTCACTGTAATTCCGTACCGGAAGAGGTGACCTTTTACTGGATTGAAATACATTCACACATCCAGTGGCAATTAATTGCGTCAACGTCTTTGTTAACAATGAGCTCCTACCACTGACGTCCTACCATTTCCTCTAATCTTGATATTGTTTAATACGATGAACATGATAATCGATACAATTATGTGAATCGATACTGTTACATGAATTCCTTCATAAACGTCAATTACTGTAACATTTCCGAATCCGAAAACACCGATCATTACATCACATTCCATGGTAATCATTCGCGTAGAACACATCCCATACTCCCGCATGCAACATACATTCCAAAATAACATATAACTACCTCCACTCCATTACAAGCACTGCAGATTACAGAACATCGTGCGTCTCAACATCAATTTCCACGTCATTACGAACGCATCAATCGTTCCATCCCATTCCATCGTAATCATACAAGTATGTACAAAAACACATCCCACGTCGCATACTGTCCCAGAACATTTCCCTACCGGAACAACGTCCAACCTCGTTCAAGTGAAAACCCTCGAACGCAAGGCTTACCCACACGCGCGCAGACGTCTATCTCCACATACTCCGGCACCGAGAAGCGAGCTTCTCTCGTGCCCAATCTCGACGGTATGTCACGGCTCGAGATGTGCGAACTAACGTGTGCCTGCGCACGGTCGATCGAGGTTAAGGCGCATCTCTAATGCGACAAGCGATGCATCCTCCGCAAAACCTACTTCTGCCTTCATTCTGCTTCCCCCAGTCACTCCTCTCCATCCCTCTTTCCGTACTTCTCATTCCGTCTCTTACAATCACCTGTCTCTCTCTTCCTCTCACTCCAAACTCCTCTCGTTCTCTCATTCAGTATTTCCCTCCTCGTCTCATTCTACGCTATATTTCTCTCGTTCTCTCATTCAGTATTTCTCTCCTCGTCTCATTCTACGCTATATTTCTCTCGTTCTCTCATTCGGTATTTCTCTTCTCATCTCATTCTACGCTATATTCCTCTCGTTCTCTCATTCTGAATTTTGTCTTCTTCTCTGTTTGTCTCATTCTAGATTTCTCACTTACCCTCGTCGTCTCTCCTTCTCTTCCTTTCTTCCTCTCTCGATCCTTAACACTTCCTCTCCGCCGCTGGGATTATCCCATGCCGACTATGCTCCGCGGCTTTAACAGTATTAGAGCTCGTGCCACATTCTGCGCGCAATTATTCTTCTCACGAGCGCGAGAAACGGACTTCGGAGGGACTGCGGATCGGCAGGGGGATTGACTAAGTAAGCGATTATGGGCAACGATATGGGTAATGATACGAGGTCTAACGAGCCGGGGTGCAATTAGAGGTGTACTGATGATGCCGGTGATGGACGGAAAGGTGTTAGGTCGGAGAAGATTGTTTGCTTGAGTACAGAGGGGTTGGGAGGGTGGATTGAATGGAGCGAGAGGAATTAAAGTAATTGAAAGAATTGAAATAGTGGTCAAATGTTGTTGCTGCGCACAACGTTCGCGTGAATCATGAGCAATCTCATCCGGCGTTCTAATCGGAAAGGTACGGTGGACGCGGAAATAGATGACATAATCCGAACAACGGAATCGAATGAGAGTTGGTCATGGTCTGTAAGAGGAGTGAAAATATTAATTACAGGAATTATATAAGTGACGAGAATCAAAAACGAGAAAGAAAACAAGAGCAAGAAGAACGAGTAGGAAGCAGTCGGCGTAAATGACGGTCTTTCGTTTTCTTGTGTACCTGTTAAACGAGATGCATCCACACATTTAATGCCGCGGCGCCGTTTTTTTTTTCCTTTCCTTTATATGCTTTATGAGTAACTGTTCTTCATCGTCTGGAAAAGTAAGACGTAATAACAAAGCGTAACTATAAGAGCAGATGTAGGATAGAGCTGCTTTAATATCGCGAATCGTAGCTGAGGCATTAATTAAACAATGCTTGCCGTTTCTAAGCATACTTCATCGTCTTTCTTCAACATCTTTATTTCAACTACAGAAAGCAAATATTTTCCATTATCCATATTTTCACTCGGATAACAATCTGTTAAACACATATTTATTTTCATTCCGATTTCATGAGAGCACTTATATGCAGACAGTCCGACAAATTATGTATACGCAGAGGACGAAACGACCGCAGAAAATCCCGTCAATTTCTCCGCCGGCCCTCATTAAGTTTCCTTCTCAGAACCACTTACGCACTGCAGCGAACGAGATTCAACGTTCAACGACACCTTCGCTCCCACGTTGAACCTTATCACTCGGTCTCGATCAAGCGAAAGGTGTCACACCATAACGCACGCCGCTCCGTCTTACATAACAAAAGCCGGCCGCGCGCACATCAGCAGCCGAGATCGAATTTCCGGTGGCGTCGGGAAGAAAGTGAGGCAATAGGTTAAACGCGGAAGCCGGCAGATATTTCCCAGGCGACGCTGATAAGAAAAACGGACGTTCGCCCCCTCCAGACGCTTCCATTTCTTTGATCCAGGTCAGCGATCCGCAACAGATGGCCGTCGGAGCGCATTCAAAAGGTTCCGACCTCGGTCTCGTTGGCTCATTACGGATGTCGGATGAGCTCGTTCTCGCGACGACGATATAGTAATTTCAGCGGTGAGTTAGAGAGTGACGGACGCGAGATACTGGAGGCAAGCGAGCCAGTGAGAATAGTTTCACTTTATTTCAGGTTAAAGCGGGTTAAGAGCGATACGCGGTCGCTGTGTGCGATGTATCGTTGCGGGCAAGTTTCGCATGGATTTGATTGCTCAGGTGTGCTTGGGTTCGTGAAAACGGGTGAAGTCGTAGATTGCGAGTCGGGAAAACTAAGATGTTGTTTCGGAAAAGTTGGATGTACGACGAAGAACGATTCCTAGGAAAATATTGAAGTCTCTAAGCCCTACGCACGAAATGCGGTCGACGTTTCTTGTACAAGCGTTGTTAACGTTGAAGTCTCTGCTCTGCGAGCCTAATGCGTATACGGTCAACCTTTCTTATGCAGGCGTTGAAGTCTGCAGTCATTCCTTGTGCACGAAGCGCACTCAAGGCTTCCAACGCAAGCATCGAAGTCTCTGGTCAAGTGCTATGCATGAAGTACAGTTCATTCACTCGTGTTATTTTAATATTTATGTGAATTCCGAGATCTCTCTGGGTGATTTAGGTAAAATGAAGTGTTAAACGTCGTCACCATGCGTGATCGGAATCCGGAACGTGACTATTCCTGGAGTCTCGTTGAATGCCTCGCATCATTGTAAAGGTAAAATTCGTTCCGCGGGACAGGCGGCTTTAATTCGCGGCGTTGAAGAATGTATTCTCGCTATTAGCGCGCTTAATTTACAAGCGAGCGAAAGAGGCGCGCGGAAGGAAGGAGAGAAATAAATTTTCGTGGTAAACACTGCCGGCTTTTATCGTTGCAATGAAAGAGAACGACGGGTTAAAGCGGGGGTCGTTCTTTAATATCGAAACGGTACTTTGATGCACAGCACATTTCCTCCAACTGCGGAATTCGTTTAAACTCCAACTGCGTATCGAGATGCTCAAATTATCGCGGTTCTTCAATCGTGTCCGTTAAATTTTACTACTCTCCCTTCATTTAAAGTTTCTCTGCCGTAATTACGAATCAACCAACGTGCGTCAGTGACTTCAAATCGCTAACTTTTTCAAAAGATACTGTTTTTACCGTACACGCCGACTGCACTCTGCAAGGTGAGATGATTAACATTAGACGTCATAATACCTGTCACCATTTTGTGTTATGTTGAATCAATTTAACATAGTTCATATAATGTAGGCCCGCTTATTTCTTTGGCACGTTGTCCGTTCAATTATTTATTTAAATTTTAAAACCAATTCAATTAATTTCGATCGCATCCTGTTCGATGTGTGCGCTGAGAAAATAATGACGGCGCTCTCTAAAGAAAATCCTCGAGGGGATACCTTGACACGTGTAACCTGTAGCCTTCGCAGCCTGTAACCCTGCATACCACGTGAAATCATGAATCGAGGATGCGCGATCGGCCCAGTGGCACACAAAGCGGCACCATGAAAAATCGCAGTTTTTAGGCCTGATTCTCCACTTACCGGCGTATAAGGATTGTGGGAGGTGGACGGCGACGGTCATATGTGCGAGCAGACTCCGAACGGAATGTATTCAGACGCAGGCAAGCGAATCATCAATAATCTTATTATTTACTTATTTATTCAATTACAAAGTATAAAACATTATGATATATTAAATGCAGAAATTATTTTTTGTTGTTACTAACGCTGTACTGTCGAATGTCGAGCTGGATTCGATATTTAATATAAATATATTCTAAGAAATATTCGTTATATTGCCTAGATATTGAAATATAGAAAATTCTCATATTTGAAATATTATTACAACGTATGGATTTTTTAGTGCACAGATTCTTAGGTGCGGTTCTATTGTGTCTCGTGAATAAATTAGTCAAACAAGCTAACTGAATATGAAAAGCACGTATGAAATGAAAGCTGTAAGGAAAAGCGTGAAGCATATTGATTAAAACTTTTCGTGCCGCAGTCTCTAATAATTAATTAGACCCTGATTTCGCTAACAATATCTTTCTCGCCGTTAACAACGGGTTAGCACTTTTTTTCATGCTCTGATTTTAATCAGACTTAGTGAAAGGATTGACAGCTTGGTCGTCGAGTTAGGCGCGATAAACATTGCCCTACGCTGCTTTCTACTTCCTGATGATGTGCAACCTGCATGTTAGCGCACATTTTCAGGGCTGGTTCGCATAATTATATGAGTTCCACGACAAAGCCTGCTTGGTAAATGTATTCATGGTCTACTGTGAAGATGTGTTCGTTACCATGTGGATATAAAAGGACTTAAGCGCATTTAGGTAAGCGACACTTATGTTATCCGGCTAACATTCTGTAATTTATCGTTTACGGTCGTTGAGCATGTTGTGAAATTTTATACCATCCCAATCTTTGAACACATCCTATTAAAAAAATTTCCTATTAAAAAACTTTCCAACATTTTCCAAAATTCCAACTTGAAAGAAACCAGATCTTCGACAGCCAACAAAAAAAAAACGTCCAATTCGACTCGAAACAAATCAGATCATTTCGTCTCAAACCTCCCTTAAATCAATCAATCCTCACCACACCCCACATAAACCTCGTCGCAACCTCCACACCCACAACACCGTCCCGCAAAACACCAAACTCGCCAATTGCCATCTACCCGAAAGCGGGCCTTCAGCCGACACTCCCATTCCGTCAACGCCGTGCCGCACGCAGCAGACGTCCCTTATAGAATCGAGGGCTCGCCGTAGGTCGCTCCTCGATTTGCTCCCGAGCAGCACAGCACAGAACACGCATCTCCCACATGCGCGCGATCTCGCCGTAAACGGAATAATTTTACGCGCATTCACGCTCTGTATGCCGTAACGCCGAGCGCGCGTCGGCAATTAATGCCTCGCGCCTATAAAAATGACCTGGCAATGGTGGCCGTTCAGTTCACGTCGAACATGCTTCGACGAACGCTCGTACCGCTCGCGTTGCTCGCGCTAGCTGCGTCGCTCGCGGACTCGCGGGTCGCGGCCGACCCGGTGCGACCCGCGGACTGTGCTCGCGACGATCGAGGGTGTCGGTACTCACGCCTCAAGCCGAGCGAGAAGAACAGCGAAGGCTCGCAGACATGGCCCGCGGACGAGGATCGACGAACGGAGAGCGGAAGTTCGGCGGTTAAGTTGAAGGTGGACGGGACGGGCAAGGGCAAAGATTTTCGGGGTGCGTTTATCGGCAGGATTGGCGAGCAGAGGGAGTCGGGTAGGAGGATGGAAAATGGCAAGATTGGGAGGAGGTACTTCGAGAGCTATCAGACCGCCACGGAGACGAGTTTGGAGAGTGTGGGGAAGGCGAGGAAGGGGAGGATGGAGTTGATAAGGAATGTTGGGGGTGTCATTGAGACGGATCGGCTGAACGTTGGAATGAACTCGACGGGATCGAGGATGTCGAGGAATATTGGAGGCTTGAGTAAGGGACACGGGCGGAGAGGGGGGGAAGGGGCGAATGTGAGGAGTTCGAGGCTGACGTTCAATTTGGGGAGAATTATGAAGGGGGTGCAGCGGTACTTTAATGAGAGCGACTTTGCGAGGCAGAGTGCTGGTGGGAATGGCACCGGATTGACCGGTGGATTCTTCGACGGTCTTCAGCCGAACTCTACGGAAGGTGAGGATCGGTGATTTTGAATATTTTTGATACGTTCTGGAATTCGACGAAGCATTGAGTATCGAAACTAACGACTTAGTAGATCGTGGAATTATTCTGTGAACTGGGTCGGAAATTTTGTGCGCGGTTTTAGAACAGCTTTCTCAGTGTATGCATACAGAATTTTGCAGGTTTGTAATATTAACTGTTGGTATATGCCTATACAATATGGGTAATCGGATATATAACACAATAAATTCATTAAAAATTGTAACATTTTACCATACTTCACAGTTTTCAAACTTCATTCGGAACTTATCCCGAAGAATCCTAATACATGATCATAGTACAAATTGTACAAAATATTGGGTTTTCAGTCTCGGCACGAAAGAAGAAGGGTAAAGGATACGGGAAGATTCTTCTGTACATGTTCGCCGCCATGAAGGCGTTGATGCTCTACGCGATGGTACACGCGATTGGCGCAGTGGCTGGAAAAGCTTTGATCGTGGCAAAAGTTGCCCTCGCAGTTGCCGTTGCGGTTGCACTCAAAAAATCGTCGGGTAAGTAATGAGTCGAACTTAACGAATTTTTTCTTCAAGGTATATGCACGATCGCATATCTTGTGGTGGAATTTGCCGTACATGGTGAATTAGGACATATGGGAGATGATTGATCGTCATGGATCTGAGTAAGATGCATTGTACAGAAATTACCTTAGGTATATGAAATCAGATATTAGAAATCTTGGTGACGCACGATTACATATTTTACCAAAGTACAAACACAGTACATTACACATAATTATTACCCAATAAAAGAAATGACAGACTTGCCACGATACTGATGTAAACTTGTTTCTGTTTTATTCCAGAACACAGCGACAATGCTTCTAAATAGACTACCCCTCTAACTACGGTTAAATCGTAACTCAAAACGGAGTATAACTTATATACGGTATATAAGTGAAATTTTTATCAAACTCACATAGTTTTCATTTTCATTGCGAGAGCACAATGGCAGCAGGCTTTTCATCTATCAATTATATACAGTATATAAGAGACATTCTCGCGTTAACCTCACACAATTTTTCTGCAAACACATTCATTTTTCATTTCTTCACCCTCTTCATATTTTTTCTTTAAACATATTCATTCTTCAATCCACTTTTTTCTCTGCTTGTTTACTTTTTTCCTTTACTATCGTATACGATAGGCTCAGGCCCGCGCATACAATAGAAACACAAATAGATCAAAATAAAATCTCTGTCTCACTCCAAACACATTTATTCGTCACTGAATTCTCCATTTGTTTCACTTTAAATACACATTCACTGATCTATCCGCGTCCATCTCATTGTCAGTTTTCCTTCTAAGCGTTCTCCGCTCACGTCAGTCGAGTTCGTACACAAATATCTGGACCACAGCTGCGCAGCGAAATTGTCGACCAAACTGACACGCCCTGTCGTTTGCGTTTCAGAGCACACCGACAAAACGTCGTACGAAATAGTGAAGCATCCGCAGCACAGCTACGTTCAGACGCACAGCTCGAGCGTCGATTACGATCATCACGGATACGGGGAAAGTGGTTATGGCAGTAACCGACGGCACAGACGCCGGAGGCGCCGGTAGAACGTCGTAACTCCTGACCTAGAGATTAGATTCGACGCGAAAAAGTAGCGAGAGCCAAAGTTCACCGAGCGATCGTCAGGTCGTCTCACGAGTTCGGCGTGTTTCACGTTCATCAGTCGCGCATCTATTTTCTGTCCTTTCATGAGTCATTCCTGATGTTACCATGTGTCATTGCACATTCATCTCATTCTGTGTCGCTTTGCACGCTGATTAGTATCTACGTTCTTCAATATGTTACATCATGTCATGTCGCGTAATTTATTGTCGGCTACTTTATGTTTTTGGATTAATGTGGAATATGAGAGAGACATGGCGAGGTGGATGTCGGAATTTGCGAGAGACTGAGTACTGAAGTTCTGGACTTAAGATACAGTCTCGATGTCTCTTTCTGTTTATTTACACTTTATGTGTTTCTGCATTATTATTGTTATATCATTTCATGTCATGTTATGTAATTTCGTGTTCGTAACTTCGGGTTACGCTGAGATAGAAAACGAGAACGAGAGTGAGAGAAAAATTGTGGCATTTTTCTGAATTTATTATACTTGCAACCATTCCGTACCATTCATGCAATTTTATCATTTTGGCATCGATTTATGTAAATTTACATTATGTTACGTGAATTACCAAAGAAACATAAATTTTATTATACGGTACCAAAAGAGAAGAATAGATATGAAATTTTACCATTGTTGTAGAATGTTTAGTCCTGAAATAACAAAATAATTTTCTTATTACATCTTCAATAATCACATACGCCTTCTTCTGTCCACAATTCCAGATTTCATCGCATGTCATATAATATTGTAACAATTGTGTTTCATCATCTAGTCCATCAGTAGTTTGTTGCTCATAAATGACTTTCATGTGTCTGGTTATGTTAATGCATATATTACCATTTGTTTGTGAAATGTTTTCTTGTGTTCAATAAATTATGTTTTGTTCAGGAGTTTCTTTAGTTATTAGCAACAACTTTCATTCATATAATGTGCATTGCCAATAAATCATCATGATTAGTCAACAGAGAACTTTTATATTGCATTTGTCATAAATGTCTTTAATCTTACAAAATATTGTGAAAAAAACAAGAGAAGTTTACGATACTTGTTTATTAACACATTCGCATGCTGTTTTACAAATATCAGTAAAGAATAGAAAATCATATGTATATATATATATATATATAAAGTATAAAAACAACGTCCACGCTTTGCGACATATAATTATCCTCGTTCTCTCCTATCTGCTTCGATAAATTACAAATTAAATAAAACGAATAAATAAATAAATACATAACAATCGTAATAAATAACACCCAACTGTATCTAGCCTTCCGTTACATGAGCTCGAAAATCGTAAAACTGCAATGTTCGCAATCTTATTGCAAAATCGTGATCGAAGCTCGCGAATTAATAACAATAAAAATGGAAACTGTCCAGTTTTGCATTCGGTCAAATTTTTCCTCTATCAATTAATGTATTCGCCGCGAAACATATAATTGCACTGAAATCATCTTAACGTTATATTCCAAACGAATTGACTCGAATCAATACTCAGCAGTAAGAATGAATCCTTAAGTGTTACGTTTGTACCCATTTAATGCGTTAACCCTTCAATTGCGAACGTCTTATGTACACATCCGAAGAAAACTTTCGATTTCTGTACAAGCAGCACGACATTCATTAACGGGAAGAAAATAAAGATATCGACTTTAATCTGTGAGCAGTTGTTAAGTGGGTTTAGTATCTTAGAAAAACCACATACCATCATCAGCATTACAAAATACTTCAATAAAATAAATGCTCGTCTCTACAAAAATAATGAACAACTGATCTCAAAGTAATTGATTCATCGACTGTACTCTATTCAAACTCTCTAAAAATAATTTCGAAACCATGAACCAATAATCGATCCAACAAAAATAAAAACAGCAAAAAACACGTCACGCTTTTCTACGATGAGAGCTATACGCCAAACACTACAAAGATGTCTTCGGATCAATATTAAAGTAATTGTATTAGAAACACTTGAACGGTGCGAATACTGCGAAAGTGGCTCCGTATCGGTGTCAAAGCGTTCGAACAACAAGTAGCGTTAAAAAAATATTCGGAATGAGTCTACGGAAACTGCCGGTTCCGATCGAACGGCGTCGCAGCTGAAGGGTTAACAGAGCAATACGCGCGCGTTCTGGCTTGAGTCTCAAGTGGGCGGCACCGCCTCCATCGCCCTTTGCCATCCGCCGCCGTATCCACCCCCGTAGCCGCCGCCATGATGCTCCGACGCCGTGGCGTAGATCACTTCGTGACCGCCGCCGCCGCCGCCGTTAGAGACCAGCTTCTTCAACCCGATTATCGCGCTCATCACGAGGGCGATTTTCGCCGTCAACAAAGCCGTGCCGGCGAGGAAAGCGATCTTTCCGTACGCCAACTGCGCCATCATCCCTAAAAGATGAATTAAAATTTCAGAGAGGGGGCGAAAAAAGTTGTGAGGAATTTACTGGTATGGGTCATTCTAACACATTGCGTACCGCTCACGAGTTTTCTCGTGTTTCGCGCGCCATCCGTTAAGGACCGCTCACGAGTTTTCTCGTGTTTCGCGAGCCATTTGATGATTTAAGTAACGTGCAGTTTGCCCGAAAACGTGTGGTCCCACGCGTATGTGTTACAGATTTCTTTGCGGTCCTTAATGTGTTAAGAACCGCTCGTGAGTTTTCTCTGTTTTTCACCCGCCATCTGATGATTTAAAACATTCAAGTAACGTGCAGTTTGCCCAAAAACGTGCGGTCCCAGGCGTAGGTCTTAGAGATTTCTGTGCGGTACGCAATGTGTTAATATTGTCGGTGATTCGCGTGTACGTTGTGAGAATGCAACGTTTATGATTTTTGCGAGAAATCATTATTATGTGGGACGTCTGATTTGGAATAGACATTTTTATAAGGTCCTCCGTAATTTATGTTATTATTTAGCACTCTTTAATGTGTTCTATTTAAATGCGACAGCTTAACGTGATACTCGGGGTCTGTTTGTTTAAATTATCATTTTGTTATGGCGTTCTTGGTGTTTATTGTATGAAGCTGCTTGGCAATGCGTGCAGCGTGTAATTGTTGGAAATTTGTGCAGACTCGTATACGTATGGTACGTGTTCGAAGTAGAATATTGTCCAGCATTGCGGCGAACCGCGGAGTCGCCACGCGCGGAAATGCAACCACGCGGATAGTTTCCCGTAATAACTAAAATCGGACGCTATCGTATTGGGACCGTGAAGCAAAGCGATCCTTATTCGCGATCGTGCAACGTGTTAACGGTGCGTTTTATCGGTGAATTGAAATTTACCTGCCATTGCCACTCCAGCGAGTAGCATTCCACCGTATCCTTTGTCCTTCTTCTTTCGACCTGCAATAAACGGGAAGTTACAAATCGTCACAATGTAAAGCGCGGACAAAGATCTTGGCAGCGAAAAGATGTATAATAATTCAAGGAATAAAACATGACTCCTGTACTTCACATTTTTCACAACTGTCGACAATGTACGTTTGTCTAAAATTGCTGTATTAGAAATAGAGAATTAATTTAGCATACGTGTTTCAAATTTAAACATTTAATTCTCCATAAATCTCTGTTCTGTCCTAATATATACCAGACGAAACAAAATTCACTTACAGACAGAAGAAACGAAAAATCACATTTCACTCAAAGAACGCGATAAATCCGACCTCACGTAATCGAAGCAAATAAATCTGAATTCCCACCTTCGAACGTGTCGCCAGGAATGGTCAGCCGCACGCTCCTCGACGACAGATACTCATGAAACTTCCTGTCAAGCTGCTCGTCCAAGCTCCTCTCCGTCACATTCGTATTCGACCCATCATCGGATCGGCCCTTGGCAAGGGCCGCCGGGTCCTTGGCGATGGAAAGAAAATCGTTGAGAACATAAACCGAGTCGTCCTTGATCGCCGAATCCAAGATGTCGAGCGCTCTCCTCTTCAAGCAATCGAACGTATTCTTCTCCGTGGTGCACCGTTCGAAGAAACCAGCGAACTCGCTCTTGCCCTGAACCGACACGAGCAGCGTCGGCAGGCAGACGAAGAGCGCGAAGAACCTCAGCGACCTTATCCTCGTCATGTTCGACAAAAATACTCCCTCGACAACCGACGATTCTACCAAAAATATCAAAATTCACTCACGCGACGGTACGTTATCGACACGCGCTGCAACGTGCGATTTACAATAATATAGTCTCCTTCAACTTGGCTCTGTGAGAAGGCTCCTGGAGCCCAGGGAGTGGAAGTAGAAATTGCCGTGGAACGCGGCCGGCGGACTAATCGAGATAACGTTCGCCGGTCTTATATACGCTGCGTTTTATATATCGGGGCGAGGTGTACTCGGATCGACCAATCCGGCGCGTTACATTTTTGCGATACGCGCGCTCCGGCACCTGATCCACGCGCTGTTTAACGCCTCCCTCTTTTGCCCGGGGAGGAGAGCCACCTGCTGAACCAAAACAATGTCGTACAGCCCCGTAGGCAAGTATCCCTCTGACCCGTTTGTTTAACGAGCCGCGAACCCGCGCGCGGAGGAGGATGCCGAGTCGAGTCTAAACGGTCTCAGGGCCGCTCCTGCTCTTCCTGCCCGCGACGTCCTTTCCGCGATGGAACGAAGCTGCGGAACGGTCACTCTCCTGCCGCGCGCGCACGATTTTTCGTTTCTGTTTCTTGGAACGAGGTTGTTTTTTGCTTGTTTCTATTGTTGCGCCGTGGAATTTTTCATGGATTTTTGGGGCTATTTTTTTGATGACTTGAAGCTCTGGTTTTTGTTTTGTAAGGTGTTCGGTGTAGATGTTGTGAGGATTTTCAAATTTTATTTTGTAACGATATAAAGCTGCGGAAGTTTTCTTACAAGTTGGACAATATGCATGTTTTGAAGATTTTTCAAGTTTATTTCTGATAGCAGAATTAATTGTTCCAAGTTAAAGTTAATTCTTACACGAAATTGACTCTCGTACAGCCTGTGTATAATATAAATATTGAATTCATATATTTTTATCTTGTTACAATAATAATACCATGTTTAAATGCCCGCTTATTTTTGAGTCCGATGCATTCTACGCATCAACAAATTCATATTTCACTTCCATCTCCATCTATTTTCAATTTTCGATTTTCACCGAGCTGTCGAAGTTTCTCTTTTACGTTCACTTGAAATGCGGCGAAGGACAGTCCGGTCTGAATGCAATGGTGAACGTGCCGGGAAACGTTCGTGGGCGTTCGTTATCACGCTCGCTTATTATGCTCCTGTTTCTAACTTCTTTTTTCCACGAAGCCGTCATTACTATCCGCGAGTACGTAATTTCGTTGAAAGCTCGAATCAACCATGCGCTAGGAAAATCTCATAATGAGCCTGAAAACACACACAGCACTCCCAATTTAACGCCTCTCAGTCACCCACCTTTTTTCCACATCACTTCTGACGCTTTTGTCCAACGAAGAAAAAACATCGTCTTGTTAATCCTAGAAATTCAGTTAGCTCCAACGATTAATTCGACTTTTCGTGTTGCTGCGTCCTACATTTGACTCATTCCCTCAACTTGACGCCCCCTGCGATCCTATCGCAGCCTCCGCAATGCTCAATTTAGTTTCTTTTTCCGCTTTCATGCCGACTTCCGTCTTATTCGCGGATTTTTAAGGCGCGTAATTTGTTTCTTTCTGTCCGTCTCATCGTGTGTGTGTGTGTTTTTTTCCTCGCGAGCCGATCCGTTTCACGGGTACAATAGCCGCTATGCTTGACGCTTTTTAATACGCGCGCATGACGTCCAGCAGTACGGTGTGAGCGTGTGGGCTGGAATCGGGCCACGGCATTAATTGGAGCCGCGTTTGGTCCTGGATAAAATTCGGTTAAAGTCGTAAAAGTAAATTGCAACGCGATAGTTCCGTTCGCCGGGCACGTAACGAGACACATTACGGCATGCGATTTATCTATAACGTACGGACTAACGAGTAGTAAAACGAGACTACGCTGCATCTGATAAAGTTCAATGCAACGAGTTCGCCCGTAAACGTAAACGCCCGTAATCTTCCGTTGACGAAGGTAACATTGCATAAAATGACAGTCGCGACGACGATAGTAATTATCGCGGATGGTACCTGCTGGGAGAAACGTAATGATGAGGTGACTTTGTCATTATTATCTTTACGAAGCGGAAAGCATATTTCAGTTTAAATGGAAAGTCGCGAAAAAAATCATAATTTTAGTAACAAATAAAATTTCTTCTTACTTTAGTTAAAACGAATAATAAGAACGGTAGGCACAATAAACAGTAACGGCGAGAACTCTTCTTCCATGACGATGGTCCCGTTCATCATTTTATTTCAATGGAAAGTCGGAACGATCTACGCAGCGCTAAAAGATGCAGCGCATCGGAATTGCTGTTTAGACGAGCCCGTGTTGTAATAGTTAGGCACGCTCGTCGAATCTGGCACGTTACGCAGCGTAATTAGTATCAGATTAACAGTCCCGCAGGGGGGTCCCGCCCTTGGTGGTGGGGACCTTTGGGGCTTGGCGTACCCACGGACCTGACATACGCTTGTACTGGACCCTTAATCGGCTGCTGGGCTGTGGGTCCACTCGACCGGAGAATAATCGGTAGACGGGGTTGGGGGCCCACCGGTGGTAGTGGTAGGGTTGTGTGTGGGAATCCGTCCCACCACCGTTGCCCTTAACTGCCACCGGTCCTCAACAATTGGGACGGCCCCCGGGTTTAACTTCTAATAAAATCTAAGGTTCCGGGGTGTAATCGTCGTGGCAGTTGGTGAAGCAATAGCTTGCAAGGGGTTTTACCCCGGTGTGGGAGCTGCACTTAATCAGCTCGCCTTACCATGGTTGGCAGAACTATGGGAGAGGTTTAGAAAGGCCTCGCCTCCACCAGTAAGATGAAGGGCCAGCAACCCGATAGACTGGTAGCAGTTTACTGCGTGTTGATCGAGCGTGATCTCGATCATTGAAGGGTGCGTGTCACATATAGACCAATGAGTCGAGGTGGTGGCCGGCCTGCGGGCCCACCCGCGTAGAGTATAACAGATGTCAGATTAACAGTACCGACGGCGTGAAATTATCATAATAGAAATGCCGCGGAATCGTGGATGCGATTTATTGCGCCTCGTCGTAAGTATCAGCCGAAAAAGATAGAAAAGAAAAAGAGCAACAACAACAAAAAAAAACTCCACGTTCAATATCGACATACGTCAAGCACCCCGATACTTTATCTGTCTGTCTGACAAGCCAATACTTCTGATCGCAGCATGCTTAACACGCCAACAATTCGTACGAGCAAACGTTCACATATTATTCCGCAACCTCAATACTCGAATGTTTATCGTCGAAACAACATTCGTCCCGCGTAATGATATCCTGCGCAAACGGAACGCGAGAGAAAACGCGAGCCGCTGTCTCCATCCCTGAGCACGCAAATTGAAACATGCACGAAGCGCGCACGCACTTACTTCCAGGCTTCTTATAGACGCGAAGAAGTTTGACATAAGAACTCGCCTCGAGAGCACGTGGCCTGCGTGTATTCACGGGAGCGTGAAACGCGGATGGTGCCGCTTCCTTCACATGCTTTTACGTGCATTCTCCTGTCCTCGCGTGCATGTACTTACGGACGCTTTACATGCTTTTACGTGCAAACTCGCTTCCCGAACGAAATCCACCTCCGTTTTATGCTAAATCGGAAGAGGCGTGTTTCCTGTTGCGAAAGGAATGTCGAGTGAGAAGAGTGCAGGGATTAATTGAGGATGCGGACGTTGACGATGGCAGAGATGTCATTGAAGATTTTACTCTATTTCTGGCATTATTTCGATCAGGTTTGCTATTGGGTTTAGTATACAGATTTGATAATGTGCTTGATAAGCAAAAGCAAACGACATTCACTGTTAAATTCAGCACACCGTCGTCCAACTTCTCACCGACGCCAACGTCAAAGACGAGAATCGACAGAATTCGCAGGAACGAGAAAACGGACTAAAGACCGCCGATCAAGTCGAAGTAAAAAGTAGAAGAAAAAAGAGAGCGAAGCGCGGTACAGTTAGTCGACCGAAAGAAAGGACGACTGAGATAATAGACTGAGACTAATGGGCGTCGAGTGAAAACGTGCGGCAAACGAACAGATCGACGCAAAGAAGTCCGAGAATCCGGCGAAGAACGTCGAGAAGTCGTCATATTGGCCGCGAATCGATCGGCTGCGGCGTCCGATCGAAATCGACAGTGGATTCCTGTAACAGGATCGGGTAATAAGGATAGTTACCCAACGGCCGCGCCCATCGTCGTGGTCGCCAACGGAATCGTTCACGCGCGAAATTCCTCTTCTCGCAGCGAGAAGAACGAGGAACGCGAATCGGCATTTATTATTTGCTTCGACGAATTCCGTCTATGGAGCCGGAATTAACAGAGCGCGATGATGCTGACTGTTAGAAATCGAACGTTTCGGCGGAAATGCAACTGGGTCGCGGATGAAATGAGCCGGAATAATTCAGATGTCGAATACGCGCGGCGAGGTGGGGGTAATTTTATTAACTTCATGAGAATTGCTTGTTCTATAACGCGGAGTTAACAGAGCGTGGCGAAGTTTGAATTCAGCCGGTGTGATCGTTTGGACATTCGACTTACGTGACGGCAATTTTATTCATTTCATATAAGTATTAATGCGGTAACATAATTGCGTACCACAATTGCAGTTTATGTATTATATAATAGTGTACATACATTCTATTTGAGGAGAACATAATAAAAATAACGAAATTAATGAATTAAAGATATCGCTTCGTAACAGTATCTAAACGCGTTGCATGTGCTATGAATTCATTTATGTAGAAATAACTACAAGATCAAAGCTTTTCAGGTACATGCTCCTACGTACTTGAATTCTTCTTTCAATGCATAGAATCCGTACCCGCACCTATGATTAACCTTAATAAACAAGATCCCTCATAAGTTACTATTAAAAGTAATAAGTCTTAACTTTACTCAAAATCCACAAAAACTGTCGATACAATTTCTGTCACTCTCGAATATTTGGTTTCCTATAAATAAAGCAGGATGCTCGGTAAGCCAGAAGCACTTCTCCCTCAATTCGCTTTCGCCCACGCGAAATTCTTTCCCTTCCTGCCCAACGCTTCGCCCTCGTAAACATCGACCACCTCTCTGATGACGTGCTGGCCGTAAGGCGTGTACCCGCCGTGGCCACCTCTGTAGGGCCTCTGAGAATGATTCTCGTAATAAGGAGCGCCGACCGGTACCTCGTAACCGTAACCGTGGTTGAATCCGTTCAAGGTCGGCGGACGCGGCGCAGCAGTCGGGAACAACGAATTCCAGCCGAGAATTCCGCTCAGCAGCACGGCGATCTTCGTCAGGAAGAGGGCCTTCTTCGTTATCAGGAGAACGGCCCCGAAGAGGAGCGGTATCAGCGAGGCCAGATTGAACTTGAAGCCCAGCAGAAGCGGAAGCAGCAAGTGTCGCGCGAGCTGTCGGCCTGCAACGGAACGATGTCGAAGAAATTAGAGATTAGAAGGAATTCGTAATTAAAGCGGAGTAAATGCTTGTGAAAACTCAAATTGATTCGACGCAGAAAAGGAAATTCTTGAAAATGGTACGATTTCATCCAATACGAAGACTGACGGTCACTGGTTGAGTGAGAAGAGCCTATATATGAATGAAGAGTCTTCTGATTAACACGAAAAAGTGTGACGGAAACGTCGAAGTGAAAAGCGTGTAATCGGCAACTGACGTAAGGCGATATTGCATAAATGTGAGAAGAAAAAAAAAAACAGCGAAGGAAACCCGTTCTAGCGTGGCCTTGACCGTGCTGCCTGCTGCAGGTCGTTCTTCAAACCAGTTTGAGCTGAGAAACGAACCCGGGAAGGCCTGCTTCGCTTCCCGGCTTGATAGGTAAGGTCGCTTGGAGAACGCCGGAGAAATATTTACCGAGCTGAAAGAAAGCCTTGAACGTTTCCGTCGTTTCAAGTTCGTCGGCGCTTCTGGCGCTGACCGTTTCAAATCTTCAGACTGCAAATAAGTGACCCTCCGAACTGATTATTGCACATTATGCACATTGACGCAGTGGAAAAAGTTGGTTATTGAACATTTTTGCCTACAACACGAACGTTCCAAAATGCTGCAATAGAGGTTCTACTATAACATACCATATTTGATACAGATATCATTTTGTCAATAAATATGTAAGGATAAAAGTGTTAATATTGCCGAAGAACTTTTGTACATCACTCTGTATACTACAGATTTCGAAGAAAAACCTAGTCACGTTGTAAAAATTACACGCTAAATATTTTTGTGCCCAGTCGATCGGACATCTGGTGCAGATTGCGCCATTAAACGTTTTGCTGCGGACGTTCAATCGGCAAGGAGAGATTTTGGCGTAAAAACGACACTCCAGTTGTTATCCTTATACTCCTGGTCCGAGCGTTTGGACATCTGGCTAGCAAATGGTCGCCGTTAAAGCAGCGAACGAATTAATTTTATGAGACATTCGAAGTGGGTCATTGTTCCGCCGTTTTATGATTCCGGCAATCTTCCGCCTGAGTAGGACGCCATTAGGCACACATTGCAAAAATCAATTTATTTGAGAAGACAATAATTAGTACCATTATTAATACATAAAAAACAGGGAAAAAATGGGATGACAACAATGTATACCTCTACACGTAAAACACTGCCCAAGATTGACAAATCTTGACACGATAATACATGGTGTATCGCTGTAATTTGTAATATCATTCGTTAGAAAAAAAAAACTAGGTAAAATGCAAACAAAAGCATTACTCACCCGCACTAGCATGACGATTATTAAAACCACCCGCCACCCTTTCATTCACCACGAATTCCAGCATCCCTTCGCCATTCAACATCGGCCCCACTCTCATCTGCAGTCCGGGATAAAAATAATCCAAATTCCATCTCAGATTCCTTCGTTCCATCAGCCTGGCGGCCGCTTTCACGACGTTTCCAAAATCTTTCGGATCGTAATCAAGATCCATTAACTCTCTGCCGTAACCTTCAGCCCTCTCCAATCGCATGTCGCCGTACTCCAGATGATCGTTGTCGTTCAACGATTGCAGAGCGCTCAGAGCGCCGCGATTCACGCATTCCAGTGTTGAATGTTGCTTCTTCGACAGGCAAATGCCGAGGGCCTCGTTGAACGACAACGATTCGTCAATCGTCAGAGTCGGCTCTTTGGGTTCCATTATAACGGTGATTCCGGACGACACGAAGATTAAGAAATAAAGATTGCGTAGCTCGCGTCTCATGTTCGTCGGTCGAAGAACACAGTGTTCGGTCTGATTGTGAGAGAGACTGGTAGGGTCTTTGAATTTTCAGGTTTTGGGGTACGGGGTTGGTCGATGATTTTATTTTTAAATGTCACACTGGAGTTCAGAATCGAGACGGGTGAGGTTTGTGCACTGGTAAAATGTTTCGCATGAGCATAATTTTTGACACTGGCTTGGAATTGTTTTATTCTCGATTTTAATTAGTCACATGAACATCTTTCACCATTTACACCATTCACACTTATGATCAATCAACTTTCTTTCGTTTCATACTCCTAGAATCATGCACATTTCTCACCGCTCCTACCACAATTCATACTTCTGATCAGTAAACACAGTTCTTCACCATTCAACAATTTAATTCACAAATCCACCCGAAAAATCTTATCTCCCGTCCTTCCCTTTCGAAGCACATATCACAAATCCACCAAAAAATTCCGATCCTCTGTCTTTCCCTCCCGAGACTCTCGACTGTTGCCCGAATGTGGCCAGAGTTCGAGACGAAATATCCACGATTTCTCGTGGAAAACTGTTTCACCTCCACCCACGATCGGCCTATATAGGCGTCAAGGGGGCGTAGTTCGCACACGACAGAACAATCGGTCTCACATGACGGCGTTCTTACAAACGATAACCAGCGAAAGTCGTATCTCCATCGGCTGACGCGTCTTGATACACCGGATGCACTCGCGGGGCAGGGAAGTAATTTCCGCCGGGAGAGTAACGACAGAGACCATTGTCTTGTGCGGTATCTTCGGGTAAGTGAGATGGAATCGAAAGTTTCGGTACTCGGTACGATCGTGATTATTGACTACGGACCTGAGCATCGAGTATAATAATAGGAAGGAATTGACGCATTCGATGGTATTATTATTTTCAGGGGTGGTGCTAGTATTAAGTGTTATTTTAATAAAAGACACCGGTTAAAAATGTTTCGTGTGGCGCCACGGTGGAGTTGTTTAATGGGCACTGAAAAAGATGTTGCGTCTCTTGAATATAAAAATGGGTACATAAAACGAAATACGTATCTTAGATCTTGGTGCGTAACATATTTAGTGCCGCTTCGTTTTATGTAAAGATAGTGATCCCTATGGAAGTGGAAGGGTAACATCACACACTCAACGAAATTCGTATAAAATTAATATTTATTTATAAATAATGCGATAAGTTACATGATGATCCCGACATCTCGATCGGTATATAAATAATCAATAATCATTAGGTTAAAACAGAATGTCCCGTGCCGGTACTGACTACGAGCCGACTTCCACTCGCCAGCATTCCGTTCGCCTCAACAGGAAGGCAAATCGAAATTTTGGATAGCAGGATGATTGACTCTTGAATGATACCGCACGGGATAAAGGCTGCACGGCCATTGCCACTCCGACGCGTCCGTTTTTTCGTAATGTATAACAATAACAATAGGTCGATAACATGCGTTTCGGTTAAGACTTCAATGTACGGTCGCGTACGTCTAACTTTTCATGTGCACAATCTTCGCGTTTCGTGTCCCGTCAATAATCGTTCGTCATCCGTCTCGGAAACACAGAGCAAGTAACGAGATCGATTCGGAAAGTGAAATCGTTGTTCGAAGACTCTTTGACCGGTTCGACGTATTCGTGAATGGTGAAAATGTCAATGGCTTTTGCCGTCGAAACGATCACCGCCGACAATGAGGATTATTAATAAATAGATGAAATATCCACTGATGACGTCGGATATTCTTCACGTCAAATCGTCCCCAAACACTGTCCCCCCTTCCCAAAACGTCCACTCCCAATACTTCCAAGTATCCCGCATGTCGATACAGAACGTCCACTGTCCACGTCGCACGTTTCGTCGAAGAAACAACAAAACTTCGGTCCAGCCGTAATTCACGTCAAAGGTCCTCGTTCACGTGTCGTCATGTAAAATCCGTCGAGAGTCCAGTCGCGTGTCCATGTCTCAGAAGTGAACCATGCCGAAGTACCACGACACACACACACATACGTAGCCGCCTAACACCGCATACCTCATAGCATACATACTAGCACTCATATATATCCTACGAAATATTCAACATTAACCGTCCGCAGTCCGTGTCATGATAAACCCCCAGCAAAAAAAAAACAATAAAAAAGAACGTCGTATTCCGATTCCGACGATCGAGAAGATCGCACATCCGCACGAGTGTCTCTGGAAAAGAAACGCGTCGAGGTGGTGTGGCGGGCGACCCTTTGGTGGCAGAGAACCGCACTTTGGCGCCGGAAGGTAGTGTTAGCGGAGGTTGTACAGCTTCGGGGCGCCGATTAAAAAGATCCATCGACGTCCGTCCAAGAATTCGGCGTCCTCGTCGTGCACGATCTTCTTCCCGCCCTCGCAAGCTGCCCACTTTATTCGGCCGGCTTGTAGGCTTTGTAGGCCATGTCGGAGGCGGCCGAGGACCTTGCCCAGCCGTGATGGTCGTGGTGTTCTTCGTAGCCACTGTGATGGACCGGGTGCGCGACGATGTCGTAGCTCTGGTGCTTCTGCGCGAGCAGCTTCTGCAGGCCGATGATCATGCTGATGATGAGAGCGATCTTGCCGATGACGAGAGCCTTGAATGCGATCAGGGCCAGCGCGCCGAGTGCGATCGGGATCAGGGCGGCTGCCTTCAGCTTCAGCAGCAGCAGGATCGGCAGCAGCGATTTCACGATCTTCTTCTTTTTGCCGCGAGCTGCAAGGGATGAGTGGTATTAGAGTGTCTGTCGAGAGTTTTGGTTGAGGGAATTGAGGTGGGGTGAAAGTGTTGTGGGTGTGGTGTTGCTTTTTCTTGTAGGATTACGTATATTGTAATTTAAGAGAAATATTGTACGTTTCGAATTGTGGTATTAGGAAGCATTGAAAATGAATGCTTTAATTACCTTCGTCGAAGGAGCGGGAGACTTCCTCGGGCATGCTCAACTCAACGGTATGAGTGGACAGGAAGGTTGAGGCTGTGTCGATAAGAGCTTGGTCAACTGCAGCTTCCTTAGCTTCGGTCTCAGCTGGCAAAGTGCTCTCAACGTCGCTGAGAGAACGTCCATTATCAGCACGGCTGAAGATTCAATTAATAATTAATACGGAAAACGGTCAATTCTCTGAGTCCAAATAAAATACATATTTAGCAGACTTCAAAAAAGGAGGAATATTTTTTTAACGCAATTCATCGATTCTCCCATTGAGCACTATATCCCAAACATTTTCCTCCGTAAACGGCAATTATTTAGTGCGAAAAATCGCGTCCTCCAAAGTCGCACAGATTGAACAGGGACACAAAAGTAATCCTCTTACCTGCTCTTAGCTTCGTCAGTCTGCACGATCTTGAATCCGTCCACGACGTCGATCTCGGCCGACCTCGCCGCCCTGTCGACGAACCTCAGCGCCTTCATCTTCAGACATACCACCAGATCCGTTTCCGCGGAGCATGACGCGTACACATCGAGCGCGTCCTCCAGCATCGAAGACTGCACCTCCTGACTGGCCGGCGCGGCAAGCGCCGAGGCCACGACCAGCAGACCAACAATCGCGTACTTGTACATCGTGCTCGTCCTTTTCGTACGAAAAATCGCCGTCGAAGGAAGGAAAATGTTCACAGAGTCACAGGACCTCCGTCGAAGCTTTGCAGAAATCGGATTCTCGCTGCGACGTATGCGAACGTCTGCTTACTTAGTATAGCGAAGTCGGCGGAGGGGAAGGAAGGAAAACAACGTCCGAACAGGGGCAATCGACCGAAAAAATCGTCACCTGAAACGGGCACGGCGCTCGTATCGACACTGACCGAAAGAATCACGATTGCTGCCTTTTATCCTGCTCGCGAAAGGGGCCCGCGTACGTTTTTGAAATTTTGATGGCCCCCAC
Organism: Priocnemis perturbator; assembly: GCA_963942575.1. Taxonomy (NCBI): domain Eukaryota; kingdom Metazoa; phylum Arthropoda; class Insecta; order Hymenoptera; family Pompilidae; genus Priocnemis; species Priocnemis perturbator. The sequence goes on from OZ012654.1 coordinate 3,390,251, forward strand.
CCGCGGCCGCGGCGGTTGGCCCCCAACCGACGGGTTACGAGTCGTACGAGCTATTGGTCCCCCTTCGGGCGGCGGCCTGTGTGTCGTCTTTACTCACCGATGTCCATATCTCGCGCGCGCGCGCGAGTCCGCGCTCTCTCCGCTTCGCGACCAACTGATGCTTCTGTCCTTAACGCTCCTTCGACTCGATTTTTATTTCGAGTTCCAGCGTTATTCGCAGGAATGTGTTGCCGCACGCAGATCGCTTCGAACATATTTTTCATCGACATTCGTTTCTGAGAGGTCTTTGCTGAAATTCTGTCACTTCGTTGGGCTTGCGCTATTCGAGATTTTTCGCCGATTGTTCAATTTCAATCAAACGAGGGCTTATTATTTTTCGGTGATTTTACTTTTGTAGCATATTTTATCATTTATTGCATGGTTTTCGTATAATGTTGTAATTGTTGTTACGGTTGAAATGCAGATATTCATATTAATTTTTGCTTCTTCTTAAACTGTCTCCACAGTAGATGTATACCTGTTATCTTGCGATCTGATTATTATACTTTCTCACATATCCCACGATGCCTCCCATTTTTGCAATGTTTACATTGTTATTAATATTCTCTTTTGCCCGACGATTTTCTGTGGTTATTGTGCCCGAATATTCTGGCAGTCTCGTTCTGCAATATCACGTACTTATCCTGCTTAATTAAGTCACGCCGTCACATGTCGTCTGTGTGTTAATGAGCACACGTGCGTGAATGTGAAAAGAGGATGGCAGATAAGGCGCGGGAGAAAGTGAGAGAGATGAGAGCCCACACGTTTCATGAATGATGATTTTCCATCTCCGTTTGATCCGACTCGCTCCTCCTTCCTCCCGCTGCAATTCGTCACACTTCTATTTTTATCTTTTCCATTATTTTACCGCCCCCGCTCATTCATGATTCTCTCATTCTCTCTCAATTCCTGTCCGTCCCATTTTTTGTCCTATCCCACGTCCTCTTTCCGACTTTTTCTCCTCGAGAGCGTCGTCAAATATTGAAACGATCCATAGATCATCGATCGCCTCGAGCGTCACTTAAAGTAAAAGCGAAACACATCCTTAGGAATAAGACTGATAAAAATCCTATTAGTACCGTACCTCCCGCACTACCTCTTAAACCAGACACAAAATTGATAAAAAAAAAAAAAAAAAAATTCTTCAAAGAATCGTCCAGTAATTCATAGTACATCACGTCCCCATGAACCAAAATAACAAAAATCTAAATATTCGCATACGGAAAGACCAACGTCGTACAATCCACTGAAAATTAGCGCAAAAAAAAAAAAATCCACATAACGCACGACCCAACACGCAAGCCTCTCAAAGCTCCACCAATGGCTTTCCCATCATCACCTTAAATTCCGGCAGCGACGCACGGAAATATCCGTGTCACCGAATTCGCTAAGAATCGGTATCGACGGAAATCGTCCGACGAATTTACAGGTCACCGGTGTCGTCTCGCATCGATACAACGGGATCAGGAGGCAGGTCACAGTTCGAAACTGGATTCCGCGTCGAATGAACTATCCTCGGCCCGCCCATCGGCATCGTTTAATTCTTTTATCGGGAGCAATAGCCGTGCCGCCGGAAGCTGGAATCGGCGAAGCTGCTCATCGTGCCGGGGCCCTCGATCACCGTAATTACCGTACGCCAAGTGGGCAAGCGACGTGTAATTTCGCTTTCAGCAAAAAGTATAGATATTATGATACTTATTACATGCGTCGGGAATACGGCGAGCGCGTAATGTTCAGCAACTTTCCTCTTTCTCCCGAGAGAAAGAGAGACCACGCTGCTTTCACGTGTCTTTATCATTAGGCAGAAGGATCAAACGCGCGACGGTGGCCGCGATACCTAATAATATCGATCGAAGGCCAGTCCTTGCCCGTGACCGTGCCTCGCGGTCGCCTACTTTTTTCTCCAGCCGGCCGTTCGGATATTTTTCTTCTGGTTTAATTCTGCGCTTTTCCGCCGTTCCTAAGTATCTGTCCCGTTCTTTCGCTTTCCTCAATTTGCGTGCTGCTCATTGCTTGCCCTGCGCTGAATATTGTTCCGCGTGCGCGTACTCGGATGATTTTCACGGCGGCCGTTACTTGTGTCCACTTGTTTTAATATATGGATAATAATTTGCCCGCGAGACTCGCAGCCTACTTTTTCCCGGTTATTTAATCCTAAGCCGCGTGTGCAGGCGTAACAAAGTCTCGCGCGCGCAAATTTTATGCGCTCGGCCACGTACGCTGTGTAATTTGCATTTCACACGAATTTCTGCCTCGGCACCTACTTCCTCGCCCATTATTCGCCACCGCGCTGTTACGTACGTAGGTAATTCAACTAATTTTGCTTTAAATTTTGTTCCGTTATATATGTCGAGCACGAGGGGCACTTTTTGGAAATATCGCCATGAAATTATAGTTGTCAAGTTACCACTGCGTTCGCGTACTGCTTCCCGACGTAATTCTCGCCTTAAAATGAGCTCCAGCGTTCGTTTCGGGCTCTTCGGAATTCTTCGAGTGATTATGACTGCTCGGCTTGGGGCGTCGGAACGTCTCAATAATTTAACGAAGGGGGCCAGGCGAATTTTCACGGTAACTGGAATCGGCAATTAAGTATCTCGTAGCGCGACATTCCCGTACTCCGTTTTCTCTCGTCTTCGTCTTCCCTCGCCCCGCCCGCCTCGCCTCCTTTCCCAGCCTCTAAATTTCTTTTTTTAGCGCCCATCTCCGCCATGCCGAATTAACACTTTATCGTTCGGGAATACGACGGGTCGGCCGGTTCGTGCTCAGTGGTTCCGATTCCGAAAGTGATCCCTCACGGGTTTTATTCAATTTTTCTCTGCTGGCTAGCAGGGAACTTCAACGAGAATATATCTTCTCTCGCGTTACGATAAAGATTGCTAATTATTTCTTTTTTTTTTTCAAATATATCCTGTAGTATGGCTTTATTTGACATTTCGGTGCATAGTAGATAAGGTGATCGTGGTAGAACAAGTCTCTATTGTTATAAATTGTAGGTGCATGATATTATAGTAAAAATGTATCAGAATAAATTCTATTCTCGGAACCAACAGCTCGATCCTAACCAGCGGCTAGCAAAATTAGATCTCGAAATCCGACTCCGGGAAGATCATCGAACGGATCGCCGAAAGTCAGCGCCGAGATTTGTTCGACCACCGTGCCATCGGACCGTAAGTCGCGTGCGGAGAAAGTCCGGCGCGCATCTCTTCGTGGCCCGAGTAGGAAGCCGGCCAAGAAGAAGCGAGACGCGCGGACGGGTAGGCAGACGGAAGAAGGAAAGAAGGACAGGCGGTCGACGATGGAAGGAGGAAGACGAGCCGAGGTCCTCGGACATCTTCTCTCATTCGTCCCTCCTTCCCTCTCCTCATCTACTTCCCTTTTCTTTCTAGGCAAGAAGTCTTCGGGGTCACGAGGCGCGGCTTCTTCGACTCCTGGCATCGTCCCAACTTACTTACTTACACAGTTTTACACCTTCGTGCGTGTCCCACTGGTGCGTACGGTTCGATGTGTTGAGAGAGACTGAGTGAAGGACAAGACGTGAGGGAGAGAGAGAGAGAGGCAGGTAAACGCACGTAAACACATTGACATCGACATTTACATGTATTTACATGAGAGCTCATAGCTACGAGGATACGTCCGCTCAAAAGCGCACGCACATTCCATGAAAAACCGTTAAACGTTCCGCGCGACAGCCACTGGAATACATTAATTTCAAAGACTATCGACATTCGAGAACGGCCGTGCCTAGCGAATACGCGCGGATGGGGGCTTGTTCCTTGACAATGTGCCGAATTCCGGAATGTTTCCGTATCTTGGGTTCGGGCTGTGTCACGCTGCCGTCATTCATGAGCTGGATTTGGGTTTTGGGTCGATATGTGGGTTATATTAAAACTTAGATTTTTTAATGAATATTAGTGTAGCGTGCGTCATACGTAATATAATTCGGTATCATACGTTCGAGTAACGAAGCGTTCTTATTCGTGCGTCGAATTCGGGTAGTGGTCCGTTACATAATTTACATGGAAATGTACGGACTTTATGTCATTAATAAGGTGCCAAATTAGTCTCGCATTTTTCGTATTGAAATTAACATGTCGCCGAAGCAGTCGACTTTCTTATTTGATCTAATTCAATACTTCCATATACTCATGTATAATACGTCTAACACAACGTTCGACATAAATCCGTGTTCATTAAAATCTCATCGTACAAAATATCAGTAACATAATCTTTTGACAAGTCACTTAATTTATATGTATATACACCACTCGTTTCGTCTTACACATTAAGCTCAATAAAAATAGCAACGAGATCGAGGCGCGACTTCATTAGCTCTTACCTAAATTCCGAGTGTCCCGACGGAGTGTGCGGATTTTAGCGATGTGTCGAAGAAAGGAAACTAGGCACGTGTCGACCTCGGTCGCGAATCCGGGCCCGTTCATGAGTAGAAAGTTTAGATTCCTCTTAGCATTCGTTCGCACTTCGCCACGGTGCACATTTTCGTCATTATCGCGCACACACGCTGACCGAATGCTCTGATTTCCACTCGGCGCAGGGCTAAATTGCGCGCGGAGTTTCCAATTTTCTGGGGAGAAAACGCGTCGCTTCGTCGATCCGGACTGAATATAATCGGCGAAACTAGTTTATCGCCTGATAATTTTACGAACAACTAAATCGTGCTCGCCACTTTGTCATTTTCAGGACGGAAAAATGTGTGTCGAAGATCTGGGCTAATGGGTCGATATTATTTGCCAGGTGGTTAATGTTTAATACGTTAATTTTAGGGGACGTTCATTATATAACATTAATGTCGCGGGGCTCATTCCATGTGTTGCTATTGTAAAAACAGATAATGACATTAAATTCTGAGTACACCTGAACCAGGAACAATTTTTTTTTTTAATATATCTAATATCCAATATCCGTTTGATCAACGACAAAGTCAATAAAAAGAAAATATGCATGTCGAATAAATAACCTCTTCCTTTTTTGACGTCAACTAAAAATTGGAACTATGTACAAAGAACAATTGCACGGCCCACGACGGAGAAAATTTAAAAAAAAAATGTCCACCCCATAAAACATGGTTCTACATTCCCACCGTAGCCGCGACTTATCGCGAAATCCCGTGGAGACGTTTGCCAGTCGGATCGATGTGTTAATCGGGGCTCGGAGAAAGTGAAGACACGCGCATTCTTCTTCTCCTCCATTCTTCCGCACGCATCAGTCGGCGTGTCCTGTCGCAAGGAATTCGGGCGCAGTTTCTGCCGGTCTTTCTACAGTCCTTCCGCGCGCCTCTTTCAGCTCTCACTTCGTTTCCGCGGAGGCGGCCGCAACACGTGCCTCGTTCACGATCCATAGATCTGACGCAATGTCAGAACTTGAACTTGCTCAGGTTTATTGAACCGCCGGACTACTATAACCCCCGCGATTTCGTTTTTACTCGCTGACGCATCGATCATTACATTTTCATGTCAGTTTCTAGCCTACGTGCGAGTTGTACGCAAGTTTTTAGGGATCATCTGTATAGGTGTCCTCGACGTTTTTTCCCGGAAAAGTGCATTTTTCCACTGAGTGACCACTTCGACATGTACAATTTTTTTTTTTTTTTTGTCAGTTGTTCTCGCTCCAACTGCATTTACCACATTCTTATTCTGTCCCGCGTTAACGAACTACGCACACGTACGTCAATTTCGACAGACTCTCGCGTCCTCTTCATTCGGACGCATTTCCATAAATTCTCACATCTCTCTCCATTGAGAACTTCCAGCCAGTCACGTGTGCCGTCCCGAAAACGCGTGAAACCTAAAATCTTTAGAGAAAGTAACCCGTCGCGTTTGCGCTTGGTAAAATGGAAGAAAAAAAGATTCGCGCCCACCCTCCGACATTGTTCGGCAAATAAATGAATTTCATGTACGTGTCTCCGTATGCGTATGGGTAACGGAAGTCTAAGAATAACCTGCGCACCATTTGTGTCGGGTAATTCTTTCGTGAATTGTCAAATGAAAATGTGATTGTTGTACTAATATTAGGATTAAATATGGATGTACATACATTTATATCTAATTACTACTATGACTTCTGATATAATTACCACAATAGCAGCAATATGTACTATTAAACACGTACCACTACGTCTAGTAAAACAAAGACATGCATAGTCTGAATTACAATGAAATAAATGCTCAACTATCCACGGAGCATCTAAATACAATAAAGCAAATACACCCTCTGTCCGAATATCGTCGGATGGAAATATTTTCGCAAGAATTAACTAAACGAATACACACTCCGACTGCCTTGCGTCCGACTGAAACATAAATGTCGCAGAGTTTGTCCAAAGCCACAAAATCAAATACCCCCCACACACTAAACACCGCCTCTCCGCCTAACGACCGAACCATCAAGTTTGATTCTCGACCAGTCGCTAATTCACCGTCCGCCAATTTCATACTGGGATCTCTGTGTAATGGAACACTTTCCTCTTTCGCGTCGTCGGTGAGAGTGAACTCGTCGGAGGATCGAGGTCAGGTCAAGGCCCCCACAAAGTCTCCTCGTCCTCTCTCTTTCTCTCTTTTCCTCATACAATCCACCGCACAGCCTCTTACCAACTACATATATACCTCGACATCTTCGTTCTGTTTACGGGATCCTTCTCTCTCTCGTAATGGAGAAACGACTCTGCGTTCGGCGAGCAGGCGGGCAGGCTGTGTGAATGAACGCTTTGCCGGGGCTAAAATAATGGGATAGTAGGACGTGGAGGATGATAAAAGTACAATGTTGCGCGGCGGGTAAATGAAAGTGTAAGGACGCGATCGGCGCGGCGTTTTGCGTTCGATTCTCTGTGGCTCCTTTTTGTTGCTGTTGCTTTGTTGTCGTTTTATGAAAGTGCGCGGCGGAGAACGCGCGAAAGTGCGGAGGAAAGTATTGATGCGCCGATACGTGGGATTCAGGGGGAAGATTTGTTTATGAGGCGGGATGAGATGGAATGTTAGGAATTTAGGAATGGAATGAATTCGATGGGACGTGTGAAAAGAATTCGGAGGATGCTGGAGAGAGGCGGAAGAAAGTGGGTACTGAGTCGCAATGTGAAGGAATGGGGGAAGAAGTTGAGGATGTAGTTTGAAAAGTAGGAATTGCAAAGGTGGATTTGAATGCAGAGTGGATGTTAAGTAAAAATATAGCAGAAATACTTGATGGAACTGGCTTATTTAAAAATGATGCATGGGGCGACTGAAAAGAAGGCAAAGTATGGTGAATATTTAATCCGTATTAAATATGCGTAGGCTGCTTGAAGCTTCCTCGAAAACTTCCTTAATATTCACAGAAACGAAGGAATCGTGAGTAATATCGAATAATTATCAAATACTCATTGACGTTCGCCTGACAATGAAATGCGACCTACTGTTAGTTCCAGTTTTTCTTATTTCTTTATTAATCTTACCAAATTCATTACTAAAAATACAATTCTTTCGTAGCGACTCTATACGAAGCTAATAGACTAATTTAGACACGTCTCTAAAGAGCTACGAAAAGAAACGACGAGTTTCACAGACTGAGAGAAGCGAGACGGAGAAGAACAGTTTGAGAGAAACGAGTGGTGCGGAGGGGGAGAGGAATCTTTTTCTCGGCAACGGTAGAGAGTGTTAGGCGCACCTTTTGAAGGCTCCTCGAGCGCGGATGCTGACCGTCCTGGTTTACTTCCCGCCTGTAAAACGGGCGTGCAACACATACAGACGGCACGCACACGTCGATCGCGCCCGATGACGCCTCGATCCTCGATCCTCGATCCAAGCGTGGACCGAACGAGCGTGGATCGGATGAATGTGCGTAAGGTGCGCCGCCGACGTATGTAGGTAACGTCTTCTGCCTCTCTCTCTTTCTCTCCTTCATTTCTTCTCTCAGTTCTTGCTCTTTCTCTCTGTCGGATCCTGTCTGCTTCTGTCCGTTCCGCAATTTTTCTCCCTTCTTTTCTTCTCCCGGTTTAGTCTCTTTCTGTTCACTGCGAATTTTTTGTACTTACCTATTTTTCTTGCTTTCCTTCTTCCCTTCTGACGGTTCTTGCTTTTTCTGACGGACTCGGTTTCTGGCCTTTTCCTGTATTTTCTTCTTAATTCTTTCTCTTTATCTCTCCGTCCGACTGTGCGTCGTTCTCACTCCTTTTTCATT